>OX578277.1:71620131-72305131 GCA_951217055.1 Gerris lacustris | reverse complement strand
GATCACAAACATAATTAATTTCATATAAGATAATATAAAATTTTAACATTTTCGCTAGTAATAAAATTACACTAATTCTCTTAAAAAAAACATGGTTAGCATTAATGACGAAAATATTAATCAAAATCATCGAGGTTGAAAGAAAACGATTGTGTCTAAGGTTTCTCAACTTGAAACTAATGTCGTAACATCAACAAACATTTAGATTCAATCCCCAAAGAGGTAACATGTTCCCCAATAATGATAATATCTTAAAATCCCCACCCTTCCTACAATAATGTCCAGTTGATTAGAAAAAAAACCATAAACTTTTCTTTTTTCTTTAATAATGAAAACCACTAAACCCCTTAATCCATTCCAGTAGAGTTGAGAAAGAGGTACTAAGAACTAATAATTTTACAAGAGATATAAAAAACTATTAATTGTAAAAAAGGATGGAGGAGACTACTTAATTATTTTTTCCTAGCTGTTTACTTTAGGGCATGATAAAAATTAAGATTACACTGCATAAAAACACAAAGTAATTTATTGAACAAACAACTTCTAATTTTAATAAAGTTCAATGACTATTTGAAATTTATAATTAATATGTTACACATAACGTGTTTCTTTATCAAACATTGATTTTGCCCTTCGCATAAATTAATTAAAAGCTTAACCTATATTTTAACCGCCAATAAATGTCTAAAAGTTCCCTGTTTCTACCTCCGCTACTATATCGGAAATTAATTCCAACTGATGTTTCGAAGCTGTTCTGTGCATTTCAGAATTCATTAGAAAGAAGCCCCAGCAAATTTCCTCTTTCAAAAATGTTCGATAATATATATAATCCCGCGATAATATAAATTCATCCCGCGCTCCCGCTCATGCAAGGAATAAGTGCTAGTTTCCTAGTGCTAATCCATAGCATTATTAAGTAGGCTGAGCCATTAAATTAATGTCTAAATAGTTCCATCTCTAAAGCTTTGGACTACATTATTTATCATTCATTACATCATTAAGAATAAAATACTTTGCGAATCAAGTTTGAGGCTATTTATCACTTGCAAAAATGCCTCTATTTTATTACTACCAACGATAAATAACTATAAATTATTCAAGTTGTACATGCTTAACGCAACGTGCCTTAGTAAAGACTGGAAGCCATATCATGCGGTATGTAAGCCATATACGTAAATATTTAATTACCCGCTTCTAATAATATGGGTAACGCATACAGAACCAATTACATTTTAGGTTAAAATCACAGTTACCCCTTCTAGATAACAGATAATTATTACTGATGCTTAATTTTCTGAAATAGATGAACTAGGTTCGAATACCATAAGGAATCAGATAGATCAAGGAAGACTTATTAAATTTTTAATAATGTTTCTGCTCCTGATCCTTCTCCAACGTTGCAGATAACTTCAATCATTGTTTCACTAACACACCACTAGGCAGTACTACCCACTGGAGACGACCCTCTGGTCTTCCCTTCTACAGTGAACATTTCATTACTCCGGTGCCAGGGGGACGCCCCCCTCGACTTCTGACTCATCCAATCAGTCTCTTCATTATTCAGATATGACCCCTCTGCCCCAAGCCCCCTTCCCTCCTGCGAAAAATAATTAAATTATCAGGAAAACTTTTTAAAGGGGGCCAATCGGCAGCAGTAATAACAAGGCAGACAATCTTGTTATCTTTCGACTTCATTTATCAAACAATGATTTGAAAAAGTATTCATTTTAAAAAGGGTTTAATTAATTACTAGTACATTTACATCATGTGTTGTTCTTTTTAGCTTGATTAATGAAATTTACAATTAATTCTGATAACAAAGACTAATACTTATATTGTTTAAAATATTGTGAAAATTTAAATGTATTCTTGTTTTGGAGCTAATAAGAAGTAGATATTAAATAATTATCACAGAGAAGACGACTGTAATATAAATCACCCTTGAAACTATTATAATTCACTGTATTAATATATGAATATAAAAGTTAAAACACAAACATTTTATTTAGAAGCCCAATGTTATTTCCTCCAAAACAAAAACAATAAAAAATAGCCTTGAGTCTACATTAATCATACAAAATTAATTAGGTAGATTTTAATAACAAAAACACATTTTTATTAATAAAAATATTGATCAAGAATTATTTAAATTCAGTACTTCTATGATCGTAAAATACTATTTTTTCTGCTATCTTTCCTTTCCCTGTTTTATTTTTATTAAATAAGAGTTTACACACTAATTCTTTATTAAAATTATAATCTTTATTACACAACTAGCTGAAGTACCTAGCCAGAGAACGGGTATAATCAAAAATCAAAACATCGATGAATAAAATAAAATAAGTCTACCAATGAGTGTAGCACAGAGCTTCGTCGCGTTCTACTTCGTATACTTCAATGATTTTGTTTTTAAAACCTATTATTGCCTAATTTATTTAATTTTCATAAAAATCAGATGAGTACTTTTGAAGATAAAGGTGTAAATAATGAGGCGCAGAAGGTTGAAACTTTTATGGGAAAAATAATGGGAGAATTATGACCTTCCATCCGAAGTTCAATAAAATCAGACGAGTAGTTATTAAGTTGTGTTAGTTCTTGGTTCGCAAGAAAGTGTGACAAACCTGCAGACACCGACAGACCGACACGGAACCAAAAATGATCCCTGATGACTGAAACGGATTTCTTTCTTGGAATTTATGAACTCGGAGATAAAAACATTTCGTTCTTCAGAACGATCATATAGTTTCCGTTACCTTCAGGGAGTTTGGAAGCAAAAAACTTCTTGCATACGAGTCTGCAAGACTTTTTGGTGTCGTTTTTTGGTAACGCTTTTTAGTGTCGTTTTTTGGTAACGCTTGTGTGAAGCTTTTTGGTGTCGTCTTTTGGTAACGCTTTTCGAGTTTATGTGCCAAAGTAAAGACATGAAAATGTCAAAAAATTCGAGCATGCAGATCCTTGCGTTTGCAAATTAAGAATTAAATCGAACATGTATGTTGTGCACGAAGAAAGAAAGTACTTTTCTTCTTTTCCAGTTTATTAAGAAGTAATATTTTAGCTTCTTCACCCATATTTTTATAATAAATGCAAAAAATTATAGTATAACAAAAATAAAAAATGATGAAGTAAAAATAAATTTTATGTATGTAAGTTTATTAGGAATAAAATTTTAAGGGTTGAGGCGTTTGTCCGGTGCAAATCGGAGCAGTAGAACAGAAGTTATAGTTGGGGGGGGGGGGAGGCCCCAACGGCGCGCGAGCGACTGCTGGATCGGTAGCCGATTGGGAGGGGAGGGGTGGGTAGGCTCTACCGAGCACGGTAGGGGACCCTATACCTAATGCGGGCAGACTTGATTGCCTACCTCCTATAACCTCCTAACTCCCTATAACCTCCTAACTCCCTATAACCTCCTAACTCCCAATAACCTCCTAACTCCCTATTACACGTGTAATGCTTTTTATTCTAGATTTTTAGTAAAGCTTAATTTTCCTAGACGCGACTCTAGCGATAGACGCTCAAGCGATAGTCGCCCAGCGATTATCGCTGTGGACTCCTCTTCTGAGTTTGTATGTTACCGTTTTCCTAGCTGAGCGACTCTAAAAATGCAAACACTTATAATTTTGTGACTTATAATTTTGCACTTATAATTTTGCGACCGACGCTCAGCGACTATCGCTCAGCGTCTATCGCTGGAGTCGCGTCTAGGAAAACGTACCTTAACGCTTTTCGACTTATGTAGCACAGCCAAGGCATGAAAATGTAAAAATATTTGTTATGATGTGAATCAATAACCGTGATTGTTATCATTATTTTTATTTTTAAAATAACACTATTTTATTTAATAACTCAGGTTCTACTCAATATGTTTTGATAAATACAAGCCTAGGCCCGACATAGGCCACATATTAGCGCACAGCACTGCATAAATTAATAGATTATGTTCGGCCAATTTTGTATCTTTATGAAGTCGGACCTGTGGCGACAGTCATACATAGGTACATACAGACAGAAAAAAGTTAAGGCCGATTTTGATTTTAGTTATGTATGAAATAACAAAGTATCCAAAAAATTTCCAAATCTGATTAGTACCGGCAAAGCTTTAATTTTACTTGAATCGATGAAATATTTTCTTAATAATAATAAAATATAAGAAAAAAAAATTAAAGAAAGTTATAGGTAAAAAACTGAGCATACCACTTTTGTGAAGGTTATTTACTAAGTTGAAAAGGCTTAGCCATTCTCCCTTGTTTTTACCTCTTTCTTGGTAAGCATTTAACCCCTTACTACCTCATATAACTTTTAGCAGCCTTCCGCGGTAAACTTCTACCCAACCGCTCCCCAAAAATCCTTCTCAACAATTAATTGTTTTGCTGCAGGAAAAAGGGCCACGGTATTAAGGCAAAGGAAAAAGAGAACAGAAAAATACCTGAAAAACGGGTTAACTGTTGTGTTTTCCTTTAAACAAAAAGTTTTTTTTTTCTTTAGGAAATTCTTTTTTGATAGAAAGTTAAACATTAACATTTCAGATGTTAAACAAAAGAAGCTTAATAAATTTCCATTGTTATATAGAAAGAAGAAATTATCTTCCTTAAGAATTAGTTTAAATATTAGTTCCTAACGAGGCTTTATTGGTAAATGGTATTAATGTAGAGCTAATAATGTACATTTTGGTTCTTAAACAAATAAAAAAATATTCCTTACAAATGGTTGATTTCTTTTTACCGAAAAGTGAAGTAATACCGCAACCTAATAGGTATATGATAAAATAAAAATAATAACAATACAAGCCAATGAAAACCGCGCCTCCTAAAATGAGGAGAAAGATATTTCTTTAAACCACCGTATTTTTACATTATGTCACAAGATCTCTTTTGAGCTCCCAAGTAGTGGACGGGGGAGGGAGCTAAATAGCATTTCTTTTAAGAAAATTCCTACTTCTCGTGGCCTGGACGACACCTCCCATCCAAGTGGACCGTGTTTGTCCTCCAATGTGATTTTCATGAACCTGAGTACGAACTGGTAGACCAATAATCAAGTTGATGGTAGTTTGATAGGTTAGATAATCAAATTTTACTCAAAGTGATAGTTATAAGATATAAAGTTATAATGTTAGTCAAACACTTTCTTGGAAGCTATCTCCTGGACTATAATATGCCTAGTGATTATTCTGAAATTGTCTTATAATACATTTTTTAATTCATTAATTATTAAAAATATTTAAAATGTGTTAATGATGTTATTATTTACATTTCATTTTAGCTTTTAAGCTAAATCAAATTTATTTAAATTGAGATTTGTTTTCGGGAAATGTAGATTTTTCACAGAAAAACTTAGACTTTTCTAGGCTAATATAAAATGTTTTATATTAGCTTTATCCCTGAACATTTATGATAACTTTCTTCAAAATTGGGTTTGTAGATCCACTATTGAACACGTCTGAAGACATTTTTTAAAACAACTTTTTGGACATTGTCAAAAGCTGAAATCGTCAACTTAAAATTTATTCTAAATATTTAAACATTTAAAGACCTTTAAAAATTATAACTGTATACTCAGATATTTTTGCTTCCGAGCTTACCGAAGGTAACGGAAGCAATGTGATCGTTCTGGAGAACAAAAATATTTTGTCTCCCATTTTAAAAATTCTAAGATAGAAATACGTTTCAGACATCAGGGATCATTTTTGGTTCCGTGTCTCTATGTCGTTCATTTTTGCGAACCAACATATCTTAAAAACTACAAGTCTGAATTTAATGAAATTTGTATGGTAGATCATAATTAGCTCATTGTTGGTCCCATATAAGATTGAACCTTCAGCGCTCATTTGTTTCTATTCCACATGCGCACAAACATACATATTTACACATATACCTTCAAAAGTACTTATCTGGTTTGTATGAAACTTTTATAGTTTATCGAAAGTAACCCGCAGATCACATTGTATGGGGTAATCACCAGAGATCTAGGTTAAATTTCGGGACCCCCCCCCCCCCCCCCCTCTATTCAATACCCACCTAGGATTTGTTACATAATAATGGCGAGCTAATCAAAAGAGTCAGCGTCAGCAGGTTTCGGCCAAATAACCAAGTCACTCTAATGGCGTTTTGATATAAATCCATTTTTTTACTTGGATTGACCAACAATTCACACATACGTGTATATATGTAGAGTTGGTATTTCAACCCTTGTAAGTTCAATGGACGTCGTCCATGTCTTCGAGCCTAAGTTTAAGTGTCCGAAATATGTTGTGCTTTCTCTCCTTATAACTTCTTAAGATACTCATAAGGGATTTTCAGTGTCCCAACCGATCTACTCCAATCTACCAATCTACTCCATACTATCATCTAATTAGGAATTTACACAGGGGTAGGGCACACTCCACATTAATGATTTCATTATTAATAGCCGTGAGTATGTTTCTTTGTGAAAATGGAAAATATATATTTATTAATCTTAATTTATAAAAGAAAATAACTAGAATTTTCCTAGATCATAGTATGACGCATTTTTAAAATAGCAAGACACTAATCTCAACAAAATATCCGTGATAAACGTTAATGCTTTAATCACTACATAACTCCCCCCCCCCCCCACAATCAACACAGGAGGAGAGAAATCGGAGATGGCGAGCACTTTATCAAAAATTAATATCCGTGCAAATCCGGCGCAAATTGCGTCACGTGTAGCGTATTAATCAGGGAGTATAGAGAGAGAGAGAGAGAGGAAATTTAGTGAACAGTGGAGTGCGATCTTGGGTTATGATTTGCAATCACTCATCCTGTATAGTGGAGTGAGACTGCTAGCGCTCGAGTCGAATTTTAACCTTATTATAAAATCTCGTACTTCTTATTTTTTTGGGGCAAACCCGATCTCCGAAACTACTCCACCCAAACATTTAAAACTCAACAGTTATTTTATGTGTAATAACCCAAACACAAGAAAAATATCAAGGAAGTACCAAAACATTATTCCTCAAAAGCAAGGGATGGACAATTTTTTTAATGTAAAAAGATCACGTGGGGTGATAGGAAGAACACCCAGACCACAAATACACATATAAACGGCTTTTAAGTTTATTTTTTGTATCAAATCATCTTTACACTATGTGTCTTTAAATATATTGTTTTTCGTGTCCCCCCCCCCCTCTATTAATTATTAGTGCAATGTTGTTTGATATGGTGTATGTACGAGTGCGTATATAGGGGTGACCCACGATAAAATCCCATAACAAAACATTTCTTTGCATTAGATTAACTTTGCATTTTATTTATTTTAGGAAGTGTTTTGTTTATATTTTTTTTGTTTGATAGAAAATTGTAGCTACCTTATTGAAGTTTTTTAAGCATATTTTAGAGAAAGTTTAAACAATGTTTAGGTTATGTTATATTATTTTAAAGGAAATGAAATGGGCTAGTTTTTAAGCTCTTCAGACTTCAATGGTGACTATGGTATTAACAAAGTTATGGTGGTTTTCAAAATCACTCAATTTTTTAAACTACTCTAATTTTACTTTGTAAATGAGTATAAGTGCCTTTATAAATGTAATACGTGGGTTACATTGTAAGTAATTTTAATGCAAATTTAATTTTTTTTTGGTGGTGAAAACCGCAACTCTATAACTTTTTTTGTTTTTGAGTTATTACGCATTTTATTTGAGAAAACAACTATGCATAAAAAGTACCGGTGTGGAAATCCCACACATGACTTCCATGAAATGTTATGGTGTCAATACGTGAGCAAGAGAGAACTCAGTATAAACTACATCGTACAAACCGCTAATATCGATAACATGTCTCTATTTAAGGTAGAAGGGATGGTCCTACGACAAAAAGTCATAGAACCAAAGTTGTAGATCTTTTAAAATCAGTTACCACTGGTGTTATCCGCTTTTCGATAAGACTTACAGTTTAGCCGCAATTTGGTTCCGAAATAAATCGGTCAATTATTTCGAATAATATAAGAGCTCAAAGTCGAAAATTATCAAAAATGACTATTTAAGGTAGAAGGGATGGTCCTACGACAAAAAGTCATATGACAAAAGTTGTAGATTATTTAAAATTGGTTAAACTGGTGTTATCCGCTTTTCGATACGACTTTCAGTTTAGCCGCAATTTGGTTCCGAAAAAACCTTTAAAAAAACACTAAAATACCAATATCTCCCAAACCGCTTGTCCGATTTTGCTCAAAAAGTATAGGTACAATCTACCATATAGGACACATATATACCCCAAAGGAAATTGAAATCAAATAAAGCCTACTAAAGTTATCGTCGACAGACCGATTTCGTGCTTAAGTGACTGTAGCTCCGAAACGTCGTAAGCTACGATGTTCGGGTTTGCGCCATCAGTTTTTCCGTCTAAAGTTCTAAAAAATGCCGAAAACCGCATCTCAATACGATGTCTTGAAGCGATGTTATAAAGGTTTTAAGTTCCGAACGAACGTACGTACGTACGTACGTACGTACATACATACGTACGCACAGACATACATGTATATGAAACGGATTTCAATGATACCCCCGGGTCCGTAAGACCCCTCCTTCACAGAGATCTCGGAATCACGTTTTGGAGGGTATCACCATACTTCCATTTTCATGGAAGTAAAAATCGATAAATCGAAATATCTCGGATACTATTGAGAATTGCATAAGGCATATATACATTTTTTCTGTTCATCTTGGGCCATAGAATCCGGATTTCTTTTTTGTCCCATTAAAACTGGGTCACCTTGTATATATAGCAGCTTGACACCTATCGACGCGATTATTAGTATTATTAGTTTTATTAGTTGAATCGAGGATTGTTTTTTGTGATAATAATTCTGCTTTCAGGAAAAGTACTTTAGGACTTCAACATTTAAAAATTGTTATGGTGGTTTTAAAATAAACTGATCAAGTTTAAAAGGACACAATCAAATAAATACAACAGATACCTCAAAAGATAGTTGGTAATAATAATAACTATGCAAGTGGGATATAACTATGCGAATAAACAAAAAAAAGGATAAACTATGCGCTTTGCAGCTATGGAATATTGTTTTGGAAAAACTTCATTTATCTATTTATCATTATTTCTATTTTAGTTGATTGCTTCAAAGCTTACCGAAGGTAACAGAAGCGATGTGATCGTTCTGAAAAACATTTGTTATGTCTCCGAATTAAAATATTCCAAGATAGAAATCCTCTAAGTCTTGAGGGAACATTTCGTGTCTGCCTGTCGTTAATTTTTTGCGAATCAACATATCTTAAAAACTAAACATCAGATTTTAGTTCCTTCTGCGCTTATTTCTTTTTCTTCTACATGCGCACAAACAAACATTTATTTACACCTAAATCTTCAAAATTACTCATCATTTGTCGAAAGTAGCCCTTAGATGGCTCCAGATTAATTTCAACCGACTGCACACATTAAATATTGCTAAATTTATACTTTTACACGCCTTAAAAAAAAAGACAATTTTGACTTAAAAGAAGGGGGAAACAATTAAATAACGAAGACAACACAGGGTTCTAGAAGCATAACATCAATAAAGTACGTTATAGGACCGCGGGAAACAATGTGCCACAATAATTTTAAATCAAACTTAATACTTTATAAAGTTTTAATTAACAAGAGTTTTAAAGCCGGGACCACAAAAGTCGGCAGGCCTGTAGCTTAGACTGAACAGTCCCATCTAAGGCTGGTTGCCTGAGCCTGTGAATATACCATAGTCAGTCTGTCAGATGCCACTGCTTGGGCGGCCGAAAAATACACACGGTCCTGCTACCGGCATTCAGACTGTTTAGTCTAAACTGACAGGCTTATGGGGTTGTGTGTATCTGGGCTTCAGAATAATAAAATTTAGATCAAAACAATTAATTTAATATAAAATTGATTACTTGCTCTTCGGATACACCCTTGGTTCTCTCCCTTATGAATATATATCATATATTATACGAGCCTGCTCGCATAATATATATATATATATATATATATATATACATAGAAAACATGTGCACGTATAAGTGTGAGTAAGAAAATAGATTAATTTTTAAATCTAAGCTCCCCTCACACTCTTCATTTATCTAATATTGCCTATCACAGATGCGTATAACATGACGAAAAAAATTAATAACAATTTTTTCCTAAACCAAAAGCCTTCGGAGGTTAATGACTTCGATCCCCTTTTTCGAAAAGGTTGCAAGGATGAAAAATTATTCTAGTACCAGGAAAAGATGAGTAGACAACGAGAGAGGGAAAAAAACATTTTTTTTTCATTTATAATTTTTTTTTTTACCCAGTACAGAATTGGTTAAAATATATTGATCTAGGTATTAAAAAAAATGGAAAATAAAAATTATCCACGTAGGTCGGATATCCAAAGTAGGCTGACACTTTGCTTCTCAACTAATATATAATCTACTTATTGTTTTAACAACCCACACCAAAAAATTGCAACACCCTTTAAAAATGGAAGTATAATATAAAAAATATACATACAAAACTCGTTACAAGAGTCAATGTGTTTCCAATTTGACAAATCCATTGCCTTACCTAAAACAAATATAAAAAATAAAAAAATATAGATAACTTAAAATTCAATTACGTATTTGAATTTCAGGAAATGGATTGAAGATAAAATATCCATGGAAAATAACATAATATTATGTTATTTCCAGAGGATTTAAAAAAACATAACCCACAAAGTTACATAATATGTTATGATACTTATTAAGAAATCTAGTGTCGAGGATAAAATACATTTCTTCGTTCTTTTTATTGTTGTACATTTGTAACTAAGTTTAGAAGCGAAAATCTGATTACATATAACAAAGAGTACAAATACTCTAATTTGTTTCAGTGTTAGGTGGAAAAATATATTTTAAACACTGTACATGCTAAGTGGGTAAAATATGATATTAATATGATATTACCCATACTAATTTAAAGTTATAAAATTAGTATGGGGCAGCTGTATTTTTATGTAAATATATTAGATTTTCAGCGATTTGCTTGTAATGCTAGAAACTGTAATAATTTATAATACGTACACTATTCAACCAAAGATTCAAGGGACGAAACTATTTAAGGTGTAACAGCATTTAAAATCATTAAAAATATGATGCTATGAATATTTTCTAAGCAACGTGTTTTAGATAGTTGTTTTAGCTAAACTGTTTTAAAAATAATTTATATTTGGAATTAGGAGATTGAGGTAAAATATTTTTGTATTTGAGCAGATTGGTGCAATGGAGGGTTGTTTTAGGTTGGTCGTCAACTGGAAGCGACTATCAGTAGAGTAGTCGTCCACACTGGCGAGACTGATTCTAATGCACAGAACGTGAACGACGGCCACTGAAGCGATCTTGAACCACCGATTTCAGGATAAGAGTGTCTAATCCCTCGAAATGGAATATACACGTGTAGTCGCCTCTAAGCAAGAAATCAAGACACTACTTTGTTCTTTTATTTTTCTCGTCAGTTTCACCCCTCCCCATGGATATGGAGACTGAAAAGTTAATGGGTGAGTAAATGGTAAAACACAATAATGATCTCAGAGTAAGGAAGGGGTAGAGGGAACAATAATATAGAACCGGGGTCTCAAAAACTGGTTCATTATGCGACACCCCTATACTAAACCTCCCAAGCGGCAGTTTGGTATCGTGGTATCAGTTCGGTATATCTTTTATCGATATCTCGATAAAAACTCGAAATTTATCTGATGTCAGCTGATAAGAATAAGTATAATGTGATATTTTCTTACGACATTTAATATTTTAATACAGTTTTCTTTATAAATACATATAATACATATGTACTTTAGTGTTTGTTGTTAACCGAATTAATTATCTAAAGGCAGTTACGTTGTTAATAACATGTAATAATTCCAGTTCCTATATAACCAAAAGCAATCTTATATTAAACAATATCGTCTTCTAAAGAAATCACATCAGATTTTTCTCTTAAATATTTGATATTTTGACATATTTGACATTTCGATAATAAAACAATTAAACAAAGCACATGACGTGTAAAGGTTTTGTTGACAAGCGTCCGCGGGCACGTATGGACAAGGAATAGACCAATAAGACAAGGACCAGTGACCACGTGATCGCGCTGTTGTCACTTTAGTTCGGATTGAGCTCGCTTGAGAGGTTTAGTATATGGGTGTCGCATAATGAACAGAGACCTTCAAAATGTAGCATTTATTTTTATGAAATGTGGCACTAAAAAATGTGGCAATATGGCACTTATTTTGGCCAAATGTGGCATTTATTTTAGCTAATGTGGCATTTATTTTTCAACTTTCAAATATAAAGCAGTCTTTAAAACTTGATACTGCATCTCCGCCTTGCATTATTTTAACCCTTAAGCGCCCAGGATAACGTTAACTATTTCATTCCAATCTGGATTTACATTTAAAGCAGCTTCCAGTATTATTCGGGCTTGCTCTCCTTTTTGGCCCGGCAACTCCATCGCAGCTTTTTGGAGCTCCAAGACAACTTTAGCAGCTGAAGTCAACGAAGTGCCTTGCACCTCTTCTTCTTTCATCTTTGGCAACTTAAAAAAAAAAATGAGCTCGTATAAAATTTTGCTGCGTCAAAGTTTGAACGTTTCCCAGTGCCTGCTTGGCTATTTTAATTGCCATTTTATCCTCTTCGTCGAATTCTTCTAATAGAACTTTCACTTTTTCTCCATGTTCTGCGTAATAAAGGGCCGCTCTTATTTAAGTTTCCCATCTTGTTACGATAGGCTCTGAAGGAAGAGGGGTCCCTGGTAGCATTTCCTTGAAGATTGGCACTCGGCTTAGAGCTTTAATAAAAATTTGTTTACCCCACTGAAATTAAGTCATTTACAGCTGGTGAAAAACAGCATGGGCCAAGCAGGTTACATGGACCATTTTGGGGAACACACTTATAAACACACCCCCGCTCTTTCAGTATGTATGCAGCGCTGTCAGAGCAGGGCAGTTCGGTTACTTCTATTCTTTGGCATGGTCAAAAATGTAATACACAAACAAAGTTTAAATTCACTGGGAAAGTTCGAAGACTATAAGAACACAATAACTGCCAACAACCAGAGAGAGGTGGAATGATATTGGTCAAGTATCTGACTCAGGTACACCTGAGACTGGAAGAGGGAAGGCACCGTTAGCAAAAAAACCCAAAATATAACACTATGTTTCTAAAGGAGGAGTTAATCCCTAAACCATTCAATATTACTACGAATGTGCCAATGGTTATCCTCTAAGTATGCTACTTATACCTTTTAAGGGTAATTGGTATTGAACACGACAACACTACCTGCGTCTTTCCCCAGATTATTTGCTACACACGGCTTTAAACTTGATTTTTTTAACCTTAGAACTTCTACCCGAGACGAAGTGTGTCACTACCCTAAGATAGGAATCCACGTCACTTGGGGAATCCAAGCACGGAATTCCAATCTGATTCAGCACCTTGGAATCCTGCCCTGCAAGGGCGTATCTTACCTGGTTTTATGGGTTGTAGCAGAACCCCTTAGAATATTTCTATTTTTTTTCTCAGAACTTAGCCCAAATAAGGCAAAATGTGGCACAAAGTGTGGCATTTTACCGAAAATCGGCAAAATGTGGCTTTTTACCAAAAAATAGGCCAAATGTGGCATTTTAGTATGGCGCCATGGCAAAAAGGCATTTGAAGGTCTCTGATAATGAACCACTTTTCAAATCGCATTGCTCCCTCTACCCCTTCCTTACTCTGAGGTTATGATTATGATACAAGAAGAACACGTGATACCATTCTCGCAATATTCAGCGAAAATTACAGAATAAATGGATAGTGATACAAAGTAATCTACTCGTAGATAAAACATTATGTTTTTCTAATTATTTAAAATATACCGCCTACAGGTTATTAAATGGGGAATGTAAGATTAAAAAAGGAAAGTTCTGTTAATTCCTAAAGATTTAAGTACGGAAGAATTTGCATCCAATGTCTAGTGGCACTTCTTTAGATGGTTACTCCCCTTATAAAAAAATACGAGGGGAGTAAGAATCTAAAGAAGGAGTACAGAATGTTCTTCTTTAGGCTGTTACTCCCCTTATAAAAACAGAAGTGTGATATTCCTTTGTCCTAAAGTACACTGGACTAAACATCCCTTTGTCTTAATAGTTGTTCAGTCAATTTCATTTATATTCTAAAAAAGAGCAGGGGAGTAACAATCTAAAGAAGTACCTGTCTAGTCAGGTAGGAGCTATCCAAAAAATATAGATTAAACATTATGTATGTTAGTAGTTCATGGATTTTATACTAATAGATATTCTTTTGCTAAATTAGAATGCAACAAGAAAAATTTTTGTAAAGAGTTATATAACTGTATTAACATTTAGAACAGATTTTTTTATGTTCTGGAACAAAAAAGTAGTTTTTAATTCAATAAAATTTTTTAAGCATCATAAGTGCCTTCTACTTTAATTGGGCATTCAATGTTTATAAAATAGTTTGTTTTGAAAAATAAACCAAGAGATTAGAAAACATGCTACAGTAACAAAGTGGATGACAGTTATACGATAGGCATCATGCAATTACGCTGAAGCTTTATCATTTACTTTACAGCTTCTACCGAAGCACGTTTAATGTTTTCGTTTCGCAGTCCATTAGTATTAAAATTGAGATTACTCCATGGTTTTGATAGTTCGAGCGTGGATTTGACCTTCTCATTTCAGGAGTTATGTAAGGGCCAGACAGTGAGGCTCCTCTGCCTCAAGGTCGATAATCTGTTTTAATATCTATCTTCTAACCTCCCCGCAAAAGAGAAAAAAAGAACACCGGAGATTATGATATTAAACAACAGAGAACATCCATTAGCTTAACAGATGGATAGATTCCGTGATCACAACTGTGTAAAAGATCAGTTCACTTCGACAAGAACTATCTGTCAAACAAATTGTAATTCAGTGGAAAATACAACAGCTGCTTCACATTTATTCTTTAATAATATCTAATCAAATTGAAAATAAAAACAAAAACAGCGCCTAAAAAGAACAGCATAAAACAATATATCAGTAAAGAATAAAAATACATATAATAGAATAGAAAATAGAGCGAACTGTTATGGAAACTTTACTCCAAGTCGGTATTTAATAACAAAACATAATAAATCATATCCACACGTTGAATCCGTCTCCTCAGTAGAATTAATCTTGACTGGGATCGCTTAGAAACCTGTGTTGTTTTTCTAACACACATGGGTACATTAATATAAGATTTAGCATTCTCATATATCTTAATAAACAGTGAAAAACGGTGAAATAAATTATACTGAAAATACATCTATACAGTTATTATTTATCGTCATTATATAGTAAATAAAAAAACTAAACCAAATGTAATGTGAAACATAAGAATGCATGATGCGAATAATAATATTTGTTCTTTGTAGATTAATAAACTCAAGAAGAGAGCAAGATTTCTGATTATAAAAATGAGGAAAACAATCTGCAAAACGACTGTAGTACTTACTACAACTACTGCCTAGTAACCTAGAGTAACCGCCAAATAGATGCCCAGGACCAATAATAATTAATTAAACGGTTAGGGCAAAAATCAAGAGCCGGTCAATCAAGAATATATCTCTAAGCACTAATAGGTAAGTTATGATTAGAGGAGACTTAGTAATACCCATACGATCCTTAAAATATGTAAACGATCGTCCCTGAGTTATATATTTCCCCTTTTCATAATGTAATTTAATTTTATTCTGTAGTGAAATTATTACCTAAATTAATTACCAACATTATTGAAGCTTAAAATGATCTGTCTACTTACTTATACAATATGAGTGCCTTTAATCAGGTTTGCTCGACTTAATTATGCTACAACTACTATTTGATCCTTTGTATACTGCTTCCTAGTGAAAGGTTCTATTTTGATTCTCTCTTTTTCACCTGACCT
This sequence comes from Gerris lacustris, assembly GCA_951217055.1. Classification (NCBI taxonomy): domain Eukaryota; kingdom Metazoa; phylum Arthropoda; class Insecta; order Hemiptera; family Gerridae; genus Gerris; species Gerris lacustris. Next base: position 72,289,221 of record OX578277.1, on the reverse strand, counting down.
AAAATTGTTTAAACCAAACTAAAGAATATAGCTGGCTGCTCTTAATACATGTAATTGCTTCAAGGTTTTCCGTTAATTTTTTTTATTTCGCATTTCTTCGCATGGGAATGTAATATACGTCGAAAAACTCAGTACTGCTTAAGCATTCTAAGTTCTATTTTTGTTCTCTCTAAGGGAGAGAGCACAATTTATTTGTCGAGATGGAGGTTAGTGTGACGTCTGGAAGGATTTATTATCAAAGTTCACGCTTGCCGAGCTCATCACTCCGGGTCGAACTAGATTCGCGTCCAAAAAGATATCAATGATAGCCTCCAAGAGAGAATCTACTAACACGCAACTACACAGTAACCCATCAGGAAAAGGCTTTAACTCCAACTGAAGGGAAGAAACCAACACAACATCCGGAAACCGAAAACTACAACCCTACAAAACCTGGATAATAACTACCTATTTCCTTTTCAATGGTTTTGTGGTTTCGCTTATATTAGGCTTATATCAATCAGTGATCCCTTTTACTCTAAGCTTAGGATATACGGTATAAGTAAACGATATGTGCCACTTAAAATCGAAAGGTAAATCTTGGAATAAATAATAAAACTACCAGAGATTGTACTTTAGAGTGTAAGTTTCGTTTCACAACGTGAGATGACGTCGCGTGCAGACCCATCTCATATCGCCTTGTAAAGAAAGGACCATGTAATACCATGTTTTTATCATTGTAATTCAAGTTAGTCCGTGTTTTTGAGACTTGGTTTCAAGCAATAACTAAGCGAGGGCTTTCCCTTCCTTATTACACGGCTAACTCCCTCAGGTCCTTCATTACCACCGCCAACATTTTAAAACTCCTACTTGCTATAAACACGTTCCAGTTTAATACGACCATCCCTACCTTTCTTTCATAGTCAGAGCTTCGAAATTAAATTTCATTGTCGTAATTTATTTGACAAACTTTATTTACGACATTAATTGCTAAAAGAAGCTTACAATGCAGCCATTAATAAAGCATTAGGATAGTAATATACTTTATAAATCACCTTTATAAATAATTTTATTATTCAGCTTATAGCGTATGAAGTCTCTTTAAACAATTTAATAAATAACATGACAAGAACGTAATTAGAATTAGTTTAAAATAGAGAGAAATACATCAGAGCAGACTTTCATACAGAATAGTTAAAAAAAGAGCATTACTTAACTTAAGTACTTAAACAATAACTAAGGACTTATCAGTTTAATGTCTGGCCACAAGAATATAAACAATTGTGCAATATCGCAATATATTCGACTTTAGCATAATAACTAAGTGACGTCATCAGTTAGCTGATTGTTTTACACTGCAAATGTTTTTTGACAGACTAAGAGATGGACGGGTTGGTGGGGATATGAAGGTTTAAGAGAGGTGGTAGTATAGACTAAGCATTCTACACAATTTGGTAAACCCCATAGCAGAAAAAATACACCCAATTATATTATTATAATAATTTAAAAATTTGTATGGTTTCTTTTTTCTTATTTATTTTTATGTTTATAATATATTAAATTCAAGTAGCTTAAATTCAAAGCATAATATTGAAGATATTAGGATAAGTATATACTTCTTGAATATTTATAGAAAAATATTTTTCATTTTTTTATTGAAAATGAAATGTTTTTATAAACTATATAAATTAAGAGAAAAATCGATAATTCTCTTATCCCGAAATATCGGGATAAGAGAATAATTCACTTAATTTTAAATTATTTTGTACACACTATAGCTTTGTAATATGTTGTCATGAGTAATTAAAAACGTCTTAGACAGCCATCTTCCTACATCTATGTTAACCGAAGCCCATAAAAAAACATTTGAATAAAGGTTGAAAAGAAATTGGTCGAGAAATATGTGTTGGATTTTCGTTTACAAACGGTTTTAGTTAATAATCAATTTGACTTAAAGTTGTTTCTCTTACAAGAAAACGATTTAACACATTTACTCTTCTCTATTAAGACTGAATAAAAGATCGTGGTATTGTATCAACGACGGACACAAATAAATTTGGACATGATATCAAGATCCTTAAGCGAAATAAAAAAATAAAATATATATGTTTATGGCAATTCCTACAGTCAACGGAGCTTCTAGTGAACTGATTTCTAGTGATTTTATTTGTTAAAAACACTAGCGTTCATTCATTGTCATATTGTTCCGAATGATGCATTGTCCTTTAACTTAAAACTCTATTTCCATGGCTAACAGCAGGAACTCACTCAAGGCTTCATCTGTTGGGCAGAGGCAAACTGCCACTCTGACAGGATTATCCTGTCACATTTCAGAACAAGCTGTTCAGGCTGCAACATTTGTTTACACTTGCCGCAGTAAATTGTCAAGTATTCTCTTCCACGCTGGTTTCCAGGTTCGTCAACACCGGGTAGGCAAATCAATGTCAGTACGAGGCAGAGAGTTGTGCTGTTTCGGTGTTTGCACAGTGAATCCCCGCTTTGACTTGGACTGGCACCGCTGTTCTCTGTCTACATCCAGCCTTCCTATCATCCAGTACCTTTCAATCAGCATCTTCTGTATCTTATATTGACACGACGATTCAAAAACACATACCTCTCCAAAAAATGTTTCTTGGTCGATGTTTAAAAAAGTATTTTTTGTTTTAGAAGAAAAATGGTTAAATACTTGAACTAGCATAGTGAGTCCTTTACTTCAGATTTGGCTTTGAAAAGTTAGTTCGTCAAACAACAACAGGCGTAAAAATTGATCTTTTTGAACGAAATTTGGCACAAAGGTACATCTTAGCATTAGTGACGACTGTGTAGTTTTTGAAAATTTTAAACTTAATATTTTTAAGATGGTCACCACAAAAAACAAGTTTTTAGTCAGCATGACATGTTACTACTGACATTTACATATTTTAAGATTTTGATATGAGTAGGAATAGATATAACTGTCATTACTAAATTTTCATTTTTTGCCAACATTGTGATAACAAACATGGGTGTTAAAAGAAAGTTTGATGCTTATAAGGCAAGTTACATATATATTTGAAGTTTTTAACTATGTTATACATCGTTTTAATAGTAAAGCATAGTAGGAAAAGAAAAGCAATTTTTTTTTAATTAAAAAAAAATTGTACAAGAAATATGGCCAAAATGAGGATGTTGACAAATAAGTTCACCCTTATATGACATGTTACACATAATTTTGAAGCTCTTTTTAGGGAGATTAAGATAAGTTTTAAAAATATTATACATGTACATTTTATATTCAAATTTAAGTTAATTAAGCGGACATACGATGTTAATATAATGTAAGTTTTTCCCCGAAATATGTTTTCAAGTATCCACACAAAAAACTGATATAGCCAATGTAAGAGCACTACGCATGTTCTGATGCACCGAATCGCTAGTATTTATTTGTTTTTCAATTATTACAAAGTTAATAGACTAGAACTTTACAAGTAATTAAAAAACTCATATGTAGAAACCTCGGTGCTGTATTAAATAATATGGACCTATCTGTTAAAATATTTGTTTAGCACAAATTGTTGTGAAAACGATATAACAAACTTTCTTTAATGCTTTATTAGGGTTTCGTAGGTAAAACCAAAAAAAGAAACCCTTATAGTTTCGTTCTGTATGTCTGTCTGTCTGTCACTCTGTACGGTTCCAATAACTTTTGAATCAAAAGAGATAACAAAAAACATGCATTTTTTCAGTATCAAAGATAGCTTTGGCGCGCAAACAGAAAAAGCTGTTTGAAAGGAAAAAAGGATTTGAAGCTGTTCAAATCCAAAATGCGGATATTCATGTCCCGCGAAAAATATATAAAAAATATGCAAAATGTGCGGTCTGCTGGGCCAAAGAAAATAATAAGAATAGCATTTTGATCTGAATAACTGGGAATCCACAATGGCGGATAATTCCTGTAGCAGGAAAAATATGTTTTCAAAATTTTGGATTGGTGTGTCAAATTAAAGGTATTAGAGAGTAGATTCCAAAAATACATATCACCAGTGGAAAGTGTGTAATTTGTTATGCCATTTTGTCAAAGACATCAACATTTTTCATCCCCCCCCCCCCCCAATTAGTTAGTTAAATACTAACTAATTGCATGTTCACAATACCAACGAAACCCTTTATAACAACATTCAAGGGGGTCAATATTCAGGGGGGGTCAAAATATCCTGCAGATAGTGCCCTTCCACGTGTTTTGAAGGTCAAGTGGGCAAAATTTCATCCAACTCGGAATCTGTAGATTGAATAAAATATACGTTTTTTAAGTTTTTGGTAGTTTCCATACTACGGAAAGTTTAAATTTTAATTTAAATAAAATTATAATTATTATAAACTACGGGACACAGACATCTCTCTGTCTGTTTCCCGTAGTTTATAATAATTATAATTAAAAAATACGTGTGGCGTCGTGGGACACCCGGTAGGAACGAAGTTCCTTACGCTCTTTATATTAAATATAAATTATATAATTACAGTGCTAAGTATATGATACTAACTACTTATACATGGCGGAGTTAGAATAAGAGACAAAATTAAAAGTAACTATTTGTACTAGCTGAGTTAAGGCAAAATAAAAATAAAAACTTTTTATTATCTTTGAAAAGAGCGTCTTACAATAAATGATGTATTATAAATTGAGAAAAAAGTTAATTTTGATTAGTTTATAATTAAAGCAGATGGTGGTAGAGACGAAAAGAACTATCCCATCAGACTTCGTCGGCGAATTACTCCAATTAAAATATTATAATATAAAATATAAATCACCAACACTAAAAAACTTCTGTTTGAATCAGGTTGAAATTCTACATGCCTGTTTCAATTGCACTTAAGGCGAAGAAGTTTTATAAAAATCGTTATGTTAGAACGTAAGACATCGGCAAAAACTTTGTTTTCTTTCTTTTAAACGTTTAGGCCCGCTTTAATAAATTTAGCGATCTTTATCACTTCATAGCAGTGTCTGTGTTTTTTACTAAAAAAAATTATATAAAAAAGTTGTTTGTCTCATTAAATAGATGAAGTTAGAATTTTTACCCGTCCTAAAATTCCAATTTTAGGAGTCTGAGAATGGTGGATAAATTAAAGGCAGCAAAACTATTGACGTTGAGACTATTTACGAACTTTTTAGACAGACTATATACATGTGGGTGTATATATATATATATATATATATATATATATATATATATATATATATATATATATATATATATATATATATATATATATATATATAAATGGCATTGATACTTTGTAAATTCACCCCCACCCCCCAAATAAAAGGAATATATTGTACATTGTATATATACTATTATTGTCTAAAATTCTTTTAATTAGGTTTAAAGCAAATTTGGTCTCATTAAGGATACACGCTAGGGAGTACAAATAACACATTAAATACAGGGATGAACCCTTTTGAAACTTAGCTCGGTTGCTTGAAATATCCGCATTCCTAGCCTCGTTTCATGAAATTAGATACAATTCCTTGCTCATCTGAGACAAAGATTCTTCACAAACTCATTACAAGCAGTAGATAAAGCTCTTAATTAGGAAGCAAGGAGCCTAGAGCAAGGCTAGGCGGTCTACATATACATATGGTAGTGTTGTACTCAGCAATTAGACTACATAACAGAACTCGTACAACTACAAAACCCTTGCTCGATATCACATTTTAACATTTAATTTTAAAACAGATTTCTCAGAGAAAATTAAGATAGTTTAAAAGATAAGCAGGATTAGGAATTAACATTAGTTCAAGAATGTATGCTTACATGGAGCCCATATAAACGTCAAAGAAAACATTTAAACGAACTGGTAAATGCGAAATCCTGAATCATCAACTAGATTTGATAGTTCTAGTACGAGGATCTCGTGTATACGATAGCCATGTTAACTTGTTTAAGGTTAACAGAGTCCACTACATTTATTTAAGTAGTATACAGTTTGGGCAGGTAATTACGGAAAATTAACAAAACCACAGTAACCGTTATGCTTTCAGCAAACATTAAGGGTCCGAAGGCAATTAAAAACCAATTCATTTTGGTATTTATGTATGTATCTATAAATATTTGTATATTTGGTTCAGACCTGTTAAATCCGAATATCTCGGACGAATTCGTTAACCAGCATAATCTGCCAAGTTTTTTTAAGGTTTAATCAAGGCAGTGGTTTTACATTAACTATAAAATACTAAAAAATATTGAATTTACATATTTAATTATTTTATAGAACAGACAGAATAACAGTATCGCATTGAAAACCGATTTGGAACTCAACTTTTGATACATGAATATTCAAGATTAATATAATTATTAGAGTAGGATTGTTTTTTTAAAGGATATATATTTATTTAAAAACTTTTCTTTAGTTTAATTTATGTTTAATGTATTGTGATACGTACAACTTGTAGGTATATCAGGACTTTAGAATTTGATGGATTAAAACGCCTTTTTATTAAATTTACCACTGTTGATGGAACGATTCAATTTAAAACCAAATATGTCTAAAACCCCACATCATCGACAGAAAAAACTCAAAAAACAGCACACAATGACTCAACCATCGATCATAGAAGCAATCTATGAATTCCGCAATAGATTGGAAAAGTTTACAAAATGAAACTCTAATTTCAGTGTTCCTCTGGCTCTCGAGGAGTAAACTTCGTAGTAGATAACAGTGTTCTTTCCGTGTTGTTTTATAGATAAGCTTGCCGGTCGACTCTGAGCCCGGCAGCTCTCTATTTGTTTTATTTTATTTTTTTTAACAATAAACATGCCGAGTGACTGTCTTCGTTGTGCTAATAAAGTGTTTCGCGACCAACCAGCTTTGTTGTGCTTACTGTGCAAAAACCTGGCACACGCATCCTGCCTAAATGTAAAGCCTGATGAATTTGACATAATAGCTGGCTCTTGGAAGTGTGTTAGCTGTCGTAAGGTTAACAGTGACAATATGCCGGTTACACCTACTGGCCCCTCTCTTGTCCACAAGTCATCTGTTCATGCACCAGTTCAACACAGCTCAGAGATCAATTCAAGTCCGATGAAAGGTACTAATAAAAATTTCTCTATTTCTAACGAGGAATACTTAAAAGAATGTCTCCATAACTCTGCCTTATCTATTGATCTCTTAAAGTCCTTGTTATCGAAAGTTGACTTATTGAGTAACGAAGTTTCCGAATTACGGAAGGAAAACGCAGACCTCAAACTATATCTCTCTCACAGTAACAAAGTGTCTTACGCGCAGGCGACCACTTCCTTGAAGGGCAATATACCCCCTCCCTCCTTAGTGGTGCCGGTCGAGCGCGGCTCCGCTACTGCATCGGACATGAGTTCCAGGAATCCCCCTCTCTTCCAGCGCCAGCGCCCCGCCCGTAGGCTCAACCAAACCCCTTCTACCATAGCACCGAGTCCCCCACCTCCTCCTACACTGCCCACGGATTCAACTGAAACTGAATCGTTTCAAACCGCCCAGCCTGATGATGGGTTTATTCTCGTATCGCGCAAGAATAACTTACGATCCTCAAATAGTATTCGCCGTCCTGTCTCACATGGATCTAATACTAAGTCAAGTCTCAAAGTAGTTCAAAGCCGACAAGCCCTCTTAGTATCTAGACTGGATCTTGATACTTCCATTGGTGATGTTGAATCTGTTTTAAGAGACGCAAACATCACTGATTTCAAAGTTACTAGACTCAACATCCAGGCAACCAGTCATAGAGCTTTTCACATATCTGTTCCGCACTCACAATATGTTAGCACTAGTAATCCCGAGATGTGGCCCTTAGGTTGTACAGTAAAGATGTTCAGAGGTCCACTTAAAGAGTCCCTGTTATTTCAAGATTCAAGTAACAGTGAAAGAGCTTTTGACTCTCAAACATCTCAAGACCGTTTATGAGGGATTTAAATTTTTTCTACCAGAATGTCAGGGGTATCAAGTCTAAAGCTCTTAAATTTTTCTCTGGCATAGCCGCAGGCAATTGTGATATTTATGCTATTACGGAATCCTGGCTGGACGAGGATTGTCCATCTTCCTTATTTTTTCCGCCTTGTGTTAAAGTTGAACGCTCTGATCGCTCATCCGCAGTTACGGGCCTCAGTCGTGGTGGAGGAGTCTGCGTAGCAGTCTCCTCGTCACTAAGCTACCTGCGCCGTCTTGACCTAGAGCACTCAATTGAGTGTGTTTGGATTGAGCTCTTTATTCCGAACAAAAAATCACTTTTTGTCGGTACTGTATATCTTCCTGACCACCAATGCCTGTCAAATCTCCAGGATTTCTTCGACGGTTTACTGATATCGCTACCTTCCGATCATCCGGTTGTTCTGCTAGGTGACTTCAACTTGCCATCTATGGACTGGACTAATCATAAATACACTGGAAGCTCAACGAAAAAACCGAGGGCGTCGCTTCTTTCTTCATTTATTCTAGCCTCAGGCTATGAACAACATAATCACATTTTAAATGATTATGGAGGGTTACTAGATCTTATTTTCTCAAACTACTCAGCTCTGACTATTATGAAAGCTGAAGACCCGCTTGTCAAAATTGACCCTTACCACCCTGCATTAAAATTTAGTCTACCGTGTTGCCTCTCTTCTTATCAGGTCTCTACCCGCAATACTGTTCTTCGCAATTACGCCAAAGGGGATTTTGCGTCGCTTTATAAGACCCTCTCCGATACCGACTGGAGTTATGTTTTCAGCTGCAACGATGTAAACTCCTGCGTTGAATTTCTTAATTACCGTGTTCTTGAGGCAATTGATACTCATATTCCAGTCTTATCTCTTTACAAGTCATGCTATCCAGCTTGGTTTTCGTTCGAACTTCGAAGATGCCTAGCAAGAAAGAACGCTTTTCACCGTAAATACAAGAAGTCAGGGCGACAGTTTTTTTTTAATATGTTCCGTATTTACAGAAGAATTGCGAAAAGAATAATTAAACGGGATAAATTTAATCATAAGTGCAGGCTAGAGTTTTCACTAACTAAGAAACCCAAAGCTTTCTGGGCTTACATTAAATCTGTAAGAGGTGTTGACACCAGACCACCTATTGTAAATAATAATGTGTTAGTTACTAACGATGAGTGCCTTGCAAACATGTTTTCCTCCCATTTCTCATCTGTGTATGTCCCCTCCTCTTCACCTATTCACTTACCTCAACCTACCCATCCTCCTCGCATTCCTTGCCCCTCTGTTACTCTGGACATGGTCACTGCTGCTATTAAATCTCTTAAACCTAGTCGTAGTGCTGGCTCTGACACAATTCCACATTTTCTTGTTAAAGGTCTATCTGAAATTCTAGCTCCTTTGCTTGTGTGTATATTCAATAAGAGTCTTACTACAGGTGTCTTCCCTTCAGTGTGGAATCAAGCCATTGTTATACCTATTTTCAAGTCAGGTAATCGCTCTCTGATTTCTAACTATAGACCGATATCTATCTGCAACACTTTCTGCAAAGTTTTCGAACGAGTCGTACACACTAATATCTCTTCTCTTGTTGAGCCTCTCCTTGACCCTAACCAGCATGGCTTTCGATCTCTACGATCTACTATTACCAACCTTGCTTCCTTCGTCTCTCTTACAAACCAAACTGTTTCAAATCGAGGTCAAGTCGACGCTGTTTACCTTGATATGTGCAAAGCATTCGATCTTGTCGATCATGGCATCCTTCTTTCCAAACTTTTGAAGTTTGGTCTCTGTCCTTTGCTGGTTCAATGGTTTTCCAACTATCTTTCCTTCCACTATTGTTCTGTCCGGATATCTTCCAGCTATTCTGCTCCTTTCCACTCTCAGTCAGGAGTCCATCAAGGGTCGATCCTAGGTCCCCTGCTTTTTTTAGTGTTTATTAATGACATAGGTTCTTCGATCACAAGTAATTATGTACTTTTTGCTGACGATCTTAAGCTATTTCGGACTATCGAGGACGAGACATCTTGCAATCTCCTCCAGGATGACATCACAAATCTTTCAATGTGGGCTCTTAGAAACCGCATGAATTTTAATACTTCTAAATGTAGTGCCATAACTTTCACTCGTTTATCCTGCCCTATAACATTTAATTACATTTTGAATGACAGTTCTCTTATACATGTCTCCTCAGTTGTTGACCTTGGTGTCACTCTGAATTCCAAACTCCAGTTCCACGATTTTGTCGATATCATAGTGCGTCGCGCGTCCCGTGCTCTTGGTCTCATTAGTAACATTTGTCGTGACCTTTCACTTGAGTGCTTCATTCATTTATACAAGTCCCTTGTCCGTCCTTTGTTAGAATATGCAGTCCCAATATGGAATAATTTACCCCAGTACAAATCAGCCAATATTGAATCTGTTCAGCGCAATTTTATTCGTTTATGTTACCATCGTTATTTGTTTCGTCGTATTTATTATTCTTATGACCACTTATGTAAGCACCTTGATTTGGAGTCTCTAGCTTTAAGGCGAACGGCTTATGAAATAAATTTTATTTCGAAAGCTTTGTCGCTTAAACTTTTCTGCAGGGAAATCTCTCAGGTTGTAGTCCTCCCCCCTGACCGTAGAAGTGGCCGTGCTCTATATATTCGAGATCTATCTACTTCTAGTCCTCTGGTCCGCTGTGTTAATTCTTTCAATATGTTAGCTATCCCTGTTAATAGTGTCCGTAGTCATATCGAATGTTTCTCCCGTCTTTCCGCCATACTACCTTTTCTTTCCGCTCCCATATCCCATCCCACCCTAGGCATACTAAATTAATAAGTTTTGTTGTGTTTTCGTTTTTTATCTATTATAGCTTTTGTTTTTGTACATACTTTTTATTATTTTTATAATGTTACTACTTATATTATTTATATTACTATGTTAAAGTAACAAATTGTTATTTTCGCCTTACCAAGAGTGTCTCACTTGTGGCTTGTTGCCGTTGAGGGCTCTTAAAATATGAATAAATAAATAAATAAATAAATAATAGCGTTTTGTACTGTTTACGTTGGCGTCGGCTCAAACCGAAGCAATTTGGTAAAATTTATCACTTTTTTGTCCGGTTTATTATAGGTAGAGAGCTTGTGTGAAACTGTTTAGAGGGTAGAAGTGGCTCAGCCTGAGAGAGACGTCAGGATGCTATGAGCCGAGCACTGAGTTATGATGACAAAGTACTGCTGGAAAGCGGGATGTAACCGATGCCAGTGATACCTTTACAGCTAACCCGCTAGTTCAGCTCACCCTTAACACTAAACTACATTCACTCTTGTTATTAAATACTCCAGCGTCAACCCCCTTTTCAAAACTGTTCATTAACTCACTGACAATACATATCTCTTATATTTTTTTAAACCCCTCTTCACAATGGTGGAAAATATTAAACTTTTACACAAGAGTTTTGTTTAGTAGAAAACTAACACAAAATAACAAACAAGACTAAAGTCCACATAAATACCACTAATTTTAATTTATTAATGCATAAATTAAAAAAAAGACTAACACAAAAATAAATATGTTTAATAAATCGTTAAAAGCCAACTAAATTAACCGTAAATCAAATTTTAGGAAAGAACCATGTAATGTAACAAATGATACTATATTTAAAGGCACTTTTAACATGGATTGTTTACATAAATCTAAATAATAAATTCATTTTCAGAAGAATATAGGCAATGGAAGTAGAAAATAACAACACCATGTTTGACCAGGTTGCTTAATTAAGAAAAGGTTAGTCATAGCTGGCAAAAGTTAATAGGAAGCTAAAAGACGGAAACCTAAAATGATTAGACGTGTTATGAAATGGATTATAAAACTTTAAAAAATATATAATATTTTGCATTTCACTTGTTTGCTTAATTTAATTCATATTTTTATCATCATATGTTATATGATGATAAAAATCCCCCATCACCCCACATCATCATCATAGATGATGTGGGGTGATGGGAGTGTATCCTTCTGTAAAATAATATCTAGCACGGCAATGCGTAAGTCCAAGTTCCAGTAAGCATGCAATGTATCTTTACTTGAACCAATTCACCCGGTTTTTCTCACTCTCATATGTCTGCTTTCTCTTATGATGCTTGCTCTTATGATGGGGGACTCTTCTTATGATCTCTTATGATGCTTGCTCTTATGATGGGCTTTTGAAATTTGAAACATAGTTAAGCTTAAGTAGCTAAGGACACGACCTTAATATATAGCCTTTTAAAAGTGGGGAGTTTCAAAGTTTGCATTTTTGTCTTTTTAAATCAATCAAAATTGTTTCGATATTAAAAAAAAGTATTACCTAATTTAGCACAATTACATGAGCGACGACGGTTACAAATACTGTAGGTCCATCTGTTGGCTACATTCTACAAATTATCAAAATGTCTTAAAAATTAGATAAGTACTTTTGAATGTACAAGTGTAAATAAATACATGTTTGTGCGCATTTGGAAGAAAAAATGGTCGCAGACAATGAAAACTTATGAGACCAACGGCAGGCTAATTATGACCTATCATCCAAATTTATTTAAATCGTTCGAGTAGTTTTTAAGATATGGTGACTGACCGATATACAGAAGCAGAACCAAAAATGTTCTGGTGTCTGAAACTGATTACTGTCTTGTAATTTGTGAATTCGGAGACATGCAATTTTTTTTTGTTCAGAACAATCGCACAGCTTCCGTAACGCGAAATTATATGATAACAAGACATGACTAATCATAAGTTTAACATAGTTTTCAAATGAAAACTTTTGAAAATATCTGTAAGACTAAAATATAAATATCCGTGAATGTGTGGTGTTTGTTATTAATTTTTCATAACACAGTATTTGGCTATTTCATAACTAAATCATTTATTTGCATAATCAATTTAAATATAAATGAGACAAATCTTAACACAAAAGAAAAAATCTCTTAGTATATTTTTGTTTATTGAGCATATTTGTTTCGCTATTTCATCTTTATAAATCTTTTAAAACGACTGTGATTAAGGAGGCACAAGCTTTTGATAAAGACTACGGGGAGGAGAGTTTGGTATGAGTAATATTCACTGTATGAAATAACGTCAGCTGGCTCCTTGACAACTTGGCATCGTTTGCTCCCATCTCTTTTGCTACAAGACAAAAGCTTAATGATGTCACCCAACTGAGTGACGTATACGGTTTAATTTTATACTTGCAGTTTCTATTTGCCATCAAAATTAGTTTGCGAAATTAGACCTCAATTACGGAGGAAAAGACAAACTTATGCACAGTGAGGCCTAAATAATTATGTTTAAGTATTAAGAAAATGAAGTGTAAAATCTGTATAGGAATAACACAGATTTAGTATAGTTTTTATGTCATTGATAGTTGTTTTATGTATATACTTATAAATATTAGAATTTGCTGGCCTTTCGCTACTGCGCATCCATAGTGAGTAAAAGAAAAGAGTATTTAATGAAGCAAACTCTTCTTTCTTTTCTTTTTCTTTTTAAATTCAGTAGTTCAAATGGAATCAAATGATACAACTTATTAACAATTAACAATACTTGATTAATAAAATTAGCAAAACCGAGAGAAAGTTCTGAGTTCAAAGAAAAGTTCAAACTGGTTAAGAGAAAAACGACGGGTTATAATCAAATTGTATTGAGGCGGCAGATCGTTGGGGAGAGGAGAAGTTAGACGAGGCAAGGGCCAAGGTAAGAAGGGTGAGGTAAGTGGGCAATTGCCAAATCTAACTGAGTTTGGCGGTAGAGTTGCTTTTGGGTCGGCCCCTTACCCCCTTAGCTAGTAGCTAGCTTGGTACCTTACCCAGCCTCCCCTGGGGCATCTTCTAGAAGGGTGTGGTTACACCCTCAGGCAATAGTAACAAAATAACACTCGCACTACAACCTCTAAACATACGTAACCACGGCGCTCTCTTAATATTTATCTTAGTACCAGGTGAATCTCACTCTCTTGAAAATTTAAATACTTTAGACTTTACGAGAACCAATGTAATGTATGGTTCATACCTCAAACCTTTGCTATTATAACTTTATTCGTTACTGCACTAATAAATCGAGATATGACTGAAGAGTCACATCTCCATTTATCAGTGAATAAAATTATAATTAATAAAGGAGGAGGTCCTTTTAGATACAAGATATTTGAAGGTATGTGTTAAATTATTTAGTAATACACGAAATATTTTTATTTCCAATGAAAATTGTGAAGGTTAAAGTATTTCGTCGTTTTGACGGTTGCCTCTTTGCTTCAATTATACACGATAACAAAAGTAAAACAGCTTTATCCTTGAAGGTAACAATGTCTAGTACGGTAGGCGGTAGGGAAACGACCAGTTACTTAGTATTTCCACTGTAATTGTTTCCTTACGAAAGGGAAGTCCGTATCATTTAAAAGGTTGGTTCTATGCTAGTTCTTAAATATCGCCAAATTGTACCGCTTAAAGAGAAGGTTCATTAATTTAAACACTAGGTTATGTGTAAGGCAATGAAATACTGTCACACATATTATTTAAAAGAAAAGTATCTAATACAGCTATTATAACTAGGCCAAGTCTTAAGTCTACCAAGTGCCTTTCTCCTAACAAATTTCAAGTGTTTAGCTGAAGTAAAGAAACAGAATTAATACAAAAAGAACTTAAAGAGAGAGAAATAGTTTTAAATTTGATCACCGCTAGTGATTTAAAAATATATAAGTAATTATTATTAGTTCAGAGCACTTTGTCACTCTTCTTAATAAAATAACACATTTCTAAGCTCTATCTGCTTGAATATGTTTTTAAATTTAGTAATATTAGACAGTTACCTTTGATTGTTCCTAATGTTGGTAAATTATACTTGTTGGGTAAATGCTTAAATATTTCGAGTTTTCTGGTTTATTGCTTCTATAGATCCTATTTGAGATTCATATTTAATGTGTTAACTATAGTGAATCCAAAAATGCATTACTGGAAATAATAGCTAATTTAAAAATACAATATATCCTAAAACCGTATTAAGTTTAATGCAATTTGATAACGTTATATGAGGCTATTAAGCTAAAGAAATTCATTTGATTTAAGATCATACCAGTAAGTTTGTTTTGGTAGTTTATCTTTTTATTTCGTACCATTCGTCATAAGAGGTTTTAGGGTTAAGTTTAAAAGAGTGGAGATAACCGAAGAGGGAACTCGGTTGTTTCCGGTGTGTAAAGGTTAGTGCGGGATTTACTGGTAAGGTTTTGGCTGGGGCCCAGCTCTTCATATATCACTGTAGGAGGGGCCTACGACATTCAGCCTTCACTTTAATACCCAGCACCCAGCTCAGTAACCCACAGCCGGTGTCACGTGCTTCCAAACTGGACACCGTCCTTAATATTTGACGTCAACCTAAACCACTACTCTTTTAACTTTTTTGAATAAAAAAAAACAACCTAGTATGTACCGAATAAATACTAATAAAAAAATTAATATTCCCTCTGTAATAAAATAGTCTCCCAGTTAGTGTGGCACATAGCTTCCTCGCAACCCATCACTCACTTTATACATCGTTGCGAAGAACAAAACTTTTGTACGCCTCCGAATTAAAAAATCACAAGACTAAAATCCGTTTTAGGAACACATTAGGAAACATTATTAGTCCCGTGTTTGTTTAACGGCATGTCAACAATTTTTTAGATCCATCATATCTTAAAAACCAATCGTTAGATTTTAATGAAATTTGGGTGATAAGTAATAATTAACCCAATGTTGGTACCATATAAGTTTCAACCTTCTGCACTCTTTTGTTTCTCTTCCACATGCAAAATAGCATACATTTATTTACACCTACATCTTAAAAAGAACTCATCTCATTTATTAGGAATTTTGGGTGATTTGTCGAAAGTAACCCACATATAACTCCGGCTTAATTTCAACCACAAATTAATCCACAAATTAACCACATCTCCACAAATTAAATTTATACTGTTCGTGTTTAAAAAAGGGGGGATAACTTAAACAGGGGATAAAAAGGGGGAATAAAATAAATTAAGGCAGTAAAAGAGTAACACCATTAAAATACACGAGGAAACTAAGTGCCACACTAATTGGCAGACTATTTATTAAATAGATTCAATAAATGTTAATATTAAAACATTGCTCACTCGATGACATAGTAATACTGGCTAATGATATTCTACTCATTATCGTTTAAGAACTAAAGCTTAAATAAATTGATTGCCAAGTATGTGCTTTCAGCACACTCAAAGGGCCCGTTGATATTTAACAAATACGACGAGTTCGTTAACCAACATAAATAATCGGCCCAGCTGTATCAAGATGGTCACCACTTAAAAGTTTGTTTCAGTCATATTATAATGACGTAAAGCAAACCTTTTAATAAGCATTTTTATTTTCCAAACAATGAAACAACAAAGTGCAGTGATACAAATTATTGTAATTTCTTTCTGGTAATTAATTCTCAATGGAAAAACCTGATTAGAGAATTATCGAATTACATTCGTAATTTAATTCTTCTTCTATTAAAATTTCTATATAACATGTCTTAGAGTCAATATTGATTTTTTTATTTTTATTATTTTTATTTTATACTTCGTTTCTGCTCTATGATGCTAATAGATTTAGCGAAACGTTAGCATAAACTTTCTCACTGTGTTTTATTTTACAACATTTCACTAATATACCCTTTAATTTTAATTATTCATCTCTAATATAACATTGAAATAAGAATTTGATATAATCGTAATTAATAGACAAATTTTAAGTTTAATAAAGCTTTAATTATTGCTGTCAGACAGACCAGTTCGTTAACTGTTAGGTTGAAGTCCACAATAAATTATGCTATTTATTTAGAAACTTCATGGATATAATTTAAAGTCTACCAACTACATTAAAACATCAATATGAAAATGGTTAAATGCCAGGATATTTATAAACGCATTATGCATCAAAGGAAACTTCAAGCACAAATGGTACGGATTATCAGGTAGGGTTAATCATGAATTATTGATTAATATCCGAGTAAATCGCTAATCAAACCAGAGGTAAGGGTGTAAGGATTAATAAAAGCGTAGAATTTGCTTGAGCGGAAAGAAATAAACTTTTCCACTTCTGTATATTTGATGGTTTATATCGCGCGCACCACCCTGCAATAAATTTTGACGTTGTCAGATGCAGGTCTAGGACGAAGCGTCGTCTGTTTTATCCTAGAGGCCACACTCCATGAACTTGTGTCGAGTGTTTCTGGGGGTGGAAAACCCCACTTGAAATTACAGCATGCACTCGTTCACCCTCTGGATAAAACTCCTCTTCCAGTAAGCGACTCGTATTCTCACCCTCCGACATAGGTGTGTTCCATTTAAACATTTAACGACCGTTTCTACCCTCCTAGTTGAAATAACCACCTCTTATTTCCCTACACCAGGCACCAAATACAACACTAACTTAGAACCACCCACGCTAGCGTCATAACCCGCCTTAAAACCGTAAAGTATATTCTGCGGGAGGTTGGACCGTTAAACTGTCAGCTTTGTTATTCTACATCTATATATTATTGTAAGGAGAAGAAGGAGCCACGTGCGCTGCACTGGATTCTTACTGTATAACGAACGGGGTTATCAATTTTTATTGATACGACCTTTTTATCAGACTCCCCAAGGTGAATCTGTTAAAAAATCTTGAACATTTTAGCTGTAGCTTGGGTAGCTATAATAAACATTTTGAAATCTTTTGGGGGGAAAGATATTAAGTTAAATTCAAAAGAATGAATTAGAAGTAAAGAATATTTTTAGTTAAAAGAAGAGCATTAACCGTTTTCGTCTATACTTATTCTAATGAAGGAGAAAGTATTGGTTTACACGTTTTAAGGTTCCTTGATCTAAAAAAGTTGTTTCTTAATGGACAGATACCTTGTGTTTAAAATTAATCCACACTAATAAAAATATAAGCTTTTAATAATGTATATAATTGTAAATAGTCTGCCAATTAATGTAGGACATATTATCTTCTTCGCATCCTATGGCGTATAGTGATTTTATGCTTTTACAACTATTTTCCCTCTTTTAAATCTGTAAAAATTACGTGATCAAAAGAATCAATTTAGCAAAATTTAATGAGCGCAGATGTTCGAAAATACTGTAGAACCATCTGTGGGCTACATTTTACAAACCATAGAAATTTCTTCAAAAATTTGATGAGTACTTTTTAAGATATTGATGTAAATAAATGTTTGTTTGTGCGCATGTGGAAGAGAAACAAATAAGCGCAAAAGGTTCAAACTTACACGAGACTAGCAATGGGCTAATTTTGACCTACCATCTAAATTTCATTAAAATCAGATGTTTAGTTTTAAAGATATGTTGATTCGCAAAAATTGAACGACAGAGGCGGGACCAAAAATGTTCCCTAATTTCTTAAACGGATTCCTGTCTTAGAACATTTAAATTCGGAGAAATATATAATGTTCGTTCTGCAGAACGATCATATCGCTTCTGTTACCTTCAGTAAGTTTGGAAGCAATCAACTAAAATAGCGATAAGTAGATAAATAATGAAATAATGATAAATAGATAAATAAAGTTTTTCCAAAACAATATAAACTAGAAAAGCTTCATAGAAATGAGATAAATAATTTTGAAGCTGTAGGTGTAAATAAATGTACGTTTGAGCGCACGTGTAAGAAAAATAAATGGTCCCAGAAGATTAAAACGTTTATGGGACCTACAATAGGCTAATTATGAGTAAATTGTTCAAAATTACTCAAACAGTTTTAATAAAATTGGATAGGCCATAATTAGCCGTAATCTTAAGAAAAATTCACCAATGCTTGCACTTCAACTCAAAATGCTTTTCAATTTCATGTTTTAAAATAGTTTGAATCATATACTGTGAAGAAGGGGATAAGTTCAGAAAAAAAGAAACATGTCTATGTCCATACTAAGGGCAATATTAATTTCTGAGCACTTCAACTTGACAAAATTCAATTTTCCACTTTATAACTATTTACTTAAATGACAATTAGAATATTTCAATATGATGTTATAAGTGCTCAAGGGAATTAAATCAAGATTTGAAAGGTCCGGATCAGGTTTATTGACAGTAATGAAAGAGGGCTTGGTTTAGGCTAGAAACTCCGAGAAGCTTCGTGAGGAAGTCCATTAGAAGGACCCGAAACAAGCTCGGGGAAGGATATCAGCATTGCCAACATCCTCGTCTTAGGCCCACAACCCACTGGTACGACAAGTCATTACCGTAAGAAGCGTCCTTCCAATCTCCTTAAACTTAACTGGGAAACTTAGCGGCGTTGGGCCTTGATGCAACAACTTTTCCCTTTTGAAACGACTAGGAAGTCAAAGGAAGCCGAAGTCATCCAGTTCTGCAACAAGTCCCTCTATAGTTCTAAGCCAAGTTCTCTGTGCTTCGTTACTTTGCTTCACTTCCTTACTATTACAAGCTACTAGTGAGTCCCTTCTTCTCAATTCGCCTCCCATCCCAACCATTGCCAGCTCACTTCAAAACCCTACTTTGAAATTACGAGACATTCTCACTTCATTCTAATAGCATTTCAATGTAAAAATATGAGGAGAAAATCTTAATATAGGTAATTGTAAATGTTTTTTTTTTTTTTTTGTAATATCGCAACTGTAAAAGTAAAACCTAATAAATATCATATTGTGTTTTGTTATTCTTGTTCTTTGTTAATAAAAAACTAAGACTAACTAAACTTTCTCAGGTTATGTGCCCAGGTAGTTTGCGTAAAAATTAAAAATAAAAAGACTGAGATTTAAAATAACTCGGTAGTGTTGATACCTTAAAAGACGCGATTGATTTTCCGCTGTGGAAATTTCATTTCAAGTGGTTTTTAAGTCTTGTTCTTTACTTGAGGTGAAATAGAAGACACGGAGCAACAAGAATGTTCGCTCATGCAGGAATTCTTCTCTTTTTCCTTCGATCAAAACGAGAATTGTGGAAAATGTAAGTAAATTAGCAACACTTTTACACACAAGCTAAAAACTTTTGACTCTCCATTAGAGATGAAATGTTCATCAGTAAAATTACATCTGTCCTCCCTGAAGGGTATATATAATATATTTTATAAGTGCGTGGGAGTTGACGCCAACGTGAAAGGACGTGTTCAAACCTTGTTTCTCTACTTTCAAATGAAGATGTCCGACTGAATAGTTTTCAAAACAGTTCTACACCTGCAGCATTCAAGGCTCAAACACCAAACGTCAACTATTCAGGTAAAAAAATTAATAAGAACGTATATAAAAGTGATAAGCAAAAACGTAAATGTTTTGCATGTGCATCTGTTGATCATCTATTAAAAAGATTCCCTAAAAATAATAATGCACAAAAACCCTGTGGCATTTGTAAAAAGTTAAATCACAAAGAAAGTGATTCTGTTTTCAGGAATAAGAATAGTCCCAATATAACAAGTAGCAAAAAAAATGAAATATGATAAGTGGATTGTAGACTCAGGTAAATCATCGCACATGACTAATAAAAATGCTGATCATGTCAACACTAAAATCAACCACAGCCAAGACACAAGGTATCAAATCCAAATGTATAGGCACTTATGAAACACAAGAGTGTAACATCTCTCAAGGATGGACGGACGGACGAACTACCAAAAGCATAAGAGTTTCTAGGATGACATCCATACCCATATATTGATGTGCGTTTTCATTTTATTAAAGAAAAATTTGATTATAAATTATTATAGTATAAATTGAATTATGTTATAACAATTTATTATAAATTATGAAAGACAATTTAATTGTATTACTATAGACGGTCTAATAGACAGTCTATAGACACGTTGCGAAACTTGTCTATAGACACGTTGCGCAACTTTTCAACATGTCTACTAGTGTGGACAAGGCTTTAAGGTTTTCCATTCGAAATGGTAGACACGGTGCAATGGTACACACGTTGCGCAACGTAAAGCGTCCACACTGTAGACACGTTGCGCAATGTATCTACCGTTGCACCATGTCTACCATTTAGAATGGAAAACCATAGACATGCGGTTTTTGGTCTAGCAACGAGACCGTAGACGCCGCGCCGTTTGTCTAGCCGATGTCTATAGACAAATCGCTAGACATGTCTCTGAGACCAAAATCGCGCAATGTGTCTACTAGTGTGGACAAGGCTTTAAGGTTTTCCATTCGAAATGGTAGAAACGGTGCAACGGTAGACACGTTGCGCAACGTGTCTACAGTGTGGACGCTTTCTGAGACCAGACTTGAGTCTCTCTTCTGCTTCTACCAACATTTCTTGAGTTAAAGTTATACAAAGAATAGATCATAATTGATGGTCTATTCAATTGAATAATTATTAGATCAATAAACGACACTATTATTAGTCCAGGCCTGATTTATAAAAGAAGTGCATCAGGCTTATAACAGTTATTAATCTAATTTATCATTATAGTGGCAATGATTGATAAATTAATACTAGTTTGACGGACTTTTTATTAAATTAAAATTAAATTCAAAATTATAAACCTTCAGATGATAAAGTTCAGACTATAAAAATCACGTAAAAAACAAACTAGAACTCAAATCTTTAGCCAGAGACGAGAATAATTTGACTAATACACAAATTTAGGTGTGGACGCTAGACCAAGACAATAGTCTCAGTAGACGTCTATAGACAAGTTGCGCAACGTGTCTATAGACTGTCTATTAGACCGTCTATAGACATGTTGCGCGACGTGTCTACTAGTGTGGGCCAGGTTTAAGGTACCACGGCAAAAAACAAAACAAAAATTGGAAAAAGTCTTGAGTTGTAAGTTGCTGATTTGGTTAAAACCTGGCCCCGCGTCGCTCCAAAACTCACCGTATGTGGGGGAACTCAGATGGTCAGGTGTGGCACGGCTAGCCCAGCTGGTTTTTTCGACAAGTTTAAACTCCTATATTTCCCAGATCTTATATTTTTGAACCACTATATCTTACAAACTGCTCGTAAGACTTTATACTTAAAAAAATTCTTTGGCTCCGAAACTTTACTGGAAAAGGTACAAAATGAAGTCCACAAATAGCTACGGTTAAAAGATGGCGTTTTTCTTATTTAACTTTTAAAATAATAATTTTAGGGTTTATTGGGCGGCTTTTGTACATCTCGCAAAGATCTAGTGGTAGTTGTAAGGACTTATTTTTTATTTATCAGTTACCTCGCTTTGAATCCATTAAAAAGTTGTTAAAATAGACATCAAATTGTTCACGTTGTTGTGAGCTTTTTCCCCCCCTGACTCACTCCATTAATTTTTCACCACACATTTTATAAAATAAAATAAAAAAAATTATTAAATGTCTTCTGGCTAGAATAGAAACAGCTCTGAACAAAAACAGCCCCGGAAAGTTAAATGTCTCACATGTGCTCTTGGTTAGCTTTCGAAGAGGCGGAGCGGAGCGTGAAGGTTGCGGCAACCACCATTTGTGTCCGTGCACAGCCTGTCCACTGAGTACTATAAACTATAATATAGTAGTACATACTATAATATACACTCCCATGTTAAATATATTTTATCTACGATTGATACGAAATATAAACATTATATCTCTGTTTAGATGCGTAGAAAGTGATTATTTACGTACTTGTATTCATTGCGCATGCGCGTCTCATAGTTCTGAAGAATTCCTCTTCTTTACCACGCTAGCGCGGTAAAGAAGAGGAATTCTTCAGCTTTACGCACGATTAGCGAGTTTGTTTACATTTAACAAGACTAATTTTCTGTTTGTTAAATAAAAGTAACTTTTGTATCGAGTTTTTTGTGAAAATCAATTGATTTAAATGATTATGACGAATATGAGGAGAATAATACGCCTCCCGAAATAATTCGGCACAAAATACAACTAATGAATTAATATTATCTTTATCAAAAGAGGAATTTTATTTTTTTTTGTATTTATTATTTAAATCTCACAATCGTAGATAAAGTACGGTACGCAACTCGTGCGAAAACGGCATTTTGCATTGCTCGTGTGGTTTTACCACCCTCGCTATTGCTCGGGTGCAAACTCCACACTCGCATACAAAATGCTACTTTCCGCACTCGACGCGTAATGTACTATGACAATTCTTGTCAGGGTCCCGTTCCAACATAAATAAACCTTTTTTTGATTTTTACTTTTCCTCACCTAAGGTAGGAAAAGTTATGTTTTCACCCAATTTTTTTTTTTCGAGATTTCAACTGAATTATCCGTTTTGGGTGCTTTTAAGACCTCCTGAGTGATTTTCAGCACGACGTCTGCATGTGTGTTATCATCGTAGCACCAGGGTTTTTGACCTAGAGTTGAAACTTAGCAGAAAAAAAGTCCTCACTTCTAGTTGTGCCGCCCGGAAATTCAACATTTTCCGCCATCTAGAACCCAGATTGCTGAGTCAGCAAACATTTTAAAAAAATCGAAAAGTGATCCAATCGATTTGAAATTTGGCACGAATGTACATCTCTGTATGACAAACAAATCTACCAAATATTTTTTCGTTCTCAAAAATGAACATATTGCTCTCTGTTACCTTCGGTAAGCTATGGCACATGAACTCGAAAAGCGTTAAAAAATCTAAGCCAATAACGTTACCCGGTGTAACAAGGAGTTAGAAAGATATAGGAGGTGTGCCCAGTCTGTCTCCAGCTGTAGGGCCTCCCTCTACCGTGCTTCGTAGGGCCGAAGAAAGTCGAAAATATTTATACGTGTAATGGGGAGTTAGGAGAATATAGGAGATGTGCAATCAACTCTCTGCCCTCAGTAGGCATACCCCTACCGCACTTCTTAGTCGAATCTCACTCGGAAATCATCGGGTTCACTTCTACCACTACACTCGCTCCTCTACATCTTTAAACACACACTCTTTTAAACCCCGTTACTCTACCTTTTATTTTTAAATATTTTTTTAACACGATAAAAGGTTAATAGATTGCTTATTACGTGGAACAATAATTTGTAAATTGCATTGTCTTTACTATCTAGTCCTATTTAATTATTAACCAACATGAAGACTTATGTTAAATAACTTATTTATCTTTTACGAAATTAACAATAATTAGATCACTTTTATTATATATTTTAAAGAATATTCTATTTTATGCACTACATTATTATTAATACATATTTCATATTGCCAATTAAATATAATGTTTATGAATGTGATAAATAATAAACTGAATACCCTACATTTCGTATTTAACATATTATTTATTATTTACACACCGTAAAATCTCGCGTATAATACTATTTTTTCTTATTTTATACATTTATGAATAAAAAGTTTAAATTATTTATGAAAAGGGAGATATGTGTAGTATGTGAATTAGAAACCTCCTTCTGACGATCCAAATGGATCATGGGGTGAAGAGCATGAGAAGATTGTACTATATAAGAAATAAATAGACATTATTATTATTAAGTGGAAACCTAATAATTTTATTGTTTCTGGTGTTCTTGATCTGAGTAAATAAAAACCTTTATAAAAACTAATACTAAAATTTTCAGATTAGAAATGTTCGGTTGAGTATAAAATATGTCAAAATGTTATATTGAGGTTTCTTTCTTATTCTAGTGATCTACAATCATTCAATGAGTGCAGTGCATCTAAGACCAAATCTAGTTTAACAAAATTTCAAATGACCAGGAGTCGATTTGGTAACTTTTTTTGACATATTATAGATTTACATCTGTAAAGTGATGTCAGGGCTGTTTGTGGTTTACAGCCCGAATGCACGTTGAGGCGACGCAGGGCATACGAAACTGCACGATTTGAAACTCAGCAGAGAGCGCATCACTACACCACACGTGGCCTACCAATAAATTCGCGCCGACTCTTATTTACCTTACATATTTAATACTTTAATAATATTCAACCAAGAAGCAAAATTAATCAGATCCGTAAGACAGGGGAGGAGAGTGGGATTAACCCCAGGGGGGAATGAATGCTTAATAACCAATCTTTACTTACTACCTACAGTTCCTAATTATGTAAATTATGTTTAAAACCCTAAGACTTGAAACTTCGATATTCACACAATCCTAGGCACGGTCTCCTTCAAAGATTCTAGATTTATCAGACTCTGGACAAGGTTATAGGACACGCACATAGGATCTGAGGAGAACCCCCAATAGGCCAAAAAAAAAGCGTTCAAAAACGTGTTGTTTTCGATGAAAATTGCAAGTTTTCAATCGTGAATAACTCAAAAAATATTGATTTAACAAATAAACTTTATACTACATTTTTTTCTTAAAATTTGATCCTCAATCGATTCCTGGGGTTATTTTGAGCAAAGGAATTTCCACCCCCGAGAAGAGGTGGCAACCGCCCCTGGGGCGGAAACGCACATCGGCACTGTATAACTTTTGTTATTTGCACTTTCCCATCAACTCACTTAATTTCAAGCAAATCTGTTCAGTTTCTCAAATTTTGGAGGTGAAAACCCCGAGTAACTGGCTACAAGGCAACAAACACAAGATATGCGGGCGAGAGGAGAAGGCAGGGAAGACCTATAAAAAGATGGTTAGAGAATAATGTATGGAAGAGGATGTACACAGTATAGGGGTCCTGTGGCTGAGGACGTAGTACCTTGGACAAAGAGGATTGTAGAGATCTTGTGAAGCAGGCATGAGCTTTCATGGGCTGTGGTGGCGCATAGAGTGAGTGAGTGTGAGTAAGGTGGTGTTCTTGGTTTCTTGAGACCAGGACCCCCCATCTGCAGGATGAACTTATTACTATATAAAAAAAATGCAACTCGGATTATAGTCAATAATACAATAATAAAAATCGGGTACGGGGTACCTCGGAACTTTTCCTCACTTCAGAGGCCACTAAAGTGGCCTCTCCAGCTGCTTCGCAGCAGGAGGAAGCAGCATTGGACGTGGTCAGTACTTGGATGGGTGACCGTTCTGAACAAACTGATTTATTATCTTTCTTAAAAAAAACCTTATTTTTAACACTTATATTTTATTTAATTATTTGAAGTTTGGCGGTATTTTGACAGATGTAAACAAACTTTGACGTCATCAAAATTATCGCACTAATAAATAATTATATTCGCTTATAACTTTTAAACTAATTAATGGAATTTCATCGGGTTTTTTTATATTTGTTCCTTAATTTTTTCCGGTTCCAACGATATGCTATATGTCAAAAGCCTATTTATACTTTCAGTATTATTAACCGTCAAAGTTTAAAAATTCAAAAATTTATAACTTCAAAATGGCGGCCAATATCAAAATGAAATTTAGTGGGCTTGTTTGTCATACAGAGAGGTACATTCGAGCCAAATTTCAACTCGATCAGGACCATTTTCGATTTATTTAAATTTTTGCTGACTCAGAAAACTGGGTTCAAGATGGCGGAAAAAGTTGATTTTCCGGGCGGCACAACTACAGGTTAGGACTGATTTTTCTGCTAAGTTTTTAACTTTCTAGGTTAAATACCTTGGGCGCTACGATGATAACACACATACATACACACACACATACATACACACATAAACACACACACATACATACGTCATACTGAAAACCACTGAGGAGGTCTTAAAAACACCTAAAACGGATAATTCCGTTTTAAAAATTTTTTTGGTGAAAACAATACTTTTCCTACTATTAGTAGTGAGGAAAAGTAAAAAAGAAGAGGTAATTTTTGTTATTATTTGACAAAAAGGAAGAACTACTAATAAAAAAAGAGACAACATTAAAACTGTTTTATTTCATTTTTCTAATGGTTGGTCTGTTTTTGAAAAAGATCTCACGTTGAGATGTTGAGTTTAGTATATACCTACTTAAAATACAGGAGCTTTGTATTGGGCGGCAAGGATATAAAAGCGTGGAATATGAGAAGTGTAGAGCTTTAGTCTGGAAGGAGAGTTGTAAAATAAGAAGGCAATGATTATTAGGCTGAGTCTGGAAGGGAAGAGGACAAGGCTGTAAGAGGCTCGTGTATGCATGCACACGTACTGGTCTCCCTTTCCCACATCTACATCCTTATACACCATGCATCACATATATACATATATCCAACACCACCGACAAAATAAACTACTTAACTTCTTAGATAATTCCCCTTATAAAGATACTAGCCGGTCTCGGCTGGGCTACTGCCGTCTACCGGTAATTGTATAAAAGCTGGTACTTTATAGGACCGAGGTAAATTTATTAGAGCTTACGTTTAATATTATT
Source organism: Gerris lacustris (assembly GCA_951217055.1). Lineage (NCBI taxonomy): Eukaryota > Metazoa > Arthropoda > Insecta > Hemiptera > Gerridae > Gerris > Gerris lacustris. The sequence goes on along the minus strand of OX578277.1, from coordinate 72,262,138 downwards.
TTTGCATATTATACATAATTAAATATGTACATTGATGTAAAAAAAATGTATGTTGATGGATGAATTAGGTGTAATAATTAAAAATTATTCCCATTCTATTATGAGACTTTATAAGGTCATCTTATAAAGACTGTCACAGTCTCTCTGTCATAGTTATTTATTCTAAAATCACAATAAGATTAAATTAACATTTTTACAGTTCCCTTATAACAATCTCTAATAATTTCAAAAGCAAAGGCATACTAAAAACAAAATGGTAATAATATTTTATTTCTAAGTCCAAACTTTATTCTTATTGGTATTATGATTTTTAATGAGTTAAAAGGAACTTGTTAAATTTATTAATTATATTATGTTCTTCTAATTAAAATTTTTTTTCTTATAATAGTTCATATTAAAAAGCATAAGACCAATAAAGTATATATTCTGACAAAATATGTACTTTGTCAATATGATAATACTCTGGATTCCGTGATTTGCTGCGGAGTGTGTTATCTATTTTTTATTTTATTTATTTTTTGGTTTATAAATTACCATCAAAAAATTATATTTGCAGTACTAAAGAGAGAATATCTATATGCCACAGAGTAACTAAATCCTTCCTCTTATTACTATACACCCTCTCCCCATTGATAAGATCTAATTTGCTAAAATCTCTAATTAGTAATTGATTACGTCAACTGGAAAAGCATTTTAAATGTAAAATTTCGGCAAATGCAGAGGTATTTTTCTTCTGTATCCCTTCCCCAGTGTCTAATCTCTCCTCTGGGTTGAAATGATTTTTTTTAATATGATTACATCCTAAAGAGAGTCCTTTCACATTCTCGACCGATATCAAAATTAATCAAAAATTATCTTACCAAAGCAATCGTTTTATTTTATCGTTTTATATAAATGGTGTTAAATATAGTGAGAAGATCTTATATGGCCACCATTTTAATAGAATTGCCGATTTTACAATTCCTTTAGCATTACTGAGCAAGCACCAAGGGGGTAAGAAAGACCTCCGTGCAATATGTCAACTCTCTAGCTATTACTATTCTACGGATGCTTTGATGTACGAGTATATAAATGGCCACTATATTTAATCCCGATAGCCGCATGGAAAATCCAATTAAAAAAAGAAGCTAAGTTTAGAATTTTAAGGTTCTAGTTCAATTGGTTCAAGAGATATCGTCATATCGGATTCCACATGTAAATGGTCACCATATTAAATCAAGGGAGCGGAACGTAAAATGATTTCATAAAAAAGGACCTAGTGGATAAGAAGAACCTCCAAGTAAAATTTCAGCTCTCCATCTATTGCCGTTCTTGTTATAGAGCTACTGTGATTAATATACATGGCCGCCATCTTGAATCAAGATTTTGCAGGGAAGTACCATTCAGATAAATGGTAAGGGAAATCTGAAATCTCCCTGCAAAATGTCAGCTCTCTAGCAATTGTAGTTCAGGAGATAGTGTGATGATAAGTGAGTGAGTGGTATTTGGCTTTTATATATAAGTACATATATAGAGTAGTCCAAAAATACCCACCTTAATAATAAAAAATCTATTTTTTTTTTTTTTAAAGTTTATAGTCTATGAGGTGGTAGCGTGCAAAAAAAGAGTTTGACAAACATCAAACTAGAATTTTGTGTAAAAGTTAATTTTTTAGTGTCTTTTAAGAATATCTGGTCGGCTAAGTACGTCTGCGGGACATAGCTTGGCAATAGGCATTTGCAAGGAAGAAACCTGTGAAAAGCGGCCATGTCCCACCAATTATGGTGGACATTGTGATTTTCATGCTCCTGAGTACAAAATTAGTTAGTAGACCGAAAATCAAGTTGACGTTAGTTTTTCACTTGATAAGTAGGTAATCACTTTGATTTAGAGTAATATTTGAACTAACTAAAGTGACAAACAAAAATCATCTACTTGATTTTCGGTGCACCAACTAATTTTGACTCAAGATCAATCATATTGTCCACCATAATTGGTGAGACATGGTCGGTTTCCACCGGTTTTTTTTTCAAATGCCTATTGCCAAATATATCCCGCAGTCGAACTTAGCTACACTTCTTAAAAAGACACCAAGAGTGTTACACATAGCTTCCTCTAAATCTCGAATGGTCGAATAATGTAACCCCTCTAGGAATCGAAAGTATGGTTGCTTAGACCCTTTTCAATTTTCAGTTGGGTCTCATTTATTTGTATACAATGTAAATGTTCGAAGAAGGCTTTTGACAAACTATCCACATTTCTTCAAAATGTCTGCTATCACAAGTTGTATCTCTAGCTAGAGAGCTGAAATTTTGCATGGAGAATCCTGTTGCCCCTTGGTCCTTGGTGCTCGCTAAGATATATTTTTACGATCCACCATCTCGATCGAACACGGCGTCCATAAACACGTAGAATTTATATGACAATGATATCTCTTACAAGACAATGATATCACTAAAACCTTGAAACTTGGAAAGTTAGCTTCCTACTACAATAAAATCATTTTTTTTCAAATCGGCCATTTTGAATCAAGATGACGGTCATGTACTGTGTACATATTTGAAATTAAGTCTCCACTGGTTTACCCTCACTATATTTATCTCCACTTCTTTGAAACACTAAAATCAAATTATACTTGGTATGATAATTTTTCTAAAATAATATTGATGTCAAACCCTAAACCCCACCTACTTGGAAATATATACTTGGGAAAGGGCTTCTCTTTAAGATATAAGTAAATTAATAAAAGATAGTTCCGATTTTAACTCAGAGATTCTATAATACTCCCGGGGAGGGGGGGGGGGGGGAGGAGGAGGACTACTCAGCTTTTGCTGGAAGTTTTTTTTTTTTTTTTTTTTTCTTTTTTTTATTGTTTATTGCAACATTATATAATATACAATACAAGCAATACAGGTGGTTAATGATTGGGAAGTAGTAGCATGAATTGACTAGATGTAAGATTCTGTCCAGAGACAGCACTTACTGGCGTGATAAATCAGATAGTAAACATAGATAATCTCGAAGATAAGTAAATAATAAACAATTAATTAATTGATATAAATATAGATATAAGTATCAAATTTTACTACGCTGTTAACAAGTCTCTTGGCCACTGCCGCTTAAGGCGTCGTGGGGGATTGCCCGGGATGTGGTGAGAGGATAGATTCTGGACTAAAGGATTAGGATGAGTGGTAAAGGAACTATGGAAGGTTTTGTATCGGGAAACTGCGAAATCGCGAACATAAGGAACTTGGAAATCAGTGTGGAGGATATGGTTATTCACGTAAAAGGGAGCGTTAGCAATTTTTCTTAGGATCTTAGACTGAAGGGATTGTATGCGGTAGGAATTGGAACGCTTGGTGCAGCCCCAGAGTTCTATGCCGTATGCCCATGAGGGTTTTATTATGGTGTTGTAAATGAGTAATTTGTTGTATAGTGTGATTTTGGAGTGTGTGTTGAGTAAGCGTTTAAGAAGGTTATAGCGTCTGTTTGTATCTTGCCTTTTTATTTTTGTGTGATGTGACCATGTTAATCGTCTGTCAAGGTGTAACCCAAGGTAGCGGACTGAGCTGGAATGAGGGATTAAAACCTGGTTGAGAAATACTGGTTCGCAATTACCATGATTTAATGAAAAAGTAACATGAACGCTTTTGTTCTCATTTATTTTAATTCTCCATTTTCTCAACCAGGTTTCTAGGAGGGAAAGATGGTTCTGGACGTTTTCTGAAGCTGTAAGGCGATTTTTGTGTGATGAAAGGATGCACTTATCATCAGCAAAGGAAGCTAGGTTTGTAAAAGGATATTCGGGGATATCAGAGGTATAAAGAGTGTACAAAAAAGGACCTAAGATACTACCTTGGGGTACACCTGCTTTAATAGGAAAAATAGTGGATATGGATATGTTATGGGATACTTGGTAATAGCGGTTTTCGAGGAAGGATTTAAGGATAAGATAATAAGTGAAGGGAAGGATTCCCTTGAGCTTCCAAAGCAAGCCGGCGTGCCAAACCCGATCAAAAGCTTGTGCCTCGTCCAGGAAGACAGCCGAACAGTACTTCTTCTTCTCAAGGGTGGTGGATATTTCATCTACAATTCTATGGCACTGTTGGATGGTGGAATGTAGGGATCTAAAACCTAATTGATGGTTAGGAATAAGGTTCAAGGAATTTATAACTGGGAGTAAACGGCGCAGTAGAAGCTTTTCAAGTACTTTTCCCATAACTGGGAGGAGGCTGATAGGGCGATAGGATGTGAGTAGGTGAGGAGGTTTATTTGGTTTTGGGATCATGACTATTTTTGCGAATTTCCAGAGGGTTGGGAAGTGGGTTGTCCTAAGGACAGAGTTATATATGTATGTTAAATAAAGAATGCCTTTTTTAGGAAGTTGTTTTAGAATATTGGATGTGATTAGGTCGTATCCAGGAGCTTTTTTGGGAGGAAGATGTTTGATCGTAAAAAGGACGTCTGAAGGATTAAAAGCAGTTGGTGGTAGTGACAGTTGGAGAGGTTGGAAAAGTTCGTTGGATATAAAGCGGGTATGTTCTTGGTCAATGACATCTGGGTGAGGGACAAAAAGATTTGAAAGATAGTGGGCAAAAAGCTCTGCTTTATCGGCGTCACTCCTTGCCCAGGAATTATCGGATTTTCGGAGAGGAGAGGAAACTGTTCTGTATTTAAGAAGTCGTTTAGTCGCTCGCCATAGTGACTTGTCTTCTGTACTCAATCTGTTCGTGAAGTCAGTAAACTGTTCGTCTCTGTAAGCTTTGAGTTTTGTAGATAGCTGTCTAGTTAATCTGTTAAAGGTTTGTTTGTCAGTCGGGTATCTCGTCCGTTGCCACTTTGCTCTAGCTCGTCGTTTTTCCATAATTAGTGTACGTATGGTCAAAGGAAGTTGAGGGTCAGTTCTGTTTACAGTATTGCTGGAAGTTCACGTTTAAAAATGCTTCTTTAGTAGTCGGAATAAATTACTAATTAGGTATTCCAGCAAATTAAATTTTATCCTTTAGGAGAGGTTCAGAAATAAGGGGGAGGGGAACACTGTGGCATAAAGATAATCTCGCGTAGTTAACATAACTAATTATTATTAATGGTTGTTTATAAATCCACAAAATTAATATATACATTAGAAAAAATATTCCATAGAAGCATGGAAATCCAGCAATATCATATTATTGACTAAGTATTTTGACATAATAAAACATTAACAATTTTTATATCAACGTATTTAACTATGTATATCATGCAAAAAATACGTAAGCATGGTACGTACACCTGTACATTCATTAGCTCCAATAAAAATAACCTGCTCTAATAAAAATATACCAGTTCAACACTTGCATTAGTTATATTAGATTATGTCGAAGATAAAAAAAACATCGTTTAGTTTAAAATGTACAAATTGTGTAACCCAAAAAACTACTAATATAATTTAATACTCTTTAGTTTCTCTTTTGAATGCGACAAAGAAACATTTAGTTTATTTTTCATATCTTTTTCCTTAGCTTTCATTCATAAACATAACAATTATGAATGGAGAAATACTGCTGGGAGAATATGCTCATACTTGTATACGTAAGTGTAGATTAGATGTATAAATATACAAATGTAAAAGAGAAGCCGAGCAGTGTTTGAAATAATAAGGAAACAAGCAACTAGGGACAATATAGTAGGACAAATCGTCCATACTAACTACACTGGCCCCCTCCAAGTAGCCCGAGACCAAACTCCAATACTACTAAACTATAATAATACACTGACTAGACATGTGGACACGTTCCACACTCCCTGACTGGGAGAAAAGGAAACACAATACAAAACCTCGTCCAATTTATTCATTTTTCATTCCTTCTCCTGCGTTTTAAATCAAGCAATAAAGAATCCTTTTATAGTCTCCGGGTTTTTACAGTTGAAACAAAAGGAAATATGCATTTTTAGACAAAAACCTTACCAGGTTTTTGTGGCTTGTGAAAAATAACGAGCTTTTTTTTTACAAAATATTAAAAAATATAGTTAAAGCGAATTAATTTATTTTTACTGATATTTATCGGATTTTTTTTCTGTTTTTAATATATCATCCATGCATATCTACTAACTACTCAATTTATTTTTATTTTGTACCAACCCTCGACAATCAATTTTATTAATTTACTTAAAAAAGTAAAAGCAATATACCGAAGGCAGGTAGAAATTATGATTTGAAAATCCTAATTGATAATTTTATGATGTTGTAAATGAATTCCAAAGATAAAATAAATAAAAATATACCGAGTGAAGTGATTAACTTCAATTAAGTAAGTGTCATAGTCATAAGCCAACAATAACTGAAAAAATATAAAACAATAATTCAATAGATTAAATATATTTTATCTACTTGCGGCAGCAAAATGATGCATTATTTAACTGATATCGGGTTGTAAAATGTAATTTTATTGCCTAGGCAGTAAAATTAGGAAAAATGCTGCTGAATATTTTGATGCCTAGGCATCAAAATTTGCATTGTTATTTTATTGGCAATAATATAGTTTATATTATCTTTATCTTATAACATTATGTATTACAGTTTAATAAGTAATCTTTAATAAATAAACTTTTTATTTAATTTATAAAATAATTTGTTTATATTTGTTAATGCTGCTTAATAAGTTATCAATGATTTTTGTAGAACTTTAATTTAAAAAAAATATTAGCGGAGTAACTGGCTAACTGCAGCTTCATGCAAACATGTATATTATTATTGAAGTCATTCTTGATTAGACCAGCTGCTTTTCTTGATTTATCCTAATTACTTCTTTTCTTAAATTATTAAAATATCTCCATAGTTTTAGCAATTTGTTGGTAAAAAAAATAGTTTATACTATTTTATGCATTATTCATTCAGAAGTTTTGTTTGTTATAAAAACGTGTTTTGTATTTTGTTGTTGATTCATGGTTGTAATAGATTCAGTTTGGTATTCACTTATTGTTATTATACCAAAGCTTCTTATTTTTTATTTTTTTTAATAAGTAAACAATTAATTTTAGTTAATATGTTATTATTATATGCCGTTCGTAGATAAAATATTGTATGACACAAGGCAGCAATGGAAACATTTCTGACTCGTGTATTCATTACCTGCCTCAGCTTCGCCTCCGCAGTTATTTTTTATAGCCTGTCATCGCCTCCGGCTCGGAAGCTAACTTAATCACTCGTCAGTAAAATTACATTTTGCTGCTTACTTACGTAAATAGCTATTCACTGAGTTTAAGAAAAATATAATAAACTTAAAACGCATAGATAATAATTAAGATTTATTACTTATTATTTTTTGGGTAACGGGAGCATTGTGATCACTCTGAAAATGAAATTTTATGACGTCATATCCAACATTTCCTCCATTTTTTGGTCTCGTAGCTGTATATCGTTGTCTATAGTAGAGTTTTTTTCGAACGCTTATATTTTGAAAACTTTTCTGATTTTTATGAAATTTGAATTCCATATTATTTTATATCCTTCTACATTCATTGGTTCTAGCGTAAAAGAAAAACTTAATTTTTTGTTACACATACAATAATCCTAGACTTTAACTAATTACGTATGACTATAATTTATTTAAAAATAAAATAATACTTTAGATTTAGCAATTATGATTTACCTTACATGGGCAAAAAAGACAAGCACACGTTCTTACCTGAAAAAATAAAAATAAAATAATAATAACGATTTTTTAAAAAGTATTATAAATAAAAAAATTGTACATTTTAATGTCCTTTGCTAAAACCAAAGCATAAGAGATAATTCTTCGCAGTCTAATATTTTTTCCCTGAAAAAATACTAACAGAAAAACATCAATGCAAATTAAAAATAGGAGTTTTTAGTAAGCTTGGGTGAAATCTAAATCAATCGTATTGAAAAATATCATAAATACAATATATTAAATATCATGGGTATAATTAAGTGACCACAATAATAGGGATATATATTATAACTAATGAAAACAATTAGCAAGTTATAAAATTGCTCTAGGCCAACGAGTTTGAAGGATATATGTACATTAGATAAATTCAGATACTGAATAAAACTAGCTAGTTTTTCAATACGAAAGTAGGACTGTTGGATAAAAAAAAATCCCAAGATACATTTTTAAAAAGAAATATCCTCTTTTAAAATAATTAAAATAAAAAAAACAACTTATTTTTAGGTTCTTTATCATTTCACCGGTTTAGTCGTCTTTTTTCATTAGACAAAGATCACAAAAAGATGCAAATTAAAAAAATGTACATGAAATAGAAAAAAGTAGGGAAGCCATTTCCAAAAGTGCTTTTTGGGAAAAAGATGGAAATGATAAGAGTAAGGCAAAGCTTGCTTTTCGGGTTAGCAATGTAAGCATAATTTATGGCAAAAAAAACTTTTCCCAGAAGATAACTATATGAAGTATGCCTTAAAAAAATTCTTGAGTCTTTTCTTTATATAAAAAAAGACGTTTGATTACTCAACCATAAGCATTTAATGCATCCTGTGCGAGGGTGCAAACCGAGAGGGAAACTTCAGAAAAAGAACTCGTACACAATTGTTAAAAGAGAAGAGAGAAAAAAGACATGCCGTAAAAACTGAAAAATATGAAAGATGGTGGGAAAAAATCTTCACTACTATGATGATGAAAAGGAAGGGCGCGGTCCTAAGGGTTGGAGATGGGCGGAGAATGTCAAAGCAAATATATATATATATACATATAAGACTTCCTCAAAAAAAGATCTGGAAGCTCTTTTAAAGGTTATGAATAGAGGAGACGCGTCATACGCTAGGACTTTGTATCTAAAAGGCTTTAAAGCAAGTTCCTTGGACTTTACTTACTTATATAACCTTCCTACCATTGTGTAAAGAGGTTATAAGGGCCACCAAACAACTTTTACCTAAGGTTATGCCGGGGAAAAAGAAAAAGAGGAAGAGGCACAACATTAATATGACAAACCTTATGTCAACTTGAGACAAGAAGGTGAAAAGATTAATAAAAAGAGAGGCTAAACTTTGTAGGTGTTTACTAAAAAAACAAGTACGCTCGACTCAAGACGAAAGTGTTATAAATTATTGATGTATGAAAAAAAAGGATATAAGGTGAAGAAAAACTTGTTTGAAACTTTTGGAGTTATTTTTTTTATATGAGTTATAAATAAATTAAATTAATATTTTAATAATTTAACAGATGTAGAAGATATTAAGATGAAAGAAGTTCTTTTAACATATATTTTAAAATTGCTCCAAACTATGATATATTAATATGAAATGGAAGAAATAATACGTTTAAAAACTTACATTTTTAAGGGGATGGTTTTAATGGGTTCGATGTAACAATTAGAAAGAAAGTTTCCAAAAATAATTATTGTCTAATAATTATGTCTACCTGTTATATAGGTGAATAATAGTACATTACGCGTCGAGTGCGGAAAGCAGCATTTTGCATGCGAGTGTGGAGTTTGCACCCGAGCGACAGCGAGGGTAGTAATAGCACACGAGCAATGCAAAATGCCGTTTTCGCTCGAGTTGCGTACCGTACTTTATCTACAATTGTTAGATTTAAATAATAAATACAGAAAAAAATAAACTTGCTGTATGTAAGTTCGTATCTCTCTCTTGATAAAGATGACATTAATTCTTGAGCTGTATTTTTTGTCGAATTAATTATTTCTGGAGGAGTATTATTCTCCACATTTTCGTCAATGTCACTTGATTCACTTATTGTTTTTCACTAAAAACTCGATATAAACAGTTACTTTAATAAAAGAACAGCAAATTAGTTTTGTTAAATGTAAACAAACTCGTTAATCGTGCGTAAAGCTGAAGAATTCCTCTTCTTTACCGCACTAGTGTGGTAAAGAAGAGGAATACTTCAGAACTATGAGACACGCGCATGCGCAACGAATACAAGTACGTAAATAATAACTTTCTACGCATCTAAACAAAGATATAATGTTTATATTTCTTATCAATCGTAGATAAAATATATTTTATTATAGTACAGTCGAAAATTGGCTGGGTGTCACAAAGAGGAGTGTAACTTTAGTGTGCAGAAGTGTTTTGCATTACAAGAGGTCATGGGTTCGATTTCAAAATTATCAGGAATGTAATCCATAATTAGACATAAAGACTATAAATAGACCAATTGAACTGTTAAGAGAAGGCAGAATCATATCAATAATGAATAACTGACACATTGAATTGAAAACACAACTAGTATACAATAAAATATTTATAAAGTTACAATTATGTCAGGCAAGCTTAAGCCAGGTTAGGTTATGCAGTCAGGTGGAAGAGATGCCGAAGTCAAACATTAAATAATCATTTTTGAGTTGTTTTACTGAGAATCGAAATAAATTTATAAATATATTAATTGCCCAGGAAAAGTTAAAAATTAGTACCTACCTAAATTCCGTACTAATGACCCTAGCAATGAAACGAATGCACATTGGCCATTAAAAGAAAAGGCCCCCTTAATAATAAAATGATTAAGTTGACATTTAAAATGAGATTTATTTATTTTATTAAGTCATATTATACAAAACATTTGCTTAATTCAATAGGATTATAATAGTCAGATAAAATTGTACATATATATATATATATATATATATATATATATATATATATATATATATATATATATATATATATATATATATATATATATATATATATATATATATATACATAATTATTACAATACAAATAACTTAACGACTGTCACAATATATAATCAATATAAAATCAAAAGAAAAAAAGTTATGTTTGTAAGATAATTATCTAAACCAAAAAATGTCCCAATAAAAAAATAAAAATAGAAGAGAAGTATCAATTTTCTTATAAATAATATTTTATCAAGTCACGCAATGAAGCGAACAGTTAATATTAATACACTCCAATTACAGATAATTCAGAACCGAGAATAACTAATTTCTTTCAACTCATTGTATTATTGAATACTTTGCTTTTTCGTCAGATCAATAATATATGTATAAATAGAGGCTCGCACAATAAACATACAAACAGAGATCTTCGTGACCTTTATTTGTGTTACATATCACGCGACTACTATTTGTTTAGCGAGGACGCTATGTCTCACCCTAATTGACAGATATTTCTTCTTCTTCGGTCACTGGATCTACAAAGCTAATGTAAATGTCGAAAAAAAGGATAAAGATGAATACGATATATATGAAGTTCTAAAACTAATGCATAAAGACGCACTATAAAAAGTAACGATCACTACATATTTGTTGAATGTACTATTAGAATATAACTCAGAAGCGACACGGGACAAGAACAAGCGATTAAATCTACAATGATAGTTTTTAGAGACAATCAGAGGGTTGGGACATCGATAGGCAAACATCGATGTTTTCGATACATCGACATCGAAAGAACAAACATCGATGTTAGCCAAAACATCGAAAGAAAACATCGATGTTTTCGATACATCGACATCAGCCCTCCAAGCTGAAGAAAGGTCACCACTTTCAAAAAATCTCTCTCTTTTTCGTCCCCGATTTTCGTTGTCGTCCATTTTTAGGCTGCGATGGATCGATAACATCGGTCTTTAGGTAAACATCAATGTTGACCGATACATCGAAAGATCAACATCGATGTTAAACATCGATTTTTTAAAGTCCGATACATCGACATCGATGTCCCAACCCTAAATCAGATCAGCCAGGAAATAACATTTTACCTTATCCATTTTTCTTTTAAGTATATATATATATAAGGAGGGTTCCTACTCTAAACACCGAAATAGCTAGTTCGACCCTAACAATAAACGTATCAATACTTTTCAAATATGCTGTGAATCTCACTTAATAAAGAACAGAAGCAAAAAGTAATTGAAAAAAAGTAAACCCAGTTTTCCTCCCTTTCTTTTAATTTCTTGCTGAATGAGAAATAATTCTGCTTAAATTGGATTTGTCCCAGGTGAATTGGTAATAATAAAGGTTTTATAAAAGGGTTTGTAGAATAGTCTATTATAATTATTTAAATCCCGAAGCCTGTGTCCATATGAGGGGAAAAGGGATCGATGCAGAGGAACTCTACTAAGCTTATTGTGCTTGAAGAGGGAGGTGGGATCCGAAGGCTGGGTTAGGTAATACCCACCTAGAAAGGGGATTAATTCGGCACTAAAACACAGGCATGCTGGGAAAGGGAGCGCTATACAAGCAGCTACAGTGCTGCATTCTCTGGACCACTTACCCAAACCTTACAACCCCTTTCAAATCATACCGCCATCCCTACAAACTAACTACCCACTAACACTATTTCAAACTTCGTAATTATACAAAAAAACTCCAGAATTTCAAATTGTTTTCTCTCTTTTTAATTAAAAAGAATAAAAAAGTCAAATGGTTATTCTAGACAGATTTTTAAATCAGTAACATAAAAGAAATATAGATAAACTAATAGAAAACAGAAATAATAAGCAATTTAAAAATTTAACAGACCAAATTATAATGTATTAATGAATGTTTAAAAGAATAGAACATCTAATAAATAAGCTTTTTTGGTTTTTTTCCAACCAAATAATTAACGGCTTAAAGTTTAGTAAGGAAATATTCAAATGTGTCCTAAGGCTAGTAAAATAAAACAACTGATCTAAAAAAGTTTCGACAATGCAATTATAATATATTGAAACACGACGAGTTGTACGTAACCACTCAGCTATGTTGATTCGAAAGTTTAAACAATAAGGAAATAAAATAATTATAACTTTAAAGCTCCCCTTAGAGTGTAACTATAAATCTAAATTATAAATAGATATTATTTTAATAAAGTAAGGTGAAGGATAAAATTTATAGGAATAACTTCTAAAAGACACGCCTGGCTCGTTTTGTGAGGTCGCGATAAATCTGAAATGTGCAAGTCTAAGTTGAATTTCAAAAAGTAAAGAACTAGATTTGTTTCTTTTTATTTTTTCTCGAAGCTTTCACCGTTCCCTTTGACAGAATTTCATTTATAGATTTCTTGTTATTTAATTTTGAGTTTTAGTACGATATGATAAATTTAAACTAGTATGTTATGTCTAGTATGTTATGGGTATTAGGGAACTATACCAGGTTCCATCTTCGATGAAAGTCCAACCAGAATTAAATAATAACCTTGTAATTTAAATCCTCTCTATATCTTCTTTCATAAATTACGTAAACCGCCTAACACAATTTCCCCATAATTTTACATTCTTTATGCCTCCACTTGAAACAATTTTGATCATTCTGACTAAATGCGTTTTAGAGGTTAGGGAACATTTTTTGTAAATCATTGATTTTAGGTCAACATTTATGTGATCCACTATACCTTAAAAACGAATTGTCCAATATTAATGAAATTTGGATGATAGGTCAAAATTAGCACCAAAGGTAACATGATAAATTTAACCTTTGCTTCCACTCTCGAAGGCTCACCTATATAACTACTCTTTCAATTTCAGACATTAGGATGCTTTATCGAAAGTAACCCACATATGGACCCATATTATAAAAATAAATGTTACCCCGCTTCGAAACGATTCCAATAAATCACACATTTAATTCCCAGTGGGTTTAATTTCTTTTTTAATGAAATTTATTAATGCTTACAACAGACGTTTTTGTTATTTCATTATAATTTATTTTATACTTATGTACAACGCGAGGAAGCTATGACTTGAGGAGGCAGACTCTTTTTATGTCAAAAAAACCTTTAAGTTGTAAATTATCTGTTCGTCGACTAACCAAAATGGTCGAAACCGATCTATACTAATCGTCTTTAAAGAAGTAGCGATTGCGTTTTTGGAAATAAAAGTGGAGAGTAGTTATTACTTTTTCTTCAGCAAATTACTAAGAACATCTGGATAAATTATAATAATTTGCAGAGAACAATAATAACAAATTATTAAAATTGTTTATTTTTTTTTGAGTCGTTAAATAAGTATGGTTAATACTACTACAAGGGGTGTTTATGACCTCAGCTGTCCAACACCCAACAAAACAAATAAATAAATAAATAAATACTACTACATAAAGAAAATAGCAATACATGATAATTACATTATCTATGCAAGTTTTCCCATCCCCTTCTTTACTTTGCTTCCACTACCAAAGTTATTTATTGAGAATAAAGAAACAGAATAAGTGGATTTTCTTATGGAAATCCACTAAAAATAAAGAAGGGAAGATGGAGAGTGGAAACTTTTTCTATTTCATTGTACTGGAGGTGGGGTGGAAGTTCTTGGAGCAAGGAACCAGTTACTTGTAGCTTTTTCCCTTGTCCTGACCAGAGTTAAGGGGTCACATTTTATTTCGTCCTACCCCCGCGGTGCTATAATATGTAAACTATAGGAGTGGTTTACATTATCCAGGCTAAAGGAAGATTACTTCACGGAAATTGGAAAACTTCGAGCTCAGGAGAAGAAAAAAAGAAAAAGAGAAAAGTTGACGAAAAGACTAAAAAACACAGAGTTCAAACTTTTTTGTGGAGTTATTGACGTTTTTTGTCCCCCCCCCCCCCCCCACTTTTTTGGCTGCTGATCTAGTATAAGGGTGTTTTTTAAGTTGCTAGTATTTGCTGCGATTAACTTTGTCTACAAGTTTTTAAGTTTTTTTTAAAACTAATTCTCTTGGCAAAGTTTGTTAGTAATAAATCGTGAAAAACATAACTTACTTTGTTCCCTAATAGCTAATAGAGGCAATTAACAAACGACACGATCCTTTTGAAAGTTTATAATTAAGAATTATTATATAAAAAAGAAAAATAATAATGGCAAACCACTTTATGCAATGTGCGTAATTAATAATACAAGAATTTAGAATTAATCTATTAGTTCTGAGACATAAAAAATAGCAAATAAAAATGCAAAACAAAGTTCCTTTACTTGAGAAATGGGAGCGTTGATGGAGGTCATCTTAATAAATACAAAGAGACAGTCTCTCCACGGAAGATTTCTTATTTATCAAAGCAGCTTTCGGCTTTTATAAAGCCATCAACAGTGCAGTATAGTAGTGTATTTTAGTTATTTTGTTGTAATTTTTAACTGTCTTCGTTTTATTAGTTGGTTATTTCTTTAACTCGGTTTTGATTTATTATTGTCTTAATTAATTTCTTGTTCTCTCTTAGCTCATTTTTATTATAGATTTATCTCTTATTTTTGTAGGTTTTGTTATTAGCTTTTACTTTTCAGTTTATATGTTAATAAGTTTTAACACTTAGTGTTTGTTCTTAGGCACTGATGATGGCTTTATAAAGCCGAAAGCTGCTTTGATAAATAAAAAATCCTCCGTGGAGAGACTGTTTCTTTGTATTTATTAAGTTCCTTTAGTTTGTGCAGTGAAGAAACGACTAGGGAGGATACTTTTAAAACAAAAAACTAAAGTAAACCCTAGCTTTATTTAAAGAGACATATCTTTTTTAAAGTAAAGTAACATTTATTCTCTTTTCCTCATTGTTTCTAAGGTCTTTCAAACCGAACCAAAAATGTATTACTCTAGAAGAAAAAATAAACATTACGTTATTTCCCCACCTCAACATTTCTAAAATGTGGGAGCTCTGCGCAAGTGCGCACACAAAATGTGCAATTAATAAAAAGTGGTAGAAAGGTGAGAAGAACAGAACTTGCTTTTTAGTTTGCGCATGCGCTTTAAAAACATGAGGGTAAGAGTTGACGATTTTTCATGCTGTCGCTAGCCGGAATATCATGGAACGAGGGGATAACAGGGCCAGACCCGTACATTCCTCCCCCCTCTGTCTCTTTTCGAGGGTAATTAATCACCGGCACAATCCTATTGTCATTAAGCCCCCCCCCTCCCCCCCCCCCCCTCTGCGGAGGGAGCAAGTGGCTGAATATCCCCACCCTCTGCGTACTGCCAGAACCCCTCCGAGTTATCCAATATTCCCCATGGTCCGTTTTACCTGCGGCACCCTCTTCGATTCCACCCTTCACCTAGAACTGGCTAGGGCTGGAACCCTCCACTTGCCGCTCGATTAACCGAGGGAGTAGGATTACAGACTATTCTCGGGATTTTGTATAACTTTATCTTCTTTTGTCGATGAGGGGGAATTTATCGAGGTGACGATAAATTAAGAAGATCTTTTGAACGGACGAGGGTGAGAGGGTTAAAACGTGTGAAAATATCGAACGCTTGTCTCGTGAACTCTTCATCTCTTTGTGAGGGAGAGCTTAGATTGGGGGATTAAATCCAAATGGAATCAGCAAGAACAGCTATCATATTTATAACTTGTTTTTTTATGGAAATCCGATGTGCCACGCGCTTCTACCAAGTCGCTCTCTTAGAAATATTAGTCGTTCTCAAAATAATGTAAATAAAAAATTAATATTCGATATAATAGACCACGCTAAGTAAATTATTTTAATGGTTCTCAGCCTGATCTTATTTTGTTTGGAGTTATCTCTCTTGTCGTGAATGGTGTGTCAAAATTGCCAACATTCTCTCCTCTCCCCTTAACACCACTTCAGGGGTACATCTTTTTAAGTTAATAATGGACGCTATTTCTGTCCTACTTGATATTTGATATCAAGATATTCTCGCAGACTATTATAAGATCTGTAATTAGATAACTGGACATGAATCTAGTATCGAACTCCAAAATATTATTAATGCTGTCAGCCGGCGGGCCACTGAAAATAAGATAGTTCTCAACTGTGATAAATCTAATATAATCCCCTTTACTTGATCGTCAAATCCTTTTAATTTCCAATACTCTTTGTACAATAATCCTTGGTCCTATGTTTCAATTGTGCGTCATCTTGGGGTAGTAAACGTTTATTGTTAGAACTTTTAATTTTAATTCTATGTTTTAGTCATTACAGTTAATAGTTTTAGGGATAACTCTAAATGTAAAAATTTCAACTTTTAATTGTATTGTGATCACTGTGTCTACAATTAGGTCATCATGTATACCACTTGTGGCTTTTTCATATGCTCTTGTTAAGGTTTTCATATAAATTTTTAATATATTAATTTATGTTTATTTAAGTTCACTAAGCACTGCAAGTCAAGTTATTCGTACCCTTCTTTTTCAATGATGTAATCAATGATGTGATGTTGAAATATTTATAATATTAATCAATGGCTGAAATCTGATCGAATAGAAAATAACATATAATTTTTAAACATATATTCTCAGGCTCAATAACTAATTCAAAAACAATAATCAATAAACATGACTGTCGTTTTATGTGAAAAAATGAAGTAGGTTGTTCTACGTCTTATGGGCCACAAAAAACGCTGTATAGACCATGGGTAAAATCTTAACCGTTTTCCCGCAAGGTCAAATTTTATGATTTTTTTGAGATCGCATACCATTTCTTATAAAAACACTTATTGCTCCAAAAGTATAAAAGCTAGAACAAAATGTTTGGCATCGTTGTAAACTGACAAATTTTCCAAAAGAAAAGTGTATTTTAATTTTCATGCCTTCAAATTGCAACAACAATGTACAAACACAACAACAAATGGACAAACAATGTATACAAATTTTATATTTAAGAAAAAATTTAAAAATCAATTGCTTTCAATAATCGTTTATTTTTTTAACCATTAAATTTGATACAACATAAACATTTGTAACAAAACGGTACAGCCTTGGTCAGTGGACCATCAGGCGAATCAATTGCTTTGCGGTTCTATAACTTGTTAAAGAACCGAGCTTAAACTTTTCAGACTTCGGGAAAACTTCCTTACTTACTAACGTTTTGATCGATATTAATATTATTACCCATTCGTTGGGTGGAATTTTTATTAAATTTCACTGAAAGTAAAAAAGAAACGTGTTTATTGTTGCAATTCTTGACTTACAGGTGAGTAAATAATTCAAAATAAAATGTAAACAATGTAAATGTCAAATAATAAATAAATAAATAATAATAAATAAATAAATAATAATAATAAATAAATAAATAAATAATAATAATAATAAATAAATAAATGTAAATGTAAAATGTCAACAATAGCAACATGTTTCTATATCACTTTCAACGAAGTTTACTCAAAATCGCCTCATGAATGGGTAATAATATTAATATTGATCGAAACGTTATAATCCAGTAACTTTGTCGCCTGAAAGTATGGGGTAGTATGCGTCAAATCCGGTAGTTCTGATTTTTTGCAGACTTGTTTATGATGTTGGCCTAATGAATAATCTAAGTTTGTGACCTCGAGCGCCGAACGCAACTTTGTCAATAATCGAAAAAACCGCGTTATTTTTTCGAATTTTGGCGATTATAACCCTAAATGACTAGTTTTTGATAACACGTTTTTAGGACATTTTTAAAGTAGACTAAATTTGCTACAATATGATAGACTATATAAACAACAATAGATGACTAGAACTGTCTCAGTAGACCCAATAGTTTCCGAGATTAAGCCTTACAAAGTTTATCAGTTTTAACCAGTAAGTTTTTTTTTAATTTCAGTTGTTGACAAATTTAGTCTACTTTAAAAACGTTTTTTCAAAAACTAGTCCTTTAGGGTTATAATCACCAAAATTTGAAAAAAAAATAACGCTTTCTTCGCGGTTTTTTCGATTATTGACAAAGTTGTGTTCGGCGCTCGAAGTCACAAACTTGGATTATTCATTAGGCCAACATCATAAACAAGTCTGCAAAAAATCAGAACTACCGGATTTGACGCATACTGTGATGTATAAAGTTACTAGACTATTAGTCAATAAGGAAGTTTTTTCTGAAGTCCAAAAAGTTTGAGCTCGGTTCTTTACCAAGATATGGGACCTCAAAAAAAAATTTAAAAATTTTTTCTAAAAAATATAATTTGTATAACATATTTGTCATATAATTTGAAGGCATGAAAATTAAAATTACACTTTTCTTATAGGAAATTTTGTCAGCTTTACAACAGTGCCAAACATTTTATTCTAGCTTTTATACTTCTGGTGCAATAAGCATTTTATGAGCAATGGTATAAAAAAATCATGAAATTTGATTTTGTGGGAGAACGGTTAAGATTTGACCCATGGCTTAGATAGTGTTTTTTGTAGCCCTTGAGGCGTAGAACAACCTACTTCATTTTTTCACATATATTGTCAGTCACCCTGTATAGAACGATATACGAATGCAATAAGTATAATGTAAAATTACGCTAGAAATTTAAAAATCACAATTGATAAAGGTTGCAGTAGGTGGTTTAAAAATTATAAATATACTATAAAATCGAAATAATTCAAATTTTTATTTTAAATATCAATATTATAATTGAAATCTCAACCAAAAAGCAACCGTAGACAAACAAGACTAAGATTTAATATTACATTTAAAACAAAAATTACTTTTATTTGTATACAACTGAGGAATGGTAATATGTTTCTTTGTATTGGCAGTTCATATATATGTATAGTGGGAGAGGTTATTTTGAAGGCTCGCATTTTTGAATCTGAATAGTATTTACACATATTATAGTTCAGTTAAAGTTAAAAAAAACCGGGGCTTTAAAAAATGTAAGGACTTCGCTATTGATATATACACAATATATATATATATATATATATATATATATATATATATATATATATATATATATATATATATATATATATATATATATATATATATATATAAATATTTATATCGCAAAAAGGGACATACATAACCGGAATACAGAAAATAATTAGAAAAAGTGATGCTATTAAAGATAATGAACATTTAATTTTGAGTTAATAAAGCAAAAGTTGATTTAATAAAGGACTTGTACCTGTGAGAGTGAAGGTACTTATACCCACCCGTAAACAAAAAAAGAGGCGACAGACGCACAGTAAAAGAAACATTCTAGAACAAAAAAAGGCTCAAGGAACGCCGCTATAGGTACTAACGAGCTATTTAATGCTAGACATATCTTACTCTTATAAACATGAGTAATAGCGGAAAATATTTTAACAACAGCAGAAGAAACAAAAAAATACCTATATAAAAACTGTAAGACCATAAAACAGCAACCCAGTTTGTTATTAATAATTTATTTTTAAGAAATTAAGAAGTTTTCAAAGGCTAAATATGTCGTAATTTTAAATGCAAAATACCATACAAATATTATTCTAGAAGATAATAGTTTGCTACAAAAAAGTAAAACATTTCAGAGAAACAAGAACTCTAATTATTTCAAATTTATTAGCTGCATAAATTGAAAATCAACAGTAATTACTGATACCTGTTCTGTATACCATAATTCTTTCTTCAAATACCGAAGAAAGAATTAAGAAAGGAGAAATAAAGGTAATTTTGACATCTGTTTGTCCAGGTCAAAAATATTACTACATTATCACCTTTTCTCATTAATCGATCAATTATTTTCTTATTTGTGTCCACCTGGAGGCTTGAATAATTATGGAAGTTGATCAACTATTATTTGACCTTACCTACCGTAAAAATCACAAAAACAGAGACAAGGAAGAATTTTTGATGAAGGAAAAAAGGAGTTTCATTATTATCACAAAATTTAAAGTTAAACTAGAAAAATTATGGATGATAGGAGGGTATAATTTATACTAATACTATATTATTTATTGCAATGAATAAATGATATTAAATACAAGATAGAAATCTCATTATTAACTTTAGACGATTGTAAAGACAAAAGGAATCTCAAAAACCTTGATTACAATTGTTTATACAAGAAATAAACAGGTCAAGTGTGAGCTAGTCAGCACACAGCGAGGGTCCGTAGGCCACACTATATAGTGTTTAACTGTAAAGTGTATAAACAGTGTTTTTCTTAAAATGCTAAAAAGCTTACTTTGAACAATTCTAAGGGTCTGATATTCTCAAAACACACTCTGATAAAGTATTTTTTGCCACTGAACCGGACTACAACCATATAAATACATCGAAAAGACCATAATTATAAAAAAAAATATTTTGTCAATAAAAAATAAAATAATATTTTTTTCGAAATTTCCAAAAAGTGGTATCTTTACTTTTGGTCAAAGAATGTTCAGGAATTTTTTCAGATTTTTTGCACTTCACATAAGCGAGATAGAAGGGGGGGACACGTTTCACACCCACTTCAAACTTGCCTACGCTCGCCCTATCAAAGTTATAAAATAAGAATTATATATTTTTGTAATCAGCTCGACGTACCCTTTCATATGATACCCCTCACGGTGGCGAAAAAAGTTAAGATTTTTTACCCTAATTCTTTTTTAAAAATATTTTTTTTAAGTCGCTATATTTTTAATATATGTGGGCACGTACAAGACACATACATGCCAAATTTTAAAGTGATCGGACGTAAGGTGTAGCCGTGAGAGCACGCGAGAGGACGGACGGACAGACACACGCAGGAAAATATAAGGGTCCTTGGTTTTGCCTACGGACCCTAAAAACGGTCTATGATGTAGCGATGAGTTTAAGCTAAATCTAGGAACCAATGAGTTTAAAAGCCTTAAGGTACCGATGAGTTTGAAGCTAATACTGTATTTATTTGACTAGAAATAGCAGAAATCACAAAGTTATATTATCAAACACTATAATTTGAGGTGATGATATACTATGAAGACCGTCTTTTCGATTTCAAGTAAAGACTAAAATAAAAGACAAATCTACAGTTTACAGCACTGTAAAGAAGCCAATAAGTTGATAGTTATAGTTGTAACATTTATTTGTCAAGGTCCACGTCCCTAACTAATTTATATGCTCAATTATTGATTGTTTCAGAGTCGTAGTACAACGAAAACATTAATTTATTAAGTTAAAAATCAAAGAATAATTTTGTAATATTTTGAATAATAGAAGAAATCATTGGATCAAAGGAAATCAGTTGTGTTAGGGAGACAAGAGATATGCTATCAGTTAAATAATGGACTAGAAGCACGCGATATTGACTAATACCAAATACAACAAAGTCATGTTTTAAATTACGTCTCTTTGGTTTTTCTGACTGGATAGATTTTTATTTGTCGTTATACCATGCATGCAAATTCTGTTAACTCTGATTTTAACGAAAGTTCAAGTCATAGTTGAAAATAGGATATAACCTTAAAATATAATAAACTTCAGAAGAAAAACCACCGAAAATAGAAAAAACCTCAAGCATGACTTTAGAATTTTAGTGTCGGACATTTTCCAGACATTCATTTATTGTAAGAAAAAAAACTCTTACTTAAATAAATATAAATAGTGTAATAGTAGCAATAGTGGCATCAAACAAATTATTTTTAACTGCGTTGCTAAATTTTGAAGCTATGTCGTAATTTAATTAGACAATTTTTGTGACTTAACTAATAAAACTAATAATAACAACAATATAAAAATAATTTTTTTGGTTTCACCTAGGAGAATAATATTTTTTTACGCAGTAAATATCAAATTGTGTCGAAATTAGTTCGGTGGTTTAGGCCCCACGCCCACGCGTCAGTACGACAGCAGTTTCATTCGATGGACTAAAGGGCCCTCTGAACTTACACCGTCCATCCACTAAAATCTCACAATATAATTATTACTATATCTGAATACGTCTTTATATACTACGTATGTAAGAAAGTAAAAGAAGTCTAGTACACATTAGATAAAGTCTTATAAGAACCCAAACCCTCACTGCATACATGGATTGCATCAGTTCAAGAAATGAAAAAAAAAACACCTCATGATTGTCCTTGTACCTAAAAGATGTTGTCCTACATTGACTACTCTCATCGGATCGTAGTTACCACCTAGATTATATCTAGGCCTTTAACAGCTTAACAGCAATACAAGTTCTAGTCCTGGAAATAGCGTTCATAATAGTCACTGACTAACATTAAGCTAGAATTTTGTGTATTAATTCATATTATTGTGTCCTCCAAGAATATGTGGACGGCAAAGTTCGTCTACGGGAAATAACATGGCAAAAACATGTTAACAAAACATGTTAAGTTAACATTAACTTAACAAAATTTTAGCTTGTTACTCAGACATTTTTATACACGCTATCTCCTGGAAAATTCACAATATAGGCCTTTTTAAAAGCTAGAGATATAAAATTCTCATTATTGAATAAGTTACAATACATTTTACAACTGAAAATTCGAAATCTGAAGGGCTCTACTAAACGACCAGATGAAGCGAAGGGAGGGTTGACTACGAGTAATAAACATCCTTTAAAAAATCGTCAAAAGTCCTTGCACCATGTCGATGACCATCATGGGTCATAAATTTCAGTGGCATCTATTTATAAATAAGCATATTCTGTTATAACCTATCACCAGGCAAATCACAAAATAACGTGTATATTAAGTGAAAAGGTAAATAATTATGTTGTCTCTACTGTCTTCCAGGAAGAAGCGGTACTTACGTTGTAATTTACTGTATTAAACAAAAGATTTGTTTTTAAGCAGTGGTACACGGATATTAAAATACAGAGTGAAAATAACAACAAAAAAACTTCTAAAATAAATCAAAAGGGTTGTATTTTATCTGGGATTTTTTGGTCAATAAGAGTTCCTTAATGTGCGCATGCAACTTAAGACCCCGGTACACCATATCTTTTATTTATTTATTTTTTTTTTTTAATCATAAAAGTAATATTTTAGTAGTGTGTAGACCAATAGTGTGTAGCTGTAGTGTAGGCAATTCTAACAAATCGATATATATATATATAATTAAAGTTTAGTCTGTATGTGTGTGTGTGTCTGTCACCACTATTCCAACTTTTTATAGGCACAAAACTAGGTAAACGAAATTGATTAGAAATTCAATTTTTAAGTTTTTGGAAGTTTTCATACTACGGAAAGTTTAAATTTTAATTTAAATCAAATTATAATTATTATTTACAACGGGAAACAGACAGTGAAAAATACACTCCAGCGCCGGGATTTGAACACTGGAAATACAGGAGACCCGTGGTTCAAATCCCGGCTTGAGTGTATTTTTCACTATCTGTTTCCCGTAGTAAATGATAATTATAATTTGATTTAAATTAAAATTTAAACTTTCCGTAGTATGAAAACTACCAAAAACTTAAAAATTGAATTTCGAATTGATTGTACAAGGTACAGGTACTAATTGAGTACTTTATAATTACAAGCGTTAATTCTCGGTTTAGTTCTAATGTCATAAATATTGACTGTCTAAATGTATATGAATATTGAAAGCTTGGATTCGGGACTAGTTATCGACTACGGCAGTGAAAAATCATTCTCCTGAGTAGCTTTGTTGGCATGAGCATCTGTACTGGAAATACAGAAGACCCGTGGTTCAAATCCCGGCGCTAGAGTGTATTTTTCACTGTCTGTTTCCCGTAGTAAATAATAATTATAATTTGATTTAAATTGAAATTGATTAGTTTTTACAGATGTGTCCGCAAACATGTTGCGCATAATCTAAGCTTGGTTTCATCGAAAAACGTTGAGTAGAACCAAAGTAAATAACAACAAACTTTCACCCCACGCCGAGGCCGTAGCTCATGCTAGGAATCAGTGCCTAGGTTTCCTATTAAGGCGTAGGCCAAGTGGTAAAATTAAACGCCTTAATAGTTTCGTAAAAGAATCAGAACTATAAATTATACTTAATTCATTCCAATATTAAAAATAAAATTCCCTGTGAATCGCATTTAAGAGGCTATTTATTAAATACAAAAATTCCTCCATTTCATTAACGACATAATAACAAAAAAAAAAAAAATAAAAAAAAAAAAAAAAATCTTAATCCACGCCTGAACTGTTTTCGTATAAGATTTAAAATAAAATCGAACGTGGGGAGTCTCGGATCATTTCCTTTACAAATAATACCAAAATTGTGACAAATATTTAGTTAAAATAAAAGAAAATTATTTTTTTAAGGAGAGGTACGATTTCACCTCTATCTGCAAAATAATAGCTCCTAAATAATTTAAGAACTATTAAACTAACTTCTTAACTACTATTCTTTAAACTTGCTTTGTTTATTATTTCATGGGTTTTTCTTAAAAATAATAATAATTTATTTGAATCATTTACGGTTTTTTTTTTTCGTTTTGTTTACTCGTATTATATGAAGGACGAAGGATGGAAGTTCTTGAGGCGTATAGAATATATTTTTCTATGCACAATAAAATAAAATATGGGAAATTTTGTATTAATATGAGAGTTTATTAAAAAAAATCACATTCTTATGATTTTAAGCTCAGTTTAAGCATCTTGAAACCAAAAACATATGTAATTAGATTCGTAAACGTTTTGAGATAAAGACGTATTCAACCTCTTTATACACCACCCTTTTAACCTTTATATTGATCTATTGAGACATATTCTAATAAGTCTGGAGTGGAAATTGTAGAAAGTTATAGCAACAAAGTAAACTTACTCACTATTGTTCAGAACTTATTTAGTTAACTGTGTATATTGGCTTGAATAAATTAAATGGAATTCTCAAACGAAAGTTAGAGAAACTGAAGCAATAAACACTGGTCTAAACATTGCATAAATTGTTGTATATATTAACAATACGATTACTAAATTTAATAAACAATAAACCACAGAGTTAGATACCAATGTGGTAGGAAGGTAAGCTAATTTAAGGTGGCTATTAAACTTACTACTAGATCAATTATACTTTCACGAATGAATAAATTGTCCACATTTCTAATAACTTTACATAATTTATACATTCTCAGCCATCTAATAATAACGATTTTAAATTTCTGAGCAGGAACTACTAAGTCGATTTCGATGAAATTTGGGTTGCATGTTTAAAAAAATCATAATCTATAATAAATTTTAAATCGAAAATGGTTAATGGTAGTCCATTTAAATACTAATCTAACCATATAAGGTATTTTCCCGGGAAAAATCTAATTCCTGAGAAAATAGAAGACAAGGGTGGCTGGACGGGTTCTAATCCCCACCGGGTAAGAGTTATTTTTATAGTACATTTTGACAAATATTTAATAATAATTAAATTTAATCACGAAAACTTGATAAACAAAAAATGGAAAACACTGGACCAAGTACAAGTAGCTCGTAATTATGTACTAGTAGTTGAGACAATTTATTAAGAGTAATATTGGACAGATTAATAAACAGGGTGTTTCAGCTAAGCAGACCAAGAAAAGGGGGTGATACTTCATCGAATTACCAACAAAAAATGTCCTATTAATCCATGGTCTATCGAACTTAGTTTTCGAGATATCGATTTTTTCGATCTTTTCGATTATTTAATTTTTTTTTTCATACATTGATTACTTAATAACTCGGAAACTAAAAAAGATAATAATATGCAGTTTACGCCATTCGAAAGAGGAATAATTTTACATTAAAATGCAGTGTTAGTTTGATCAAATCGGTGTTGTTTTCAATGTAATACATGCAAATAAAAATGAATATTTAATTTTATCAAAAGTAATGATATAACTTTGAGCTGCCATAACTTTTGAATTCGAATGGTTATGAAATAACTTTTAACATCAAAAGTTGGCGCATTTAATAAGCTTTCTAATGATACAATGGTTGCATTTTTTACTTAAACTTCAAAAATATGTCAAATATCTTAGGCTCAGTGTCTGTTTGTAAACAGTAAAAAGAGACTGTAAGTTATTGTTTTTTTTTTCTTACCTATTACAAAGAAAACAAATAAAATATATATTATCGTATCACATATTGCCTCTCAATCAAAAATACCTAGTTTGTCCCGCTGTCACTTAGAGGCAACCTCTCAGTTATAAGTGATATACTTATATTGTTTTGTTAATTTCTTTTAATAATATTTTTTATTAAAACCACCATGGAACAGTATACTTAAGATCAATACACAGACATGCTGCTAATTTACGGTGAGACCCACAAAAACGCTAGGAAAGCAGCACGTGAATATATCCCCGGAAATATCCTAATAGGCGTCACCCATCCCCCCAAATCTTTCCATCTATTGAAAGAAGATGCCGTACAAATAACAATAATTTTTACCCGTACCACGACACCCTAGTACAAGAACTGATGGAAGCAGACTTTCCTAGTAGACTAAACTTTTGTAATTAGTTCCTCCAAAGTAATATAGCACAAAAGGTTATATGGACCGATGAGTCTACTTTTACCCGAACCGGGGATGTAAATTTCCATAACACGCATACGAGGGCCGTACTCCTTTCAGCATCAGTTGTCTGTGAATGTTTGGGCAGGAATGATCGGCACTCACATTGTACGGGCCCATATTTTTTCCATGAACGCCTGAACGGTGATACAATTTTCGATGTATACATGATGATCTCTCGATTTAACTCAAATATATTTTTATCTCTGGGGAACTGTAAAAAGCCTTGTCTATAATATAGTGGTAGACACTATAGAGGAATTAATCCAACGAATAATCGACGTATATTTGACGCAATAAAACAAAGAATTGTGGAAATAAGAGACGTAACCAACAGCTTGGAGCAACGCTGCAGAAGATGTCGTCATCAAAATGGAGGCTATTTTGAAAATTTGAGATGGAATTAAATTAATTTTTTTTTTTTATTAAATGTATTTTGAGATATGTATCTTCTCGCAGCGAAACTTTAAGTAAACAATGCAACCATTGTATCATTAGAAAGCTTATTAAATGCGCCAACTTTTGATGTAAAAAAAGTTATTTCATAATCATCCAAATTCAAATGTTATGGCAGCTCAAAGTTATAAAATTACTTTTGATAAAATTAAATATTCATTTTTAGTAGCATGTATCACATTGAAAACAACGCTGATTTGATAAAACAAGTAGTGCATTTTAAAGTAAAATTATTCCTCTTTCGAATTCCGTTAACTGCATATTATTATTTTTTATAGTTGCCGAGTTATTACGCAATGTATGAAAAAAAAATTAAATAACCGAAAAAATCGATATCTCGACAACTAAGGTCGATAGACCATGGGTTAATAGGACATTTTTTGTTGGAATTTCGATTAAGTATCACCCCCTTTTCTATGTCTGTGCTTAGCTGAAAAACCCTGTATATATATATATATATATATATATATATATATATATATATATATATATATATATATATATATATATATATATATATATATATATATATATATATATATATACACACACCCTTATCATTGATGGTAGCAATTATGATTTGAAATTATTATAGGGCAATGAGAATTTAGTTATTTCGTAGTCTAAGTTTTCCGTTATTTATTGTTTTGATTATATATCATGTAGCATTATACAGGGCAAAGCCATGCATTGATATGATCCGTGACATGATTCCGTTTCATTGTCTCCTCTTTTGGTTGGTGGAAGGAGAAGAATCGGAATTGGGTATTTGACCGGCCCATTATAGTTTTGTAATGGGTTTATTGTTAGGAGGGATCTGTGGTTGAATGGCGGAACTCTCGGCCTGTCATTGTCACATCCTGACATGGAAACCCTTGCAGCTTTAAATAGACAAGGGGTTGACCACGTTCCTCGTTTTTACATTGATATCGGTTTCATGTACATTTTACATGTTCAAAGAACCATACATTATTTTGCATGAGCAAACTTATTTCTCCTTTATACGTCAATTTTAAAAATTGATTCGTTATTAAAACCATATACAATTGTTTTCTTTTTTCTCCAAATCAAATTAACTAGTGACTAAACTTTAACAATTTATTTCTATTTTTAAATTTAAGTCAGTAAAAGGTTAAGTGAAGAAAGACAATTCTATTTACTTAAGGAAAGGAGCTAATCCTACTTTAATTCGTTGAACTTTACTTTCTTCTATATAGACGAAATTTTAATTAAACATTTAGTTAGTTGCGTCTGTTTTATTTGAATTTTGGGTACTAAATTAAAATAATTTATCTATAAAATTAAATTAAAATTTAGTCGGGAATCTCCTATGATTGAATAATACAGGATCGCCAATTTTATACTTATTTAATAAATATATATAAATATGTTTGGGTTTTTCAATTTTTTTTAAACCTTAATTTTAAGCAAGCAAAACGTTTATAAATATATAATTTATTTAATGTAATATTATATACTATATATATATATATATATATATATATATATATATATATATATATATATATATATATATATAAATATATATATATATATATATATATATATATATATATATAATTCTTTCTTTTTTAGCCATTTCTGTCTCATTACCTCTCGATAGCTTCTATCTTTTAATTCTCCTTTGTCTTCTTTCACGTAAGTGATCTTGTTACGGTTATTTTGCTTATTTTATTTTGTTTTCACTTTTTGCCTCACTTTCTTCCTTATACCTCCTCTTACTATTGTTTTAGTTTGCCCTGAAGATGGCAACATTATAGTAGTTGCCGAAACGTCGGCTATGTGAAAAATTTGGAGTTTTTTTATTTATTACCTAACCGAACCCCAGAGTTGAGTGAAGGAGTCTTCTTTATATATATATATATATATATATATATATATATATATATATATATATATATATGTGTGTGTGTGTGTGTGTGTGTGTATGTATGTATTAATTAAAATAGATTATTTATTCTATAAAATATTCATGACAAATTAAATTAGGGGAATATGAAGTTAATAATCAATCCGACAATGCTACTAAATAAAATTGATTTTTATTATTTTTAAATTATTTGATAGAATATCATAAAGTATGCTATGATGTATAGCATTTGATTAAACATACTAGGTTTAATAGATCAATTAGCATATAGTAAGTAAAAAGCAACGATAAAAATATACATACAAAAAAAAAAAAAAAAAAAAAACAGTAAAAAAAAGAGAGAACTATAAATTTACTAGAATTGCTACCAATAATGAAGTTGAAACCAAAGAGCAAATAGAGAAACAAAACTGAGTTATGTAAAGCATTTTAAAATAATAAAATGGGAGTCCCAAATACTTTGAGAGAGTTTGATTTACAACGCGGATTAATCAATTGGGTTGCCTGAAATATGGACAGGATAATATATGATATTCAGAAAGATTTTCAATTTATCCATCTGTTCGATCATCGTTGCAATAAGAGAACTGTATAAGTTAAAGTAGAGGAATTAGTACCAAATTTGGAGCAAAAATTAATTTCTTGATTTCGCCGCAGGGTATGATTTTTCTGAACATGTATGCCAAATGTTGTCAAAATCGGTCCAGTAGTTTAGGCTCCAGGCGTCTGCGCATACAGACGGCAGACAGATATTTTTTGAAAACCACTTTTTTGGACTCAAGGGACCTCAAAACGTGTAAATCCATCAAAATTTAAAAATGAAATTTTTTGTATCATCATAAAACTTTCTCTTTATATGAAAAAGTAAAAATAGACTGCCAATTAGTGTGGCACATAGCTTCCTCGCATCCTACCATGTACTATAACAATTATTGTTATATTATACTTTATTGTCATATTGTTTATTCTGTAAAAACTATTAATAGTTTTAGCGATCTTTAACACTTCATAGCGGTGTCGCTGTTGGTTTTACTAAAAAATTGAATTTGAAAAAAATGATTGTCTCATTGAATAGATGAAGTTAGATATTTTCCCCGACCTAAAATTCCAATTTTAAATTTAAAGTTCACGTTTACGCGAGCGTTGCACGTGAACGCTTGGACGGATAACGTTATCCAACGAACTCGCCCTGGGCATTGGTAAAATGAACATGTCTACCAAATTTCATCAAAATCGGTCGACATTTACTCAAGTAATCGTCGCACGTTTCATAATTCGCGGACAGACAGACCGACAGACAGACAGACGACAGACAGACACGAGACCAAAAATGTTCCCTGATGTCTGAAACGGATTTCGGTCTTGGAATTTTTTAAATCGGAGGCATAAAAGTTTTTCGTTCTCAAAAGTGAACACAATGCTTCCGTTACCTTCGGTAAGCTCGGAAGCAATATAAACAAAGGTCGATTTTATAATTTAAATTTCATAAAATATTCACTTAGAGTATTATACTTGAAATGTTATCTAAATAATAAAACACTAAAGTAATTATAAAAGGAACTGAATTTTTAATGAGACAATGAATACATTTTTAGATAAGTGATGAAGGTTAAAGAAATTCAATGACAAGGATAATCTTTTATCCTTATTAATCCAACATTGGGAGAGGGCCACTAAACAAAGGGAATAAGTATGGCCTAAGTTGTTTCAATCAATGTTATAATTACCAATAATATATTGTACAAGCATACCTCGAAAGTTCCATACATATTTGTAGGATTTTATTTCGAGTTTAAAAAGGGGAAGGGGGTCACTCAAGTAAAAAATGAAAAACGCCATGAACATATGTAGCAAGGGGAAAATGTTATCTGTATACAGAGGTTTTCATCAGGTTTATATAGTGGGGTAGAGTTAGAGGGTTGTAGTATAAGGAATACAAAACGGAGTGAGAAACGAAGGTTTTCAAGATGGCGGCTGCCTTAGTGTTGAGTTACCTTCAAGGTGGGTGGTATCAGGCAAGACCTTCCTCTACCGTGTTGTTGTGCAAGTTTAAATATTTGAATAGTGGAAGGGAGAGGTAGAAAGATATGGGCAGGTAGGTTAAAGATAACTCTCTTCTTACAGTGTACACTCGCCACCTAGCCTACTACAAACATGTCTTTAATATTATCTAATAACCTTTAAATTATAACCTATACAACCCTTCTACTTTTAGACCTATTAACAACAACTGCTCCACAGCAACATACAACCAATAAAATAGAGACCCTAAATCTACAATACATTCTAAATTCTTAAAGTCACAATCATTTTGAACAGCTGAGTTGATTACTATATTCTATCTAAATAAAACAAAATCCTTGAAACATTTAAAATTATAATATTTATAAAACATAGTAATCACAAAGAGTAATAAGATTATATCACATACTCTCTTAAACTACTCAATACTCAAATACTCTCTTAAAAAATAACTAATAGTATAGAGTCAGTTTTTGGCCAATCGGTCTAATTTGAGCGTGTCCGATTCCACTTCAGATACAAAGACATGAATCAGCATGAGGCTTCACATTGAAGGCCAAGCGAGTCCGGGTCGAGCTGGGCGAGTTTAATCAAAGATATTTATTTGGTTGAAAAGCGGCGGCCAAGCCACTAAGAACTGAAAGGGAGGCCGAATAAATTCAATTAAGTAAAATTACTTGAAAACTAAAGCCATGATAGATAAGACAAAAATCACGGAACGTTTTTCGGAAAAGATACTTTATTTAAGCTTTCAGTTGGTATTACCGATTTTATACCATGAATTTTCAAGGCGCAATACAATAGCTGCTGGAGGTATAGGCATTGTCACCGTGTAAGCAGACTGGTGGAAGATCGGCCGTTCGGCGTCGATCTCGCCTCACTCGGACTCGCCCACAGTGCGAATGTTCACTCGCTAGGGTAGGTCTCACCTCACTCGTCCTTGGATGCAGAGTTACTTTTCTTCATTATTTACGCAAGGACAGGAATTTGGGGTCAGCTAAGTTCGTTTGCAAGACATAGCTTAGCAATGGGCATTTGAAACAAACAAAATGGTGGAGAGCGGACATGTCACGCCAATTATTGTGGACAATGTGATTTTCATGATCCTGAGTACAAAATTAGTTAGTAAACCGAGAGTCAAGTTGATGTTAGTTTGTCCCTTGATAGGTTAGTTATTTAAATATTACTCCAAATCAAAGTGGTCACCAACTGCTAACTAATTATGTACTCAGAATCATGAAAATCACATTGTCCACCATAATTGACGGGACATGGCCGCTCTCCATAATTTTGTTTGTTTCAAATGCCAAGCTATGTCCCACAGACGAACTTAGCGGACCGTGAATCTTAAAAGGCACTAAAAGATTAACTTGTACACAAAATTCTAGCTTGATGTTAATCAGACACTTATTTGCAAGTTATCTCCTGGACTAGAATGCTAACTATAAAGTCAAATCAGTTAATAAAAATAGACTGCCAATTGGTGTGGCACATAGCTTCCTCGCATCCTATCACGTACTTTAATACGTAGGTACTTATTGATTTTATGCTTTTACGATTTTATGCTTTTCCATTATTGTCTAATTTGTTTATTTCCCCCGTTCTGTCAAAATTGTTTTGATTTTACATGAATTAAAGTATCAATTAAGCAAAAGTTATAGAGCACAGACGGTTCATATTAATCTGAGGCTATCTGCTAGTTACTTTCGATAAACTATATAAGCTTCATGCAAATCAGATAAGTACTTTTGCAGTTATAGGTGTAAATAAATTAAATATTTTCGTTCTTCAGAACGACCACGTAGCTTCCGTTACCTTCGGTTAGCTCGGAAGCAAAATTAACTAACAGGTATGAAATAAGTACATTTAAAAGTAGAAATGAATGTAAAATAAAACCAAGAAGGTTGATTATAAATTTTCTTTAAAAATATTCTTGTAAATTTGAACTTAATCACAAAAGGATTGTTTAATATAAATGATCCGGGAGATATTATTCAGGTTGCCAGTTCATAATAAGATAAAGCATACCACAGTAGGGGGGCAACACGATAATGAAAATCAGCAGCTTATTTGCTAAGAATTCGTTAATTATTCAAAGCTTCCTAATTTTGATTATCTATCACTTTAATGAATTGATGCTAGTACGTATACTCTCTAGAAATATATCGAAATAAAATTACAATTATTATCTACTTTTTTTTATACTAAATTTTCAAGTATTTCAGTGATGTGAAGATGCAAATTCCTCAATATTCATTTAAGGTTTCCCAAAGTATTAGGAATGCATAGGATGCTACAAATGTCATTACATCAGGACATTACTGCTTCTCAGCCAATAGTTAGTGGTTTTAGAAATACAAATATAGAGTTAGACGCCTCTCGTTGAATTAACAGCAAATCAATTTATTGTTTATAATAATTTTAATACAAATTGAATAGCCCTTGTAAGCCAGAGGTGGGAAACTCTACAAAAATAAACACACACCTAGGGCACTAGGCTAATGATAACCTATTACCTTATAAGATATTATCTCAATTTTAATAAAACATAGTTATAATCCGGGGCGAACAGCCCGAGGAAGGCTTAAGCTTTTACCAGCTCTATAAACAGTAGAATTGGCATTTGTAACCGTGGTTGGACATCACTTCACCTTTATATCATGATGCTTGGTGAACATCGAGCGAGGAGTCGGAAATTGAACCTGGATCTCATTTTTCCAAGAATGATGAACTGCCATGGACACCCCTCTTAAGAGGTACAACTCAATATACAACTGACTAAATTAATAGGAGCATTAAATTGACATATATGATACCTCTTTATTTCAACAAAATAGCATCAACAAGCATTTATAGCAATAAGAGTAAGATTATACTATAGAAAATTCAATCGGGTAACATAAATAAATTATTAAATCAGTCTGCCACTCGCTCTTGGTCTTAAGGGTGTATAAATAAAAACTAAGTTTTTATATCATGCAGCGATATTTCAACCCCACTTGGGCCATTATCAAGCTTACAATCATTTAATTATCCACATAAACTTTTATTAAACATTTTTCTGATAAATTCTACTGTAGCAGCTTCATAACTTAATCACTCCACTTGAACATTTTATGGTCGAAAATTTAAAATAACTGTTAAAAAACGTTTCTCAAAGAGAAATTTGTCATGAGTTGATTAATTGTACAAGTGGAGTGATTAAGTTATGAAGCTGCTACAGTAGAAATTATCAGAAAAATGTTTAATAAAAGTTTATGTGGATAATTAAATTATTGTAAGCTTGATAATGACCCAAGTGGGGTTGAAATATCGCTGCATGATATAAAAACTTAGTTTTCATTTATAACCTTAAGACCAAGAGCAAATGGCAGACTGATTCAAATTACAGTAATAAAAGGGTAATTACTACTTATAAATTATTAATTACATTGACAATTTTCATCGGATATAAAGGTGCGTTTACCCTGACACTTCTCTCCGGCAATAAATGTCAAGTGTAAGACTGAAATCGCTTTGAGTGTTTACATCTGAGAGAAATTGCTTGAGATTTATGTCGGAGATATATGTCTGACACTTCTCGCAATGCTTAAATTTGCAATAAATGTACGAAGAGGAGTTTGAATTTTCACAGAATCGATGTTTATCTCTTGGTATAGAAGTGTCGACACTTATAGCTGAGAGTAGAAACATCAATCTCAGACTTCTGAGATTTCTGTCTGACATAAATATCATGCAATAAATATCAGGTGTAAACGCACCTTAACATGTCAATAATAAGTAACAAGTAACCTATCAATGAAATAGTGAAATTTCCATCCAGTTAGCGATGACTCAACACGGGGTTAAAAATGATCATAGTAATATTATATTATTGGCGGAAACAAACTTTGGAATCTGATTTTATTGTAGTAATGACTTAAACCATTTGAGTAATTTAAAAACAAGTAGATAAGTCAAACAAGTTAAATGGACAATATAAAAGTAGATTTTAGCATAATAATGACCTATAAGTTCTGTTATATCATCTTTCACGTTATATAGTAATCCAAAAAACTTTAAAATTTTATAAATACAAAATGAAATATAAATTAGACTCATCTAATAAAATATATATTTTAAGCCAAGGATCGATCATTAAATATTATCTCAATTTATTAAAATAAAAAATGTTTCAAACTAGAAACCCATTATAATATTTTTTTCATTTAACTGCATTAAACAGAGATTTGTATTGTGTAGAAAACATCAATCAAAAATAATACATTATTATCAAACTATATTACCGTATGAATGATAACTTATTAAAACAGTTTTAAGTTATTTTAGCCTGAGTCCCGACAAGTTCTCATCAATCACCAAAGTAACTTAGCTATTAAGCTAAAATTTATATATTTAAATAAGAGATTAGATAAGAGTATAAAGTCGTAATAACCGAGAGGCCATAGTTGGGTAAATGAAATTAAGGGGTCCGTGTAGCAAGTTTACGGGTGTATCTCGAGCAGAGTAATCCCGTGCCATTAATACAAGCAACTCGTAAAGCTCAACTTGCTTTTATTACCTTCCTACTCCAAACCTATATTAGTAGACTACACATTATCTCTAAACGACAAACTCGATTATTAATTTATTAATAATCGAGTTTAAGTTTACAGTTTTCAATATTTTTTTATATAAAAATACTGAGACCAATCATACATTTGATTATATTTTCAGTCGAGTTTTACCTTTTTACCTTCTCATATACGAAGTATATACAGAGAGAAAGTATTCCGATGAAGCAAAAATACGATTTTGATGGATTTACACATTTTGAGGACCTATTAAATCGAAAAAAGGGTTTCTAAAAAATGCACGTTTGTTGTCTGTAGTCTGTGTGTCTCAGATGCGTGGAGCCTAAACTATTGGGCTAGGTGCGATGAAATTTAGTATTCATGTAAAGACAATCATATACCCAAGCAAAAATCAAGAAATTAATTTTAGCTATAAATTGTAAGGCCCAAAAACTCGAAAACATTAATTTTTTAAAACAGTTCTACAAATTTTAATAAACAAAAATCTATAATTTAGTCCATTTAACTACGGGTATAAGTTAATTTCCCAGAAAAAATCTCGTTCTCCAGATATTGAAAAAAATAAGCATAATTTTGTTAAAAATCAAAAACTAAAAGTTAACAATCAATATTTATATATTTATATATTTAGGGATCAATATTTATATAAAAAAGTTTTGTTAGATTTATGGAACGATTAATAGGGTTTTATTAGGGAATTTTATGTGTCTTAAATATTGTGTTTTTTCGTGCCTTCCCTCAATTTTATTACAAATCAACAAAAATATCAGTTTTCTTTGTAAAAAAAAAAAAAAGGTTTTTAAGGAATTACTCAGTCGCTGCACATTTTTTTAAGAAAAAAATGTTAACCCCCCCCCCCAAAAAATATATATCTTAGGAACGGATTGCGCTTGACACTTCAGAATAGTATTAATGAGTTTCATTGAGCTTGATTCAAGTTATTACGAAACATATTTTAAGAGACAAACTCTTAATCACAATCGGCTGGCCAATTATACTGATTAACGAATTCGTCCTATTAGTTACATTGCTTATTGTGGGTGCAAGACACATATATGGCCAATTTATTTAAAATTATTCCCCTGTTGTAAAATTAGTGCTGTATTGGAGTTTCCTTTATTTTGATCATACTTATGTTGTTCAATTCTGTTTCATAATGAGTTGGTTGCTTTCACCTTCTAGTTACAATATGTTACGAATCGTTATAGTTGTTCTTGTTACATGTTAATTATTGTTATTGTTTATCGTTTACCAGAACTCACGTATCAAATAGGAGATGTAAATTGTTAATAGACGACGGAATGTAAGAGTTCCTATTACTGCTATCAGAACTTTGACTTTAGACTTATGGTAGCTATAGAAGAAAATTAAAGGTACTCTCACTTTAACATACGGCCACCATATTGAATTATAACCACCATCTTGGATTTAATCAGATACTATTATCTTTGCTTCCAGTGGACTTAAAGATCTGAAATTTGGTACATAGACTCATTGTACCTAAAATTGAAAATTGAAGATAGTATAAAATAGAATAATTGAAAATGATAAACTAAAAATATAAATTTATTTTGACAGATATTTTGAATTATATCCCTATCTTGAATTTATTACGTTATATTACCTCAGTTTCCACTGGACTCTATTTTGAAATATGGTAAATAGAGTGATGAAGTCTTGAATGTAGATTTTTTTAAAATTTCGACCTATTTTAGCAATCTTAAATCTATGTTTGGTCAATTATATTAGCCTCCAGTCCAGCATTAAATGCTGAGATTAGGTACATGGAATGATGGTACCTGAATCAGATAATTAAAGCTAATGCTGTTTTGATTAATATCCACCATCTTGAAATCGGCCAGCCATTACAGTCATTTTTAATTGATTTAGTCAAATATTTGTTTTAGATAAAATGTTTAAAAATAAGCATAAAATAATAATATACCTACTTTTACTAAAATTCGAAATTATGTAACTATAAAGATATATTATTATATTGTTTTAATTATTTTTCACACACAGCGCCAACTTCTAGACGGATAAGGCATCCGGCTAGTAATAATAATAATTATATATGTAATGTTTATATTTAAAACTGCTGGGAATTCTTAAAAGACGTGGTTTCGCACCTAAGGAGATACTCAATACCTATTATAAAACTATATTTTTAATTTAGTAAAAACACTGATCATGGGATAAAATATTTAAACTCGAACTTATCTACTTACAAAGCTTTGTTTTTAATGAAATTACATTTCAATTTCATTCATATTTTACTTTCGTATTTTTTTTTTTTTTTTTTTTTTTTTTGATTTATTGCATTTTACTACGTTTTTATTAGCTTGCTTTCTTGTTTGTTTGTTTGTTTGTCCGGTACAAATCTGGCAATCGATTTCTAACTAACTTCCCGAATAGCTAGGCACTTGAAACTTTTAGAATAGCTCAAAACACGATGACAATGCATTATTTTAATACTTATAGCCATCTTCCAGCAGATATTAATTCGTTCTCAGCAAATTTTGCTGTATGGAAAGTTAGTTCGGAAAAAATCCGCAAATTATTTTATTTGTTTTGACGTATCCCATATTTTTACGATCTTCATTATGACGGGTTTCAAATTTGTGATTTTTTATAAAGAGGTAAACATTGAATGACAGCTAAAAAGAATAAGTAAACAAAGAAATAAATTAATTGACGTATGACAACCAGGTGTGTCTACACTTGTGTACAAGATATCGGTTTAATTTCTCTACATCTGTACTTCTTTACTTGTACTTATTTTTCTTCTCTTACCATCCCCTACACGGGGCCATATCGATGGCCACGGCCAGCGATCATAGAATCCGTAAACGGAAAGATTTCCAACTCCCCTCTTTATCTACCTGTGTTAGACTGCTAGCGCCGCTCGGGAATTTGGCGGTTAATATTGTAATTAAATCTTTTACACCATTCAAAAGATTTAGAGCTTCTTAATTCAAAGAAATAAATGAATAAATTTATTTGTCAGTTCATTAGATTCGAACCCGGGAACTTTCGCATTCGGACCAATTACGTAACTCATACAGCCACCGAGGCTGATTTTTTTTTCTTTTGTTTATTTACAAAATAGTACAAATGTCTGACAACCAGTATTTGTTTATATTTTAGAATTCAAGGAATGTCAAAAGATCATAAGAAGTTTACAATTTTAACCGCCAACGTGCCCGACCGCTAGTGGTATTACACTTCTAGAATACTGG
The DNA here is from genome assembly GCA_951217055.1 of Gerris lacustris. Classification (NCBI taxonomy): domain Eukaryota; kingdom Metazoa; phylum Arthropoda; class Insecta; order Hemiptera; family Gerridae; genus Gerris; species Gerris lacustris. The sequence goes on along the minus strand of OX578277.1, from coordinate 72,222,978 downwards.
AGTTGGATACCCCTGGCCACGGCTTAGATTCGGTGTTGGTGAGATCCGTTGTTCAAAGATTTGTCCTTTTAAAGGTTTAAGATCAGCTCTCTAGATGGTTGTCATTTGTGTGAAGTAAATAAATTCGAAACTATTTATAATTGACTAACATTTTATATAGCAATAAAAAATTATATTATCAACATTACATATTATGATTAAAAATAAAATTAAAAAACGTAGTGTCATGGACCTGCTTTAATTATGTTTACTTTGTTTTGAGCTTTTCATCGTTGACGAGTGGTTTTTTTTTATATATAGTTTTTGTGCTCTGTGTATTGAGAAATGAATAAACTTGTCTGATGTTAAACTTGACTCTTTTCTAATTGAAGACATAACAGTTTGGCGACGAGCGAAGAACCTACGTAGGTATTTTTTTTTTTGTTCTTGAATTATGTCGGAATCGAAGACAAGTTCGTCTGAGAGTAAGGGTGAAATAATAATGCGAGCGGCAGTTATAGGACGCATTGATCCGTTTTAACCGTGCAGGAAGTGTTCGAAAATTATCTGGAACGCGTCGAAGCATTTTTTGTTGTGAATAACACCGCGGATAGCGAAAAAGTTGCCTTGCTGATGTTATTAATCGGCCCAGAGGTCTACACAACTTTAAAAAATTTAGTGTCTCCTTATAAGCCAAAGGATAAATCATTTGAAGAACTGTTAGAAACCCTTAAAAATCATTTTTCTCCGGAAAAGTTAGAAGTCGCGGAGATCTATAAGTTTCATTTGAGACACCAAAAGATCAGTGAATCAGTTCGGGAGTTTATTGTTGAATTGAAACGTTTAGCCGCGACATGTAATTTCGGAATTTCGGGAGTTATTTAGATCGAGCTCTGAGAGATCAGTTGGTGATCGGAGTACGTGATCCACTTATCACGAAAAGATTGTTAAGCGAACGGTCCTGGTCGTTTGATCAGGCAGTAAAAATAGTTCAAGATATGGAACTTGTGCGTGAACAAACTAAAGTTCTAAATGAAGAGTCAACACAGTTAAATGAAGAGTCAACACAAGATGTGGCAGCGCTCAGCAGGACGGGTGGTACCTGCACTAACGTTCAAAGTCGAGAGAATTTTTATTCGTCTCATCGAGGTCGACAGGAAAACAAAAATATGTCAAGAAGTGATGTTTGTGACTTTTGTGCCCAATATCATGGAAATCAAGTTGAATGTCCAGCCAAAAACTGGATTCGTTTCCGATGTAATTTTCGGGGGCACGTAGCTAAATCGCGAGCGTGCAAGAGCCATTCCAAGGTAAATTTTGTCGATTTTAAAGAAATCTGTAAAATTAGTCAAAGTAAATTTGAAGAACCATTATATGTTAAGGTTCAAGGAATTGATTTGTTTTTTGAGGCAGACTGTGGCTCGGCAATAACGCTCATTCCGTGGTTCGTTTACACAAAGTTCTTTAGGAATGTGAAATTATTAGATAGCAGTGTTTCGTTGGTAGCTGCTAACAGAACGAAAGTAGCAGTGAGGGGTAAAATGCTAGTTGACGTTGGAGTTAACGATAAAATTGTAACATTGTCACTTATTGTTTCAGACAATTCGTTAGGAAGAGCACTATTGGGGCGTGACTGGCTAGAGGCTCTGTATCCAGGTTGGAGGTCAGCATTGTTGAAGTTCGAAGTGTCGACCGGGGCTAACAGTGTGTTGGATCAGTCTCATGTCGCTAGTAAGCGTCCAGCTTCGGCTGATTGTTATGCGCTTACCTCAGAGGAATCGGTATTGCAATATAAGTATAAGTACCCTCAAGCTTTTCCTGGGTCAAATAGCAACCCTATCAAGGGTTTTAGTGTGACCATAGTCATGAAACCGGAAGCGAAACCTATTTTTCATCGGGCTTATTGTTTGCCTTATGCTTATCGTGAAAAGGAAGAACATGAGTTACATAATTTAGAATCACAGGGGATAATATCTAAAGTAAAGAATAGTCAGTGGGCATCCCCCATAGTTTGCGTTCCGAAGAAAGATGGAAAAATTAGGATGTGTGCGGATTTGAAACCGACGGTTAATGCGTGTGTAGATGTAGATCATTATCCTTTGCCGGTAATCGAAGATATTTTTAATTCGATCAGGGTTGTAAGTTTTTTTGTGAATTAGATCTGTCAAACGCGTATTTACAGTTAAATGTGGACGAAACGAGTAGAGAATATTTAACAATTAACACCCATGTTGGTCTTTATCGTTCAACTGTCTTTGTTTTGGGTTGAGTTCGGCACCGGCCCAGTTCCAATCAGTGATGGACCAGATGTGTCAGGGTCTGGGTCTAGTGCGATGTTATTTAGATAACATAATTGTAGGTGGACATAGTAAGGATGAATGTAAACGTAATTTAGAAAATGTACTGAAGAGGTTAGACGAGTATAATGTTAAATTAAACCCCGATAAATGTAAGTTATTTCAAACACGTATAGAGTTGTTAGGCTATACATTAGATAGTCAAGGACTACATCCATCTCTCGATAAGGTTAAAGCAGTAAAGTCGGCTCCGAAACCGGGGAATGTCAAAGAACTTAAGTCGTTTCTAGGGTTAGTTAATTTTTACAATAAATTCATTAAAATGTCGTCGGATATACTGGAACCGCTCTATGCTCTATGCACTAACAAGGAAAGAGGCGTCTTGGGTCTGGTCGGCTAAGTGTGATGATGCGTTTGAGAAAATAAAGAATGCGGTTGCTGAAAAAGCGTTACTAGTCTTGTTCAATCCAAAACTGCCGATTGTTTTAACGGTAGATAGCAGCTCTTATGGAGTAGGGGCAACGTTAGCGCATCTCATCGACTGTATTGAGCAACCTATCTGTTTTGCCTCGTCTACATTGTCATCAGCAGAGAGAAATTATAGTCAGATTGATCGGGAAGCTTTAGCCATTATTTTTGGAGTTAAACGGTTTCACAAATTTTTAGCAGGAAACGTTTTTACATTGGTTACAGATCATCAACCCTTACAGTCGTTGTTTAACCCAAAAAAGGGCATTCCTATAACAGCTAGTGCTAGACTTCAAAGATGGGCCTTAATTCTTTCAGGGTATAAGTATAAGTTAGTGTACAAAAAAGGCGGGAGCATTGGTCATGCAAATGCTTTGTCTAGGCTGCCACTAGGAAGCGACACCGGGGTCGCAAAATGTTTCACGATCAGCGAAAATTTTGAAAAATCGTTTGTGACGTTTCGGGAAATTTCGCAGCAGACACAAGTTGATCCGCTATTGTCAAAGGTGATTGAGTGGGTCAAAGTAGGTTGGCCTGATAAGGTTCCGGTTGAATTTAGGCAATATGTTAAACATCGAACAAATTATTTGTTAGAGGAAGGCTGTTTACTATTCGGTTGCAGAGTAGTTATCCCGAAATCTTTGCAATCATGTATCGTAGACCTGTTACATAGGGATCATATTGGCATTGTTAGAACTAAGATGTTAGCTAGGTCGTTTGTTTGGTGGTTGGGTATGGATAAAGATATCGAACAGAAAATAGCGCCGTGCGAAGTTTGCCAATTAACACAAAACGATAACAACAAAAAATATAATTTACCATTACATAGGTCTGTTCAACCGTGGCAAAGGATACACATTGATTTTCTCGATACGTTTAAGTGTAAAATTTTGATTTTAGTCGACGAACATTCAAATTGGCTTGAATGTTGGATTGTGAATGATACATGCGCCGAGAAAATAATACCGTTGTTGAAAGAGTGTTTCGCTAGGTTCGGTTACCCTCAAGTCGTACTGTCAGATAATGGTCCTCCTTTTAATTCTCGGGAATTCCAGAATTTTTTTCTTAAAAATAATATTCAGTATGTTCTCACTCCTCCTTATAACCCATCCTCCAATGGACAAGCCGAAAGAGGGGTCGGCATCATTAAGAAAATGTTGTTACGTTCGGTAGTTGATTCAGATTTAAAGGGGAAGAGAGAGACGATTAGTGAACGGCTAGTCAGATGTTTAGCTTCGTATCGGTCAACACCGTGTACCAAAACCCGAAAAACACCTTCAGAGTTAATGCTGACGTATCCCCTTAGGACGTCACTATCTATGTTAACCCCGAGTGATAAGTTTGAGTTAGGTTCAACGGGTGATACTTACAGTCAATGAGAAGGTCTTGCTTAAAAACCCCAGAAAGGGATTGTGGAAATGGTTTATTTAGTGAAATTGCATGACGAGGTAATCAGGAAAGCGCATATCAACCAGTTGAAGTCGAGTCAGCTGCCGGATAGTCGGCACCCAAGTGGAAGACCGATTGCTAATGAAGATGAGTCCTGGTATCCATTCGCGGTAGCACCTAAGGTCAATACACCAGAGCCTGAACCGATTACTCCGCCTCCAATCCGGTGCAGACCTCAGCGCGATAGAAGACCGCCCGATAGGTACTCTCCGTCTTAAGGGGGGAGAAATGTCATGTACCTGCTTTAATTATGTTTACTTTGTTTTGAGCTTGTCATCGTTGACGAGTGGTTTTTTTAGACATAGTTTTTGTGCTCTGTGAATTGAGAAATGAATAAACTTGTCTGATGTTAAACTTGACTCTTTTCTAATTGAAGACATAACACGTAGTATATAAAAAGTTCTTTTTATCTTGTAATTATTTCATTCTAGAATTATAATTACTAGTCGTGTATAATATGTGTACTTATTCCATTTCAATCACTCTTGGGTTTACGTGATAATATATAAACAATTTAAAAATAACGAAATAATTTAATGTCTATTTTATTTCTATTTTATATGTATGTTTTATACAGGTCTATGTTTAATTATTGTCTTCTTTTTGCTATAATAATAAACATTTGTATGTTTTGAGTGCTATTATTATTATGAATAGTCATAGTCGAAAAGGCCTTGAAAGAAATATATAGACAAAAGAGTGTTGAATGCATATTGTAGAGGTGGAGGTGGGGGTAAGACCCGATCGTACTCGACTCGTCTCTCTGCTTCGGCCTCCTTCGGAAACTTTTTTTTGTGTCCCGAACGTCTAGTGAAGTGGACCTATTAACTGGCCACCACGCTCACTTGACTTAAACCCATTGGATGTTTACTTGTGGGGTACAGTCAAAAATAAGGTCTACAAGGAAGTGGTGGGTACGAGAGAAGAATTGTGCAACCCAATCCACGATGCATATATAATGAAATAACCACACAAAGAGCTCAAGAGGTGGTAAAAGCAACTGAATTGGTTTCATGACGATGCAGAAGATGCATAACCAACAACAGATCCTATTTTGAGTCCTTATAATTATTAGGACAGTTAACCTTCTTTTCATATAAACGAGTAAAGTATTATCATCAATAATAATCAATCATTTTTATGTTTTATTCATTCCTCCTGTTATAATATACTTCCTCTTATATCTTTTAGATTTAAGTTACAACTTATTTGTTAACATTATTCTCTTCTCTATTTTACGTAATTCTCTTTTGTTGTATGATTTTTATATCAAGTAAAAACGATATTTATAATTACATCCATTAATTATTTTTTTATTTAACAAAAAATTATTAAACTTTTTAGCGAATTATTCGCAATATTTTTGCTCTTCTGTTCCATACTTTTCAGTAGAGTACAGCTTATGTTACGTTATTTTAAATCTTGTGAGTTGGCGTAGTTTTTAAGCTAGTCGTTGACTATACAAAGTTATGGAAGGTCATATTTTTGTTTTCATTAAAAAAAAAAAAAAAAAAAAAAAAAATTGTTTTTAATGGTTGTATTCTCACTTCAAATAAAGCTACACGAGCAAATGTTTTGATTTTTTTAATGGGAATATAATTCTCTTTCCACGGTGTGTCTGTTTAGAGAGATTTTTTGTAATCTATTTTATAGTGATAGTTAAAATAGCAGTATTTCCGGGAAAATGAAAAAGAAATGAAAAAATTTAAATTTCCACTAAATTATTATAATTCATATATTAATAAATTTTGATTTTGAAATCTTTCACAAGAAAAGGGGTCCCTACCCTCGAGAATTTAAAAACTCAATTTCTTCTCCCGGGGGAGGGCGGAGAAGAGTTTGCAAGTTTTTTCTTTTTGTGTTTAAATCAAAATCTAAATGGAAGAAGAGAAAGGACAGGGCCAGTATCTGGGGACAGGACAACTTTTATGAGATCTTGTTCCTCCAGAGCTTCCTAGCTTATCAACACAAAACTGCTTCTCCAAGACAAGACATAAACTTTTGAAATAATAGCTTCCCTTTAGAAGAATTAACAGCCGTTCAAAAAAGTAAAGATATCATCAGGAACCATCAAATTTAATTAAAACTGTATCCTTCTTCCTTCTTTCTTAAGTTCTGGTATCAGCAAAGTATAAAAGATTTTCTTTAGAATGAAATCGTTGGACAAAAGGTTTTATTGATAGAAGAGAAGTTGACGTTTATTCAAACAATTTTAACAACGAAGGTTATTACTGGTGAAAATGAGATGCCCTCACTTGCTATACTTTGTTTTTTTTATACTTCTTAAAGAAAAGCCTGGAAGAGGAAAAACTTAAGGGGCAAGTTAATCGAGAGAAGTTTTATAAGAATCACTCAATTTCAGGGCTCTACCCCTTCCCCCCCCCCCCCTTCAGACCTTAGTAAGTAAGAACTGAGGGGTAGGAAAAGGGTTTAATTGAAAAACTTATCAAGGCTAAGTCCAGGAGGCAAGGGACTTACTTCTACAGACTTAAAACAAATTAAAAATATTCTTTCATAAACTCAATTCGTGCCTCCTTGGTAGAAGGAGATGAGGCAAGGCCGAACTAAAAAGTAATATAGCTAATCAGTTGTGACTTCTTATCAGAATTATGACGTTTGATAACTTTAAACATTCAGATAATAAAAAATTAAATGATTATTAAAATTATAAAAATAAGTTATATATAGATAAAATCAACACTTATGCATCAAGATAAATTGTTATAAACTTCCTCTAAAATGAAAAGAAAGATTTAATCTTAATCTATTACGTAGGATATAGGGTTCCAATACAGGTTTTTAAAAAATGGATATTCAAGGGTTTTATATATTGATGTTAACTTTAAGCAAAAACAACCATCAGCTCAGGTTTGTAGTACCATACAGTTTTTATTTCTTAAAAAAAAAATAAAAGTGTATATATATATATATATATATATATGTATATATATATATATATATATATATATATATATATATATATATATATATATATATATATATATATATATATATATTTATGGGAGCTGGTAATTGTGCAGGATTACCAGGTTATACTTGCATATTTACGTTTCGAAATTATTTGATGTATAATATATTATACATAAATAAAGGCATTAATACATTTTATGTTGTATCAATATACTTTTTCAATATGATATTACTGGATTCCCGTGCTTCACTACGGAGTGTTCTTTAAATGAATATATATTATACATATATATATATATATATATATATATATATATATATATATATATATATATATATATATATATATATATATATATATATATATATATATATATATATATATATATATATATATATATATATATATATATATATATATATATTATATATATATATATATATATATATATATATATATATATATATATATATATATATATATATATATATATTATATATATATATATATATATATATATATATATATATATATATATATATATATATATATATATATATATATATATATATATATATATATATATATATATATATATATATAAAACACTGTATGTCGTGTCGTATCAACTTTTTGCTAAGGAAGGCCAACTATTTGAGGGAATGTTTGCCTAACCTTGGACACACTCGTCTATTGGGAGATAAAATGTAGTCATTTCAAGATGATTTGCAACGCTCTGTGTAATAGGAAATATTTGATTAACGTATCACGACTTTAACGTTGAAACACTTTTAACTGTGAAAACGGGTTCCATTTATTATTAGTTTGTTTCTCCAGGGATTTTTCGGCTCGCTCAAGATCAACAAAGACTAATTTTGTTAATCAGCATCAAAAAAAAAAAAAAAAAAAAAAAAAAAAAAATCAACAAAATCAAGTGCTGTTATAGGCCAATTGTCATAATAGTTAAATGTAAAAATAGGAAGTAAATGTACAAAAATTCAATTATTACCTACTTATGTCTATTAAAACACGTAAGACAAGTGACGAATTATCTTGGGAAGATACAAGAGGTTAGGATATGGATGAAGGGTACAGGTAGAACAACTTAATTTAATTAGTGGTCATATTTAAATTATTCTTTTTTTTCATTTTGAAACTTAAAAGGTAAAAAAAAGTATTTTTCCGATTGAGCTGGTAATTCGCTCCGATTTTACCTTTTTATAAGATAAATCATTTCTTCATATTTAATTTAAATTTATTTAAATACAGCCCCATTAAAAAACAAATTAAATAATTACAAGATAAAAAGAACTTCTTATATACTACATTTTATTTTTTTTTATTTTTAATCATAATATGTAATGTTGATAAAATAATTTTTATTGCTATATAAAATGTTAGTCAAATATAAATGGTTCCGAATTTATTTACTTCACACAAATGACAACCATCTAGAGAGCTGATCTTAAACCTATAAAAGGACAAATCTTTGAACAAAGGATCTCACCAACACCGAATCTAAACCGTGGCCATCGAGTTGGCCCCGTGCGTAGGGGTGGGTAAGAGAAGAAAAATAAGTACAAGTAAAGAAATACAGATGTAGAGAAAATAAATCGATATCTAGTACACAAGTGTAGACACACCTGGTTGTCATACGTCAATTAATTTATTTTTTATTTGTTTACATATTATTTTTAGCTGTCATTCAATGTTTACTTCAATGTCTTAATCAAAAATACTCTTAATCATAAATTTGTTAAATAATATTAACAAATTTGAAACCCGTCATAATGAAGATCGTAAAAATATGGAATACGTCAAAACAAATAAAATTACTTGCGGATTTTTCCGAACTAACTTTCCATACAGCAAAATTTGCTGAAAACGAAATAATATCTGCTGAAAGATGGCTATAAGTAATAAAATAATAGTATTAAGGAAGTTAGTTAGAAATCGATTGCCAGATTTGTACCGGACAAACAAACAAACAAGAAAGCAAGCTAATAACAACGTAGTAAAAATAGTCTAATCAATTTGTGATACACATGACTTACTTATTAATCTAAAAGATATTGAATAATTATTATTTATTATCTTTTATGTTATTGATAAAATTGAATGTATCATTGATAAAAATGAAATCACCTCACAACTGCACTATTAAATTTGCATTTACTATTAATGTACGAACTAGATGGTTCAAGTTAAGAGACTAAAGTGGAAAAATGTTATAATTTCTTCCTGAACATGTTGCTATACTATTTTTTATACTAAACAGCCCGCCTACACAGCATTTTGTCATTATATCTATCAACCTGACGTGCATACGTAATACATTATAGCAAGAAAAAAACTATGAGAGACTACCTTAACTCTAGGTAGTTAAAAGGAAATGCACTCAACTAAATTGCACCGATAAAACAAAAGGGGTCATTAAAACTTACATATTCAAAATTTTAATGTAAAGTCTTTAACACACACACACACACACACACACACACACATATATATATATATATATATATATATATATATATATATATATATATATATATATACACACACCCTTACACACAGATACAACCTTGGTTAAGTATTAGTGTTTATCATCTTTTTATCACCTCCCTAAATCTGACAAATAAAAGTAAACAAACATAATAAATACAAAATAAATAGCGGGAATTACGAATTATTTAACAAACTAAATCTGCGGCGCCACAATCCGTGGAGCCTTAGGCCTGACAATGGGCTCATACAACTTCACATGTAATAGATGACACAGGGTTAGTGTGTACTGAATCAGCTGTATAAACCCTATAAATGACTAACAGAACCAGTTATTTAGCGATACTGGGTAAACGCCGACGTCTTTATACGTAGAATAATAATTACTTATAATTATAATTTCTAGCATTATGGAATTGTAAGAGAGTAATGACAAAAATAATTATGATGACCAGCAAAACGTGTAGCAATAAATAAGGACATGTTTGCTTTATATTAATTGGATACAATTAAATTTTAATTTTAAATTTGTTATCTGCAGACAGCTTTATATAGAAATGATTAAATTGTTTGTTATTCATGAAATAAATTTATCATTCAGACAAAGCATTTTTATGCATAGGATTTGCATAAACTTGTTCACCTTTTTTCTTTTAATAAAAATGATAAATAAAAATAAAGCTATAATAAAGTATAACAAAATTGTTAGCCAATAAGTATGGCACATAGCTTCGCCGCGTCCAATAGCGCATAATTGATGACGCATAATTGCAAAATTGTTTTGATATTTTATATGAATTTAGCAATTTTTTTAAAAGCAGGCGGAAAGTACGTCAAAAACACGTTTTTAATTTTAAAGGGTTACTTGGGAGGATGGATTGTATGGTGTGAAATAAATGTAGCATTAATCCAATTTTACAGGAGAGACATTTCGACCCTTATCCGTTAACTTGGACATGCTATTGAAAATTAACAACAACAAAATCTGGCCAATATACTTACATATGGTGTTTTTGGTTGAAATTAATAAGAATCTATGTGCGAGCTACTTTTGACATACTAGATGTGTACTTTTGATGATATAGACGCAAGTGGATAGAAACAAAGGGACGCAGAAGGTTAATATCCGATCTTAATGTAATTATTATCGTATGGGTAATTGTTAAGTACGGAGGTTCGAAAAATTGAATGACAGACAGATACACAGACACACTGCTTCCAAACTAGATAATAATTAGCTTATTGTTGGTCCTATATAAGTTTTAACTTCTGCGGCTATTTGTTTCTCTTCCACATGTAACAGACATACATTTATTAACACGCACAAGTACTAATCTGTGGGTAATGAAATTTAGATAGTTTGTCAGAAGTAGCTCGTAGATAGACCCAGATTAATTTTTACCAGGTCCGCAGATGATTTTCTTTTTTATTCATAATTATATAACGGGTATAATTATATGCTAATTATAATATAATTATAGCATAATTATATGCTTAATCATCTACGAAACCCTAAAAAGTACTTGGACGCAAGTACTTCCCTGCTATTTTTCTAAAAAAAAAATAACGGGAAACAGTTAAATAAGACAAAAATGGGTTGTAAAAGCATAGCATCAATTAATAACGTGATAGGATGCGAGGAAGCTCTGTGCCACACTCATTGGTAGACTATTAATTTTATTTAATAACTCAGGATCACTTAATAGTTTTCAAGCTGAAACAAAGCCTAAAAGATGCGCCAGATGTTAGCTCTCACCACTGTATAAAAATTAATGGATTTAATTAATCCAGAAAAATTAATTAAGATTTCAGCAGAGATATAGAGTACATTTAATTTTATCAGTATCTCATAAACTAGATTTTTCATAGGAAAACTACACAAAAAGTAAAATAGAAAATATTTTCGAATTTTTTAAATCAAAATCGTCAGAAACGCATTTGAGAATTGAATTTAAATAATTTATTTAATTTTAATTTTTAGGTATAAGCAGAGCACCTTAGCACAATTTTTAGTTTTTAATTCAACTTATTAATTAATAATTTATTCAATAAAGAAGAAAAATTACTGCGGAAGCAAAAGCAAGATAAAATACTTAAAATGGACAAATTATTATAAACTGGTTCAGGGAATAAAAGAGATAGTGCTAACAATATGTGTTAACTCCTTGCCTGATCACTATGCCAAGGTTAGGAAATCACGTAACTCCGAGTCAGTTTCAAATGAACAGACATACATTGTTGCATAACCGACAGACCCATAACACCATGAACCTAATGTGCAATCCCGTTTCATCTATATTTATTTAAATAGTATTTCCGTTTCTACAACTATGTCAAATCACTAAATGATTAACACATAAAATTTATATCAATTTCGCTCACTTTTCTGTTCAAATATATCAATTATCTCACTTATTATGCATAAAATATCTAAAAAATAACCTGCTAAATAGTGTGGCACATGGCTCCCCGCGACCAATTTCGTATACTTTAATGATTTTATGCTTTTACAACCTAATATTGTCAAATTTATTTAATTCACCACCTTTTTGTTTTTTTAATCTGACAAAATCTTTTTGATATTTTACACGAATCAATAAAACAAAATTTAAAGAGCGCAGACGGTTAAAATTAATTTGGAGCTATCTGCAGGGCTACTTTTGACAAACCATCCAAATTTTATAAAAATCGGTTATAACTTATATCACACTATCAATGGGCTAATTGTGACCTACCATCCAAAGGTCATCGAACGAGTAGTTTTTAGATATATTGGTTCGCAAAAATTAAGTTAAAAAACAGACACGGAACCTAAAAATATTCCCTAATGTCTGAAACGGATTTCTTCCTTCGAATTTTTTTAAATCAAAGACAAAAAAAAGGTTGAGTAAATTGTAAAAAAAACTATGTGATCGTTCTACGAAATGATCAAATACATAACCATCCGTAAGCTCGAAAGCAAATACAAGCTTAATTGATCAATAAAACAACTTTAAAAAGTGACATTGAAAAATCCTATCAAGAATAAAAAAAACAAACAAACATTTATGAAGATTTAAGAAAGGGCTATTTAAATAATTAGATAATATATGTCAGGAAATACTCTCTATTATAAGGTGAATAGAGTCTTTCAAAAGTAGTGTTGTCTGTCAAAATTAAAATCAATACTTTTTTCAATTTACCGAAAGTTAAGAGAAATTAAAGTGTTAGTTTCAGAGATAGAACATTATTTATCAGAGCTTTCACTTGAAGATAAAAAATCTATGAATGATAAAAATATGATATTTAAGTTTAATATTCTTGGTGTATTTCAACAATTCTAAATACGCGTTATTATATAAATAGTCAGGGTGCCCATAGGCAAAAAAGTCAATTATACATACTCTTTCCAAACCTCCTGTATGGCTTGTTTAGGCCAAGTCTGACACCGTTTTCCTCTGTGATTTTATTTGGTTTTGGGGCGTTTTCCCTGTATTTGTTCTGAAACATGCCGTTTTTACGCATACTTAAAAGTGATAGATACTGTTTTTATTTTTAATTGAATAGCTTGATAACTTCAAATGATAGCGTAAGATAAAATTCTCTGACACCAAATATGGGCCAATTTGGGAGTCTGCTCTCCCGAACATGCCGGAAAAACGACTATCGGAAAATTGATTAATAACCAGCTGATTTTCTCAAGACACATTATTTGAACCCTATCATTCAATATTTTAATATTGTCTGACGCAGAACTTTTTCCAACTTTCCAGTTTGACGCGTCAAAGATGTCGATTTCACGACATCAAAATAATTATTAATAACAATTTTTTTTAAACATTTTTGCTTTTCAAATTGAGTATACAATTTAGTAAAAAAACTGTCTGACGCTGAAAGTGGGGGCATTTTCATTAAAATTTGAAATAAAACCATTTTTAATTTCCTGTTTGGTCCTTGCATTCATAAATATAATATAATATTGAGGTAAAATATATTAATAACCAGATGACGTTTTTTAATAAAAACAAATAGAAATCAATTTTTCAACTGTCCCATAATATGTGTTCTCCAGACAGACTTTTTTTCAAACTGTTTGGAAAAAAAACTTTAGGGAGAATAATAACAAATAAAACTCAAGATTTCGGTTAGTTAGTATTATTAATATGCAAATTTACAATTTTTATACTTTTAATTTAAATTTTAACAAAATCTTATAAAATGAAATAAATAAAAGTATTTTTAACTCAAAAAACGTAAACAATAATTATTTACGCACCAAGGGAGGAAAGTAAGTGATTGTACCCTGAGCGATGAAGTTAACGTTCACTCCCGATAACGTTCACATAACGTTCACTCCCGAGGCGGAGCCGAGGGAGTTAATTATCACGAGGGTGCAAGTGATTTTTACTCTCAAGGTATGTACAAGATTTTACCTCCAGAAGGGAGAAAAAAATATGGAAAGATTTTGATTTTAAATTACGTTATTCTACAAAAAATACATAGGTTTATATTTATTTTTTAAAAAATTTAGTTAGATATAATATTAACAATTCTCTAAATAAGTTTAATCACAATTAAATTATAGATAATAATTATTTGAATTTCAATGCTAAAATTAAATGGGAGAATCAGCTGGGAGCTGAGTCGTGTATTGAATGGTGTTGACAACTGATGTATTTAAATATGGATTAGTTAATCTACATTTAGAAATTATGTTTCCACTTTTAACTTGTTTGTTTCTTTTACTGATGAATCACTATGGCAACCGTTGTGGAGGTTACATGACATTATAGATTTCGACATTAAACAAAAGTTAGTAAATGAAATGTGTATTAGCACCAACCTTATTTACTTGTGCTTTATCTAGGGCAACACTGGAGGGAATCATGAGAGTTGAGAGTTCATGATTCCCTTATTTTTCATTACTCCCTGTTTAACCCGACCGGGTGCAATGAGTAACTTTCCTCCCTGTAAACTAGGGAGGAAAGATCACTTTTTCTCCCCGCTGGAGGTAAAATAAATTAACACACCTATACCTATACCATATTCTTTGTGTCACACTGATAGGGTTATTTGTAAAACTCTGAAGTCTGTGATCCTCACAGAATTAAAATCTTATCAAAGTTCTAAGTCTGATCAGCCTATTTATCATCTCTTTAAAATTAAGTCCCTTGTCCCTTCAAATAATCATAATTAAAATTACAGAGTCGGAGTATGAATATTCGGATTCGGAAAGTGAAAATGAGGAGTCAGACCACTATGAAAGTGATGATACTGATAAAGACAGCATAGCTTAAGATGAAAGCAAAACAGAATGAGAAAAAAATTCCTTTTTAATTTTTTTAATTTTTTAATTTTTTAATTTTTTTTTTGTAAATACAATAATTGAACAAAAAGTGCATATATATTAATTTATAAATTAGCCTCATACTGCACATTTTATTTATAATATCGTATGCACCTGAATAATTATTTAAGCTGAACTTACATTACTAGCCAATGTACAGTACTGTGACTACGAAAAATTAATGTTTTTTCGTCAGACTCGAATTATGCCCCAATGAATTCATCAGACTCTTGTACCAGATGTTAATTATCGATATTTTACACATAATATATAAATGTCTGACGATTATTAATAATTTTTTTGATGTCGTGAAATCGACATCTTTGACGCGTCAGACTGGAAAGTTGGAAAAAGTTCTGTGTCAGACAATATTAAAATATTGAATGATAGGGTTCAAATAATGTATCTTGAGAAAATCAGCTGGTTATTAATCAATTTTCCGATAGTCGTTTTTCCGGCATGTTCGGGAGAGCAGACTCCCAAATTGGCCCATATTTGGTGTCAGAGAATTTTATCTTACGCTATCATTTGAAGTTATCAAGCTATTCAAATAAAAATAAAAACAGTATCTATCACTTTTAAGTATGCGTAAAAACGGCATGTTTCAGAACAAATACAGGAAAAACGCCCCAAAACCAAATAAAATCACAGAGGAAAACGGTGTCAGACTTGGCCTAAACAAGCCATACAGGAGGTTTGGAAAGAGTATGTATAATTGACTTTTTTGCCTATGGGCACCCTGACTAAAAGAACAATAATTGTGATGGCTCAACAAAATTTTTCATATGATTAGGAAAACCAAATTTTCTTTTTGTACACTCTTCCACTAATCTTCTCTTTTTTAGATCGACATACCTGACACCTGACGGACCCCGTCTCACTGTTTTTCCATAATCACACAAGTCATAATATATTCTAATACCACTTCTCTTTCAACATCTCACTCAACTCGTAGAGTCTACACCACGAGTTGAATTCGACTTTCAGAGTTCTAAATGCATCTCCTGATGATGGTGTATAGCCGAAACCCAGTACCACTAGGAACTACTAGGAACTGCTAGGAATGACTACCTTAATTCTTACGACAGTAAGAAAAGAGGCATTGAGGGACAAGAACCACTAATGAACACTAAATAAACTTGTTAATGAACAATAAATATGACAAACTTAGGAACAAACTAAAAATATAATCGACATTATCACTTGATATGACCGACCAACCAACATTACCCTACAGAGTTTACATTACCTTACTACACTAGATTTACAGGATCAAACTAAAACTATTGGACGAAGGACAAATGACTTTATCTACGATTGATACGAAATATAAACATTATATCTTTGTTTAGATGCGTAGAAAGTGATTCTTTACGTACTTGTATTCATTGCGCATGCGCGTCTCATAGTTTTGAATAATTCCTCTTCTTTACCACACTAGTGCGGTAAAGAAGAGGAATTCTTCAGCTTTACGCACGATTAGCAAGTTTGTTTACATTTAACAAAACTAATTTGCTGTTCTTTTATTAAAGTAACCGTTTATATCGAGTTTTTAGTGAAAAACAATGAGTGAATCAAGTGACTTTGACGAAAATGTGGAGAATAATAATCCTCGAGAAATAATTAATTCGGCAAAAAATACAACTAATGAATTAATGCCATCTTTATCAAGAGAGGGATACGAACTTACATACAGCAAGTTTATTTGTTTCTGTATTTATTATTTAAATCTAACAATCGTAGATAAAGTACGGTACGCAACTCGTGCGAAAACGGCATTTTGCATGCGAGTGTGGTTTTACTACCCTCGCTGTCGCTCGGGTGCAAACTCCACACTCGCATGCAAAAT
Source organism: Gerris lacustris (assembly GCA_951217055.1). Lineage (NCBI taxonomy): Eukaryota > Metazoa > Arthropoda > Insecta > Hemiptera > Gerridae > Gerris > Gerris lacustris. The sequence goes on along the minus strand of OX578277.1, from coordinate 72,206,173 downwards.
GCTACTTTCCGCACTCGACGCGTAATGTACTATTAATGAAATTTGACATTCATGTGCAGACGAGAACTAAAATTTGGGGTGCCCTAAAACTCAAACTAAAATTTAGTACTATGTATATAAGACATATTTATTTTATTCGAGTTTGTCGGACCAAAAAAAAAAAAAAAAATAAATATACCCAGCTTCAATTTAAAGCAACCATGAGGATTATTATTTGGAAATATTCTAACCAGTTAAATAAAATTGAAATGAAAATTAAATTGAAACCCCTATCAAACTTAAAAATAGAGATGTAAATTAGTCGAAATGGCATAAATTGTTTTCAAATAAAAAGCTATTTCGAAACCGAATATTAGTTTCTCATAATCATAAGCAAGCTATACATAAATTCCAAAAGGCGATAATCTATAATCTGAATCAAAAAGGAAATATTATAATCTCGGATAATTTGACGCGAACCAATATATAAAATGAATCATCAAACGATCGGGATTTATCAGAGTAAAATCATGCTAAAGGGTTAAGAGTTAAATAAGCCGGCTGAAGAGTTTCATCATGGCAATTGCACTTGTTACAACTTAATTCCCTGTTGAGGTAACTAAGCGCCTCCTTGTCGGCCTTGAAAGGATCATTTTTCTTTAAAAATAGTCATCTGATATAGCCTTAACTGAAGGATAAGAGGCCCTGTCCTTGGAAATATCAAGGATAAAAACCAAAGCAACGGATCCTGTCGACAGCATTTCAAAATCTCTTCAGACCAACATAATATAAATGATTAGAATATTAGATAGAATACATCAATATTCTATTATTATAAATTAATAGTCATTTTAGAATAATGAAACGTTATACCTATACTGAACGTAATGTTGAAGTTGCGAATTAAGTAGATATTATTGTTATGAGTCCTTAAATAGTATTATGGCCACCTAAAGCGGTTGAAACCGGTCTGAATTCAATACCAGCTATTGTGGTTTCTGGACAATAAAGAGATACATTTTTCTCTCCTCAAATGAGGACCCCAAAGTAAAAAAATATTTATTTTAAGCGATAGCTCTAATAAAAAATCGTCATTCCTAAAACTAGGACTTTTATATTCGACCAAACAAAGTATGTTTTTTGTTATTTCATTTTTAATACAGTTTATATTAACTTCACTTTTGTGGATGTCTGGCTACCCCTGCATGCCTGTTGTCTAAATTTTTGGAAGGCTAATTAACCCTCTTCCAGTCATCCAATCGAGCTGAAACTTGGCACAGACTCTCTACCAATACAAAAACATTCTAACAAATTAATTAATTAATTAAATTTTACTAATTAATTAATTTGAAATTAAAATGAATTAATACCAATATTTTCCCTCACACAACTAAAATGGAAAAATATAAAGGACTTATAATAAAAACTTTGTTTTTATGGGCTAGTATTATTTATAATTATTCCCAATAATTAAGAAAAAGGTAAATTCCTTATACTTGAAAAATGTAGGTATTGATCTAATTTATTATTTGAATGAAGATACCCGACGTATTATTAAGTATAGTTTTAGGATGGTAGGTCTAGATAAAGTAAAGGATAACAGGTTGCCTTGGGAAAGGATAGAGACTTTATAGTCCAGTGTTTGAACTTAAGGACAAGGTGTTAAGGAAAAGGCAGATATAGCTGGGGCAATCTACTTGATATGCAAGGTTCCTTTAATATCTGGAGCACTTAGGATAACTCCTAGGTAATATTTGTCTTTATACTGTCCTCTAGAATCCTAGATCCTTTACAGACTTAAGTAACAACTACAACTTCCTTCAACCACTATCTAACTACTAACAAAAACTTACTACTAACTAACACAAGACCACTTGAATATAATAAATCCACCACTAACTACTAAAAAAAATCATAGCATGAGAACACTGGACTATATATAACAAATCCACCAACCTGTCAATTCAGCTTATCTAGAGTAAAACTGTTCGGACGTGATGGAATTAAAGTAACGATTTCTTTGTCCAGTACTTTCCTTTTACAGGTCAAGTTTTCGTAGAACTAGTTGCAAAATTGTTCTTATAAGAAAATATTTATAGTAAGTAGAGAGTTGGTTCCTTTGTTAACTTAACTAGTTGCTGGGTCTTAAGGAAACAAATGAAAACGCACTCTTTAGCGATATTTCGGCCCGACCTTGGGTCATTTTCAAGCTAGAAAATATTTATGTTTAAAAAGTTATGTTCAAAATATTTTGAAAATAAATATATTGGAATTTGCCATTGTTGATTCTTAGATCATATTTGACCACATAGTGTTATAACTATTATATTATACAAAATTATCTTTTGTTTTACCTAGTAATTATTACATTCTTTCCCCATTATTTTTTTAATTTGAATTATACTGTAGGTTGAAACTATATTTCTTATGGTATTAGTATATTGCAACAGATTCCAGCTAGATTCCAGCTAATAAATATATTACTATACAATTACTCTAATATTAACAATAAAAGTTGTAATACTCACAATAAATGTTGAAATCAAGGGTAAATTAAAATTTACATACCTGAAAATAAAACAAATACAAAATTACTCAAACAATAATTAAATAATATAAAAAAAATAAAATAATAATAGTTATTTAAGTAACTAGGCAGAAAAATGGAATTTTACTGACGAGTAATTAGTTTAGCCTCCGAGCCGAAGGCGAGGACAGGCTATGATAATTAACTTAGGTAATTTACCTATTTGACTGCCGAGTCGAAGCCGAGGCAGGCAATGAGTAAACAAGGCAGAAATGTTTCCTCTGCTGCCTTGTTGCATACAATATTTTATCTACGGGCGGCAGAAAAATGAAACTGCTAAAATACCATCTTTATTAATATAACATAGTTAATTACTATATGTTACATTAATAAGATAATAACATATCTACATTTTACCATTTTACATTTTTTTTTTTTACCAAATATCTTGAAAAATTTGGCATTAGGCGAATTATGGTTCACCTATTACCTCCCTCCCTGAAGGCGAGCTCCTTCCCCCACCCACGAAGACTTTTAGTATGTTAGACAGGAAAGTCATACGAACATTTTAAGCTACATTCCAAAACTTTGGGATTTTTTTGCAAAGTTATATCTTAATTTGACTGGACTAGTAGATACAATTGTTCATCGTGTTTTCTTTAAAAATATTTTATCCCGAACTAATTTATTTGCATTTGCTTTTGTTTTTTTAGTTATTTAAATCATGGAATTTTAAGTTCTTCATATTTTTATACTCACGATTAAGATCATTATTAATCGTATATATCTTAAAATGGAATGACTGATGTACAATATATATATATATATATATTTATGAAGGCTTTGGAAAATAAACTGTTTAGGCATTTCATTAAATCGTTATGCATACATGATATCAGACAACCGCCTCTGATTCCTCCCTAGTATGAGACGGGTTGAAGGCTAGTATTTGAAACTGTCGAAGAATGAAATATTTTTCTATTAGTATAAAATTAATATGTATTACCATATATTTTTAGCAGTGAAAGCATTAATTTAACTATGACACCCACCCGTAACTTTCTATCACTATATTCAAACTTCAGTAAAAGCTTGGGTAAAGGACGCTAACTAAACTCAATTTACAGGGTTCAACAAAAGGTCAAAAACAAACAAAACATTACCATGTTAATTAGAGAGAGAGAGAGAGAGGAGAAGTAACTAAAACTGCTAACATACCTATAATAATGTTTAAACAAATAACACTAAGACCAAATCAGTTTGGACATTTACCTTACAACGCGACCCTCACTTCACAACTACCTGAATAAATAATATGTTTCTTACGCTTTACTTCGACGTCAAATATAATCATAAACCTTAACGCTATTTTCACCTACCACAATCATAATTCACATCTCCATGTTTATAGGCAGAATGGATTGTAAAATATTTAACTAACATTTGAAAAGTCGAGGTGAGTAGTGAAGGTGAATACACACAAATTTTCACAAGTTGAAAATAGTTGTGAAAAAACTTTAAAATACACATTTTTAAATTAAATAATTTTAAGGATATGTATGTATTTAAGGGTATATCAATAAGTTAGTAAAAGATCAACTATTACATTTGAAAACCAAAACCGGAATTAACTTTTGCTTCCGAGCTTGCCGGAAACTATAATTGTGATAATTTTGAAGAACGAATTCACTGAAGTCTCCGCTTTCAAAATTCCTTGACAGAAATCCGTTACATGTAAAAATTTTAGTTTTGTGTTTGTCGGTCGGTCATAAACATTGTTTCGTACCACCATTTCGTAAAAACTAGTTAGTCCCATATTAATTTCAACCTTCTGTGTCCATTGCTTTCTTCCGGATGCGCAAATACATGTTTTTTTGAATTTTTCACAACTATATCTTTAAAAGTATTCATTCTATTTTAAAGAAATTTGAATGGTTTGTCGAAAGTACCCTACAGATTCCATATTAACTTCAAACGTATAAGCAAATTGACTATTGTTTGAAAATAAGTGTGCCCCCACTTGGAATCGAAACAGATCCAACTCTTATGTGACTATTTGTCCAATAATAATAGGACGCATGAAAACTGTGAGCCACCCAAATTGGCAAATTTACCCCGAGTGCAGCACAGGGTGAAAGCTAGCAATCTATGCGTATAACATTAAATGTTTTGTCTAAACAATGATCATGACGAAAATTTGTGGTTACTTTTTCATTTCATACCTACTGATCATAACTAACCTACTGCTGATCCTCCAATTGCTTCCTTTTCCACATGCGCTTAAGCTCTTTTTTTATTAACACCTATATCTATAAAGCGAAATGTGCATTAGGTAGCTTAATCTTACTAGGCTAGAGGAAGCTACGTATTGCACAAATTACCCTTTCAATGGAAACCATAACGCACCGCTGATTTGAAATAAAGAGTTTAACAAGCACAAGTAAGCAACAGCAGTTTAAGCATGAAGTACTCAAAGATCATGTCAATCTTTGTTCAATGAAGGGTTTTATAGTAATAGGTATTTTTTTATTTTTTTTATTTTTAAAAATAGTCATCTGATTTCTAAGAATTTTTAAATGTTTTTTAAAAGTAGCTAGAATGTAGAAAGTATTGTCCCATATTAGTTCCAAACTCCTGCTTACATTAATATTGAATACAAATAAATGTGAACCCACTGGAAATCAAGACAGGTATAAACAACTAAACTTTCGATATCAAGTGGTATTACATTATTTCATACTAATGTGGTCATTCGTACAATAATAGGATGCGAGGGCTCTAGGTACCACGCTAATTGGCAATCTATATTTAAAAAAAAATATAAACTGCAACTGGCAATGTAAATTAAAGTAGAACAAGTTAAACATTGGATAGTGAAGCAAATAGTATAGGTACTCGCGTGCTTGGGATCAGTTAAACTAGCGACCTTGCCTTCACCCTTCTTTTGCATTTCCTACAATAAAACATGAAACTAGCAACTCACATTATACCTATACTAAAACCCATTGTCTTTTCCTTTTTAACTTCTCTAACAATTATTATTGTCTGTTCAACTCGGTCAATTATTACTTTATCTTAAGTTTACTCGTTATACGGATTTCAAATTAAATAACAAAAGTACATATAAACAAAACTTTTTCGAGGATTCATTTATTTTATGGGCAATCGAATACAAGAAACATTCTATTATACTAAACTGAATAGTACAAATAACAATAATGTTTTAATTAGGTATATTTTCTTGGCTTACCAAAATAAATCAGTCAAATTTTAATGAAAATTTTCAATATTTACATTCAACAAAATTTCCGATTTAATAGAGAAGAGAAACACTTTATTGACAAAAAGTACAAAGTGGAGCTGTCCTTCATTAAAGGATTGCTATAAACACAGCATACTAATCAATCTAAAGACAATTGTTAAATAGAAAAAATAAAATAAAATACATTTGTACAGTTATTGAAAGAATAACACTACTTAAAAACAGATATTAAATAACTAGTTAACACTAATTATAAACAATAAAAATAAAATTTATAGTTAATAATTAAATATGGTTATTTATAATACCTAGAGCATCTAAAATTATATTTTCAGCTAGGAGTCTTAAGAAATTTCGAACGGTGCCGATTGTGTCAAAAAAAGGTTGGTTTTCATTGGTATTGTGCCTCTAGCCCAAAATCAAAGTCCGTGAACTTGAAAAAATAAAATATCTAGTTTATAACCCCCCCCCCCCCCCCCCTAAATGAAAAAAATGCAAAATGTGTGATCTGCTGGGCAATAGAAAAAATAAGAATAGCAATTTGATCTGATTAACTGGGAATACAAAATAACGGATAATTCATGTTACGGGTTATATATTATATTTCTATATTGCTCCCGAGCTTACCGAAGGTAACGGAAGCTATGTGATCTTCTGAAGAACTAAACATTTTTAGGTCTCCGATTTCAAAAATTTTAAGATATAAATCCGTTTCAGACATTAGGGATTATTTTTGGTTCCGTGTCTGTCTGTCTGTTGGTCTGTCGTTCAATTTTTGCGAACCAACGTATCTTAAAAACTACACGTCCAATTTTAATGGAATTTGGGTGGTAGGTCATGAGCAGCCCATTGTTGGTCTCATATAAGTTTTAACATTCTGCGCTCATTTGTTTCACTTCCACATGCGCACAAACATACATGTATTTACACCTATAGCTTCAAAAGTACTTATCTGATTTGTATGAAACTTTTTTAGTTTATCGAAAGTAGCCCACAGATAGCCCCCAGATTACTTTGAACCGTCTGCGCTCTTTAACTTTTGCTTAATTGATACTTTAATTCAAGTATAAAATCAAAACAATTTTGACCGATTAAAAAGACGGAGGAAATAATTAAACAAATTAAACAATAATGGCTTGTAAATGCATCAAATATAAAATTAATAATGTACGTGATAGGATGCGAGGAAGCTATGTGCCATACCAATTGGCAGTCTATTTTTTTTTTTTAATTTTAAAGGGGTATAAAATAAAAGCTACTAATGAGTAGATTACAAGTATAAAAAAGTACGTAAAAAAACACATTTTTTAACATTTTATTTCTTATAGTAATTATAAGTCGAAATGTACCAAAAAAATCCCCCCTCCAAACTACCCTATAAAGGCTATACCTAATTTTTTGAAATAATTCACGCTAATACGCTATGGTAGGCCAATGAAAATTTTCGGAAAAAATTAAATTTATCTTTTCGTTATTACCGATTAAAAAATTATGACCCCCGCAGGATCAAACCAGGACCCCATCCTTAGTAATCCGTGAAAATATTTTAATTTTCTGCTGTTATAAGAAATATGCAAAATGTGCCGTATGCTGGGCCATAGAAAAAATAAGACCAACAATTTGATCTGATTAACAGAAAATCTAATATGGCGGATAATTTAAGTCATGCAATTATTTTTTTTTATATTTTGAATGAGGTATCAAAAGAATGGTATTAAAAAGTAAATTACAAAAATAAATAACACTCGAGTAAATTGTTGAATTTTCCACGCCTTTTTGTCAAAAAGCATCAACATTTTGCGTGCCCCTCAGTAAAAAAAAATCTAAAATATAGTTAATTTAAATACGACTCTAACGATATAAGCCGATTCCCCGGGAAAAATCTAGTTCCACTGAGAAAATAGCTTTAAATAGACGGAGAGAGGCCGGGCCCGATTCCCCGCTGAGGAGAAGTAATTTTTATGATAAATGTTGATAAAATGTTCAATAATAATTAAATGTCCTTACGAAAAGGAACAACTTAGGAAAACACTGGGCTAAGAAATTATGAACTCGAATATGAAAAAGTTTGTCTGAGTTGTCTCGGACCGATTTTCAAATTAGGTGTGTATATAAACGTGTGACATTCCTTTATCCTAAAGTAAATTAGACTAGTGATCCCTTTTTCTTAATAGTTTTTAACTTTGTTACCCATCCTACTTTACACCATTTTATGGATATCAATATAGGTGGGTAACGAACTAAAAGAGTACCCATTTTTCGAAATCCAGCCAGACATCTGCAAACCGTCTTATTGGACATTTCGACTCAGGGGGGTCAGTTTTTCATTAATAAATCGGAGATGTTACTGAATGTAAATATGTAAAAAATGAACAAATGCATGTTCATTAAAATTTGACTGATGTTAAATTGTCAAAAAGGGTATACTTTATAGTACACACCATTTATAGTTAAGATCTACAATCAATTTAATATGTATATATATCAGCTGGCGACATGAAATACTTTACAGTGAAAAAAAAGGTCAGGCATAGTAAACTTTTCATGCTGTAGAATTACCAAGCAAACAATATATACTTCAAGAGTTAATATCCCTTTATTAATTTTTAAACAATACGTTACGATAAAGAAAAACTTTGCTTTGACATGAGCCAAAAAAGAACTTATGCAATAAGAACAGTAGAGTGTAAGCAACACAAAGGAAACAATAGATAGAGATTAATTACAAAAAAAAAATTGTTTCATTTAAGTTTTACGACTTTTGTTCTAACAATGTTGACCTATTTTACAAAAATATTCTGAGAGAAAATACAAGCTATAAGGGAAAATGTTCGTTGGCCCATAAAAACTAACTTTTTAAATTTATAACTTCCAACTTTAAATGTTGTAAAACTTGACATTTTGACTTTTTTTTCGAAAGAAAAAGAATTTAGTGCAACAAAAACTGTGATAACTTAGAATGTTTATACATTTGACGTTGCATTAACATAGTTATAATACCTCTTCCCCAATAGCTCTCAAGTTGCCTGTCTTCTATACTTTAAAGTTTGACGGGTTTAATGCCCGGCCAGACTGTTTAGGGCAACCCTTCTCACGGCTCTTAATGGCATCTCCAAGGGCCTTCACGATAGCAAGGCTAGAGGAAAAGGTTTTCACTGGTGTAACTAACTTTTTAATTCTATTACTTTTGAAGGGGGGTGGATGGACATGTCCCTCTACGTCCTGCTCCTTTCTATACTTCAGTCTTAACATGATAAAACCTAAGTGGTTGAAAGGATGAGGGGAAAAATACTAAAAACTAATTCAGAGTTTTTAGGGACAAGGAGTGGAGGAGTTTGTAATAAATTTGTTTGTAAATAAATGCAACTTTAAGAAAGTGATTAAAAACAATTAATATTAACGCAAAAATAAAAGTAAGAAGGTAGAATCGATGGCCAATTTAAGAAAAGTGCATACAAAAAGTATAATAAATTGTAAAAATATATAATTACTAGGTAGTCTTAACTGGCCGATGGGCAGCCTGGGTACCAGGTCCATATGCCGGAGGTATATAGGACCTGGTACTTTTATTGGAGTAGGTAATTTTAAGGGTAATTGTGCAGGATTACCAGGTTATACTTACATATTTACGTTTCAAAATTATTTGATGCATAATATATTATACATAAATAAAGGCATTAATACATTTTATGTTGTATCAATATACTTTTTCAATATGATATTACTGGATTCCCGTGCTTCACTACGGAGTGTTATTTAAATGAATATCTATATATATATATATATATATATATATATATATATATATATATATATATATATATATATATATATATATATATATATATATATATACTACTCTGTCCCATAAAAACGTATAAAATAATTATAGAAAATTATGTAGGAAGTGAGGAGACTAGACACTGAGATCCCCCCCCCCCCCCCCCAACCACCAAAGCAAGCCTGAGCTAGGTGGATCCGACCCCTTTCTTAGTGCCCCGTCGGCATGGAAATAAAAAAACACTACAAAAAAAGAACAATGAAAAAAAAAACATGGTTGTGCGCGTTTTTGGCGCATAGCTCCATTATCGTCACTGACCACCCCCCATATTCACCCGATTTGGCACCATGTGAATTTCTTTTGTTTCCAAAGTGCAAAATTTGGTTTCGGGCGCCATTTTGGGGGGTTCGAGTCAGCTAAAGAGCCTTAAAGTAGAAGACTTTGAAAGATGTTTCCAAAGATGAAAACGGCATTGGGCCAAGTGGGTTTAATCAGGGGGGAGTACTTTGAGGGATACAAAACTGTTTTAAATGTAAAATAAAAAAAGTATGAATTTTTATACGTATTTTGGGACAGACTGCGAATAATATGACGCCACAGAGTTCTCCCCTCACTATATCTATATATAAGTTCCTCATACTTAGGAAGTATGAGGAACCAACTTACAAAATTTCATGGTCATAGAGGTTCAGTGATTAAAGAGATATTGTGATAAGTCAGGAAGTGAGTGAGTTTAGCTCATATACACATAGATATAGATTCCCAAGAATTAAGTATTATAATTATTGCATATAATAAGCTTGAGTAAGTAAATATTATTTGTAAATAATAAAAAAACTCATTTAAATTGAGCAAATGATTTAAACAAAGCAATCATAATTCGATTTAATGCAAAAAAAATATATAGTATAAATCCTAAAATATTTTATAATCAAAATGTTCTATAAAATAATGTGACTCCCTTAAGAATAGAAAGGTGCCAGTTTATTTTATGCAATATCTCAAAAATAAGATTTTAAATTTTCGGGATTGCAATTTTTGGTTAGTTTATTATTTGGTTAAAATTATTTGAACAGACAACCATTTTAACAATTTTTTGTCAAAATCTTTAAGGAAGGGCCTTAAAAATTGTAAATCCGTACGACACATACTCACACTGCACGTATATGACAAAGTAAAAATTACATGAGACTAATAATGGGGAAACACATAAATATTGTTTGTCAAGGCGTAATTGTAAAAGTGTTTGTTTATTAAATGGGACATAACAAAACGTTTTTAAAGTTATAGAGGCTTGTTAAAGGTTAGCTTTAGTCAGACACACGTAAAGTCGAATAGCATAACGTGTTTGCTATGTTGTAAACACAGTTTTACGCGAGGTAATATAAGGAAGGAGATTGGGTTACTCACTTAACGGCCTGGAGCCTGTTTGAAAGCACCTCAACAAGGCACAAATGTGGGGTCTAAATTAGCCGCATAATTTCTTCTATAGCCTTTAGGAATATACATTAAAAGCCCTGTTCTTTAAGGCCAAGTATTTTAGGCTCAAAATATAGGTAAGGCTTGTTCATAAAAGTCAAGAAAGTATATGCTAAAATGTTAAAAGCAAACGATGTACATAATTCAATATTTGATTCAAATAAATTTAGTCAGTGACTAATTTGCACAGTGTTTAATTCGTCAGTGACCAGGTGGATAGGTAGGAAAGCGGTTCTCTGGTTCTTGTACCTGGGGCATCTAAGCATTATATGAGCCAAACTCTCTATCTCCCTTAGGTTGCAAACCTGACAGACTTCGTTAGTTTTAACCACGTACAAGTTTGGAGTCTATTTATATATTATATTATAAAAATATAGCTAATCGAAACTAAGTATTATAGCAATAAATAGCAATACTCGATATAACAAAAATGTATCTAAAAAAGAGATAAAATAAAAGAGGAAATTCTCCAATCGAGTCTCTTCTCAACAGGCAGCTGCACCAGTAAAAATGGACTAACTCTGGGCCAATTTCCGACTCAGTTTTCGGAATGTATAAAATGAAAGAGGTCTCCGACATTTTTTTAATTCTGACTAATGTGCAGACAAAACTTTTTTTTATATAGCTAGATAGTAAACTATCATTAAAACTTTTTTTTACGTTAAAAAATATATTATTTTATTAACAGTGAATAGCCATTTTGTATTTACAAAATGTAAATCTCTTATTTGAATTTTATTTTCTCAAATCGTAATATTAAAGAAATAGTTAACTTTATTTAGATTAGTGGCCTTCGGTCTCATTTCTCTTTTTGTGACGAAACAGACAGGATACGTAAGACGTGAAATAGTCAGATTCATCAATTATTCACTGGGATAAATAAAATAAAGACCAAATGGCATTGATGTTTTCTATCGTAACAGAAACAGAATTAGCGAGAGAAGAGGAGAAAGAAATAAAGTTGTAAATACTTTATAAATCGATAATGCTAAGTTGCAATATCTAATTTTAAATGCATTTCATAGAAATAATACAACAGAACTTTTTCGATTAAACGGAAACGTTTTGTTAGTGAGAAAAATTTCACTTTGACTGCGTTTGTCTAGTTATAATCTGCAAAAATAACCCTTTTATTGCTGCATTGAATTTTCCCGACCTTGTTCTAAATAACGTTGATTTTTCAAGGGAGCGTTGATAGCGATGACATCAAAGAAGAACAAATAGCGGCCTTTTTTATGACCGTCTGTAAAATTGTTTCTAATGTTTTTTTGTAGCGTTGAAAGTAATAAAATTAGTAGAAACGATGTGAAACAGCGAAGAGAACGAAATGTTACTTGATTTTTTAAGTATACAAAGCCTCTTGGGCTTTGTAAACGCAAAAACTATAGACAAGACAAGTTGCCGCAACTACTCTATAAACATCAGGTATTCCAAATACTAATAATGCTAAGTCTAGAACGTCCATTCTCCACCTTAATTACAAGACTCAATGTCGTTCTCGGTTGACATCTCTGGTCACCGCTAGGATGGCCGTCATTTTACGTCCACCACAGTGGCGTCATTCACCGCTAGATTAGGACCGCTAGAGTCAACCAAAAACGTTGCTACGTAAATAAGTGACATTTAATACCCTACCAGGATCCTCTTCATTATTCAAAAGAGTATTAACCATTTTTCCTTTATTCTTTATTTGTAAGCCCTCCTGACAGTAGACAATCGTCCCTGCCTTCCTGGCACTATAGATGACACCTCATTTTTCTTATCTCTATTTTTGATCTTCCATTAACATTAACCGTAAGAATACCATTCCAGCTTTTAAAGTCTTCTAACAATGGATTGATTTAACATGTTTTCCACTCCCATATACATTTCTGCATGCTTATTGATGTAGCTTATAGTTTATAGATGTTATTAATTATTCTAAGTAAGTATCGTCCATTTCACAGGCAGAAACCGGGTAGACACTGTCAAAGGCTTTTCCAAAATCAGTAAATAATGATTCTACGGGGAAGTATTAATCCAAAAAGTTGGACCCCAAGAATTAGTGGTAGTAGTGATCTAGCACTTCCAACTAGAACGGGTAGGACGAACCACTTGTTCGAACCTAGCAAAAAAGCAGGTTTATGGGTCTGTGGTTCTTAATTAAGCCTGTCTCTTTTCTAAATAACAGAATACGTTTTGATTGGAACCAGTTGTATGGAATTGTTCTGTCTTTCAAACAGAGAATAAACAATGAGCATAGTTGTTCTGTTAGTTTTGCTCCTCCCGCTTTGAGCTCTTCATTATTTTGTCATGTCCTCCTGTTTCACCCACTTTCAGTTTCCTAAGCATATTTTCTATTTCTTTCTTCATCATTCCTTTTACATCATCTTCATTATAGTTCGTAACTAATATTCCTTAAAATTTTAGTTACCTACTAATATACACTTAAAGATTGAATCTGCATTTAAGTTGATATAACTAATTTGATATAACTAATTTGATATAGCTATTTATGTATTATTAATATTAAGAGACAGACATCAAGAAAAGGAAAATACAAAGATTATCAGAGCGAGACTTCGAAAATCAATTGAAAATTAAATACGTTTGTTACTGCACTATACAAAATAAGTCCTAGCGCAAAATATGTGGCTAAAATGCCCAAGAATATATATTATACAATATACATATATTTTGTTTTTTACCTACACGCCCACTGAAATTACTAGATGCAATGAACAGACTATAACCGACCGAACTCTTTAAAATATAACTCAAAAAGGATTAGCTAATACTTCACAAGACATGTAGTTTGGACATTAAATTATATTTACTAAACATTTACTATAATAATACTGCATGATTACTAGAATGATACTGTCTGTTGTGGTCAGATGATTTGAATGGGTAGGATACAATTACATTTATGGGAAACGGTTAGGAAGACTTGTTTAGAAAATCACTGGTAAATGAAAGGCTCGTTCATTGGTTCATTTGATTTTCACAAAAGCAGGAAATCAGAGGGTTAAACCGGCTCTGGCTTCGAGGCAATTTGTGTGACCGACTGTTCCGTACATTGAATACTTATTACATGGTACGGAGGTAAAACATTGTTGTATTTTTTTAAAGTGGAAGGTTGAATGGTGCACGGGTTAAGGAAACTAAGTATGAATAGTGCGTTTCCTGCGGAACTGATCGGGTCAGGGCCACGCCTATATACAGAGCCCTGGGCGACATCACCTGACAAGAATATACAATTCATTGATAACCGTTCAACATCTGTAAAGTACAAATAAATTTACTCTTATAGCTATTTGTTGTATCCAGGTGAAAAAATACGGCCAAAAAATCCTAAATATCAAAATACCCGTCTCGGCCTATTCTTGTCCAAGAAAATCACCAGTCCAATTATGCTTTTGCGTTTCGTATAGTCATGTCTACCTATACCTACTTAGAGTATATTGCATATTATTAGTGCGCAGAATTATCTAAATAGTATAAGATAAAATTATCTTTCAATGATATACATATTAAATAATATAAGTTACATACAAGGTCCCTAAAATATAAAATTGGATCTTGGCAATCTGAATCTTTATGAATCTTTTAGGTCACAAAGTTTAAAAACCTGATCGTAAAAAAAGGATATGATACACTAAACAGAAACAAGTAGTATTGTTACATAACATAACATGATTACTTAGCAAGAAAAGAAAAGAAGAGAAACATGAGTAATTCTATCGAAGAACTACCGGAACACTTAAATGAAGAACGGGGGGAAAAATGGGACGATGTCACGGGAAACCAATTCCTGTAGGTAGAGGAAGCATGTCTGCGTAGAGATATAAATGTACTGGCGTTTCCAAAGGCTTAAGGGGTGGGAGGTTCCCAACTTTCTCGAAAGGGCTAAAGCCGCAGAATAAGCTAATAAATCATTTGCCTTTCAGACCGAGTTTACCAGCTCCCCGACCTACCAGTTCGCAATTAATCAAGAAAGAAATGCCACGTTATTAATTTCCCTTAAAGCAGAATAAGAGCATTAGCCTTCCGTTAGACCTGCGAGCCTCGCGATTTAATTACAATAACCCTAAAAGATTCAATCTTCAAAAACCAGCATTAGGAAAATAAAAAATTAGCTTCGAGGATGACAAGCAACCTATTACTTTAAAATTAAACTTTAATAACAATAATTATCGTGTTACTGGTTTAAATCAAGTATCATGTCTTGAATTACCTAAATCATTTTGAAAAAAACAAATCCTGTCAAGTACTAGCAAGCTACCAAAAGGGTTTCTTTGTTCATAAAAATTCATATTTCCTACAAACCCAGGACTGAGCGCCCATGGCTCTCGAACCCCCCCCCCCCCCCCCTTGATCTTGACAACATTTTCCTTCTCTCGCCGTCCCCTAAGTTGCTTTTAGGAGGAGCAAGGTGTGCATATTCTCCTTTAGCATTTTAGTTAGACACTCGGCTCTCATTTGGTTCTTTTGGGGGTAATATGACCGCCATTTTGAAAAAGCGATATATTAGTGATCTACTGTTCAATACCTTTAAAACTATACCCCACTAAAAAATTACACAAAATAAAAAAAAAAATCTGATAAGTACACAATAGCTCTCTGAGTGAGGAAATTTCGACTAAAGTTCGCATCATTTTTCCTGTTGTGGGGAAAAAAATTCTATCTTGTATACCAAATTTCAAATCTCAAGCTACAATACGTCGGGAGATATGATTCAAGATTAGACGGACGGACGGACTACCAAAAAGCATAAAGGTTTCTAGGCTGACCTCGCAACCCTAAAAAAGATATAAATCGGACCGAGACAACTCAGGTAAACTTCCTCATATACGAGTTCATAATTACTGAGCCCAGTGCACTCCATTTATTAGTTTTCGTAGGAACATTTAATTATTATTGAACACTTGATCAAAATTTATCATAAAATTTACTTCTCCTCAGCGGGGAATCAGGCCCGGCTTCTCTCCGTGCGGGTTTAAAGCTATTTTCTCAAGTCTAGATTTTTCCGGCAAAACGGCTTTTATCGTTAGATTCAAAATCCATTTTCGAGAAATAATTTTTTTCACATTTTTTAAGAGTTTTAGGGGTATCGGCCCCAAATTTGGAGCTAAAATTCATTTCTCGATTTCGCCTCGGGGTATGATTTTTCTGAATATTTGCCAAATTTTGTCAAAATCGGCCCAGTAGTTTAGGCTCCACGCATCTGCACAAACGGCAGACTCAAGGGACCTTGTAGTGTAGTTATATTTATATTTGTTGAATGATGATTGGCATCACGTCAATTATAATGTATTGATTGGCTTTGTTATTCAAATATAGCTTATTCTTGGTCTACAGTTGAACTAGGATTCATACAGTAATCGTAGTTGTAATAGACCTCAAACGTGTAAATCGATCAACATCTTAAAATCGAACTTTCGCGCAATTATAATTATTTTTCTTTATATGGGAAAGTAAAAAGAAAGAATAATAATATAGACTGCCCATTAGTGTGGCACATAGCTTCCTCGCATCCTATTATGTACTTTATTGTGTATTAACATTAACGTTATATTACTTTATTGTTATATTGTTCATTGTGTAAAAACTATTAATATAGTATTTAGCGATCTTTAACACTCTTTAGCGGTGTCGTTGGTTTTACTAAAAAATTGTATTTGAAAAAAATGTTTGTCTCATTGAATAGATGAAGTATGATTTTTTTCCCGACCTAAAATCCCAATTTTAAATTTGAAGTTCACGTTTACGCGAGCGTTGTGCGTGAACGCTTGAACGGATAATGTTTTCCAACGAACTCGTCCTGAGCATTGGTAAAATGAACATGTCTACCAAATTTCATCAAAAACGGTCGACATTTACTCAATTTATCGTCGCACGTTTCAAGATTCGCGGACACACAGACCGACAGACAGACAGACAGACACGGAACCAAAAATGTTCCCTGATGTCTGAAACGGATTTCTGTCTTGGAATTTTTAAAATCGGAGACATAAAACTTTTTCGTTCTCAAAAGTGAACACAATGCTTCCTTTACCTTCGGTAAGCTCGGAAGCAATAATCAGGAAACTATGGATAAATGTGGTATCGCTTTGCATGAGATTTCGTTGATACATAACCTCTTACGTTTCCTGAATATTAAGAAAGTAGTTAATCATGGTGAGTTGTTAGTTAATTAGTAACTAGGCATCGCGTGGCTCTATCATTGAAGCGAGCGTATAGTTATAAATATGTATTGAATATTGAAAAAATAGATTATCGTGAATCATGATGAGTTGATAGATAATGGGTCTGGTAGTAGTACAGCGGCTGGTAGTAAGGGAACCACCCCACATTCTTACTATTCCTCTAACCACACATCTCCATTTCAATATTTATAATTTGTATCTCTTTGCTACAAACAAACAACTGCATGCATCAAATTGAAATTTTGCATGCCTATTTCAATTGTGCATCAGATGGTGTCTATGAAGTTATATTAACATCGTTACGTTAGAACGTAAGATATCGGTAAAAAAGTTGTTTTCTCTATTTTAAACGTTTAGGTCCGCTTTAATAGTTTTAGCGATCTTTATTAAGTCATAGCGGTGTCGCTGTTGGTTTTAGTAAAAAATGTTATTTGAAAAAAATGTTCGTCTCATCGAATAGATGATGATAGAATCTTTTCCCGTCCTGAAATTCCAATTTAATTTTTGTACCTCTCGTTTACGCGAGCGTTGCGCGCGAACTCTTGGACGGATCACGCTGTCCAACGAACTTAGCCTGAGTATTAGTAAGAGGATCATGTATACCAAATTTCAACTAAATCGGTCAACTTTTACTCAAGTTATCGTCACACGCGTGAACGTTACTGACAGACAGACAGACAGACAGACAGACAGACACGGAGCATATTTCGTTGAATGTAGGAAGCTCGCTACGCTCGCTTCAATTAGATAATTTAAGTGAAGTTTTATTAAAATCGATATGTTAAAACGTAAGATATTGGTGAAAACGTTGTTTTCTCTATTTTAAACGTTTAGGTCCACTTTAATAGTTTTAGCGATCTTTAACACTTCATAGAGATGTCGCTGTTGGTTTTACTAATAAGTCGTTTTAGAATTTTTTTCCGTCTTAAAATTCCAATTGTTGGCGTGAACGCTTGGGCGGATAACGTGTTCCAACGAACTCGTCCTGGGCATTGGTAAAAGAAATATGTTGTACCAAATTTCATCAAAATCGGTCAACGTTTACTCAAGTTATCGTCACACGTTACCGACACACACAGATAAGGTGCAAATTTCGTTGAATGTAGGAAGCTCGCTACGCTCTCTTCAATAATGACATTTTTTTATTATTTTGAAGCGAAATCTTTGAGTTAACTTAAACTTGCGTGTTAGTTAATACAAATGTAATTGAAGGAAAATAGAAAGTTCTTGAGGGGAAAAAGAAGAAGAGAATTCCCTTAGAAAATAACTGATTTTATTCCCTTCAAGAGTAAAGCCATTTTACAAGGAACCGTTGGTTTCTAAGAATACAAATTAACAATGCATAATAACATGTAATTTAACATTTAAGTATAACCCTTAACATGTTTTCTCAAAGCTGGTTTAAAGAGAGCATAAATTACACAAATTATTATTATTTTTTTTTTAAAAAAAAGAAAGGTAATTTCAATCTATCTGAAGTTTTTACTCAAGCAAAGAAATCATTGAACTGTGATAAACAAAGAAATAAAATAGAAAAAAAGAGATGCGGGCGAAAGAGAAGCATTTAGGAGTTATAAGAGAAGAGGGAATGGACAAAACGAATTGTAGAAATAGGGTTGGCCAAGTAAGAGTTTAGAGCAAGGGTTCTAGTCGGGAAAGTTTCCCCAAGTATGAATCATAGCTCCCCATTTACCCCACCTCAGGGCCTTGGAGTTACCTTCGACCTCAAATCGACAAGGCGAGCGTTAATTTCCTAACCAATAAGTAACTTTTCCAATCAATCTAGTCTCTCTCCCCTCTTATCGAGAAGCACTAAGTAAAGTGGACATCCAACTTTTTTCTTTTTTTTTCTGTAACATTGGCTCGGACCACTCCCTTTTTCTCTAACCCTGTTTTCTTATAAACAATATAACCAGCGGAAACTTGAGAACCTGGGTAGAAAAGAAAGAAAAAGAGAGAGAGAGAGGGAAAAAAATAAAACAGACCTTACAACAAATAATCAATTTAACAAAAAGAAACCTCTGTACTTAAACCAATATCGAACGTTTTTTTCTTAAACTATTTAATGAATTACTTAGTAGATACATTTGACATTTTAATTAAATAAAAATACATTTGCATTTAGTGAAGTATATAAATAGGTTTTAAAACAATAATTTTAAATAAAATAACACTAAGAAAAATGAGGCGAGCTAATTGTTACATGTAAAAGAAAATTATTCAATATTGAAAAACGCATACTTGATTCTATTTATTTACACTACTAAATACTAAAGGGTGATTGAAAAAGAATGACCTATTCCAAAATTAATTTATAATCGTTGAAGTAGACTTAACATGATTAGAGAAATTAAGCTATAAGAACAATTTAACTGCCCGCTACGCTGCTGCGCTGCTTAACTTACTGCTTATAACTTAATTGCTTTAAACATGTCAAGTACACTTTAACGGTTTTTATAAATTAATTTTTAAAATGGGTCATTCGTTTTGAATCACCCTGCATATTTATTTTTATTAAATATTTATTGTTGAAGACCGTAAATTAAGGCCAAATTTGACATGATACTTTAAATGTAGAAGTAGAGTTATTGTTGAATTATATTGTTCGGTCACAATTACCTACTATACATAATTTGCTTTCCTTTATAAAAGAAAAAAAGCATATTCTCGACACCTTAATTTTTTTTTTTTTTTAGTGTTATTAGTCTCGGTTTAAACTACATACTTCTAAAATAAGTATAACGAAATTTACAAATCTATGTGTCCATGTGCATTTTCATAATAGATGATATTTAAATTTCAATGCAACTCATTTTTACCAAACAACAATTGTTTAATTTAATTTGAAAGTTTGCTCATTTAAGTAATTGTTAAGGTAGAAAACAAACCTAGAGAAAAAAATAAAAAAAATAAACAGATTTAACCATCTCCCAGAATATAATAGTGATTATTTTTGTTTTATCAAATAATTTATTAGAGGTCATTTTGAGGCTGGAAATTTATCAAAAGAAAACCAAGAAAAAAAAATAGAAAAGCTCTGAATTTCCTTTTTTCCTAATGTCGTAATTAGTAATTTTATCTCAGACGTTTTTGTATTCTTCATCCAAGTTGAATTGACGTAAGCAGATAAAGAAAAACAAGGAAAAACATGGTTTCCTGCCATCTTTCTGTTTCTTGTATAATCTAATGTAAACTAGCTAATACATTTATCTCAAATATAAAAGTATAAAAACTATAAGCAGTAAGTAATTCGATTTGCTGGGCTTTCTTTTAAGGAGTATTAACCTTTTGAGAGAGAGACAAAAATAAGACACTTTAGAATGGCATTGTAGAATATACCAGAAAAAATAATAATCTTTAACTTTAGCAAACAACTCAAGCTTTAGCACTATAAATTAATATTTAGGTTTTATTTACAAAAACATGCATAGATACTTTAATTTTTGAGATATTACAGGGATTCAACAACCCGCCAAATATCTATAAGAAAGAAAAAAGTTAAAAGTAGGTAGTAGAGTAGGAGTGTTTGCTAAGAATTGTTTGCGGCGGTAGACTAAACGTTTGGGTGGAAGGCGGTTTAGTATCCCCTTCTTTTTGTCCCGTTGTTTCACAAATAACTTCCTGGTGGGTTTACTTTGCTAGCCGCGGGGATAAGACGATGCTTTCCTTCCCCCGTCCGTACGGGCACAGTCAACAAACTCCGGTCCTATTGTTTAGCGAGACATTGCGGAAACAGAGACACTGGCACTCTTCATCCCAAATGAGGGAGGGTGGTGCCACTTTGTGCATACTCTCTCGGGGGTAAAGAGTATACAGCTAGCCGCCCGTCCGCTCGATAATAATACAATGTCACGAAAAAAAGAAGGGAGAAAGCAGAAGAAATACCAGTAACAAACATCTGCTTCAAACAGAAAACAAAAATACATATCCGACGAATATATGGTAATCCAAGCGTGCACAGAAATATTCTTGTCATTGAGAATCAAACTAACGACGAGGCAATTTATTATCACCAATACTTAGTAAGGGATGAAGATTAATAAACATCTAATGAGGCTTCATTAGAAACTTTATTAATCCCTTTTAAACCATCCAATAACCATCAGTTTACTTTTCTTCCGATCATAATTACAAAATAATCTCTGCGGACAATACCCCTTCTTTTAAAATCAATATACGAGTATGTCCATAAAATATACAAGATTCATAACATATATAGTACACTCTTCTATATTGGAAGAAAAACCAGATAATTTCAAGAGCCAAATATAACATGAAAGGGAATGAAAGGGTTACTACGAGAAAGTTGGAGATGGTATTATAGTTTTTGGAGAGATATTCTAGATAAGCGTGTATTTTAAATGAGGACCTGGGTATTATCAAAAGCTAGACTTTGGCCGTCCGTAAAGCCTAGGAGCCAGCTATTATTGTTATATAACTGACTACTTTAGGGAGGAAACCTCTAAGTCCAAAAATAGAATTCGATAAAACGACATTCTTTACAAGTAGGCCTACATAATATTTTCGGTGGGCGAAGGATGAATAGAGAGCCGCACAGTATTGGTTAGTATAGGGGGAGACTTTCCCAGGGGTGCCTGGCTCAAGACAGGGGGAGGGGAAGGAAGCCATACATTACCCCTATAATTTAACTTTCCCTTGTACTATCAGATACAGAGGGGGTCGTCTTCTTCTACCAGCCTTCCCGGGGGGAGGGGGCAATAAGCAAAGCATAATTTTACAAAGCCCCCCCCCCCCCCCCCCCTAAAACCTTCTAGCCTATACCAACGACTCCTTATACAAAATGCTTTTAAATTGGAGGGGCGAGGTCCAACATAATTTATTTATATTAGGTATTACACTCTACAAAGTATATTATTAAACCGGAGTAATGATATAGGGCAAACTCAATAAACAATATTTTACGTTTTATTGGAAACTCTTTAACAAAAAAAGACTTTAACAATGCATTTATGAAGCATTAATGTGTACATAAATACTGCTTTAATCAAAACAATTATTATAAGGCATTATATAAAAGACCCAATGATATTACTTAATATTTTAATATTTATGCAAGCAAGACTTTTTCCATTCTCTTATGAAACCAATGAACCAGAATATTTAATGTATTTATAATTTATAAACCCTTTTTATTATTTATAGCCCGTGATAATGTGTGCTTTAGAAGTTTAGCATTTAATAGCTTCATGAAATGTTGGGTTCTAAAACAAGTATAAACAAAATATTAATAATTATATATTAAACTGATCAATAAACTGAACTATTTTTTTTTTTTTTCTCTCTCTACTTTTCTTTTTATTTCCTGGGTGGCTCAGAGGCTAGCGCGCTTGCCGTGTGATAACGCAAGTTAAGCAGCCTCGAGCAGGGTCAGTAGATGGATGGGTGAACGCTTTTGACCACAGCTCTGGGTTCGATCCCCGAACCGGGCCCCCCGCTCAATGTCAACCCAGCATTGTTTAAATAAATGGGAAGCTCCTCGAAAGAGTGGCGCCACCAGGTTTCGGCCTGGAAACCATGATGATGACACTCCTGGTTGTAATACAACCAGGAGGTGAGTCATGGTTACCGACCAACATCTTCACAAAAGTATGAAGATTTCGGTCCCTAACCCGGGTTTGTTCGATGGGCCCAAAAAAAAAACCAACGGGTGGGGCTAGGCGCGCGGTTCGCCTAGCCTTCTTCTTCTTATCTTTTATGAAAGGTGCAAGAAGTACCTAGTTGTATTTTTTAAATAATTCCTCAACGGTTGATCCCACGACAAAAAAAAGTCAAACATAAACTTAAAGTTGACAAAATGCCCAATTTTAATTTATTTTTTTATTTTTTTGTAGAAACAATTGTTTTCTGTAACTCTATGGTGTGTAACGAGTTACTGTAACGAGTTACAGGGGTAGAAACCTGAATATTTTTCCCAGTAGGCCTATTCCAGAGATGTTCTAGTTTTGCTATTTCAAAGATGGAAATGGCACTTGTGCCGCCTCAACAGAAGTACGGCTCTATTCGATAATTTATAGTTTTCTTCTTCCTTTACAATTTAAAGGCTACCACAAAAAAAACGCGCCTTTTACTCTAGCTCTTGGTGGTGAGGAAATGAGTTTACTTTGAATATACAAAATAGAATTATATGTCTAGCCAAAAACATGTTCGACCCATCAAGGGCCCGACGATGCCCATGTTGCTGATGTTCCTATGTGTCACGCTTGTGTGGCACATCCCTTGGCGTCTCTCACAAATTGTGAAGCCTATTGCAGTGTGCAAACACGGTAAAAATAGCTGTTGTGTTTTGCCAGCCAAGCAAGTATGGCGGTATGAGAGCACGCTCGTCTCTGATAAGCCCTATATCTGATCTTCTTACCACAAAAAAACGCGCCTTTTACTCTACCTCTTGGTGGCGAGGAAATGAGTTTACTTTGAATATACAAAATAGAATTATATGTCTAGCCAAAAACATGTTCGACTCATCAAGGGCCCGACGATGCCCATGTTGCCGATGTTCCTATGTGTCACGCTTGTGTGGCACATCCCTTGGTGTCTCTCACAAATTGTGTAGGCAATAGGCTACACAGAGTCGGACGCGACGAGACGATGCAGGAAACGACGCTGGTATATATATATATATATATATATATATATATATATATATAGTATATACTCGGATTGATTAATAAGGGTTTATGTCATTAAAAAAACGTCTTTACATTGTCAGTTTCAATATACGTTGAATTAATGTAGCATACCATCAAGAGACACTTTCAGACTAATATGACAAATACTTTTACCTACGATTGATACGAAATATAAACATTTTATCTCTGTTTAGATTTTATTCATTGCGCATGCGCGTTTCATAATCCTTCTTCACCTTAGCGTGTTTTTTCACATTTAACAAAACTAATTTGTTAAATGTGAAAACTTTTGTTTAATTAACGTAACTGCTTTTTTCTGCATTTATTATTAAAATCCAACAATCGTAGATAAAGTACGGTACGCAACTCGTGCGAAAACTAAGTGTCCTAAAAATAAGGAAAGCATATATAAATATACTTCTCTTTGGGCCAAAGATATTTCCGGGAGTAAATATAAATAACTATAATTTAGAAATTTTAGGTGACCATAACTATGGTGGACCACAATTTTTATTAGGGTATCATATTAAAGGTATTTAAATGTAGATTACAAATATACAGCGTGTTTCCAAAATGGCGGCCAATTTATCCCCATTATAACCAATTATACAAGTGCATATCTATGATGCTAAAGGATAATATGCACACCTTGTTCCTCCATAGTGCAACGTTAAAAAAAAGTATAAATATGAATTTATATGACCGAAGAAACCCTTTTAGTAGCTGGCTGGCAAGTACTAGACAGAATTTTTACTAATAGCAAATTGTTCATATATTGGGCTGAATATTCATAATTTAATCAATGCTATTTTTATTATAGGATTTTTTAATTAGCTGACGTTGAGATGTTTAGTCTGCTGACGTTGAAGAGCTTAATTGCAGGATTCTCGATCACTTCTGTAACATCTATTTTCATTAAAACTTGTAATTTGCTTTCTTATAAACCTTCTCAGCAAAACTTAGTATTAAGTTTCATTAATTAATAAAAAATGCAAGATTTTTTTTTTTAAATAATACATTTTCTGTATCTGTGTAGAATTGTTTAAATTTCAATGCAAAGTGTTTTCTAATTGAAGAGGTTTTTTTTATGTTTGAAGTGTTTTCATTCTGTCAAACATTTTATAACTTTATTAGAATAAACGTTTTTACAGCAATTATTCGTATCAGTTTAAACTCTAATTTATGGCCATGAAATAAATTCTTCTTCGTACATATTATTTTTAATCCTAAGGAAACAATTATGTTTGCGTAGGAAGAAAAAGGAGTTGGGTTTTTTTTGTTTTGTTTTTTCAAGAAGCCTGAAATGTAAAGCCCAACAAAGTAAAGGGACAAGAGTCCCTTCTAGCAAGGATTTATCTTCAGCTGCATTTTTATTCCCTCTCCTTTTTTTCACCCTAGAACTTTTGCTCGGTTAGAGGAGGGTGAGAAATGGTTGACAATTTGTTGCGAGGAATTTGGAGCCCTGAAAAGCGAGGGCGTGGAAGGGGAGCAGAGAAGAATTTGTCCCTTTCTCTTTAACCCAACAATTTAACACCCTTTTGGACTGGAAAAATCTAGTGCAGCTATGCCTGCAATTACGGCGTATTTCTAGATGAGTAACCCCATTCCTTGTATCTACACTATATATTTTAATTATTCTATCTCATTTTCCTCTGTCTGTCTATACTGATGTGTTATAAACCTTTAAATAAATATTACAGATTACCGGGGACTAATAAGTCAATATTTCTTACTTTGATTTATCATTCGTAACGGAAACAATTGTTTCACGATTATAAAATTTATTCGTCTTCCCCTCAGAGTATAATTTTTCCTACTCTTTTGGGCACTTGTTTACTTGGGTACATTTCTCCAATTCACCTCAGAAATGAGGTGAATTGGTTTTAATCTATCCGGGCTGACTTATTTTGGTCTACTCGGATGGATTAATAAGGGTTTATGTCATTAAAAAAACGTATTTTTTATTGAAAAAATACGTTTTTCTTTATATTAATATATATATATATATATATATATATATATATATATATATATATATATATATATATATATATATATATATATATATATATATAGTTGTTGTAAAACTTATTAAGTTTCGCGTGTTCATTATTAAGCATGAACACGCGAAACTTAATAAGTTTTACAACAACTGAAACAGAAAAATAAACTCAAAAAATATGCATTCTAAATTATGGTATTACAATACTACTTAGGGTTGGGTTCAATAAGGAAATAATATTCAAACCAAATACGACTTAATCTAAAACCCTTTTAATAATTCACAATATCCTAGGTAATCTACATAAAGCAATCTTTCATTGAATAACTTATACAATCAATTTACAAGTAGATGCCAGGTTTTATGACTGTCCATTACTATATGGTTAGAACCACCATTTATTTTCTCTCGAATGTATTCGAGCTAATTTGAATGTTGCTGCCCGTTTCCATGGCAGAGTAACATATGCAGATAAACTGGGTCTGGGGCCCTCGCCCTCGCACCCTGTTTGAATTAATCTCCTATTTCAGAGAAGCCAGTCCCGGCGAGATTGCCTCTAATAAATGGGCCATGAATCCCCCATTCCCTCAACCAATCGATTAGAATTAGATCCGGCTCACAACTATCGATTTACTTTGTAAATTCATTTATACTAGCTTTTGGAATGAATAATATTTTGCTGTTTCAAACAAATTAAGTTGTTATTTAAGTACTTTCTACACAGCAAAAACATAATATTCTAACAGGAACTAAATTCGATTTTATATAAATAAGTATTTATTTTGCAAATGCGCGTTTGATGATTCTTTTTTATTTCCGCACTAGTGTTGAAATAAAGGTAAAAGAATTCTTCACCTTATCACACGATTAGTGTGTTTGTTTTCATTTAAAAAAACTAATTTGCTGTTTATTTAATTAAATTAACTGTTTTTATCAAGTTTTTAGTGAAAAAAAAGTATATTTAATCATTTGGAAATTTATTTTTTCTGCATTTATTATTAAAAATCTAACTGTACGCAACGGGCGAAAACTGCATTTCGCTTTGCTCGGGTGCAAACTCCACACTCGCATGCAAAATGCTACTTTCCGCACTAGACGCGTTATGAAATATTATATCGGTATTACATATACAGCACATTTATACTTCAGCATTTAATTAGTAAAACAGTTAATTAAAGGGTTAATCGTAAAAATGAATATTAATAAAGGCTTTGAATAATGTAAAGTTTTTAGTGAGAAAAAGCCGTTTAAAAATGGATTTAGAAATAAATTGAATAACTTATCTACATATTACATTTATGCGAAAAATTGAAAATGTCGAATTAATGTTTTATTACAAAGTGAACAATTGCAACTTGTACAAACGGTACATTACGCACATTTAATTTATATTTATTTATTATGCTGGACTAACGTAAGAAAAAGAAACAGAATAAATAATTTACGTATAGATTGGTGTTTTAGACAAGTAAGGAAATAAAATGAATTAATTTAGAAATACTCTGTTCAAATGATTCAAACAAAGGAGGTTTGCGGTCGCTATGGTTCTGGCATGAATAGATGCTAAAATAATAGGACCTTAATAGTAAGCTAACCCTCGTCATACATTCTCTTATACGTAAGCTACAGATATACAATAAAATATTACCAAAATGAATAATAAATATGGATAATCAATTTTATCTATTAAAAAAATTATATCAAATATTTAAAAAATCTGTCATTCTCTAATGATTTTATGTGCCATTACCATAAAACTACTCTTTCCCAGAAAATGATGACTACACGGTTTAAATTATATTTAAATAGACTAAATTTACACATTGTTTAACCAATCAAAATAACCACCGGAAACGTTTTGATAAAGTATATACAGAGTAATTAAAAAAAGCAAACTCCATTTTCAATAAATCAGCAAGGATTAAAGGTAATGAGAACAATTTTAGAAACAAAAACAGCAGATTGTGCAGGTTATGCCATTTATTAATTAACAGTATCGACAAACAATAAATTATTGAAATTTATGTATGAAAATTTAAATAATAAGAATAATGAAGCTCAAGTATACAATATCAAAAAATGACACAGTATGGTAGTGCAATCGCAAAAGGAGGAGGTATATAAGGCTCTGAAATAATTCAAGTAAATACCTTAGAATAAGACGATGAACATTTCCAGAAAAATTATTTTACCTTTTCGATTGACTCCCCGGGAGATTGAACCAAGGCAGGTTATCCACTCTTTTTTTTTATTTTTGGGGCCATCCACCTAAAATTTTTACTTTTACTCGCCTATGGTAGAAAAAGTTATGTTTCCACCCAATTTTGTTTCGAGAGGTAGCGACTTACATCCTTACAGACAGAAAGGAAAAAGTATCTAAAAAATGATCAATATGCAGCCAAAACTTTAATTAAATATATATATATATATATATATATATATATATATATATATATATATATATATATATTTATTTATATATATATATATATATATATATATATATATATATATATATATATATATATATATATATATATATATATATATAACTTTAAAAAAAACTTCCAAACAAATAAACTTTTACCACAAAACATTTTATTTCTTCGAGGAAAAATGTTTTATAAAATTTCATTTAACGAATGAATTTACTAAATAAGAAGTAAGATTCAGAATCTGTTAAACATATTTCTAAGTTCAAGATTTTTTTTTTCCTTCTTTTTTTTTATTGAGGAAAGGGGTGCAAAAGCTCGGGGATTGAAGGGACCAACAATAATGTGAACGTAAAGAGAGAGAGATGAGACCTTTCTTTATTATTTTTTTTTCTTTATTTTATATTGAAAATCGCTGTCCTGGAAAAACATTTTTTAAAGAATAACTTTATTCAACAAAATATATTTTTAAAAAATCTTTCTATATCCATAGAAAAACTGATCAAAGGATATATTTAATATTCTTTTCCCTTTTTTAAATAAATAAATTGCTATTGGTTTTATTCTTTTGTAGTAAAGAAAATGTTCAGGTATCATAAAAAAAAACAATTTATTTTTTTAATATTTATCACTATAATTATTACTAGAGACTAGAGACAATTAAATTAAAAAATGCTATATGGTTTTAGCTTAAGAATAAGTATAGGAAAGGGGGGGGGGGTGAATGAACACAAACCTTCTTCGACGCAAAAAATCGAGATATAAATATGGAATCGTTTCGAATACATTTGTTTGTTAATAATTATAATTAGTGTAGGTACCAATACAGTACATATTTTTTAAATGATCAATATGGCAAATGGTAATATTTATCATTTGAAAGCATTATATTCAAGTAAATTAACCTGCATAACCAAACAAATAAATAATGAAAAAGATAAAGAAGATGCTACCTGAGTATCTTTTCATAACCCCACATTGATTTGAATATTCCTTCTGGCTCCCTTTCCAAGTTCCATTTTCCTGGTTAAACAAAATAGGAGGGGAACACGTGCTCCCTGATACAGGACAGAAACACGTGGAGTTACCGCACACAATACATCCCGTCGCTTTGAATACAAAACAATTCGTTTGGGAAGCACTGGCTGAAACATTCCACGAAAATATGCGGAGGGAAAACGTGTGGGGAGCGAAAACCTCTGGTTCCTACTAACAGTAGTAACCTCAGACCTCCCCTTCCACACTCACAAACACATTAGTATCCAGTAAAAGTTAACTTTCCAAATAACAAACTTACGATTCGTGAAACTAACACTCTAGTAACTATAACTCGAGGGTTCCTATTCGCTTAAGAAATTTTGACAGCAAGCACTAGTAGTATGTATAAGTTTTGACGTGTTTTATCAAACATTCTTCGAAAGACTGGTTCACAGACGTATGTAGAGAAAACCACACCTCAAAGAATTCGAAGTACTTCGGTTTTCATCTACTCAAGAGAACCAGCTTAAGGTATATTGATCACCATGAGTTTAACTTAAAACAACACATTAATTAAACACATCTTTCAATCAATTTAGTTCATCCATTGAACTAACACCATAATACATTTGTTCATAATTATCCTCCAAATTTGTTAAGGAGAAAGATTAAAAAAAATTGATAAAATTCTCTACTAATCCCAAGTACAAGGCTGAAATTCATTCATAAAATACTGTTACATTAGGAATCTTCCTAAAAATATTCACTTAATTTTGAGTTCAAACCAGTTCCAATTTCATCCCTAATGATAACCATTTAAAAAAAAGAAATAAAAATAATAAAACGAAGATACATGATACACTACATATTGAATTAATTTTATTTTAAAAGCAAGTATGATGCTTTTGCCACATTTATAATAATTAGAGTAACAAAAAAGA
Source organism: Gerris lacustris (assembly GCA_951217055.1). Taxonomy (NCBI): domain Eukaryota; kingdom Metazoa; phylum Arthropoda; class Insecta; order Hemiptera; family Gerridae; genus Gerris; species Gerris lacustris. Next base: position 72,175,957 of record OX578277.1, on the reverse strand, counting down.
AAATAGTTTAAAGCTCTTATTTGTACGTAATAGTGATAGCTATCATTGAACCTATCAGAAGTATTAACAAACAAACGAAAGTACACTGTACATCGATACATGAATACAACTTAAACGAATATATAATTTTAGAAAATCAGTAGGTGAATTCAAAAGGATAACATAAAACCTCAAGTATTATTTTTTTTAGGATGAAAAACCTGGTAATAAACTAAATATTCTTAATTTTTAGTTTAAAAATAAGAAATCCTGTAACCCCTAGTAATGTTTTGGTTAAAAGAAAGGTCCTTGGCTCTTTCGTTTCATTATAAATAATATACACATACTCAGACACTAATATAACGAGTTTGCACGACATTATGGTACGATCATTTTTATCCTAGCCCTTAAAGCATGGAACAGAGCCGAAGAAGGCCAATAAATTTCGTTGTTAGACTGCATGTCTCTGACGTGTACACCCCTCCTACCAATCTACCACACTCTCTTTTATCTCACAATCTATAAATCCACACACACACACTCACTCTATATATATATATATATATATATATATATATATATATATATATATATATATATATATATATATATATATATATATATATATATATATAAAGATGGGTGTACTATCTGGTGTCTTAACTTCCATTCTGTTGTGCCGGTCCTCAGAGGAAATTTTCAGGTTCTTTCTTAACCATAGTTCTCGTTCGACTGCCACTTCCCTTCCACCCAAGGTTAAGATCTACTGTAATGTCTTCTTTTATCTTGGTTTCTTTTGGGCCGTTTACCCTCGCGTTTAGTTCCCCCAGCCAAGCAAGTCTCTCCCTCCTGTTTCTGTGCAGTCGATTAACCACCGCGTTCTCTCTACAGTCAAGATTGCGGGCCCAACTTTTTTTCTCCCCTTTCTCTCCTTTGTTAAGATGTTTTCCATCTCGGTCATAGTGCCTCCTATAGGAAGCACTTGAGTTAAAAGGCGTAAAAAGGAAAAGGTATGGGACTTTTTTTAAAACTTCCTCTACCTTATGGGGAAGTTTTAATACCTTTCTTCATGATAAACGAGGGTTATTATTTAATATTATTACGACCACAGCATTTATGTAATAATAATTTTTTCAATCTACACTTACACCATAACCTCGCTTGGATTGTATTACATTCTTAGATAAATTATCCATTATATTTAATGATTTTTTTTCTATGTTAGAAAACTAAAAAGGGTTATTCAATTTTCAGTCGACAAAGCAGTTCTTTCGTGAGTCTTAAAGGGTTTTCCAGAGACATTTGAAGATATTGGAAAGAAGAATATTTGCATCATCAAATATAGGAGTAAAACAGTGCCACCATTTTAAGAAGTATCTATATTTTCGTGAATTTATAAATTTGCATGTATTTAATAGTAACTATTTATTCAAGATCAATCCATAAAGTATTAGATTTTTCAGTTCATAACGTATTAATTAAAATCGGTCTGAGACAATACAGACAAACTTTCTCATATTCGAATTCATAATTTCTTAGCCCAGTAATTTCTATTTATTAGTTTTCGTATGTAAATTTAATTATTATTGAACATTCCATCAAAATTTATCGTAAAAATAACTTCTCCTGGGCGGGGAATCGAACCCGAGCTCTCTGTGTCCGCGTTTTATGCTATTTTCTCAGGAACTAGATTTTTCACGGGAAAACGGCTTATATCGTTAGATTCGTATTTAAATGGACAACATTTCAGAATTTTTCAATCAAAATTGTCGTAACCGTTTTTCGAGAATTTTTTCTTTTCACATTTTTTTCAGAGTTTTTGGGGGTAGCGCCCCTAAATTTAGGGCTAAAATTCGTTTCTTGATTTCACCTCGGGGTATGATTTTTCTGAACATGAAAATCGGCCCAGTTGTTTAGGCTCCAGGCGTCTGCACAGACGACAGACAGACATTTTTTCAAAACCACTTTTTTGGACTCAAGACCCCTAATCAAACGTGTAAATCCATCAAAATCTCAAAATCGAATCATCATTTTCAAAATAATTTTTCGCGCCATCACAATACTTTCTTTTTATAATATGAGAAAGTAAAAAAATATGTGAAAAATAAAAACTCTGGCCCTAACCTAAAATTGTCGTCGAGTATTTCCATACAATATTCTATCTAGATGGAAATATATTTCCTGATCAGTTTCCTACACTTGTACTACAGGAAAAGTCCTTCCATTTTCTTTTAACACCAACCCTCAAATCCTAGTTCCCGCAGGCACAAATCCTAGTCTTGTTTTTCTCAATAGTCTACTATAAAAAAAATATATATATCCTCTTTTGATACACATTCAATATCATCTTAAAGAAAAATCATAAACCTTTCATCTAAAAAAGGAAAAGGACATTCAACGTTTTTATTTTTATTTTTTATTTATTTACTTTTTTTCTATTCAATAAAATATAGATAGGTGATATTCTTACATTTTTCTTTAGTGAAGATGATACTTTTCTATACCAATGTTCAGAGCAATATTCACTGTTTTATTTCAGTAATATTTGAGATAAAGCACCAAAACGATTCTACTCAAAAATAGTAGTGCCGTGACTGCTAAAACTGGCTTACCACAGTAAGCCCGAAAATTGCGTAAATCGTGAATTCATGTATCAAATAAACATTTCTAAAAATGTGTGCATGTGTTTTCGTCATATCCTCTATTCAGGGCCGTCCCTAGGGGGGGTCAACCGGGTCAAGCTGACCCGGGCGCCACGTCTAGGGGGCGCCTCCAGGCCCCCTTCTTAACTACTAGGTGAATTTAGCAATAAGGGGGGGGCGCGCGCCAAAGATGCCTTTGACCCAGGCGCCTATACCCCTAGGGACGGCCCTGCCTCTATTAGTATGTAGGTTTTACTACTAGCTTTCGAGCTTACCGAAGTTAATTTGCATTATAAAATGAAATCTTTGTGGTGTGGCCCCCTTGTTGTGCGAGCCCCAAGGCGGCCGCCTAGGCCTAAATCATGCCCCGAATCAAGCGACTGGAACTTATCTTCATCAACTATTGATTCATCTATATCTTTAATATTTAATAAGTTCAGGTATTTTTGATAGCACAGGAACGCAAAATTACAGGGACCACAGCTAAGGGTAGAGGTAGAGTAAATGATCAATTTAACAAGTTGTTCTGATAACAGTGCTAAGACCTACCACATCAAACAGTTTGGTTCGAGTTCAGGAGCGTTCCAACAAAACGAAATCACCAATCAATTGCCAACTGATGCAATGACCATTACGTCGATCTCGGACTAATTCGAAACTGGTGGTTGGAACAAACCTTTTGTCTCTTTGCGATAGTTATGAATAGTCTCTTGCGAACAATATGAATAGTTTATATTCCGGGAGATGGTGTTACCTAAAATAGTTTTGAAAAGCCTAATTTAAGAGCTGAGATTAAAAACAAGAAGCTATGTCTAACCTAACCTGAAACCTTTTCCAACATCTTCTTTTGGGTCAGCATAATGGCAGGAGATAATAGAGCAGAAGCACAAAATGTATTCTACGGATGTTTGACCCTGCAAATATTAAACACTGCATCTTGAAATAATCAAAGCGTGTAGTTAGGAAAAAAATATAAATACCTTTATCATATTATGGATCTACCCCTGACTATGTATTTTTTAAATCTGTCTGTTTCTAATTATCAAATCTAACACGCTATGACAAACGCCAAGATAAAAATAAAAACAATTAGTACATCATGAAACGTTGATGACATATAACTTATAATTTATTCATAGTGACAGTTGCTTCTCACAAATTAATTAATCTGATAAAAGAAAACCGGATTAACTGATACATAACGAATATATATATGTACCGTGAAGGAATGTAGTATATTTGTGTTAAGTTTAGTTGAGGGATGTTTCTTTTGTTATATAGATTTCTAGACCTATTATTATTAATATATTATTGTAATATCTCAGAGAGCAAGGCCGCTAATTAAAAACCTAAGAACAAAAATAATCTTATACTAAATCATTTAAATATGATTAAAATCTAAACTGTTGTACAGTAGTATAATTAATATATTTTTTTCAAAATTAAATATATCGTATATTGTGTATAAATAGGAGATATTCTATAAATAAAAAAATAAATATCGAATGTTGAAGACAAATCAAAACGTAACCTATCTTTTTATTAAATTATATTATTAAATGTGTGTGTATATATATATATATATATATATATATATATATATATATATATATATATATATATATATATATATATATATATTCTCGTATATACATATATTATGTAGGCCAGGGCATTATTGTACAGATGTTGACTTTGTTTCCAGGACAACCCTAACTTTGTCACATATCCTAATACCTCAAGAAACAAGGGAGTTGATAATACCCATTTTAATTTCTCATACAAAGAGAAAGTATTGTGGTGGCGCGAAAATTCGATTTTGAGATTTAAAAAAATACATACAACATATAATAATTTTTAACTTGCCAATTTTTTAATGAAAAATTAAACACTTAAATAATGACAAATAAGCCTGGCTACCTAAAATTGTGGAAACGTATTAATACGTTCCCAAAACAGTTTTAAGGAAAAAAAGTGTGTACTAATAAAAAGTAACTTACCAATATATATTCCAGAGATAATGATATTATCTATTGGTATTTTTTATTTCTTGTAAGTTGTAGAATAATTATCTACTTTCTTCATTTTTCTATATTCGTAAGGGAATTATAGCCAAACTTCTACAATTCTTAATATTTACAGAATAATAATTTTCAAAAAACAAAAATCACGGATTTAAGTTTTAATATACAAAGGTGAATTTGAAAAAAAGAAAAAAAAATCCTTTCTTTTCTAAATGAATTACTAATAATAAATACATAAACTCTTATTTATTTTTTATATAAACTCTTATTAAAATATTTTTTATACATGCTTGCCAAAAGCAATTCATTAAATCTATAGCCAAAGTGATATATTAAATCGGTGAAAACAGGCCGTATATAATTGGTTATTTCCTGCCCCCGTAGAAGGGCCCCAGTAACTATTCACCAAAAACAGCAATTAATTCTCAAAAAAGTACTTTATTATTGTCGCTTGGGGCCCATAATTAATATGAAATGAGACAGTCTATTAAAATTGAATGGAAAAAGATAAATTCAATAGTGTTTTTTTATATACATTTAAATTGTGATTCTGTTAATTTATTGCTAAGTTATTTACGTTTTGAGTTAATATATATAAATATTTTAAATTAAATAGAGGAGGATCATTATATAGTGAAAAAGCAACGATGCCAATAACAATAGAGTTAAATTCATATAAAGAATTATCCATCCTCTAGTTTTATGGCAATAAAATTTAAATAGCAAGACATCTATACAATGAACTCAAAAGGAGACAAATTACATTTGTTTTATTCAAAAATAACTAAACTCTTTAAGCAATTTAATTTTGCACAAGTGGAGCACATTAAAGATGCGACTTGAGACCGTAACTAGCTATAATTAGCTCACATTTATTTTAAAAGCTAGAGCAAACTGCACACAGTTGTAATTATTTAACAGTGCTAGAAAAGCGAAGCAGCCCCCGGAGCCAACTAGCAGCAAGTTGCTTAATGAAACCTCTTTGTTTAAATTAGCACAACCACTAACTAATCCTCCTAGTTACAGTCACTATTTATGTCTTATATTTTCCTCCTTTTAATACCCTTTAGATATCCTGCCTCGGCTCTGTTGGGTAAATAAATAAAAGTATACTTTATTTATACAATTTTATCTGAACAGATAATTTACATTAGGGTACGACAAATATAATTATTGTTCAACTAAATTATTCACAAATTATCAACGATTTATTTAAAGTTACAAGATATTATCACCTTAGGTAAAAAAAGGGGGAAAAAACCGGGGCGTCTCAGAACTATTCCTCACCAAATAATTTCAAAGTGGGGATGATATTAAGGAATTATTTATCTTATATAAAGGTATAATAGAAGCGGATTTCAAAAGAAAGTTTAAAGTAAAATGTTATTATTTTTCATTGTAAAGTCCAAATATGCTATCAAAAATATACACTCAAATTTGAAATTGTGAAGTTGGATGTCCTGGAGGCAAAGTGGGTGGTTGCCCCTAGTGCGCGATGACATTAAGGGTTGAAGCGTCTTACAAAAATAGCAATTTCATTCAAATAAAATACAATAATTCAAACTTAATATGACGCACTTTTAAATCATTTCAAGTTATTATACACATCTTAAAAACTAGATTTGAAAATTATTGCCCTCCGGGGATGATTTACAGGGGTTGAATGTTGTTGATTAATCATAAACTTGTGGAGAATGTCAAGGGATCTACAAATAATTAATTTAAACTTTATTTTAACCAATTACATACTAGAATATAGGATTTTTTAATTTTTTGCAATAAGGCGTAGTTTTCATCCCTAAAAAATGAAAAGCCCCGTTCGCACAGGGTAGATGTTGAAGTAGAGCTTATAAATCCAAATTTTTACGAAATGAATCGATGTTGTTTTCTGAATTGCGAAGTTTTACGGTTGTTTACCGCTGCGCTGGTGACTGGACTACTAGCCAAAGCCGTTCCTAAGATATTAAATGGTTTTAGAGGCAAACATTTTTTTACCTCAAAATATTGGACATTTAAAAAATTACTAACAATCAGTTTTTAGGATTTGGACAAAAAATAAATATTAATTGTTATAGATTTGTTCCTAGTTTTTTTTTAAAAAAAGCAATTTCCAAGGACAAATGGCGCAAAGATGAAGTGATACAAAAACGAAACCAAATTGATATGTGTACTTAGGACGCCCTCCTCTTTATTTAACACCCAATATGACGCATTTCCCTTTAAAAAAAAGTCAACCACCTTAAACTGATGTGCCATTTGTCGTTCTTGATGTGCCTCTATTCACAGCTCACAAGACAAGATGATCTCTAGATAATCTTTTGATTTGCTATAAAATTAAAATGTAACTAATTTTGTCTGCTAAATGTAATCTTATGTATCGTTATTCTTTTGTATCGATTGTATTGTTTCATAAAAGTATTACTTAAAAAAATGTCAACATCTAGGTTTTTAGAGATGATTTTTTGGAGTTACCCTATAAGTTTCCTGTGTTTAGGGATATAACACAACTAAAAAGCTACAGTTATGGATACATAACACAACTGTAAAGTTTCAAATTTTTATGTTGGGTACTTTCGGAGATCAGGTCCGAGCGCATGAATGTATAAAGGTACATTTTGCTAGATGCAACTCCAACGATAGACGCTGAGCGAGTCACTCAGGATCAGGACTGCTTTTCTAAGTTTGCCTAGTTACCGTTTTCCTAGCCCAGCGAATTCAGCAATAATCGCTGGAGTAGATCACTTAGCGATTGCAGCCGTCTGCTCAGGAGCAGTCATAGTCGAAGTCGCTAGCGATCCATCGTTACTTCCACACATGTACTGCCGCAAAAAGCACAGGCAGCCCTGTGCCGGTTAAACTCAGAGGTAAATTAACATATTCAACGTTAAATTACTTGAATAAATTAGTATACATGTAATAATATAATATCATTCATTTAATGTAACAGGATCCTAGTTATGCCAACGGGCTCTCAAAACAAACATCCCTATTAACAAAAACAATATTTGGTTGTAGTTACATTAGTACTGGTACTAGTTATTACTAGTAATAACTAGTGGATTACTATTTTAGTGGATAATTGGTACTAGCTATTATAACTTTGCCAGGAAGAATCTTTCTTTTAAAACTTGACAGATCCTACAATTCAAAAAACTTATTTGCCATCAATTTCAACAACGGTATCAAATGAGTCAAGGGTTCGACGAAAAATCGATCAGCTTCTCAGAGAAATAGTACCTCACACTAAATTAATACGGGAGCCAAGGAGGAGGGGTGGAAATGGAAAACAAAAATGGTCTCAGAAATAATTTGTAGAAAGATTAAAAGAGCGATGAAGGGCCTAGATGAAGGGTCCCAAAGGGACCGTGTAGATGAGGAGAAGGGGTAGTGATTGGTGCCTCCTTTAACCGAGTTAACTCTTCAATCTCCGCGCTGGAACCGACATTTTCACACTACCCCGTCGGCACTAAACCACCCACCCACACTTAACTCTGAATTTTTCAACTATAGTCAGCCATTTTTCCCCCTTCCTTCCCTCTCAGCCTTTCTACCCACTCCTGTCATCCTCTTCAAGTGTTTTTTAACTCCCCTTTATATCTCTTTTTCTTCTCCTGATATTTCTTCGCTTTTTTCTTTTTTTATCTGTTTTGCTGCAATGAATAATGCATGGATAAAGGATCCGAGAGTGGATCCCAGGCTATAATCCGTCAATTGTAGTAAGGAAGGAAATCTGAGAAGAGAGAAAGAAATAAAGAAAATCCTAGTCAATCTAACTCTAAGAGATGTGAGAGTAAGTAAAATGTCTTTATCTAGACGCTATCTTCCACATCAAGTCCTAACCGAGAAGATAATACTGACATTAGCATAACTTTCTTAACCATTCAGAACCACTTCTTACTTAGCTACAAAGTCTTTACCTAGAAAATCTCTTTTAAACTTACTATGATTACCAATTAAGTAATGGCTTTTGTAATGTAAGTCTCAATTTATTTTTAGTCTTCTATTTCAGCAGACGGACAGTAAAAACAGTTCTCAATACTATAAACAAATAGATCAATTATGTAAGTACATCATCAGATTTAATAATCATAATTAAAAAAGAAATGCAAATACCCATAAAATAGCCAAATCAATCTCTAGTCGAGCATAGACTTATCAAGTGAAACGTTTATTAGTAAGTGATCAGGGTTTCAGCCACATCTTAAACGACATCCAACTTTAACACTGCGCATACAATTAACATCTGCAATTTTTAAGTAAAATAAGGCAGAATTTATATAATAACAACTAGTGGTAAATATAATTTTATAACTAATGGATTAAAAACATCTAAATTTGACTTTCTACTTTCCACACGGGAACTACTTTCCAACTATCCTTAATATTTCTATATTACTTTATGACCTATTTGAGTGGTAACTTTTTAAAAATAATAATTTTTTTTTTGTTGAAATTTTCATGTCTTGACTTTAGCACAAACTCGAAAAGCGTTACAAAAAAACGACACCAAAAAGCATTACACTTGTTAAAGGAAAGTAGGAGTATGTATAAGGTGTGCAATCGAGTCGGCCTGCGCTCGGTAGGCCTCCTCGCTCCATCGGGTACCTGCCATCGTCTCACTCTCTTCGCTTCTCGCTACCGCTCCAGCAGTCACTCGCGCGTCCCAGCGGCACCTCCTCCCCCCCCCCCCCCCCCAACTACAACTTCTATTCTACTGCTCCAATTTGCACCGGACAAACGCCATAACCCTTAAATGTTATTCCTAATAAACTTTCATACATAAAATTTATTTTTTACTTTATTCTTTTTAATTTTTTTATACCTACTATAATTTTTTCATTCGTTATAAAAATATGGGTGAAGAAGCTAAAAGATTACTTCTTAATAAACTGCAAAAGAAGAAAAGTACTTTCTTTCTTCATGCACGATTTAATTCCGAATTTACAAACGCAAGAATGTGCACGCTCGAATTTTTTGACATTTTCATGTCTTTGCTTTGGCACATAAACTCGAAAAGCGTTACCAAAAAACGACACCAAAAAGCGTTACCATAAAACGACACCAAAAAAGCGTTACATGAAAATGGCTTTTTTCATGTAATGAATTTTTTTAAAAAAATGTTAAACCCTACTACAGCATTTAAACAAAATAAACAGGTCAAGTGTGTGCTGGTCAGCACACAGCGAGGGTCCGTAGGCCACACTATATAGTGTTTAACTGTAAAGTGTATAAACAGTGTTTTTTTTAAAATGCTATAAAGCTTACTTTGAACCATTCTAAGGGTCTGATATTCTCAAAACACACTCTGATAAAGTATTTTTTTGCCACTGAAACGGACTACAACCATATAAATACATCGAAAAACCCATAATTATAAAAAAAACGAATTTTGTCAATAAAAAATAAAATAATATTTTTTTTGGTCGAAGAATGTTCAGGAATTATTTCAGATTTTTTGCATAAGCGAGATAGAGAGGGGGGACACGTTTCAAACTCGCCTACGCTCGCCCTATCAAAGTTATAACCAAAGAATTATATATTTTTGTAATCAGCTCGACGTACCCTTTCATATGATACCCCTCACGGTGTCGAAAAAAAATAAAAAATTTTAACCCTTAAGTTTTTTTACCCTAATGTTTATGAAAAATATTTAATTTAAATCAAATTATAATTATTATTTACTACGGGAAACAGACAGTGAAAAATAATCTCCCGCGCCGGGATTTTTCACTGTCTGTTTCCCGTAGTAAATAATAATTATAATTTGATTTAAATTAAAAATTTAAACTTTCCGTAGTATGAAAACTACCAAAAACTTAAAAATTGAATTGAAAAATATTTTTTTTAAGTCGCTATATTTTTAAAATATGTGGGCAGGTCACATACATGCCAAATTTCAAAGTGATCGGACGAAAGGTGTAGCCGTGAGAGCACGCGAGAGGACGGACGGACAGACACACGCAGGAAAATATAAGGGTCCTTGGTTTTGCCTACGGACCCTAAAAATCCATGTAGAGTAGGGCGGGGTAAGATGGTAAGAGTAGGTAAGACGCCACTTGCTAATAATTCACAGATAGACCGCTAGGACGCATTAATTATAGCTGATTAACCTTTAATTATGGAAGATCTCTCTAGAGCAAAGCTTCTACGTCTCCATCTTCAATCCGTTTTTCTAAAATTTGACTAAGTACATTATTTACCTTTTTAGGGTTTCGTTGGTAAAACCAAAAAAAAAGAAACCCTTATAGTTTCGTTCCTGTGTCCGTCTGTCACTCTGTACGGTTCCAATAACTTTTAAACCAAAAAAGATAAAAACGTGAAACTTTCCAGTATAAAAGATCGTTTTGACGCGCACACAGGAAAAATATAGCGAACTCAATATTATCAGCTGTTCAAATTCAAAATGGCGGATAATTCACGTCGCGAAAAAAATATATTTTTTTTAAATTTTGAGTGGGGTATCAAATGAAAGGTACTGAAGAGTAGAATAGAAATATATATACCACTTAGGGATAGTGGTTAATTTTCAGCGCCATTTTGTCAAAAAACATCGAAATTTTGCGTGCCCCCCCCCCCCCCCCTAAAATCGTATTTCCGCTATTACTAAAAATATAGAAAAATATGCAAAATGTGTGGTCTGCTGGGCCATAGAAAAAATAAGATTAGCAATCTGATCTGATTTACTGGAAATTCAAGATGGCGGATAATTCATGTCACTCGAAAAAAAATATTTTTTTTAAATTTTGAGTGGGGTATCAAATGAAAGGTACTGAAGAGTAGAATAGAAATATATATACCACTTAGGGATAGTGGTTAATTTTCAGCGCCATTTTGTCAAAAAACATCGAAATTTTGCGTGTCCCCCCCCCCCCCTAAAATCATATTTCCGCTATTACTAAAAATATAGAAAAATATGCAAAATGTGTGGTCTGCTGGGCCATAGAAAAAATAAGATTAGCAATCTGATCTGATTTACTGGAAATTCAAGATGGCGGATAATTCATGTCACTCGAAAAAAAATATTTTTTTATAATTTTGAGTGGGGTATCAAATGAAAGGTATTGAAGAGTAGAATAGAAATATATATACCACTTAGGGATAGTGGTTAATTTTCAGCGCCATTTTGTCAAAAAAACTTTTCTCTCCCCCCCCCCCCCCTCCCCCCTTCTAATTTTGTGTTCACAATACCAACGAAACCCTTTTTACGTGAGACTTCACGCCTTACCAATTTATTGATATAACTCATGCTTAATAATGACTGATAAATTAAAATATTTTCTAGGTAATATTTTTATGGATATGCACTATAGTCTTAGTCATCAATAAGATTTTAATATTTAAACTTTACCAACATGCTTTAATCTCTTGCTATGTGGTCAGATTCGTTGGTGACATCTTACCCCTCTACCTTGGGGTAAGATGCCACTTCGTTAGTGAGGTAAGATGCCACACCAATTGGCAGTCTATTTTAACCATTTTTTATTTTTTTTATTAATTAGATAATAATTTAGATTTTAGAAATAGTCATACTCATTAAAACATTTAATGTACTATTAGGTAACTTTTTTACTCAAATTGTATTAGTTCATTTTAATTTATGAGGATTGACGATTTATTTACATAATTCTACAAAATAAAGGCTGCTTTGTCTAAGACATGCTTTTTGTAATAAGTAACAGTAAAAATGGCATCATAGAAAGCATGCCAGCTCTTGTTGAATAAATAAAGTTATGTGGCAGCTTACCCCAATAACGAGTGGCATCTTACCCACCCTATGCGGGAAAGATGCCACTTTCGGGAGTTATATATGTATGCAAAACAAACATATCTTTTCAGTGACTACAACAATAAGTAAATAATAGTAAGAAAAAGAAGGTTATACTTTTATTATTACGTATGATGTAATTTTATATTCCTATAAATGTGGCAGAAATTTACAAAAATGTCTTAAGTATGGCGTCTTACCCCGCCCTACCCTATATACTTATCATATACATATCATATAATTATCCATATACTTATAATTAAATATAATCACTACTTATGGCAATAACTATTATTTATGTAATCGAGTTATGTCCCGACAACGACGCACCTCGAAATAATTTGTTATTGCTAAGCTAAGACAACCATATTTATTCCAAAACAAATAAATGTCTATTTTTATTTGTTGGTCTTTAAATAAATATAATAATTTATCTAAATAGATATCTACATTAATTTACCCAATTTGACTTTCTTCTTTAAATATAAAATTAAGCCCGTTGCCACAGGGCCTAAGGACTCGTGATATATAAGAGAGATGACAGGTAACAAAAAGGTAGAATTATTGAAAAGAAATATTATAAAGCTAGACTTAGATATACAGCAAGAGAGAATATATATATATATATATATATATATCAGGGTGTCTACTAGGTTCTCAATATGAAATTCCCGACTTTTTCCCGACTTTTCCCGACCATTTTCTTTAAAATTCCCTACCGAAAATTCAATTTTCTCATTATAACTGATAATAATTTATATTTTTTAAAAATTTTGAGTGGGGTATCAAATGAAAGCTGCTGAATACAGTGGCGTAGCTAGGACATTAGGGGGCCCCCCGCCAAAATAAAATTGACGAGAAAAAAAAAAAATTATTTGCCTTCAGAACTGAATGAACCCCCCGCAAAGCGGGCCCATAGTTACGCCACTGGCTGAAGAGTTGGATACAAATATATATATGCGATTTTAAATTTTACATTTTATATTGGTTTTATAAGTCAAAATATACCCAAAAAATGCCCCCCTCCCAACCACTATATAATACTAATTACTTTTATAATTTTTCATTTACATACTTAATTTATTAAAATAAAAGTAAATTGAATTGAATATTTAATAAATTTCCTGAAAAATGGGCGATGAAAATTTCCTGAAAAAATATAATTTATCTTGTCATTATTACTGATAAAAATCATTGTGACTTGTGACCCCCCGGAGGGATCAAAACTTGAAGTCGAAGAAAAAAATTGGCCCGAGAAAACTCAGACAAATTTTCTCATATATGAGTACATAATTATTTAGCCGTGTTTTCCATTTATTAGTTTTCGTATGTACATTTAATTATTATTGAACATTTCATCAATATTTATCATAAAAATAACTTATCCCGGGCGGGGAATCGAACCCGGGATCTCTCCATTCGTGTTTTTTTTTCACGGGAAAACGGCTTATGTCGTTAGATTCGTATTTAAATGAACTATATTTTAGAATTTTTTCATCAAAATTGTCAGAACCGATTATTTTTTTCACGTATTTCAGAGTTTTTGGGTTAGCACCCCCAAATTAAGAGCTAAAATTCATTTCTCGATTTCACCTCGGAGTATGATTTTTCTGAACATGTATGTCAAATTTTGTCAAAATTGGCCCAATAGTTTAGGTTTGATCGTCTGCGCAGACGACAGACAGACAGACATTTATTAAAAACCACATTTTTGGACACAGGGAACCTTAAAACGTGTAAATCCATTAAAATCTCAAAATCAAATTTTCACCCCACCAAAATACTTTCTCTTTCTATAAGTAAGTAAAAAATCGTATTTACGGTATGCTTAATCATCTACAAAACCCTAAAAAGAGCTAGGACGCAAGTACTTTCCTGTGATTTTTGTTAATACTGTGTTTATGATTTTAATCGTATTTATAATGCTGTAATAAATGTTTAAATCAAATACATAGAACTATCATATTATTGCGTGTATTTTTTAAATAATTTAATTAAATTTAGGTTAATTATTTATTTAATTATTTTAATTAAATTTAATTTTAATAATTTCAGGACATATTCTGAAAAATGCTCTTATTTATCTTATCAATTAAATCTTCTACACCACAGCAGTAAATACACTAAACGAATACATCGTCGTTCTAGATTTTTTCCTTTTACTATTACTTCTTTTACTATTATTTCTTTTACTTTTACTATTCATTATTATTCTTTTACAAAAATTGTATTATTAGTCCAGTCATTTTAGGATTTCTGTTCCAAAAGAACATACTCTTTATCAGTGCTCGATTTCTAGAAATTAAGGTGCCAGACTACAACCTACCCTCTCTCAACCCCCCCCCCCCCCGCTATAGGAGGGGGGTTCGGGGGTCCTCCCCCGGGAAAATTTTGGAGAATAAACGTTCAAAAACAGCATTTTAAGCAGTTTTAGACATAAACCCATGTACTAATTTTTATTTTATTTGTAATTTTACAGCCCCTTTAAATCTGACGGGGGGGGGGGGGGGGGGGGGCTCAAGCCCGATAGCCCCCCCCCCCGTTCCTACGCCACTGCCGTCGCCGCATCACTTTTTACGTATTTTTACGAATAGATCGGAGACAAATGAAGGACATTATCAAAAAGAAAGATTATTAAATTTCCCACAAAAAAGTGCTCATTCATTTTTTTACGTACAACAAACTGTTTAGTAAAACCCTAGCTTACCATAACTTGTGTAGTGTTTGTGTTTTTACCGACTCTTTTACTACTCTTTTAGTGTTACGGTGACAATCGCAATGCAGTCATCTAGAAACTTCGGAGCAATTTATTTTCCAAAACGGTTCGTTGTACGTAAAAAATTAACACAACATTTTTGGTGTGAAATTTAGATATGATCCTCAATTAGCCTATCAGAGCCAGAGCAAGTGAGGTATTCACCAAAATACGTAACAAGTCGGTCAGAAATAAACACGAATACGCTAGTTATAGTAAGCTATTTTTTTGCTAAACCGTTTGTTGTACTGTTGTACGTAAAAAATTAATTAGCCCTATTTTGTGGGAAATTTAAGAGTCTTGCTTTTTGATATTCACCTTTATTTGTCTCCGAGCCATAGGAGTGAGATATTCGTAAAAACACGTAAAAAGTGGTGCAGTGACGGATACTAAATGTTCATAGATATTCTTCGCCCTATATAATTCGTAAACCGTCCATTGTTTGTAAAATATGAATGAGACTTTTTTATGGAAAATTTTATCTTTAATTTTGATAACCACCTTGATTCTTGATTGGCGTAGGAGCAAGATATACACAAAAAACAAATTTGATAATAAGTGCATACCAAAGATACTAAAGGATAATTATATGCACACCTTGTTTTTTAAAATTGAAACTTTTTATACACATTTTTGTTAAAAAAAAAAATAAAAATAAAAATAGTAATAATAATGTATTTTTATGAATTCTTATGACCGAAGAAACCCTTTTAGTAACTTGCTGGCAAGTACTTGACGGGATTTTTTAAAATAAAATTGAAGAAATCGTAGTTTGTTTTTCTGTTCAAAAAAATAATAAAGCACTTACGTCAATATTTCTCTTAAACGGCAATATATAAAGTAATAAACAAAAACAAGAATGAACTTTCAAAAAATGTGTTTTTAAAGTCGGAAAGAATGATCACGAATGATCTACAGATACAGAACTGAACTTATATTTTTATTTTTATTTTATTCGAAATTAAGGGAGGGGTAGAAAAGATAAGAGCTGTAAAAGAGTCAGAGGTTAACTTGCAAAGGAAGGTATGACAAAGGGAAAGAAGTAAGGGGGAGAAAGGGGTTGAGAGAGAAAGAGAAGTAGGTATAGCAAAGACAATTGACAGAGATGGAAGTAGATATAAGTTTAGGAACAGACTTCCCTTATCTAGTACAACTAAAGGCCAGATTAGATAAGATAACTATCTTAATATAAAAAAAAAGGTTTCACCTCGATCATCCAAGATTTTAATAATTATTTCTACACGAATAAAACGCCAACACTTATTATATGATTTTTTTTTTTAAATCTTTCGTGGAAAAAATAACATTTTTAAAAATAAACCATAAAATAATTTTAATATAATTGTTATTACAAAGGCCAGTTTTTTAATTGGACTGTTATTTTTCCCGACCAAACAACGGAATCCCCGACTTATTCCCGACTTTCCCCGACCTCCCAAAAATCCCGACTTTTTCCCGACTTCCCGACTTTTCCCGACTGGTAGACACCCTGATATATATATATGTATGTCAGGTATGGAAAAGCGGAATAAGGGGAAATAAGCAGGCTTAAGAATTCAAATGTTTGCAGATTTTCTCTGCCAGGCTAACATACATAGAAGACCCGTTATTCGTTTATACATCAGGCCCTCCCAAAACATATGCAAATATAGACACATGAAAAACAACATGTAACAACCAAAAGTTCTCTCTTTTTTCCTTTATCTCCAAAAACTTGGCAATAGTAAATCTAAATATTGTCAAAAAGGTCGAGAGTAGTAGATTTTCTTCATTTTGCACTCGTAACAAATCTATTTTGACGATCCGATAACAATTGATGATCAAACGTAATATTTAAAAAATATATAAATTTTTTTTATATAAACTAGATGCTATATCTACTACATAGCTTTCTCCATTATTAAGAGAGAAAAAACATAAGTTATAATACTCAAAATTTACAAAGTAACCCTAAAAATATTAGTATTAGAATGTGGATTTCTTTCAAAATCATGGATTTAAAAATACGAGTAAACTCGTGAACTCATTTAAAAAACCAAATATATTACAGTGCCACAAATGTTTTAAGCAGCGTCAGTAATAATCAGCTGATTAAGATGAATTAGCTGCATAAAATAAAAAAATGGAAAAAGTTTAATTTTTAATCTGATTATCAGTTTCTATATACTATAAAGCCGCATAGCTAACTCACTCACTCACTGACATTAATGTTTACCCACTTCCAGAAGAGCTAGAAACTTGCGGTTTGCGCCATTGTAGTATAAAAAGATTACTTTTCCCACTCCTTCCCCCCTAAAAAAATAAAAATGGCCGACTTGATTTTTAAGCTGTTTTGGGGCTAATTGCAGCTAAACGGTAAGTCTTATTGGAAAACGGACAACACCAGCGGTAACTGATTTTAAAAGATCTACAACTTTGGTTCTATGACTTTTTGTCGTAACTCTATCGGTTGTACCCTAAATGGTGATAATTTGGGATTTTTTTTGTTTTTTTTTTTTTTATATTTTTGACTTTGAATGACCATATTTTTTTACAATTGTAGACGGATTTTATTTCTGATTGGGGCGCTTAAATCTCACACTAATGCTCTTTAAATTGAGTACATTTCATTTCATTAGTTCATCCTATTTCCTGAGAACATGAGAGTACACTTTTTCTTTTGTGCCATGTCACGTGACCACTTTTATGGTTTTTAATATTGTGTAATATTTGTACATTAAAGCTATTATATTTATTAATTTTTTAAAAATGTTGTACACGTACTTTTGTACCGATTTTTAATTTTGTTGTAGGTTAAAGGGTTTGAATAATTTTTTGTTATTAGGTTATTTTATTTATATTTGTTTATAGTTAAATTAATGCCCTTTTGTTTTAAAAATATAATTTTGGTACCTTAGGCCTTAGTACAGAGGTACAAATGTCAAAGTTAATCTTTTATCATATGATGTATATCGTTGAAAAGCTCTTGAATAGTGGATTAATTTTCGTTACGTTCTATTTTGTGGTATTTTTAGTTTTGAGGGGGGTGAAATTGAAAAAAACTGTTTATAAAGCGGTTTTTACGATTTATTTTATTTTATTTTTTTATTAAATTTATTATATTGTGCGTTAACAGTTGGCACATGTTGAGGGATTTGTTTCTCCGAAAAATCTTGGTTAGTACCAAAGTTATTAAATATTTACTGGAACAGTAAATATTTCAATGAACCGCGCTGTAAGAAGAGACAGAGATGTCCGATTTTTCCCATCCCCTCTCTTTGCTCCTGTCACCCCACCTTACTCAATCCCCTCTACAACTGCACAGCGTAAAATACTAGCTCACTTTCCTACCTTTGCACTGTTTTGTGCAAATTATAACTGTATAATTAACCCACTTGGCTACAATACCCCACAACCTCCTACAACATTACTAGATCTTACAAGTACCATTTACTTTACAAGTACCTGGCCACTCGACGGGCAAAGGCTGGCCGCAGGCCAGCCGAGACCGGCGAGTTCTATTATAAGATTAAAATTTCAAGATAAAAAGAACTTTTTATATACTACGTTTTTAAATTTTCTGTTGAATCGTATGTAATGTTGATAATATAATTGTTATTGTTATGAAAAAAAAAAAAAAGTTCCGAATATATTTACTTCACATAAATGACAACCATCTAGAGAGCTGATCTGAAACCTATAAAAGGACAAATCTTTGTACAACGGATCTCCTCAACACCAAATCTAAAGCGTGCCATCGATATATTTGAAATAATATAATCGATATTTCCTGTTTTGCTGTCATTCAATGTTTATCTATCAAAAATTTGAGACCCGTCAAAATGAAGATTGCGTAAATATTGGACATGCCAAACAATTAAAATAACTTGCAGATTTTTTCCGAACTAACTTTCCGTACAGCAAAATTTGCTGAAAACCAATTAAATTCTGCTGAAAGATAGCTAAAAGTATTAAAATAATGCATTGTCATCGTGTTCTAAGCTATGCTAAAAGTTTCAAATGTCTAGCTATTCGGGAAGTTAGTTAGAAATCGATTGCCAGATTTGTACCGGACAAACAAACAAACAAGAAAGCCAGCTAATAAAAACGTAGTAAAAAGTAGGTAGACAGTTTACTACAAAATAATTAAGTTAAATTATAGTACGGTTTGTCAGCGGTTCAATATTATCTAAAAAAATTATAATTCATTTAATGAACGTCTAGTGCGGAAAGTAGCATTTTGCATGCGAGTGTGGAGTTTTCACCCGAGCGACAGCGAGGGTAGTAAACCCACACGAGCAATGCAAAATACAGTTTTCGCACAAGTTGCGTACCGTACTTTATCAACGATTGTTCGATTTTAATAATAAAAACAGTTACTTTAAATTAAGCAAAAAACAAATTAGTTTTGTTAAATGTAAACAAAAACGCTTATAAGGTGAATAATTATGAATCGCGCATGCGCAATGAATACAATCTACGTAGAGATAAAATGTTTATATTTCGTATCAATCGTAGATCAAATTAATTTTTGTGAGGGCACGAACTAACTCATTCTGTCCTTACTTAAAATAATAAATTACAATAATAGATATAAAAAATAGAAATATAAAAAAAAATATTTTAAAACCACTAAATCCGAAAAGTTATTTTCATGCTTTTATTTCATTCTGTGTACCATTAAAGATTGCTATCAACATCACATTAGAATTCAAATGGTCGAAAACTAAGAACCCCGAGTTGAAATAAAACGAGCGCACGAGAAACTCGTTAAATGAATTATTAAAACCTAAGCTAGAGCCAACAAAAGAAACAGAAACAGGTACATGTTACAAGAGTAAATAGTTCTTAAGTTATGCAGGAAGCATATAAAATAATAAAAACAATTTATTTTTTAAATGTTTGCTCAATGATTTGAGCTATACTTAGTTTGCAAATGGAGTGCCTAGAAATTATGTATGTATTCCTAAAAACGAAGAATTTGAGTTAGGTAATTAATATTTTAAGTATTATATATATTTTTTCTTAAATAAAAAATGTATTTATTAATATAAATCTGAAATATCTTAGCGCACGCTTTTACAGATTAATGAATCTTGGACTATGTTCGATTATGTATTATAAATATTCAAAATAAACACATTGTGGTACATAGCTTTCTCGCACCCTATTAAGTACATTATGATGTTTCACCCCATTATTGTCTAATTTATTTAAATGCTCCCCGAGCTTACCGAAGGTAACGGAAACTGTGTGATCATTCTGAAGAAACGAAAATAATTCATGTCTCCGAATTAAAAAATTCCAAGACAGAAATCCGTTTCAAATATTAAGGAACATTTTTAGTCTCGTGTCTATCTGTCTGCTGTTTACAATTTTTGCGAATCAACATATCTTAAAAACTACTCGTTAGATCTTAATGAAATTTTGGTAGTATTTGTTTTATTAATCGAATAAAAAGTATCAACTTAGCAATATTTAATGAGCCCAGACGGTTGAAATTTATCTGGGGCTATCAGCGGGCAACTTTCGACAAACCATGCAAATTTATTATAAAATCGAATAAGTTCTTTTGAAGATATAGGAAAATAAATGTATGTTTGTACCCATGTGGAAGAGAAAGAGATGGGCGCAGAAAAATCCCACTGAAACATATGTGACCAACAATGGGCTAAAATTTTTAAAAGTACTCATCTGATTTTTAAGAAATTTAGATGGTAAGTAGCCCACAAATAATCCCACATTAATTTAATCTTTCTCCGCTTATTAAATTTTAAAAAATCATAACAATATTGATAGATTTAAAAAAAAGGCGGAGAAAAATTAAGTAAATTAGGAATAATGTATGTAAAAGCATAGCACCATGTAAGTACATTATATAGAAGACGAGGAACCTCCACTACACACTCACACCAGACTCACTCACTAGCAGACTATTTTAAATCTTCTTTTTTATTTTACAATAATAAAATGATCAATTTAGCAATATTTAATATGCAGACTATCTGCGAACTACTTTCTACTAATCATCTATACTGATTTATTTATTTAAGAAGGAACTTTTGAAGATATAGGCGTAAATAAATATATGTTTGTATGCATGTGGAAGAGAAACCATGCGTAGAAGGTTTAGACTTTTAGGGGATCAACATGGGCTAATTATGACCCTCCATTCAAATTTCATTATAATCGGACAAGTAGTTAAAGCGAGCGTAGCGAGCTTCCTTACATTCAACGAAATATGCTCCGTGTCTGTGTTAGTATATGTGTCTGAACGTACGACAATAACTTAGTAGTGAGTAAAAGTTGACCGATTTTGATGAAATTTGATATACATGTTCATTTTACCAATGCACAGGACGAGTTCGTTGGACAACATTGTCTGCCCAAGCCTTCGTGCCCAACGCTCGCGTAAACCTGCGCTTCAAATTTAAAATTGGAATTTTAGGACGGGAAAAAATTCTAACTTTATCTGTTCGACGAGGCAAACAACAATTTTTTAGTAAAACTAACAGCGACACTGCTATGAATTAATAAAGATCGTTAAAACTATTAAAGCTGGCCTAAACGTTTAAAGTAGAGAAAACAACCTTTTTTATACACAACCTTTTTTTTTATAGATCGACAAACAGAAACGGAACCAAAAATGTTCCCTGATGTCTGAAATGGATTACTGACTGACTAAACTGGAATTTTTGAATTTGGAGACACAACATATATTCGTTCTTCAGAACGATCACATAGCTTTCTTTACCTTCGGTAGCTCGGAAACAAAACATGCATGTTATAATCACCAAATTTTGATACTTATAAGCATAGTGTTTTTTTTTTACAAAACATGAAACATTTTAATTGAAAAATCGCAGGTTATGTAATTTCACAATTATTTTAAAGCGTATTTTTTATCACTAGAGTTATTAAAGTTGAGAGAACTAAATATTGCAGATTGCGTTGTGTGTTCCACGTCTGGTCGGTTAGTAGAAATCTTGTTAACACCCTAATGCTAATGTGGCCTGTACATAAGAGCAGGTAAGGCATCAGAAAGGCTATATGACGTGTAATTATGTACAAAGCGAGTGGTGCTAAATGAGCATCCATAATTACTCGGCACTGTAATCACTTCATTTTCTCGTAAGCTGACTCTAATTGCTTGAGGATTAACAGGGTAAGATGTTATAAATGTACAATACTTCACAACGCTATTTCCAAGCCAACATTTACACGTGCTAAAGTTACCAGGAAAACATCCAATTTTCATAATAACATAATATTAATGATTTAAAATTTGTTAAGGAACATTAGCACCATTGTTGGTCACTCAAAGATGAAATATTCTACAGTTGCTAATAACTAATAACAATAACTAATACGTAACAATAATTTTTTTTAGTGATTTTATATTGTACCGGGCACCACTTGAACTCTGATTAACATAAACCATATTATAAGGTAATGAATTTATATTTGACGAGTACATCATTTGCGAGAAAAATTATCCTCCAAGAACTAGTATCTGAACTAGCGTAATCATTTATTTTTATTCACTATAAAAGATGATGGCCTTTCGTCTAGGGTCCAGAAAAAAGGTTAGAACAAAGTGATTTATTAATCCAAAATAGTCTGTCAATTAGTGTGGCACATAGCTTCCTCGAGTCCTACTTTGTATACTTTAATTATTTTATGATATTGCAACCTATTATTATTATAAAGAAATATTTGTGAGCATGTGGAAGAGAAAAAAGTTCGCAGAAGGCGCTCCAGGATGTAACATTCAAATTTAATTAAAATCGGAAAAGTAGTTTTTAAGATATTTTAGTTCGCAAAATTGAGCGACAGACTTACACGGAACCAGAAATGTTCCCACGCAAAATTTTGATGTTTTTTGACAAAATGTCATAAAAATTAAACACTTTCCACAAGTGTTAACATTTTTGTAATCTACTCTCCAATGCCTTTCAATTGATACCCCACTTAAAATTTAAAAATTTCGCGTGATATGAATTATCATTTTAGATCCGAACAGCCATTTTGGATTTGAACAGATGATAATTTTAAGTTCGCTATATTTTACCTTTGTGCGCGTCAAAACGATCTTTAATACTGCAAAATTTCATGTTTGTATCCTTTTTTATTCAAAAGTTATTGGAACCGTACGGACAGACTCAGGAACGAAACTATAAGGGTTTCTTTTTTTGGGTTTACCAACGAAACCCTAAAAAGGGGTGGTTAAAGATGGATAGAGTTTAGACCTATCTGTTGGCAGTGGGTGTGTGGAGCGCTCTAGGACATCTGACCGAAATTTTTGGAGATCTACAGTAGGCCAAAGCC
Source organism: Gerris lacustris (assembly GCA_951217055.1). Classification (NCBI taxonomy): domain Eukaryota; kingdom Metazoa; phylum Arthropoda; class Insecta; order Hemiptera; family Gerridae; genus Gerris; species Gerris lacustris. The sequence goes on along the minus strand of OX578277.1, from coordinate 72,152,485 downwards.
CATCCCGGGCTTTAGTTGTAGTACCAACAAAAGAAGCTTAACTCGTTAAATAGATTACGTTGATTGTTGGAAAAAATAAGCATAGGATATGAATATAATTATTATTTCTAATTAAATAAACATAATAGTAATGATGAAAATTCCTTGTTTCAGTATTGCTTTACTGGGGTGAAATGAGTGTAGAGGTCTATGAAATGTCACTTCAGCTATAAAAGAACATGAGGAAATCGACCTACTATTGATTCTTTTGTCTCTGTTTGGGATAAAACGGCTTAAGTTTCCCTTTGCTAAAGCCAATTGAGATGTCTCCCTTCGGTGTGCCTACAATGACTTCCTTCTTCTCTGTCTCTTCAAAGGGTAAGGTAATACAGAGGATGTACAGGAGCAGGGAGGAACGAGAGCTATGTTCTTTGTCTACAGAATATATATCCTGTCCAACATTACACGTGAAAGAAGGCTTTTCATCTCCCTCAGATCCAAGATGTTGAAATACGTAAGAGTTCGGTTCGAAAGCCTCGAGCAGACTTTATTGTCCTTGCTATCAACTAAACTTTAACTAAAGCTCCAGTTCATGAACATCGGAATGAAAACAAGAAAAGCTCGCATAAAAAGAACAATCAATAGGCTTCTATATACCAAAAAGAATGATAATAGCTTTCATAAAACAGTAAAAATCCATTAAAACTACATGCGTTTAGAAAATAAATTAACTTTCTCAGTACATCTCTAACGGGAAGGAACTTACAGAATTTTTCCACTCAGAAAAATGTAACACTGATATTACAGATAATATTAGAAAACTAACCTCTAAGGACCTTGCCCTAATGATAAATCCCTAGAAGCAATAAAAAAAAAAATCAGTAGCTGTAATTTGCTTAACAAAAAAACAAAAACAAAAACTTATAAATATTTAACACGTGTACTTATAAACTTTGACGGAGGTGACCTATAAAGCGTAGATTAAGAATAATAAATCGTTCTGAATATTTTATGTTACACAATAAAGATATCCCAACAAAAACACTAGTGTAAAATAATAAGCCAAGTCTCGCGTGAAAAGTTGTGAGACCATAGGTTTAGCCAAGTCTCCCACTGTCCGAGTAAGTTCTACTAGGTCTAATTTATCCAGTACAAGTTCAACTTGGCAAATACACACCACAAACTTAAATCAAATAATAAATATTATTTTTTCATTTATGCGTCGCAGCACATGTATACAAATTTGTATAAGACACTGCATTTAATTTTAGCCTCTTTCTTTGCACTGGATAAATTAGACCTAGTAGAACTTACTCGGGCAGTGGGAGACTTGGCTAAACCTATGATCTCACAACTATTCATGCGAGACTTGGCTTATTCTTTTACACTAGTGATTTTGTTGGGATTTCACTTCTTTTTCTAAGTAATTTTTCATTGCCCCAAACAATTTTTCGTTTTTATTTCTTTGTTCTTGTTTTATCGTTCTTAGGCCTTTTTTCTTTTTTTGTTCTTGTTCGTGGGAGTTAAATGAATAATAAAGTAAGAGATAATTTTAACAGGGTTTAATGAAGCCTTTAAAAAAGGATAACAAAGCTTTTATTAAACTGGAAGGAGTACAATAAACAATAAGGTGTAGTACAATTTTTAGGGTCCGTAGGCAAAACCAAAGACCCTTATATTTTCCTGCGTGTGTCTGTCCGTCCGTCCGGTCGCCTGCTCTCACGGCTACACCTTTCGTCCGATCACTTTGAAATTTAGCATGTATGTGTCTTGTAGCTACCCACATATATAAATATTTTTAGTGACTTAAAAAAATATATTTTTCAAAAATATTAGGGTAAAAAAACTTAAGGGTTAAAATTTTTTAATTTTTTTTGTCACCGTGAGGGGTATCATATGAAAGAGTGCGTCGAGCTGATTACAAAAATATGTAATTCTTTGGTTATAACTTTGATAGGGCGAGTGTAGGCAAGTTTGAAGTGGGTGTGAAACGTGTCCCCCCTCTTCTATCTCACTTATGTGAAGCGCAAAAAATCTGAAAAAATTCCTGAACATTCTTTGACCAGTAAAGATACCACTTTTTGGAAATTTCGAAAAAAATAATATTTCATTTTTTATTGATAAAATACGTTTTTTAAACTATGGTCTTTTCGATGTATTTATATGGTTGTATAGTCCGGTTCAGTGGCAAAAAATACTTTATCAGAAGTTTGCTTATGTGTTTTGAGAATATCAGACCCATAGGATAGTTCAAAGTAAGCTTTCTAGCATTTTAAAAAACACCATCAATAGGGTACTACTTACACTATACGCAGGGTTGCCTACGGACCCTCGCTGTGTGCTGACTAGCACACACTTGACCTGTTTATTATTTTTTAAATGTATCTACAAATATTTGACTAAAGAGTTTGTGACTGCATGATAATGCACTCTGTTAGGACTTAGGCATAGACATGTAGCCACCAATTTCTAGCTTGAGTATAGATACAAAAAAAAAAAATAAATATGATTTGGGTAGACGGTTAATTTAGGATTTACTAGCCTTCACCCTGTTCTTCGAGCGGGCTCATGCGAGGTATTAGTGTCTGTGCTTCCTATTATCTATCATAACAGCCTACAAATATTATGCCTAAATAGTTTTGTTTCCAACGGCTTCTAGGAACAGAATCAAGACTATGCATACATCATTCATTCCTTTACTAAGAATATAATACTCTTCAAATCATAGTTTGGAGTCAATTTATAAATAAAAAAAGCCAATCGAAACTAAGTAATATAGACATAAATAACATGAGATAAAATAAACTTATTTAATTATTTCAGTCGTTTTGGGCCAATTTCCGAACTAACGCAAAAAACCGCGAGTCCTTATACGAAAATAGTTAAGGACGGATTCGGTTTTCGGAATGTATATGAAATGAAAAAGAATCCAAACATTTGCAATTCTGACAAATGTAGAGACAAAACTTTAATTTTTATATACAGATAGGACCCAAGTTTTGATGTTTTTTCGATAAGTTTAAAACTTTTTGCATTTAACCCATTATACTTATTTTATTTTTATAAAACTTGTTAAATTCAGTTATATTTAGAAAAATAAAGATGTGATTTCTTGTTTTGTTATCTCCAGAAATTTTTATAACAACGTATGTACAATAAAATAAAGAATACAAGTAACAAAAAAGAAAAATTAATAAATCGATACAATAAAAACCTATTGAAGAGGTAGAAAATATAAAAATACACAATAAATATAGAAGGGATATGATAGAATCCTTTGTAATGGAAAAAGTATATCTGAGTGTCTTCATATTATCGGCGTACAAAAGAAGAACGTTCCGACGATATGTAGTGCTAAAAGCAAATAGCAACAATGTTCTACACTTTTTCCTTGCAATATGTATTACTTATACTTTATTGTAATCCATTCAACTTCCTCGTACAACAAAGAACATTCCCTGATATGAGTTTATACACACGTAGCACACAATATATCAATGAAATCTATTCTACATATATTCAGAACATTATTAACTTTCAACTTACTATTAGATACTATAAGCATTTATTGTTATCTACATACATAAAATCCAAAGACAACTGATACAGGCTGATTCATCACGATATCTCTGGAACCACTAGACCTATATCAATGCATCACGATATCTCTGGAACCACTAGACCTATACCAATGAAATTTTGTGGGGAGGTTCTTCTTGGCTCTTAGATGCCATCTAACATAATCTTTTTACGATCTGCATCTCTGCAAGATGGCGGTTTTTCTAGAAAATTTGACATGATATATCCGGAACCAATTGCACTATAATCTTTAAATTTGGGAGTTAGCTTCCTTTAATGACAAACAACTAAGTAAAAGGGTTCTGTAATGACCCTTTTTGATTCACGATGGAGGCTATATAAATACGGAACTGAGTTCTCTCATTAACACTTCTTCTGGGTTATTCTCAAATAAACTGTCACTTTGCTGTCCGGAGGTTACCGGAAGCTCTACAGAATAGAGTTTCTTTCCTATCTCAACCTACTAAGGATCATTGAGTTCGTCTCAAAGCAGTGTACATTTTGAGCTATCAAATGTTAAAAAATGATTAAAAATAAAAAAAATATAAATTATTTTTCTTGGAAAAATTAACAAAAGTAGCTGTCCGGAGGCCATTTCGAAAATTTGCAGTGACGATTTTTGTTAAAAAATATGAACTTAAAAAATTAGGGCAGGGACCTAACTTTCATATTACTTATGTAGATGACGTAATAAGGTGCAAATATTTTTTTAGACACATCGATTTTTCATTAATGGATATAAAGTGTGTGTCCGGAACTTTTCAGAATAAGAGTCACGGGAGTGACGATTTGGACGGAAGGTGACGTTAGAAAGGGTCTTTTGTTGTTAGCGGGGTGGGGAGAAAGGGAACAGCTTTCATATACATGTGAGAAGCCATCAGCATCTTCCGAGCCCGGTGACGGAAGTACTTCTTTTTTTATGGTCGGCTATTCCTCGTCACTATGGAGGGTATTTTAATTGTAGGTCACGCGGGTGACGTGTATTTTAACACATAAAAAAAAATAAAATGACATTTTCGAACTCAGTTTCATATAGCCTTTGCATGGCTGATAAACATACACTTGTCTGTTTTTTTCTAGGTTCACTTACGTTCTCAATATTTTATTTTTTCTATTGAAATGTCTCACGAGTGACAGTTCACGCGAGTGACGATTTGCATTGAGCCTGTTAACTAGTGACTATTCCTGGTAAAAAATACCAAATATAGAGTAAAAACACCGCTGTCTATGCTTGTGGGTTGTTCCAACCCATCATTAGAAAACTTATGATTTCATTATCTAATGATTTTATGGTTTTTTAATACGTCTTAAGTGTTACGTGAAATATGTATACAATTTTATAAATTGTGGATAAAATATACTAAATAATGCTAATATTTGTTCAAACTAGTTCTATTACTATTATTTTCCCTACTTAATTGTTCTCAAATTAAAAAAATATCTCGTATAAAAAAAAAAAAAAAAAAAAAAAAAATACTAATAATACAAAAGATAACGTAAATCGCGTGATCAAAAGTCTGAGAATTAGTTTTTCTTTAAGATTTTTTATTAAACATGAGTTAATATGAGAGCCCTGAATTGCATTTACCTCAAGTTCAGAGGTGAAAGAGATTGGGCATTGGATGCTGAGTAAAATGGGCTTAATGTTGTTAGTTAAATTATTTTTAACAATACCTTTCTTAAAACTGCCCACAAAAAGTCAATTTCATTAATTATTTTTATGCTTTAGGGTATGCTGCATAACAACAACTAGTCTTACATAGTATTGGCCTAAAAAAAATAAAATTAATCAATAATAATAATAAAACCAGCCCGTCACTCGCGTGACACCAAACCTGGGATTTGGAAAATTCGCAGAAAATCGGAAAATTGTCGAACTCACAAACCATATCACTTGTGCACTCTTACACACACACACCATTTATATGGGGTCCAAAGCTAGTTTTCATGAACTTGAATTTTACGTTTGGTTCATTTTCCAGATTTCGAATATGACAGTTTATTTGAGAATGACCCTTCTATGAGATGCTGGAATAAAATGAATGCACTTATTTGGTATATTGACAAAATTTCTAGAGTAATATTTGATGTCTGCCTAAAAGGGTTTTTTGCTTCAGTAACTAATTATGTAATTCAGTTACTATTTAGGGAGTCTAATTAGGGGGATGGGGGAATCTAAATATTCTAGCTTAGGAAAAGGATTTTAATGTTTCTTGACGATAGTTTATAAACCTAATAAATGAAAAAATTATATTAAAAATAACACACTCCGAAGCGAAGAACGAGAATCCAGTTAATAGCGTAAAACATTTAATAGACAAATTATTCGCTGAATAAATAATAAGGTTAAAATATGACAAGACTTTTCGGACGATTTATAGTCCCCTACCTAACTTAATCTTATATTATAGTCATTTAGAGAAACCCAAGTAAGGGTCGAATTCCTTAACAGACCCAACTACTTAAGAACTGAAGCTACAAAGAACAATTTACTAATTTCGTCAAATTTTAAAAACCTCATTAAATTGACATAATTTTTTTTTTCTCCCACTCGTTTAAAAAACTTAAATCAAGAATCTGGGTAATCAAACCCTTTTTTACAGAGATTGTTAATTCTAAGTATGAATTGTAAATAGAGAAAATGAAAAGAGCATAGGATTGCTTATGTCAACGGAATTAATAAAACTTAACAGTTGTATTTTATAATTTTCATTAGTAGTTTTAAACCCTTCAACTAAAAACTATATTAAAGGAATTTATTGGGTGTTTTAAGGATTAGATACATATTTCTCTCTCTCTCTTCCTTACATAGCTATATTTCGCCCCTATAAACAGTTGTAATAAAGGGAAGAGTGATTTCGGCTGTATAAATGACCACATGAATTGAGGTCCTCTTGGCAAACTTGTGCACTAGATCCACTTGACTCTTAACTTTCACGTAATTCAAGACAAGTAAAAACAGGATAAAGACTCGAGTAACTCTTCTCCAAAACACCAAAAACAAGTATACAGCTTTACATTTACAGCCATTAATATTTGCTCTCTTATCTCCCCAGTAGTAAGCCTTCCGCAGCCGTATTATCTCCAACCTTCTTCCCTTTCCTTTTTACTCTCCTATATAATTTCTCTTTTGCCCTTTTTAAACCCGGTAGTAAAGTAACGAAGCATCGCGCCCTTTACGTCGACCCACCTTCAGACCTCGTAAACGGTGGCAGAAATAACTTTTAATTATCTCCCCTTCTCCAAGAAAAACTTTTAACCTTTTAATAGGATCCTCTTGTTGTGCAGCTAACTGCACCCCGTTTAAAGTAATTAATAACTTTATTCTCTCTCTCCAACTCTACCCCAAGAGTATGAATCAGAAAGAGTAGTTTCAACTCTACCACTACATGGACTATCTTAAGTACTTAAATTTTTACAAGACAATAAAAAAAGTCAGAACCTCACCAAAAGAGAAAATAAGTTAGATTAATTTTTTTTTCTTTTGTAATTCTTTAAATAATAGAATAAAAAATATGTAATTTACTTTTAAGAGAAGTAAACTATTTTATTACCTCGTGCTTTTTATTCGCTTAGTCATTATATAGAGCAATGGTCCATTAATAATAAAAAATCGAAAGTAGCTAATTACGCCGTTATATAATAGCATTAAACTTCAAGACATATGTAATTAATTTATATAATAAATATATGATGGTTTAATATAATAAATTGGTAAGGCGTGAAGTCTCACGTAAAAAGGGTTTCGTTGGTATTGTGAACACAAAATTAGAAGGGGGGGGGGGAGAGAATTTTTTTTTCACAAAATGGCGCGTAAAATTAAACATTGACCACAAGTGTTATACATTTTTGTAATCTACTCTTCAATGCCTTTCATTTGATACCCCACTCAAGATTTAAAAAAAAAAAAAATTTCGAGTGACGTGAATTATCCGCCATCTTGGATTTCCTGTAAATCAGATTAAATTGCTAATCTTATTTTTTCTATGGCCCAGCAGACCACATATTTTGCATATTTTTCTATATTTTTAGTAACAGCGGAAATACGATTTAAGGGGGGGGGGACACGCAAATTTTCGATGTTTTTTGACAAAATGGCGCAGAAAATTAAACACTATCCCTAAGTGGTATATATATTTGTAATCTACTCTTCAATGCCTTTCATTTGATACCCCACTCAAAATTTAAAAAAAAAAAAATTTTCCAGTGACGTGAATTATCCGCCATCTTGGATTTCCAGTAAATCAAATCAAATTGCTAATCTTATTTTTTCTATGGCCCAGCAGACCACACATTTTGCATATTTTTTTATATTATTAGTAACAGCGGAAATACGATTTTAGGGGGGGGGGGACACGCAAAATTTTGATGTTTTTTGACAAAATGGCGCAGAAAATTAAACACTATCCCTAAGTGGTATATATATTTGTAATCTACTCTTCAATACCTTTCATTTGATACCCAACTCAAAATTTAAAAAAAAAATGTTTTTTTGAGTGACGTGAATTATCCGCCATCTTGGATTTCCAGCAAATCAGATCAAATTGCTAATCTTATTTTTTCTATGGCCCAGCAGACCACATATTTTGCATATTTTTTTATATTTTTAGTAACAGCGGAAATACGATTTAAGGGGGGGGGGGACACGCAAATTTTCGATGTTTTTTGGCAAAATGGCGCAGAAAATTAAACACTATCCCTAAGTGGTATATATATTTGTAATCTACTCTTCAATGCCTTTCATATGAGACCCCACTCAAAAATTTTTTAAAAAATCTTTTTTTTCGCGACGTGAATTATCCGCCATTTTGAATTGGAAGAGCTGATCATTTTGAGTTCGCTATATTTTTCCTGTGTGCGCGTCAAAACGATCTTTTATACTGGAAAGTTTCACGTTTTTATCTCTTTTGGTTCAAAAGTTATTGGAACCGTACAGAGTGACAGACAGACACAGGAACGAAACTATAAGGGTTTCTTTTTTTTGGGTTTTACCAACGAAACTCTAAAAATGAATCAATTTACAACTTGGGTATTTTTTTACTTTATAACCCCCCTATATCCCTTTGTCTTAATAGTTATTTAGACAAAGGAACATTAACAGAGTAGGTATTTATTTCTTATTCTAAATTACTATTAAGACAAAGGGATATTTAGTCCAATGTACCTTGGGACCAAGGAATGTCACACTTGTGTACATAAATGTGATAAATCCCTTAGTCTTATTAACAATTTAGACAAAGGAATATTAAATATACGCTTAATAAATTGTAGAATTCACTGTCCTTCAGATTTCTGTAAAAAATTTAGTCTCACACATGATAAGATTCAATCTCAAAATAGCGTAATAAAACTGCCCCAGGAGTCTCAATGTCTTGGGGAGACAAACACATAAACTTTTGAGACTTTTGTTGGGCAGACTATTGTTTAGAACCAAGAGGGGTGCTAAAATAAAAAAGTGCCACAACTTGAACTTCAAAATATCAACACCAAAATAATAGATTTTATAAAACTCACGGACATTGCAGATATCATCAAATAAGAAAAAGTTTCATACCTAAAAAAAAAGAAAAGGAAGTTAGTTTATAAAATTTTATTTCACAAAAAATAAAAAGGAGCAGACCAGATTATGTATTGACGAACTTGACTTTTGTTGTAAATATGGAAAAAACTGACTATGACAACTCCAACCAACAACGAAATGCGTTTATTTGCAACAACTAAGTCTATTTGCATTACCATTTTTCTTTAATCAAGTTTTATGCCCCGAATACTGAATAAATATGTATTTCGTACCAATTTGTCTTAACACCATGTTTCTTTAAAATTGTGGAGTAGTTTCTTTTTTACTATTGGGCGATAAAAAAGCATTTGAATGCGTTTATTTCACATAACTATTTCAATCCAATTTCACAGAAAATTGTAAACATATGAAATTTTAGAAGAACTGACGTGAAAAACCTCCAAAGAATATACAATTTTATTTACGACAGCGAAACTAGAGTTATTTGCAAGGTAGTAAAAGTATCAAACTTATAATACTAAGAGCTAGTACTGATGCCTGGATCTAAGTAGTAAACCATGGAATGAGGATCCCGATAGAGTAGTAGAAGTAGTATTAGTCTAGTACTTCCTACTAGAACGGGTAGGACGAACCACTTGTTCGAACCTTGCAATTTGGCCATCACTTAGGCCCTTTTTATGCCCCGTGGTGGAGAGTTCCAGCTACTTAACACATCATACATTTGTACATTGTACCGCCGAAGCGAGTATGGTGTGGTCTTTAGTAAGCTATATAAGCGTGGGGGAAGAGACCTAGTCACTGACTGAAGTCAGTGACTATAGGTGTCGGCTAGGCACTACTCATGATTATTTTTGACTCGTAAATGTGATTTTATACAACTGTAAACTTTTTAATTGGTATGAAGATGTCCCAAAATAGGGATGAAATATCACCTTTAAACTAATATCTTAAATTATTTTTTACCCCAAATTGACACTTTAAAAATTAAAAGGAAATTATAAATATTTAGTTTCCGCCGCCGCACAACTTTTTACGGACATATTATTACAAATATTTCGTTTCCTATAGCTCGGAGGCAAAAATGGCGACATTCAAAAAGATACAATAATAAATTTCCCATAAAAAAGGTCTGATTCATATTTTACGCACAACGAACGGTTTAGCAAAAACTCTAGCTTACTATAGCTTGCGTAGTGTTTGTGTTTGCACGACTTTTTACGTATTTTTGCGAATATCTCGCTTCCTCTGGTTCGGAGACCAATTGAGGATCGAATAAAATTTAAAGATTATAAATTTTCACACAGGACACATTATGTTTATTTTTTACGTACAATTAACAGTTTGGATAATTAATATCTCCGAAGTTTCTACACAAGGCGTAACAAAGACCAATAACTTAGGCTTTTCCCTGAGGCAACTCCATAGTGGGATCTGTTATTCTATATCTACGAGCGACATTTCAAGTTTGTTCGGACGTGGTTTAAAAATATTAGTCTCCCAGTGATTTAATATTTTATAAAAGTAATTGTTACGGTGACAATCGCAATAGCGAAACATTGTTTTATGCTTCTAACGAATAGGTCCCACCTTAAATGTGGAACGTGGTATGAAAAATTTGAATGTAACAATATATGTACAATATGTGTATGATATATAACAATATGTGATATATATATATATATAACAATATGAGTATGAAAAGAGTATTGAATACCAATAACACAACCGCAATCTTGTTGCCGATTTTCAATATGTTTTCCAGAACGTCAAATTGAAGCTCCGATTTTTCTTGGGAACAGAAGCCATATTTATGACTAAAATAACGGGGGTATAATATATTTATTAAATAAAATTGAGTTTCAAACCTTTTAGCTTTATACTTATTGGATAACCAAGCATATTTAATAATATGCCTAAAAATGGAATTGTTTATTCATTTTTCCGACACATTTAAAAAAATTGCTCTTCCTTTTGAGCGCCGTGGGCGTTCGGTCCCCGGTTCTAATACAAAATTGAAGACAAGGTTTTACTATTCTTATAAAAATACTAAACATGGTTATTATTTGCATTTATAACAAATTTTAAAATTTCTTTACCTTATGCGATTAACAGTTAATAGCAATAATTAATTCAAACATTTCTTTAAAATATGAGAACGCCGTCTCCGTGATTCCATCCGTTGGTAATTAAGTAATTATTAACTAAAAGCAACGATTACTGATGCTTTAGGTAATCAAATGTAAAATAACTCATTTTTGTGGAATCAAACATAAATGAATCGACAAGGCAATAAGCCATTATTTACTGATCTAATATAAAAAAACCCTTAACAAATGTATCCCCTTTTACTTAAAACTAATATACACTCCTCTACTTAATTATTCTGGTTTTATAAATTGGTTTAATTTAACTGGAAATTAAATTTATATAATGGATACAAATGTTTTTGTCCTTATTTATTTGAATTGCGATAGGGATGTATAGCTAATGATTCAAGAAATTAAAACAAACGTTATGTGTGTTCGTGTCTGCCTGTTTAAGGTTTTATTTTCTATCCTCGGACTGAAGAGGGGGGAGAGCTCGTTTTTTACAGAACTAACTGATAAATATTTATATAAATCGTGTTTCCCTCACTAATGGACAGGGGTTTTATTACAGTCTCAGCCTCAATTTTCTTTTTTTTATTAAATAATAGTAGAGGAAGACATTATAGTCCGTTTAATTAAAAAAGACAGAACAAAACCACGTTGTAAAAATAAGGGTTATTAAATAAGAGATAAAACAAATTAAAAAGGGAGAAAATAATATCAGTTATTTGTTTTTCAAGTTTTAATACAATTACGTTTTTTATGATTATTAAAAGGACTTTACGGTTAAAAATACATACATAGATCCATACATACATACACTATATATATATATATATATATATATATATATATATATATATATATATATATATATATATATATGTATATATATATATATATATATATATATATATATATATATATATATATATATATATATATATATATGTATATATATATATATATATATATATATATATATATATATATATATATATATATATATATATATATATATATATATATATATATATATATATATATATATATATATATATATATATATATATAAACTATGGGCACCTTGATGTCTGATAAAATAATAAATACATATTTTTCCCCCTTTTTTCTAGTGCTTTATAGATTATAATATTAAAAATTAATATATATATATTTGTGTGTGTAAATAATTATAATAATACATTGTCGATGGTCGGTCTTTAAATCGGTTTTTCGGATGGTAGGTCATAATTAGACCATTGTTGACAAATAACATAGTTTGAGTCCATTTACGATGATATGATAACATTTATTAAAATGCAATGGATTTTTTGCTTGTATATCTTGGTTAAATTCTAAAATTTGTTGAATAAGTTTATCTGTCAATACTTGTTGTTATAGCCACTTATATTTGAAAAACGTGTGTCTTTTGCTGTACCAAAAAATGTACCTTGCTTAATGGAGCCAACTACTTCTTCAATGTTGGCCAATGTCTTTATTTACCTGCCTTCTGCCTTCATTCTTGATTTGAGTCAAATATTTGTACATTCTTTGGAGGATTGTCACACCAGAACCAAGTTATCGTCTAAAGTTTTATGTGAAAATTTAGTCTAATAACTGGGTTAAATGGAATCCTCACCAAGAGTTAGGTCGCTCTGTCCTTAGATTACTTTCTACTTCATAAACAACCATTAAATTCTTTGACCCATGAAATTCGCTCTCACTCGTTTAGCCATGATTTTTGGCAGGTAATTGTAAGCCTCGAATCAGGTATATAATTGTAATGAAGTTGAAGGTGTAAAGGTAAACCGGTTTTAAATCTGTTTCTTAAAATTTGGATGGTAGGTCATAATTTGTCCATAGTCAGGCCCCGATTTAACAATGAACAGACTGGGCAATTGCCCAGGCCCAGGGCGGCAATTTCTGAAGGGCGGAAAATTTTGGGATAGTTTTTTTTTATTATTATTTCCAGAACAACGGTAAAAAAACAAAAACAAAAAAAAACGGGAACTACACAACTAACCGAGTTGAAAAAAATCAAAAAAAGGTCCATGTAGTTATGTTAACTAAAAGTTTTCAAGAAAAATATAGAACATGATTATATTACAGCCTATTTATTCTCTTACTGTAATTCATTTCATCAAGAATTTGAATTTTTCCTTAGTTTCAAAATCTTAATGTTTATTTCATACTCGAGCTGTGGACAATTTCAATGGTAATATTTTTCATTTTCATATCTAAGTATCTATTTCGTTTGTTTTCTCTTTGGTAATAAAAGTTATAACACAATTTTAATCCACGTGTTTATTTATTAAAAACAAATTGATTTTAACTTCAAAAATTAGACATGCAAACTGGTACCTTTTAAAATTATGTGCATGCATGTTTGCAGTTTGCACAAAAAACGTTGTTATAAAAAATTAATATTATTTAAAAAAAGAAATATAGGCCTGGTAATTTTTTACTCACCATTTCAGGTTAATACCTAATAATTCATTTTTCCCACATTGGGGTAACCCTAAAATACTAATCAGTAATCACAGTATCTCAGTCCTCTTTTGTGAGGGGGGGGGGGACAAAAGGTTTTGCCCTTCAAATACAAACATACATTTATTTACACCTATATTTTCATCTGATTTTTATGAAGTTTGGATGCTTTGTCGAAAGTACTCCGCAGACAGCCCCAGATTAATTTCAACCATCTCCGTTCTTTAAATTTTGCTAAATTGATACTTTAATTCATGGAAAAAATCAAAACAATTCTGACAGATTTAAAAAACCGGGGAAAATTTAATAAATTTGACAATAAAATAGGTTGTAAAAGCATAAAATCAAACAACATGAAAGGTACATATATGCCACACTAATTGGCGGACTATTTTTAAACATATTAAAAAAACTTTTTATGTTTTTTACTAATATATTTACTTTAATATCACGCTCATTGGATTGGAATAATCTTTTATTAATATATACTTACATCTTTAAGAATCCCTTTCTTAAGTATTAACTTCCTAACTTCAGATAATTAGGCTGGCTCAAATTTTTATACTTTAACTCTATTTTCCTCTTAGGAATCAATTTTTTTAAATGATAGCAGACCTCAATATTATTTTAGAAATTATTTTATCAGAGGTTTCACTTTGTTTCAAAAATACTTATTGGGTCCCCAGTCCCCATGTTGAATTCGAAATGACAGATTGAAAAGTCCTTTTACAATTTATTTTGTCAAGAAAGGAACCTTCCTCCAAAACCAATGTACGTATAAACTATATGCTTAAAATTATTAAGTCTCTAGGTTGGATCTTAAAAGGCGTGAGCTTATAGAGCGTATTTCGACCCCCGTTTCCGTTCAAAAAAGTGGGTATTAAAATTAAGAACTTTACAGCAATTCAAAATTAATGTAATGTTAACAAATAAATTATTTATATAAGAACTTTTCAACTTAAATACTAATACTAAACATGACATAGGTAAGGTAAAGAGAATTTTAACGTAGGCAATTTAAAAATCGCGAAAGGCACATACCGGAGGTTGAGAAGCAAAAAAAAGCCTATGACCGGGGGAGGGAGTTGCCGACCTCTGGTTTAGGTACAAAACATGTATCTCAACTCTTTTTCATTATTACCTTCTTAGCTGTTAACTAGTTATATTTTCTACTGATAGAAAGATATGAAATTCTCGTAATTATAAAAATGTTATTATATCCCAATAATATTTTGTTCAAAAATTTATTTTCTTTTTATATTCATTCAAAAAAAAAATAGTTTTCCAGTGGGCATTAATAAACTGTCAAATATATATTTTTTTAATGGGCTGCGATAGCAAAATAAAAGATCTATACAAGAAACTAATCGAAGGATCATGCAGATTAAAGTATTTAGCATGAAATTAAAATTTTAAACAAACGATGAATTTTTTTTACCTCTGTAAAAACCATTAAATACTCACTGATTGTTTTGTTTTTTTAATCGGTTGCTTGTATTTTTTTTTAACTATTTTTTTTTAAGAAGAGGTGGCTTGTAATGTGAGAATATGATTAAGGTTGTATAATTTCCTCTTTTGATTGTTCATAAAAAGGCTTGGGAGTTAATTCAAGATAGAATTAAGGGTGTTTTTACGTATAAAGAATTTTGGTTTGCGTAACCGGTTTAAAGGGCCTAGCAAACCATTCTGAAGCTAGTTAACAATAAGAGGTGTTTAGGATTGGAACAATAGATGAACAAGCCACGAGCAGGATAAAGACTGGAACAGGCGGCTGTTAGGCAGACTAAACATTTCCATTTTAGATTCATTACCAACCACTTATAAAATCGACTGCTGAATATAGTTCCATTCATTTATGTCCCTTAATCGGTTATGATTAATCAAACTTTATTTCTATGATAATGTCATTTGATCGATTCTACAACGACCAAAACCGTAGAAGCCATATTAAAAATTTGATTAGTAATGAGACGTGACGCCATTTTGTAAACAGCCCATAGTAGATATAAACTTAAAAACTAAATGCTAATTAGTAATTTATATTGTTAGGATTGAAATATAATTGATTCGGAGGTCAAAGCCCCTTGATGGCTGTAGCCCGTGAAGTAGTAAGTATTCTTTTGCTAACTAGGAATTTAATATTATCTGAATTCTTAAGATTAATTTTATAGGATTTCAATCTCATTGAAAAGCTAAAAAAAAAAAAAAAAAATATTCAAAGCAGTAAAAAACCGTCCACAGGTAAAATTACAGGTAAAATTCAACGTCACAAAGAAAAGCAGGCTTTGTGCCACAGGCGAAAGACTAAATTGTGATGGTTTTCCAACACTCAGACGGTTAGGAGTGGGTGAATAAAATTTAGCTCCAGGTCATTTTTCTTTAGAGGGCTTACTTACCATGATATAATATAAACTATAATAATCAACCAATATAATCCACAGTGCTATGTATACGATGCTAACTGTTTATAAATGGCGGAGTTAGAAAAGAGACAAAATTAAAAGTAACTAACTATTTGTAATAGCGGAGTTAAGTCAAAATTAAAAGAAAAACTTTTGCAATAAATAATGTATTGTAAATTGAGAAAAAAGTTAATTTTGATAAGTTTATAGTTAAAGCAAATGGTTGTAGAGAAGAAAAGAACTGTCCCATCAGACTCCGCCGGCGTATTACTCCAATATTATAATATAAAATATAAATCACTAACACTAAAAAATTCTTCTTGTAACAGGATGAAATTTTACATGCCTTTTTCAATTGCACTTTAGACGATGTGTAAGAAGTTTTATTAAAATCGTTATACATTAGAACGTAAGATATCGGTAAAAACGTTGTTTTCTTTATTTTAAACGTTTAGGTCCGCTTTAATAAATTTAGCGATCTTTATCACTTCATAGCAGTGTCAGTGTTTGTTTTACTAAAAAAAAAAAAAATTAAAAAGTTGTTTGTCTCATTCAATAGATGAAGTTAAGAATTTTTTCCCGTCCTAAAATTCCAATTTTAAATTTGAAGCTTACGTTTACGCGAGCGGTGCGCGTAAACGCATGGGAGGATAACGTTGTCCAACAAACTCAGCCTGGGTATTGGTAAAATTAACATGTGTACCAAATTTCAACAAACTCGGTTAGCTTTTACTTTTACTCAAGTTATAGTCATTCACTCCCTGAACTTCGTTCCAAAAATCTCTAATAGCTTGCCGATGACACAAATTAAAGTATGTTAAGTTTCTAAAGCATATAAATTACGAAATTAATAATAGAATTTTTAACAAAGATAGACTAAAATTATTAACATATTGATTTTACATAAAAGATTATTTTATTTAACGTCCAGGGAGGACAATATTCTTTCTTTGCAAAACACTATTTAGCAATTTAGGAAGAAAAAACTTAAATTGCTTTTTTAAAAAATATACGTATACAAAATAGAGAAGGGGAAATTCGGTCGTAGATTGATCATACGAGTACAGTTAAGTTTTATAAGGTCACGTCATATCTACATTACACGTGCATGAGATTTTACCTCCCCCCCCCCCCCCCCTCCAACCAGTTTACATGATGCACAAAACCCTGATATGTAACGCTATTCCCCTAACTAAATTACACTGGAAATGGTTTTGAATGATTTATATCATGATTTTAATGGGAGAAGAAACTCCCAGAGCGAACTTAAAATTAATTTTATGGCACGCCAGGTGCTTTGTTGTACAAAAACCCTGGTTTAAAACTTGGAGAAGGGATTAGGGAAGAACCGAGAGATTAAATAATGATGAAATGAAGTCAAGTAAGGTAGGTATGGTAAAAGCCGGCCTATAAAGTAAAACGTACTTAAAATAACATTAATAAGATATGATACGACATTCAGGGTACAGAACAAACAACGTAACCGATATTCGATAACGACAGTAACAAAACCAAAATAATAGTGCAACTTAAGTACTAAATCTAATAAGAAGTACATATACTGTAAAAAAGTGGTATCAGAAAAATAAATCTAATCTTCGGTGTAAACTAAAAAGGGATGAAACTTTGGCTACGCTGATCCCAAAGTAAATACGAGGCGCGATTGAAAATCAAGGGCCGATGACATATAATAAGTGATTGGTAATACGGATTGGCTCACGCATGCGTAATAGCATTAAGTGGTCAGTGAGAATATCACCTCCATATTTTTAATAGGTTTTAGTTATCTGCCTTTGCAAGATAAGTGTGTAAAGATGAGTAGGTAAGGTAATAACAAGTCCCAGTAGTTGTGCCACGAGAGACGAGAGGACTATTTTTTCCATATCGTCACTGGATATGAAACTTGGATTTCATACTCAATGTTGAGGCGAAAGAACAATCTATGTAGCGGCGAGGATTTACTGGGTAGCTTATAAAATTTTAAAATCTCAGGGCAAAACTGGCTAAACTCCCAGGCAGCGGAATTTTATGCAGAATGTTTAAAAAAGATTTTTTCACGTTATCCACGGTGTTAAAACAAAATAGTGATTACGAATAAAAATAAAGTAAATTCATGTATTTTTGAACCACGCCTTGTAGTTTTTTTTAATAAAAAGATAAAAAGATGGAGGGGGTGGGCACTGCATATTAAAATTATTTCTCAAAAACGGTCTTAACGATGTACATTAAACAAATTCAAAAATTTAATATAATATGGGATTTAAATGCAGTACTTATCCTTATCACTATGAGAAGCTTTGTTCGAGTTTGCTAGGCCTATTTTTTCTTTCTCATATAAAGAGAAAGTATTGTGATAGCACGAAAATTCGATTTTGAGATTTTAATGGATTAACACGTTTTGAGGTCCTTTAAGTCCAAAAAATGGTTTTTAAAAAATGTTTGTGCAGACGCCTGGAGCCTAAACTACTGGGCCGATTTTGACGAAATTTGGCATATATGTTCAGAAAAATTATAGCTCGAGGCGAATCGAGAAATTAATTTGAGCTCCAAATGTAGTGGCGCACCCCCCCCCCCTAACTCTAAAAAAAGTGAAAAAAATTATTTCTCGAAAACGGTTCCGACGATTTTGATTAAAAAAATTCAAATTTTACGGTTTTGGTAGTATTCATACTACGGAACGCTTAATTTTTAATTTAAATAAAATTATAATTATTATTAACTACGGGAAACAGACAGAGAAAAATACACTCCAGCGCTGGAATTTGAACCACAGGCCTCTATATTTCCAGTATAGGAAATATAGAGCACTATACTGGAAATATAGAGGCCTGTGGTTCAAATCCCAGCGCTGGAGTGTATTTTTCTCTGTCTGTTCCCCGTAATTAATAATAATTATAATTTGATTTAAATTAAAAAAAATCTAAAATGTAGTCCTTTAAATACGATATAAGCCGTTTTCTTCGGAATATTTCCCGAAATGTTTATGAAAATAAATCTGATTTTGTTGATAATCTCGAAAACAAAAAGTAAACAACCACCTGTTGAATACATTTTAAATAATATCTTATAACTAAGCATCACATAGGTATATCATTGAAGCGAGCTTAATGCAATAAATATTTAATATTAAGCAAATTAATAGTTAATCATGATGAGTTTATAGTTTAAAAGGATAATTGGAGTAAACGGTACTCGGGTGGGACTCTCACTTCACTTGAAAGTTTCAATAGTAAAGATGGGTTCACATAGACACAGCTAGTAGAAAGACACGCGTATCCGTCTGTATAGATAATATTATAATATGTATTCGTGTTTTCTGAGTCCGAGTTGTCTCGAACCGATTTTTTTATCTTTGTGTGAACAAGAAGTTGTAAAGTACCTAGTTTTTAACAACACAATATTAATATCTTTTTATTTTTACTTTAACTCAATTAAAGTTAAACATAAACAAAGTGTTCTTTAACAAATTAACATAAAAAACGTATAAAACTAAATATGTAGGTACATAATTTTTTTATCAAAGAGGCCAAAAGAGTTGTTAGAAGTGACAGTGGTTTAAATTTTACTAATTCAATTTCCTAAAACACATTTTAATTTAATTTCATTTTACTTTTACTAATATAATTAAAGAATTTTATAATTAGAAGTTTTTTTATATTAGCAGTTTATATTTGTTTTTAACATAATTAGCGTGATAAATTAAATTAATTAAGAGATACCTCTACTAATGAATAAGAATAATCCTGATGCAAATTGTGAATTTAAATACATTTATGTATTATGTACGAGTATTTATCAAATGTGATAAGTACTCAAAGTATGCTTATTAGGAGTAGAAACCGGGGCTGGTTGTTAGATGGGGCAGGTATTACATACTGAATTTAATATGAAATGAGGTGGAGAGATACAGCATATATCTAAGTCTGTAAAGGACAAGATACATTAGGTCTTCCGTTATCAGCTTGAGGACAGGTCCCTTTATTAACAGATATGTGCTGATTTATATTTTTAACCCCTAAAAGTAAAAAAAATAGGAGCTATAAAATATGTTCTGCAGTATTCATTTGTTTTAATGTAGATTTAGTAAATACGAGATTGAAAACAATGTTCATTAAGCTTAGTTATCACTGTTTATTTAGATCTTTTAAACTTGTGTGACACGCTTTACTCGATTGCGTCCAAAATGGCAGCAGGGGGCTGGTTGTTACGGGATAAGTTGTTACACTGTAACAACCTGCCCCATTACTTCTTGTATGTAATAACCAACCCTATGTAAATTTATATTATTAAATGAACTGTTTGAACCGAGATTATGTTTAATTTTTACTTATAATAATAAAAACTAAAAGAAATAAATGCTTGCATACGAGTCTGCAAGACAGTGAGACATTTTCATGTAACTTTTTGGTGTCGTTTTTTGGTAACACATATTGGTGTCGTTTTCAAATTAATGTAGGGCTACTGCACGCTACTTTCAATAAACTATAAAAGTTTCATACAAATCATATCAGATCAGTACTTTCGAAGCTATAGGGGTAAATAAATGTATGTTTGTGCGCATGTGGAAGAGAAACAAATGAACGCAGAATGTGAAGAATGAAACTTATATGAAACCAAATATGAACTTATATGAAACCATCAATAGGCTAATCATGACCTACCATCCAAATTTTATTAAAATTGGACTTGTAGTTTTTAAGTTTTGGTGGTTTGCAACAATTGAACGACAGACCGACACGGAACCAAAAATGATCCCTCTTATCTGAAACGGATTTCTGTCTAGGAATTTTTCAAATCGAAGACCTACATTTTTTTCGTTCTTCGGAACGATAACATAGCTTCCGTTACCTCCGGTATGCTCGTGAGCAATACCATACAAAAATATAAAGTTTAAATCAATTAACACCAAGAATCAAGCAGAGAGTTCAAAAAAGTATTCCGGGTAACAATTATAATGAGGAAGCCAAAAGAGAATAAAGAACGAGGGAGGAAAAACAGAGTGTGACAGAGATAAGGGAGGCTTTGAGACGTGCTCTACTCGGAGATCAAAACTAGTTTGATTTTTAATGTTAGTTAATTGTTAGTATTAGTTAGGTAGTACTAGTGTTTTGTAGACTAGTATTAGATAGTTTGATTCAAGGTTAAAGTGTAGTGGAAGAGCGCTGGGCTATAGGGCTAGAGTGGGGGAGATCCGAAAGAAGCTGAACTACATGTCGCGTCCTCGGTTACCTTCGAGTTAGTTTTTTTCCTCTAGCCTAGTTCAACGTCTAGTGCAACTACGACTACCTCCTGCGACTACCTACTTTCCTGGTACCAAAACTCTTTTCGACTTTATTTGCCCTGCGAAGCGCGGTAAGGGAAAGGCCCTACAGCTGGAGACTGGATTGCACCACCTCCTATAGCTTTTTAACTCCCTGTTACACTTTTCTGAGTTTTTAAGCTAAAAGTAACATAACGTTTTTGACTTATGTTCCATAGCCTAAACATGAAAATTTGTTGTCTAACGGATATAATTTTCTTACTAGAGTAGTATTCCTCCATTTTCTTATTTATGACTAGTATACAGTTATTAATTATAAGTAAATTATAGTATAGCAAATAAAATAAATAACTTATAAGCTATACTTTTTATTTTAATTTATTTTTAGGAATGAAAACATAAAAGAGAAAATCAGAAAAGGAAAATGTTGCTCAAGCTCTTTACGAGCAGGTCAAGGTTCAGTGGTTAAATATGTTTAAGTTTTGAACATGGTTTGCATTTCTCTCTATTTAAATTGTTTAGAGAAATTTTAAGCTAGTCATTGTCACAAAACTTATTTTATTTTTACTTTTTTACTTATATTTTATGATTTTTTGTGTCCTTAACTATTGTTCTTACTAAGAACCTAAATATAAAACTAATTTTGAACTTGATGCTGTTTTAAGTTTTATTACCCAAGCAACCTATAATATCTGAAGTTCTTGAAATCATATTACTTAAATCTATAATGTCGAAAAATATTGAATAAGGTACATATGATAAATTCAAGAGATCTGGAATGTCCAAAAATAATTTCTAACAACTCTCAACACGCAAGTTCCTTCACCAAGATATAACTGTAACAACTTACCCCAATATTCGTAAAAACCTCCCCCATAGAGGGGTAGGTTGTTCCAATTTAAGTTATCGTAGATTATAAGTCCCTACGATAAAAGAAGTGAATATTGTGAGCCGAAAAGATTAGGTAGACAACACTTGGTTTTAAAGGAATACATGTTAAATTACTTTCATAAAACTTATGCCACGCCCAAATAAAAAAAGTGTAACAACCAACCCCGGTCTACTTTACTGAAAAATTATGATTTATTTAATTATTAAAAATCTGTGAAATGAGAGTTGATAGATTTATCAAATAAATATACATTTTTTTCTATGATAATATATAAAAATAGCTTTCTCGGTCATTATGGTTGAATAGTCTTATATTAAAATGGACTGCCAATTAGTGCTGCACATAGCTTCCTCGCAACCTATCATATACTTTATTGTTATATTAGCATTAAAATGATTGTTATATTACTTTTTTGTTATATTGTTTATTGCGTACAAACTATTAACAGTTTTAGCGATCTTTAACACTTCATAGCGGTGTCGCTGTTGGTTTTACTAAAAAATTGTGTTAAAAAAAAATGTTTGTCTCATTGAATAGATGAAGTTAGATTTTTTCCCGACCTAAAATTCTGATTTTTAATTTGAAGTTCACGTTTACTCGAGCGTTGCTCGGGAACGCTTAGACGGATAACGTTGTCCAACGAACTCGTCCTGGGCATTGGTAAAATGAACGTGTCTATCAAATTTCATCAAAATCGATCGACATTTACTCAAGTTATCGTCACACGTTTCATACTTCGAGGACACAAAGACCGACAGACAGACAGACACGAGACCAAAAATGTTCCCTGATGTCTGAAACGGATTTCTGTTCTGTTTATCGTACTCAAAAGTGAACACAACAATATTAAAGACAAAATTAAAATATTAATAACTTGTATGTTCTTATTATTGAAGAAGGCACAGAGGAAATTTTCTGTACTTAATGTTCAGAACGAAATGGTTAAAATATGTTTCGTGACAGGTCCAATAATCAAGTCGTTGTTTTATAAGTATTCGTGATTTCTGATAAAGAAACATTTAGTAATGAGTTTTAGCTCATCAACATATAATGAAAATTGTTATTTTGAACAAATGTTGCATTATTTGTCATAAGGCATGCATTTTTAAATATTAAAAGTATATTAAACCAAATAAATATTAAAGAAAAAAAATAAAGAAATTAAAATAAAAACTGAGAATAATAATGTAAAACGTTACATGATCTCGGGGTGCGTAAATGTATGGAAATTCCTAAAGAGAAGAAAAGCCGCACATAAACTTAAAAGTATTTGTTAAAATTGGAAGAGGGTAGAAAGAAAAATGGTTTCGCGGGAACATAAAAAGATGTGGCAGAAAGGATAATAAAGGAAAAGACCCCCCCCCCCCTTCTAACCAAAAATGTTTGGACAAAGAGGTAGCGTAGTGGACAAAGGAGAGGGTGGCTGGGATCTTAGAGCTATTACATTAATGCTTTCAATAGTATAAACCATAAATATTTTCTTTTAGGGTAATCCTCCACCTCTTAGACTTTCAACGACCTTTTAAAATTGGTACCTAAAGGATGAAAAAACCTCTAAAAAGGTTCCTCTGGTAAAAGAGGGTAGCCCTCTATTTTATAAAATTTATGCTAATCATATGAAATTCAATTATTTTTTGGAGGGGGAATGAAATATTAAAGAGTTTAGAAAAAGAAATTCTGCGGAATGGCCTATAAAAAAAGGGTAAATGAAAAGCCGTTTGTTGATATCCCAAGCAAAGTCACAGCATTTTCTTTCAAGAATGATACTGAGTGAAGTAACAGTACAAACGTTATTATACATCTAAAGATTTAGTCTGATATTGCAAAAGCAAAAATCTGTCGATCCCATCAAACAGATGAAAAATAAAGGGAACTAATCAAGACGAAAATTGCCTTAACTAACAGCTTAAAGTGGTTTCAAACATTTTAAATAACAACAAGAGAAAACCTGTTATATGTTCAAGAAATTGGTGTTTACCTATTATGAAATACGGTCCGGTTACCATCAAAAGATGTAAACTTTGTTACCCTTTAAAATAAGGGTATATTTTATTTTTAAAAAAATGAAATAAAATAAACTACCTCATTTTCAATTGTTTGCTCTTCCAAGCTTACCAAAACCTGTAATCGTTCTGAAGAAGGAAAATATTTGATGTCTCCGATTTTAAAAATTCCAAGACCGAAATCCGTTTCAGACATCAGGGAACATGTTTGGTTCCGTGTCTGTCTGTCGGTCGGTCGCTCAATGTTTGCGAACCAACACATCTTAAAAACTACACGTCTGATTTTAATGAAATTTGTATGGTAGGTCATAATTAGCTCATTGTTGGTCCCATATAAGTTTCAACCTTCTGCGCTCATTTGTTTCTCTTCTACATGCGCACAAACATACATATATTTTTGTACCTTTAGCTTCAAAAGTATTTATCTGATTTGTATGACACTTTACAGTTTATCAGTACCTTTATAGTTTATCTGTACCGTCTGCGCTCTTTAACTTTTGCTAAATTGATACATAATTCATGTACAGAATCAAAACAATTTTGATAAATAAAAAAAAAACCGGGGGAAACAAGAAAATAAGACAATAATGGCTTGTAAAAGCATAAAATCAAGAAAGTACGTGATAGGATGCGAGGAAGCTATGTGTCACACCAATTGGCAGTTTTTTTTTATTATTATATGACAAATGAACAGTTTTTTAAATTTAATTTTTAATAGAACTGAATCAAAAAGGTTTGAAAAATGTTCCTATGCAGGAATGAAATATAACCGTTTTTGAAAAAAATAAAAATAAAATGAGTTAGTTTATTATTTAGTTAAATTTATATTGAAAGTGAAAAAGAAACCAATAAGAGCGGAAGTTCCAAAATTATATAGGACTACAAAGGGCCATGTATGACCTGCTGTAGAACTAAAAGACGATTTGTTTTAAGGATATAGTGATTAGCAATAAAGTTGAGGGGCAGACAGGCATATAGACACGATACAAAAAATGTTCACTGATGTCGAGAACGGATTTCTGTTATAGAATTTTTTAATTCGGAGACAAAATAAATTTCGTTTTTGAGAACGATTATAATGCTTCCGATACCTTGGATTATCTCGTAAGTCACAAACGCAGACTTCAAACACCATGTTTTAGAAAACAAAAATACGTAAAAACTCTATCTTCGAACCAAGATTAAGTATTCACATTATTAAAAATATATTCGTACATTCTATAAATATATTAAATAAATTTATTTGAAGGATTCGAGTTTAAAGAAAGCGTTTTAAGATTTTAAAATTCTATAAAATTATATTTTTAAGTATACACACGTAATTATATTAAATACTAGCTGGATACCTGTGCTTCGCTATGGATTGTGTTATTTTTAATTTGATGGGTTTATTAACTACCATCAAGAAACATTTAAATTGTTTTACTAATCGAGAGTATCTAGATTCTATTCCTCCCCCATATTTCTATACCCTCTCCCCTTTGATAATATAATTTGCAAATATCCCAAATTACTAATTAATTCCGACTATTGATGAATAATTGATGAATGAAAAGCAGTGTTTTCCTTCTTTATACCCCCATGTCTTTTCCATCCGTGGGTTGAAATTGGAATTATCTTTTATTAATCTATATAAAATCCAAATACCACTCACTCACTCACTCACTGACACATCACGATATCTCTGAAACCACTGGACCTACGACCATGAAATTTTGTAGGTGGGTTCCTCTTACCTCCTAGGTGCTCGCTAAGAAATATTTTAAAAATCCGCCCTCTTGATTCAAGATGGCGGCCATTTATATACAAAATTCGACAAGACGATATCTCGGGAACCAATTGTGCTAGAACCTTGAAATTCAGAAGTTGGCTTCCTTTTATGAAATTAGTAACTTTTGATAAATAGTTTACCTATCGGGCATATTGATTCAAGATGGCGGCCATACATATATAAAATTCAACATGTGTGCATGTTCTTAATACAAATCTACAGTTTTAGTCCGATCTCGATGAAAATTTGCACACTTGACCTTCAAAGCAAGGGGAAAATCACTGTCTACATGAATATTCCAAATTTTAATTTTGGTACACAGGGGTACGGGGTACAAATGTTAAAGTAATGAACATCCTTCATGATGCATAACGTTGAAAAGCTCTTTAAGAGGACAGTAATTGTGGTTATGTACAATTTTATCATATTTTCACTTAGGAGGGGGGTATAATTAAAAAATATAGCTATATCTTATATAAAAAAGTGTATCCGTATGAGGGTATGTCTTTTATCCTAATTTGATGAATATTTACACACTTTTTCTTCAAAACAAGGTGAAGGTCACTGCCTACATGAGATTACGAAATTAAAATTTTGGTACACAGGGGAACGGGGTACAAGTGATGAATACCCTTCATCTTCATGATGCATATCGTTGAAATGCTCTTTAAGAGTACAGTAATTGTTGTTATGTGTACGGGGTACAAATGACAAAGTAATGGATACCCTTCATGATACAAATCGTTGAAAAGCTGTTGAAGAGAAAAGTAATTGTTCTTAAGTACAGTTTTGTCTTATTTTCATTTAGAAGGGGGAGAGGTAAAATTGAAATTTATATCTATATCTATATATGTATATAAAAGTCAACATATGTGTGTACATATGCATGTTCTTTTATATAAATGTACAGTTTTATTCCGATCTCGATGAAAATTTGCACGCTTGACCTTCAAAGCAAGGGGAAGGTAACTGTTTTCATGAATTTTCGAACTATAACTTTTGGTTCAAAAGGGTACGGGGTACAAGTAATGAATACCCTTTATGTTCATGATGAATATCGTTGAAATGCTCTTTAAGAGTACAGTAATTGTTGTTATGTGTACAGTTTTGTCATATTTTCATTTAGGAGGGGGTAAATTTAGGATATTTGCAAATGATCTTATCAAAGAGGTGGGGGATATAACTAGGAGGAATAGAATCTAAATATTCTCGCATAGTAAAATAATTTGTATGCTTTTCTGGTAGTTTATAAACTTATCAAATTTAAAAACACTCCGTAGCGAAGCACGGGTATCCAGCTAATATATTATATTTTTACATCCAAAATAGGAGCCCTTTCCCAATTATTAACTTCTTAACTTCAGGAGATCGGTCTGGGATCGATTCCCCTTCTTTATTTATTTTCCCATCTCCTCCTTAGGGATACAAATGTATAAAATCCGTATTGGCAGATATTAATATAATTAAGAAATTATACTACTTATACACTCGTAGATTTTCTATTAGCGTTTTAAAGAAGTGGTGATAATTATGTTAGTAAAGGTTTAGGCATAGTAAGGTGTGATTTAAAAAAATTGCCTTCTTGCTGATTTATAAACTATTTAAATAATATAATATGAGACATTTGTTTAAAAAATGAATCTTAATATTTTTTGACAGCGATTGAACAGTTCTTTTAATAGAAATAAATAAAATTATAATTTTGAAATATATACAGAAGCCCCGTTCTCCTCCCCATATTGAGTTACAAAAATGTTTTATAGCCTATATACTACCCGCTGAATTGAGCTTAATATTGTACCCCAAAAAGTAACAAAATCTGTTCAGCCGTGATTGACGCACAGATAAACAGACATAACAATTTCTAAACTTAAATGCGTTATCAGGACTACTCATTTAGTGGAAATACCAAATTTAAGCCCAATCGGATACATGCACAGACACCACTCCAATCTTGTACATCTATATATTTAAGATTATTTAAATCTAAATTTCTATAAAAAGAAGCTAATGAATGTTATAAGGTAATTCAAATATTTCATAACCTTGTATTACGTACAAAATCAATTTCGTATCTTTGACCTAACAAGTTCACATCGTTATCTCAAATCACATTCTTTAATAATTTACGATAGATTTAACATATATCTATATATATATATATATATATATATATATATATATATATATATATATATATATATATATATATATATATATATATATATATATATATATATATATCGTATCCGTTATGTAACTATCATACATCAATGTTTAAATAGTTTAAGGTTTAAATATATCTTAATTAATAGCGATAAGATTAATGGATGTATTTATAATTAATTTTTCACTCTTGAACATTTCTGTAGTAGTATCGTTGTATGCAAATGGTCAAAAGGGCACAAGGCTTAGGTTTCCGGTTTTATCAAAACATATACTACTGGCTATTTCCTATATTAAAAGGAGGGGGGGGGGGGGAGGTGAGAAATTTTATAATATTGACCTCTTAATCAAATTCAACGGATTCGTTTTTGATAATTCTTTTCTTTACGATTTTTCAGATTTTCGGAGGAAGAACCCTCAAATTAGGAAGTTAAAATTAATTTCGACTTGGGATATGATTCTTCTGAACATGTATGGCAAATTTACTCGTAATCTGCCCAGTATTTTAGGCTCCACATGTCTTCAGAGACGACAGCCAACAAATTACAGACGTCAGATATATTTTAAACACCACTTTACTAGGACCCAGGGGATTTTAAAGCGTGTAAATCCATCAAAATAGAAGAAATCGGAGTTTTCACCATCACCATACATTCTTTGTGTGAATCTAAACTAAATATTATATATTTGAAAGAAAAAAACAAAAAAATGAAAGAGCCCGTAAAAAGGCTTTGGCCTGAAAAAAGCTTATATAACTAAAATATGATAATACGGTCAATGATACGGGGTTGGCGTGTCGCATCATCAGGGGATTGATTCTGTAACTTTTATGTGATTATACTTAAAAATTTGTTATGTGTCAACGTGTCTGTAAAATTACTAATAAAATTTATAATTTTTGATATACTACAACTCAAATGATAGTTGAAATCAATCGGGTTTTGTGTTTAAATAGAATAATTTCAAGATAAAAAGAAAATTTTATATACTACGTTTTTGAATTTTCTAATGAATCGTAGGTATGTAATGTTTATAGTATAATTGTTATTGTTATATAATATATAATGTTAGTGGCAAAAAAAAAAGTTCTGAATTTATTTACATCACATAAATGACAACCATCTAGAGAGCAGAGAGCTGATCTTAAACCTATAAAAGGACAAATCTTTGAACAACGGATCTCTCTAACACCCAAATCTAAACCGTGCCATCGATAAATTTGAAATAATATAAATAATATACTCGATATATTTCCTGTTTTGCTGTCATTCAATGTTTATCTCTATTTATAAAAATCACAAATTTGAAACCCGTCAAAATGAAGATTGCGAAAATATGGGACATGGCAAAACAAATAAAATAACTTGCTGATTTTTTCCGAACTAACTTTCCATACAGCAAAATTTGCTAAAAACCAATTAAATTCTGCTGAAAGATGGTATAAAAGTATTAAAATAATGCATTGTCATCGTGTTCTGAGCTATGCATGGGCGCCCATATGGGGGGGCAAACAGGGGCGCTTGCCCCCCCCTGGAATACTGATCCATTTTTTTAAAAAAACAAAGTTCAATTTATAAATATTTAAAAAAAAAACCATTAGGGTAATAGCGTATATTATAATAATTCTTCGTATGTATAGTTGTAGTGTATGAAATTAGTACAAAAAAAATATATATATAATAAAGTAAGAAATTTATAGATAAAATATTGAAGCAAAGGAGCAAGTTATTATAGTATGAAACCGGATGAAACGTTTCATTCTTGCAGTATTCTTCTTGTCGAAGTTTATCAAATAGTATCGTCTCACCTCTCTCTCTTGATACCCTAAGGACACCCTATATTGCCATTATAACACTCTCTTATCAATTCTACGATGGCAGATAACAGGCTTAGCAGTTTATGCATCATTAGTGTTCACCGACAATTCGTAACCAAAAATAAAGATATAATCATAGAAAAAATTATATCTGAGTTTGGAAAGGTAAAATCTAAAATTTCTATTTTCAGATTAATAAGTTTAAAAATAATCCATTTTTATTAATATGTATTTTTTATTTTTATTTTGATTCATCGTGAATAATTATTTTATTTTATTTTGTATTTGACGAAACGTAGAACATCTAGCTCACCTTTTATTCAGATATATTAATATTTCAATTGCTTAATAATAATTAATTTAAGTCATTTTAATTTTTAATGCTTTTTTTTTAATTACAAATTTAAATGGTATTCCTATATTATCATCAGTATTATAAAGTACAATAATGTTGCAATAGGTTATTCAATTTTACAATTTAAACTTAATCATTCTGCAGTTGGTAATATTTTAATTTGTATGATATTGAAGATAATCTGTTCAGCTTAGATTTTATGTTTCAAGCTATTGATATTAAGTTGTTGTTATTATTGTTGTTACTTGTTGTTTAAGTACACTCATAATCATAGCAATCATAATTACCATCATGTTATCACACAAATGTAAACTTGAACTTTTATTTTATTATTTCCTAATTAAGAAGGAATTAGTACAGACATTTTTTAGTTTTTTTTATAATGTTTAAAGATGTCGAAATTTAACATGTTATTTTTATAAAAAAAAAAAAAAAATCAAATTATTCAAAGGTTGTACATTTTATAAAAATTATTATATAATTTCAAATTTGTTTTAATATTTATATCAATCACCCTCTCATCCCCAATTCAATTCGATCCCTTAAATCAATAACCTTCAATTTTTTTTAATTTTATAAAATTATTTTTTCTAGCCCTACTGCCTCAACGTATATTCCATTTTACTTGCAGAATTTCTTGAGAAACAAATGCCCTATTTTAATAAAACTTTTTTATTGTTACTTTAAAACCATTTATTTTTTTATTAGATTATAGAATATAAAAATGTTTAAGTTTGAAATCTATAATTAAATTGCGAATATGATAAAACAAATTAATATGTGTATATATATATATATATATATATATATATATATATATATATATATATATATATATATATAAATTATTTTGGCCCCCCCCTAAATTTTGGACTATGGGCGCCCATGGAGCTATGCTAAAAGTTTTAAATGTATTCGGAAAGTTAGTTAGAAATCGATTGCCAGATTTGTACCGGACAAACAAACAAACAAACAAGACAGCAAGCTAATAAAAACGTAGTAAGAAACAGAAATAGAAACGTAGTAGAAATCAAAACAGAGTGTTGTCCTTATTGTTTTTATTTTCATTTCGGACCGAAATAACTTTCATTGGGCTTATCGTTATTCAAGGCTGTTTAATAACTTAATAGATTTCATTATATTTTTATTTCGACTTTAATATTGTGTTGATTTTTGTTTAATACAATACACTTAATAAAGTACGTTTTTTATAAAAACTTTATCAACAATTTTATTTTTTATTTTATCACTACTAATAAAATACGTTATATATAAGTCACGTTATAAGTACTCTAAATAAAAAAAAAGTTATAAAATTCTAAATAAAAGTTTCTTAAAAAATAATTAAAAGATTTTTTAGCTCTGGATCACAAACAGCCAAATCACGGCGAGGTAATTCGGTATTCAGCTATACAAAAGGGCTGGGCACGACTATGCAGATTCAATTTGATATATACCTCAGTTAGCGATACGTCAAAGTTTGGACATGTCCAAAAAGTTACAGTATCGATCCCCTGATTTATTAAAATTATATAAATATAATTGGGCCAATTTAAAGGTTTTTAAAATTAATGAAATAGAATAATGGCTTCTTCTAATACTAAATAAAAGATTTATGTAAATGCGGCTTGAATCGAAATAGAGATACATATTTTAAATATTATGTAAGGTTAGTTAATGATTAAGAACTTTAAAGGAACAAAAGCACATTGAAATAAAGAAGAAAAATGTAAGTTAACTTTTACAGCAGATATTTTAAAGGCATTAATTGATGTTAAAAGAACTAAATTGATAGAAAATTTGAAAAAACCATAAATTTGATTAAATTTACTAAATAGATATATATTCACGTCATAAGTTTTAGCGAAACCAGAAATTTTGTCTTAAATTCACGTTGATCTACAAAAACAGTGCATTCCTCTGATATAAAATAAAGTGGCATTTGAAGGCAGCAATAAATAATACTCTATACATAAATAAATATGCAATTGAACCAATCCAATTACATATAATTGAGTACATAAGAATAATTAAACAAACTGCATATCCACTTGAAATTATACTTTTAAACAGGTTTTGGCCTTTTAAGGTCATCATTAAACCATAATGGGTCTTATAATGTTTATGATATGGACGTAGAAGAACTCACGTTACTTTAATAAAGGTATAAATATGATGGTGAGTGTTAAATTATGGAAACCAACGTATGACTGGGTTGATAGAGATTTGATTGTAAATATCGATAAATAAAAACTCTGTCTGAACTCATACTTAATCTTTCTCATATACGAGCACATGATTACTTGGTCCAGTGTATTCCATTTATTAGTCGAATTGTTTCGAGTTTTCGTCGTTAAATTTGATGATAATTGAATATTTTATCAAGATTTACCATAAAAATAACTCCTTGGCGGGGTATCGAATTCGACCTCACACCCTTTGCATAGCTATTTTCTCAGGATCTAGATTTTTCCTGGGTAAGATACATTTTAGATTTATTTTAACAAAATCGCCGGAACCTTTTTCGAGAAATACTTTTTTCGGAGTTTTTAAGGAGGAATGATTCTTAGAGCGTCCCGGTAACTCATTGCTATCACATGGACCTGTCATGCAGGAGGTTCCGGGTTCGATTCTTGACTGCGACAAGGGCCCTTCTGGGTGTGTCACCCAGAATCGCCATTTAAATGGGTACCTGCTTATGTGAAGTGGCGACAAACTGGTTGCGTATGTGGTAACGTTTACCTCTGATAGAGACCTCGGGCAATGGGCGTGGGGTATGGGGCCTATTACTGGGAGCCTCGGGCCAACAGTCACTTGGGGTCAGGGCATAGGAGGTGGCCTAAACCTGGGGCAATGGTCCTGGAGCCGGGTGCCTGTGGCCTTTGGCCAAGGGCTTGGAAAAGTGGGTACCTGTACACTACGGATGTATTTAACCGTAAATAGAATATCCAAATGATATTAAGAAAATTATATTCTGTAATTTATAGTTTTGGACTTAATCTTTAAATAATACTCAACCGAGGAGGTCTGGAGGGGAAATTCGGCATAAATAGTTTTTTTAGTACGATTTTCGTGGAAATTTATGACATATTTTATCGATAGATAAAACAGTAGATTCTGCTCGTCGCGACTGCACTAACTACAGACAGACATTTTTTCAAAACCATTTTTCTAAGGTCGAATTTTAACGCCTTCACAATACTTAATCTATTTATACTATTTGCATTTGAGAAGGTAAAACGTATAATTTGTCGTTAAGATTACCTCCATTGACACTTTAATTCCTTTGATAAAAATAAGTTTATATTAAATATATGCTTTGAAGTTGTTAAGAGAAAGAATTTTAGTAATCTAAAACCAAAAAATTGAAATATAAATTTAAACACTAGTAG
This sequence comes from Gerris lacustris, assembly GCA_951217055.1. Taxonomy (NCBI): domain Eukaryota; kingdom Metazoa; phylum Arthropoda; class Insecta; order Hemiptera; family Gerridae; genus Gerris; species Gerris lacustris. The sequence continues at coordinate 72,118,772 of OX578277.1, read as the reverse complement.
GACTATTATACAATATAATTAAATCGGTAAGAGATTAAAAACTTATTACAGGGTTAAAAAATTACATATTTAGTCAATATTTGATACAAAAAAGAATTGTTTAATAAATATAAACAGGATAATTTTTTAATATTATTTGATTTAAATATGCAGAATTTCAAGGACATGTGTAATCTTTCCCTCTACAAAAATGTTGCTATACCAAAAAGAACGAAACGCAAACAGGGAACTAATTTACCTGTTTCGACTTATCAGATGATTTTATTTTTTGTTGACACAATGTTACGTTTACATAAACGGGGTTTAAATAACGTACGACGAATCAAAATATTTCTATATAACTAAAGTTTACACATAATTCTTGCTATCTGTAAACAATGATAAAGATTTATATGTATTTATCGTGAACAGTGAAGTAACTCGTAAGTGACAGAGAGATAATTCATTAAAAATATACTGTTATCATATTTTTTCATTAACATTATCTAGGCACCTTTCGTCTCGTCAACCTGCTATATTACATTATTTTTATCCTTATCAGCAAGAGATTTTTTTTCTTTCTTTTCTAGTTTTAGTCTTTTTACGTCAGTTACGTAATAAAGTTGTTCTTTATTCCTTACTTTTTTTCTAGGTAAAAAACGATAAAAATGTAGCACATAAGTAGAAGGAAAATTTATTACCCAACATGACAAGCATTCAGACATTTTTATAGTTTTATTTAAGAGAAATTTTTACAAGCGATCACACACATTTCTGAAAGTTTGAAGCAATTTCTAACCCCTATTTAAATTAAACTTATGGTCGCTGCTATCTGGACAGAATTTATGTGGAAGATAATCAGAGTGTGATGATGTTACATAGCAATTATAAATTTGACATCTATATATACAAAAGTCAACGTATGTGTGGGTGTGTGTGTGTGTTTGTTCTTTATACAAATCTACAGTTCTAGCCCGATTTTGATGAAAATTTGCACACTTGATCTTCAAAGCAAGGAAAAAATCAAGATCTACATGAATTTTCGAAATTTAAATTTTGGTACACAGGGGTACGGGGTACAAGTAATGAATACGGGGTGAAAGTAATGAATACCCTTCGTGATGCATATGGTTGAAAAGCTCTTTAAGAGTACAGTAATTGTTGTTATGTGTAGTTTTGTCATATTTTCATTTAGGAAGGGGGTAAAATGGAAAATATAGCTATATCTATATATAAAAAGAAGAGTATCTATAATAGAGAATGTCTTTTATACAAATCTACAGTTTTATCCCAATTTGATGCATTTTTACACTATTTTTCTTCCAAACAAGGTGAAGGTCACTGCCTACATGATTTTCCGAAATTAAAATTTTGGTACACAGAGGTAGGGGTACAAATGTCAAAGTAATGGATACCCTTCATGATGCATATCGTTGGAAATCTCTTTAAGAGTACATTAATTGTTGTTAAATACGTTTTTGTCATATTTTCATTTAGGAGGGGGGTAAAATAGAAAAGGATATCTAAATCTGTAAAAGTCAACGTAAGTGTGAATATGTTTATGTTCTTTATACATCAACAGTTTTAATTCGATCTCGATGAAAATTTGCTCATTTGACCTTCAAAGCAAGGGGAAGATCTCTGTCTACATGAATGTTCGAAATTAAATTTTTGGTACACAGGGGTACGGGGTACAAATGTCAAAGTTGAAAACCCTACATGATGCATACTGTTGAAAAGCTCTTTAAGAGAACAGTAATTGTTTTTACGTGCATTTAGGGGTTTAAATGGAAAAATATGTCTAAAAGTCAACGTATGTGTGTATTTTCTTTATAGAAATCCATAGTTTTAGTCCGATCTCGATCAAAAAATGCACACTTGACCTTCAAAGGAAGAAAAAATCAGTGTCTACATGAATTTTCGAAATTTAAATTTTGGTACACAGGGAACAGGGTACAATAATGAATACGGGGTCAAAGGACTGAATACCCTTTATGATGGATATAGTTGAAAAGCTCTTTGAGATTACATTAATTGTTGTTATGTACAGTTTTGTCATATGTATTTTCATTTAGGAGGGGGTAAAATGGAAAAATATAGCTATATCTTATATAAAAAAAAGAGGGTCTGTATGAGGGTATGTCTTTTATTCAAATCTACAGTTTTATCCCAATTTGATGAATATTTACTCACTTTCCCTTCAAATCATGGGGGAGGGAGGTCACTGTTTACATGAATTTTCGAAATTTAAATTTTGGTACAAAGGGGTACGGTGTAAAAATGTCAAAGTAATGGATTCCCTTCATATCATGCATATCGTTGAAAAGCACTTTAAGAGAAAAGTAATTGTTGTTATGTACAATTTTATTTAGGAGGGGATAAAATGGAAATTTATAGCTATATATATAAAAATCAACGTATATGGGTGTATGTTCTTTATACAAATCTACAGTTTTAGTTCGATGTCGATAAAAATTTGCCCACTTGAACTTCAAAGCAAGGGGAAAATGACAGCCTACATTAATTTTGGAAATTTAAATTTGGTACATAGGGGTATGGTACAAGTAATGAATACTGGGTCAATGTAATGAATACCATTGATGATGCTAAAGCTCTTTAAGAGTAGAGTAATAGTTTTTATGTATTGTTTTGTCATATTTTACTTTAGGGAGGGGGGGAATTTAGGATATTTTAAAATTAGCTTATCAAAGAGGAGGGGGTATAGAAATAGGTGGGAGCGATAGAATCTAGATATTCTTGCATAGTAAAATAATTTATGTTTCATTATGGTTGTTTATAAATTTATCTAATTATAATAACACTCCGTAGCGAAGCGCGGGTACCCAGCTAGTTTTTAAATAAATGCAAGCGATTTCGTTCATAAATAATTCATAATTATATTCATTTTAGTTTTAAAATTTAGAAATTGCGATAAAATTGTCATATTTGTCATGTCCCTCGGGTAAACAGGCTTGAAATGATATTCTTTGCCTTAACTAACTCGGCTGTAACGAATTATTTAATAGATGTTATAAGCAGAGAATCGACTAATTTTTTTTTTATATACATTTACATTAGTCATGACAATTGGCAATACAATTAGTCGTAGCCTTAATTATATAATTTGTTGAATAGAATAAAAAAAAAAAACAGAAATATTAATAAAATAGTTATTATTAGTAACAATAGTAAAAATAGTAGGGAAATAAACTCTCGTTCACTGCCTCCTCTTATTTACTTTTTAGTAACACTAAGCTTTCGGGTATCGAACACTAAAATAAAATTTAAAAAAGTAAATTTGCAACTTAAATCTATTGATTTTAAATATAATTTCATTTTAATGACTATTTAGACAATCAAATAGCATTGATTATTTGTAAATCATTATTAGGATCCTTAAGTTAACACAAAATAAAATAAAAATTAGTTTAAATATCCATGCCTAATTAACACCGATTTATCCAATGTCATTTAAAATCTTCTACCCCGAGTCACCGAAAAATAAAGTTAGAGGAATAAAATATCAATCTAAAAAAATAATCTATTAGTAATCAATAAACAACAAACAAGTTAGCAGTGAAATAATTCAAAGAACAACTCTATTATTTATGTTAGAACTAAATAATGAGAACTCTCTGAAATACAAAAAAGCAAAGCCTAAGACACTTAATGCATAGCTAACGATCATAGTTAGCAGGAATTCGAGGACATACACGCAACGAAGTTATTATCTTTCTTGCAGAGAAGCTCTAGGCATGTTTACTAACACAGAATGTTGTTAACGAGAAAATCCATCCATAATTGAACGTAATGATAGTTAAGTGACGTAAAAGACGGAGCTCCTTGGCCTTCAACATCCTTGACAAATAACCCGACAATATTTCAAAACGAAAGATAAATATTATCAGCAGACGGGTGGCTCGACCCGAGAAAGATGCATCAAGAAAATTGCAATTTGCTTAAGTGAAATAGATGGTCGATAGACTACATCCTAGTGAATTTTTTTTAATACAATAGACGGATTTCATTTCATAAAAACCCGACTAAATTCTCCGTGCTTTGAATTTGAGGTAATATGGGGTGAAACAAAGTTGTTTTTATTTACGTTCTATAGAAGTAACGTTTCTCATAAATAATATATATCTATAATCCTAATAATTTTAGTAAGAAATTAGACATTTATTTTTCTCTCTTTCTTTGAATATAAATTAATTGTTTCCTGATTAAACCAAGTCGAATGTAGTTTACATATTCGGAAATAGACTTCTGCTGGAACTGACTGAACTTTCTTGAACAAATAGTACCCTAGGCTAAAGTAAATAATCCGTTATTATTTTATTAGAGCATTAAATAATAAAATCGCTTAAATTAAAATAAATTTAATAAAATAAAATATTTTTATATTTAATTTTATATGACAATTAATACTTGAAATCTAAAATAATAGGTTTACAAGTAATTAAAACTCACTTTTGCGATACTTCGACTACTTAGATCATTTTAGGCTTAGTAGCGTACACAGAAAATATTTTCGGGGGAGACACAACTTAACCTTTAATTAGTATATATTGGGGTATGCTAAATGCGGGTTTAGCATACCCCAACAAGGGTTGGCAAAAAGGACCAAAATGCGGTCTAGTTGCTAGGCTTGGCCTCCCCGCCCCATTACTACTAGCATACCCAAAATTAATTGATGCACCATCTGAATACCCGTGCATAACTAAGAATGAATTGTACATTTATTTTCATAAATTGGATAGGTTTATAAACTAACAAAAATTCTTATGCTAAGCAGGATTATCTACACATTATACAATTTAACTATTTTTTAGTAATATGATATTTATTATTGTTGTAAAAATATATGAACACACGCTTTCAAGACACATTCAATTAAACATTTCAACATCAGATCAAACGACAAAGTCAGATTAAATTAACAACACAAAATTAATAGTCAACTATAAAAAACATTTAGTCATTAATGGATGGCCATAATTTACAACAATTATTCATGATTAAACAAGGAGTTACAATATAATTTGACAAACATTTTTGAAAGAAACTCCATCATAAACTGCTCCTCAAGAAGTGGCATTCTAATCATCATCGATTAATAATAATCAATACGCAGATCTTATGGCGAATAATTATAATTCCTCTTGCCATACTTATAAAGATTACCTACAGATAAAAAAACTTTATAAAAAGTTAACCTCCATGTATTGGGTTCTAATTAATTGTGAACAATACAAAACAACTTTTACATACGTAAACAGTTTTTACGTGGAGACTTTTTCATTTTTCCAATACAAAACAATGTCTCTTAAGGTAAACAAGGTGGTACAAATTGAAAAAAAAAAATGGATTCGGCAATCGGGCTTAATAGTGTACGCATCCCACTTCATTTTAATGCATTTATTTCAATTGACTCTAATCTGAGCCAACCAGGCAATCAGGCCGGTCTAGTTTTTAATATAGTTTAACCCCCGTCCTGTAATGACCCAAGCTGTTGATCCGGAGTAAAAAAATCTAACGGCAAAAATCCGGGCCCAGGTAGTAATTGCGCTGGACTAGTTAGTTATCGCATACTTATGAAATTCAGTAATAATAATAATAATAATAATAATAATTACTTATGAAATTCAGTATATTAATCCTATCGGAAGAATTGGAGTCCTAATTCAATTCAATGCATTTAATTCCGTCGGCAAAAATCTGGGCCCAGCCGGCAATCGGGCCGGTCCAGTGTATAATATTTTTAATTTAACCGGAATAAATCCAGGCCAAGCCGGCAAGTAGGCCGATTTAGTTATGGCATCCTAATTCAATTCAATTCCATAGGCAAATATCTGGACCCAGTGGTAATCTGCCCGGCCAAGTGTTTATAGTTTTTAGTTCCATCGGCAAAAAAAACTACTCAGCCGGCAATTGGGTTGATTAAGTATAGTTGACACAACCCTAATATAGTTGACACAACTTATTTAATCCTTTTTAAAAATCCTGGCCGGCCTAGTAGACGTAAGCTAATTCAATTCTATAGGGAAATATTTACAGCAAATGCGAATGCATAAGCCATGACTGTGTTTCGGTTCTTTAATGTGTTGCGGGACCAAGTTATATAATCATTTGTGGGAGGGGGCTAGGCCTCCCCCCCGTAACTAACTGCTCAGGGTGACTAGAAGATTCAGTTGCATAAAGTAGTCTCTATAAGATGACAATGACATTATTTTGAATCATAATTATTCTTGTCATTTTATCTCTTATACTTCATGTTAGCAGTAAATAGTTGGAGTTATGATTACGACCGATTATAGCATATAAATCATAAATCAAATATGACTATGAATTTATTTTGAAGTAAATTAAAGCCTCAAGTTTATTATTACTTTTTAAATATCAATTATTTATAATGTCCCTATCCCTCTCCAAGGCGAATGCTGCTATGCAATAAAAATAAAATATCTTCATAACAAACCAATATTCCCAACCTAGCCCACAAGAGTTTTTCTTTAATTTAAATCTACCAGTGAATCAGTTCGATGCAAGTAAAATCCCAAACTTCTTTATAAACATACATATTCTACCAACATTTATTGCTTCCGAGCTTACTGAAGGAAACGGAAGCTATGTGATCGTTCAGAAAAAAAATTAATGTCTCCGATTTCAAAAATTTAAAGACAGAAATCCTTTTAAGACATCAGAGAACATTTTTGGTTCCATGTCTGTCGCTCAATTTTTCGAACCAACATATCTTAAACATTGTTCTTTTATTTTCGTTTGATAATTTTGCTTCCGAGCTTACCGAAGGTAACGGAAGCTATGTGATCGTTCTGGAGAACGAAACATTTTTAGGTCTCCTATTTCAAAAATTCCAAGACAGAAATCGGTTTCAGACATCAGGGAACATTTTTGGTACAACACTAAAAAAAACTGCACGTCCAATTTTAATGAAATTTGTATGGTAGGTAACAATTAGCTTATTGTTGGTCCCATATAAGTTTCAATCTTCTGCGCTCATTTGTTTCTCTTCCAAATGCGCACACACATACATTTATTTACACCTAAAACTTATAAAGTACTTAAATGATTTATTTGAAACTTTTATAGTTAATCGAAAGTAAGCCACAGATAGCCCCAGATTACTTTTAACCGTCTGCGCTCTTCAACTTTTGCTAAATTGATACTTTAATTCATGTAAAAATCAAAACAATTTTGACAGATTTAGAAAACAGGGGAAACAATTAAACAAATTAACAAATTTTGCTTGTAAAAGGATAAAATCAATAAAGTACGTGATAGGATGCGAGGAAGCTATGTCCTACACCAATTGGCAGTCTATTTTTGATAACTGTGTTTAAAAAGGTGAAAAATAACGAAACTAAATGGGTAGTGGGAAGGTAGTACTGCAAGTGAAAAATATATTTTATTGTTTAGTAATTCTTACGCTGGTAAGTAAATATTCAACCAATTAGTGTGGCACATAGCTGTCTCGCGTCATATCACGTACTTCAACTCTTTAAAGCTTTGTGGAAAATTAGCTATTACGGCAAAAAAGGTTAGACTTAAAGGGTCAATTATGTTTTGCTTGTTTCATTTATTTATTACCCCCCCCCCCCCCCCCCCTCCATATTGTGCAATTAGACGTAGTTTGCACAAATTTATCTTTTGTCCTTTGCCCACACTAATTAGCAGACCAGTTTATTTTTCTTTACTAAACAAAATAAGAACCGATGTATAAATACAGAACGACTTAATATAATTATTAAGACAAATACATACTATTATCAATTACATGATATCATACTATGTGGTTTCAAGTGATAAGGATTAGGATTTAATTTTTAATGTCATTATTTCACAATGAGATGAAATTTCCATTTAAAAGATGATTAAGTTATAGGAGTACTATTTAGAAAAGGACGATATATTGCTTAAGAGATACAAAGATGCAGTAAGCGGGTACAAACATTTGTAAAGACTGTTTAAGAAGAATAAACAATACCGACAACATTAAGAAATATCTTTAAGTCAGCCATAATATTATCAAACATTGAATAACATATTATTTTCGAATATCACATAAATATTTTAAGTCAAAGTTCTGCAGGTGGAAAATAATGGATAGAGTTCAAGTTCGACGAGACTACATTAACAGATCAATAAAATCAATTCTAAGAGGTTACGCTCTAGTAGAATTATAACCTTAAAAGATTTATATTATTCCTAAGCATAATAAAATATAAACTGCCAATTAGTGTGGCACATAGCTTCGTCACGTCCTGGTTCGTATTATTTAATGATTTTATGCATATACAACCTATTATTGTAAAATTCATTTAATTTTCCCCCGTTATATAAATAGCATTGTTTGTATTATATACATGAATTAAAGAATCAACTTAACAAAATGTAAAGAACGAGGACGGTTGAAATTGAATTAGCGGGCAACTTTCGAAAAACTAATTAATTTTTATAAAAATCAGGTGAGTACCCTTAGATAGACAGAGATATGGGATTAACAATGAGCTAATTATGACCTACCATCGCAATTTTATTAAAATCGCACGTGTAGTTATTAAAATATGTTGGTTCGCAAAAATTGAGCGACAGGCAGACTCGGAACCAAAAATGTTCCTTGATGTCTGAAACGGATTTCTTTCTTTGAATTTTTAAATCGACATAGACATTTTTTGATCTTCGGAACGATCACATCGCTTCCGTTACCTTCGGTATGCTCGGAAGCAACATTGTTCTTTTAAATTCGTTTGATAATTTTGCTTCCGAGCTTACCGAAGGTAACGGAAGCTATGTGATCGTTCTGGAGAACGAAACATTTTTAGGTCTCCTATTTCAAAAAATCCAAGACAGAAATCCGTTTCAGACATCAGGGAAAATTTTCGGTACAACACTACAAAAAACTACACGCCCAACTTTAATTAAATTTGGGTGGTTGGTCATAATTAGCCCATTGTTGGTCCCATATAAGTTTCAACCTTCAGCACCTATTTGTTTCACTTCCACATTCGCACAAACATATATTTATTAACACCTATAGCTTCAAAAGTACTACTTATCAGATTTGAAGGAAACTTTTATAGTTCATCGAAAGTAACCCGCAGATAGCCCCAGATTAATTTGAACCGTCTGCGCTTTTTAACTTTTGCTAAATTGATGCTTTAATGCAGGTAAAAATCAAAATAGACAATAATGGTTTGTAAAAGCATGAAATCAATAAAGTACGTGGTAGAATGCGAGGAAGCTATGTGCCACACCAATTGGCAGTCTATTTTAAAAATATATTGTGTAATAGTTATAAATAAATAGCATTTAAATTAATGAAGAAACTAGGGAACATATTGAATGATACATAGTCTTTACTCAAAATAGTTACTATTTATGGTAAACTGGGGGATACATTATCGCCAAGATCCAACATGATTTCCCTAACAATGTATTTAGACATAAAGGACCCATTTGTAAACGCAGATAGAATTACCTGCATTGCAAGGGAACTTAGTCAAGACAATTTCCACCAATTCCCAAAATAAATTTCAATGGTTGAAGAGAAATGTCCAAAATGCATTCATAATGCAGTTTATAAATTATAAAAATAGTTCAGATAATTTACTTCTTGTAAATACCTAATCATTATAGTACTACAATTTAAAACGTCTCAAAATGTTTCCTGTCAGGCAGAAAATTACGAGAAATTTCAACCAATGTTACTTAGTTTTTGGTTTACGAAACCAACCATAGGTCGAGTGAGCGTTATTTAAGATTATAATTATGAAACGAAACCGCTTAAGATTCATTAAGTGTGGAAGAGGAATGCTAAGAACTTGTATCCAAGAAACTCAGTTTATAAGAGATAAACCTTACGTTATAAAATATTATCAAGTCTGGTCACGATGCTAAACTTCCCTACAAAGACTTAAAGTTATGGACGTACGGGAACTTTACCCATGTAACAACTTTTCAAATGCGAAAACTCTTAATTAGAGTTTAAAAATTAAAATACACACTTGAAATATCACACGCCCACAAATATTTAACAAAAATCCCGAAAAAAATCTTGGTCACAGAAACAAGATAAATCTTAACATTCTCATAAACCCGACGTTTCTCTTTTAATTTAAACCTTCTACATATGATCTATAACAAAAGAGAATACGAAAAGTTAACAGTTAGATGCTATTAAGTCTAAAAAAATACAAAAAAAGAAAATTTTTGTTAAGAGCAGAAATAAAAACACATTGAAAAAAAATTGAAAGGAGAATTTAAATTAACATATAAAGCATAAGAACATTAAAATTGACGGCTTTCACACTGGGCGCGGGACCGAGCTTGACCGATTCGACTTCAGAAACAAACACACGGGGCTATTCACATTGGACGTGGAGCGAGTCCGGGCCGAACGAGGCTGAGCCGAACCGGGCGAGTTGAATCAAACATTTTTGTTTGCTAAGCGTTTACGGAAGGAACACACGTATCCACATAAATTACTTGAAAACTATGACATGCATAAGACAAAATAAACAGGTCAAGTGTGTGCTAGTCAGCACACAGCAAGGGTCCGTAGGCCACACTATATAGTGTTTAACTGTAAAGTGTATAAACATTGTTTTATTAAAATGCTAAAAAGCTTACTTTGAACTATTCTAAGGGTCTGATATTCTCAAAACACACTCTAGATTTTTTTTTTAGTAAGTATTTTTTTTTTCAACCGAACCGGACTACAACCATATAAATACATCGAAAAGACCATAATTATAAAAAACGTATTTTGTCAATAAAAAATAAAATAATATTTTTTCCGAAATTTCCAAAAAGAGGTATCTTTACTATTGGTCCAAGAATGTTCAGGAATTTTTTCAGAATTTTTGCACTTCACATAAGCGAGATAGAGGGGGGGGGGGGGCACGTTTCACACCCACTTCAAACTTGCCTACGCTCGCCCTATCAAAGTTATATCCAAAGAATTATATATTTTTTGTAATCAGCTCGACGTACCCTTTCTTATAATACCCCTCACGGCGTCGAAAAAAAATTTAACCCTCAAGTTTTTTTACCCAATTTTTTTTGAAAAATATTTATTTTAATTCGCTATATTTTTAAAATATGTGGGTAGGTCACAAGACACATACATGCCAAATTTCAAAGTGATCGGACGAAAGGTGTAGCCGTGAGAGCACGCGACAGGACGGACGGACAGACACACGCAGGAAAATATAAGGGTCCTTGGTTTTGCCTATGGACCCTAAAAAACAAAAACTTTTTAATAACATTTGGAAAGATCTTTTATTTATGCCCATATTAGATATTTTACGTAAGTAATTATATTAAGCTAGGTGTCCACCTGAGACTAAATCTCGAGAGCTAGTCTCGAGATTAGTCTTAGAACCTTGTCCACTTGAGCGCAACATCAGCCCCGGTAGAGTCTCGGAGAGTCGAGTCTCCGAGACTACTCTGAGGTTTGTGTCCACCTGAGATCATCCCGCAGATTCGTCTGATACTCGCCCAATGGAGGATCCCCGCCGCCCGCCATATATTGACATTAATCATAGCCTACAAACTTGTTATAAAAAAAAAATACTCTGCCAATTAGTGTGGCACATACCTTCCGTGCGTCCTACAATTTAATTCCTTTCGTACAATTTAATGACTTTATGAGTTTAAAACCTATTGTTATCCAATTTATTACATTTTCTCCCGTTTTTACTTTCTTATATAAAGAGAAAGTATTGTGATGGCGCGAAAATTAGATTTTGATGGTTTTTCACGTTTTGAGGTTCCCTGAGTCCAAAAAAGTGGCCTTCTGTTGTTTGTCTGTGCAGACTAGCGTCTAGACCGCCTAGGCCTGGTGCCTAAACTGCTGGGCCGATTTCGACGAAATTTGGGATACATGTTTAGAAAAATCATACACCGAGGTGAAATCAAGAAATTAATTGTAGCCCCAAACTTGGGGGCGCTACCAGCCGAAAACTCTGAAAAAACGTGAATATCATGTCTCGAAAACGGTTCCGACGATTTTGATAATAAAATTCTAAAATGCAATTACAATATTATTAGGAGTTATTAAACTATTAATAATCTGACCAAAAACCACTTGTGTGGTAAAAAAACACCCCGCCAAGTCTGTGGTCCAAAAAAGTTGTGAAATCAACTTTCTGTCCCGCCAAGTGATGTTGGCACTTTCTCCTGACCCAACACTGTCAACTTAGATATTTATCAGCTTCTTCTCCTTGGCGGTGTTCCTGCAGTACTTCCCAAAGTTAACTGGTTGTACCCCACGCATCCTCTGCAAAGAAAGTAGTAGTTGCATGGGGTCATTCCTTGAAAGCTTAATTTGTATATTACTTATTTCTATTTTATTTGCTTTTTGATAATGGGAAAGATTTACAGCAATGATTATTGTGGCATCGAGAAGAGCCTTCAACAACACTGTTAAATGGCTTTCCTCACACCGCCAAGGAGAAGAAGCTGATAAATATCTAAGTTGACAGTGTTGGGTCAGGAGAAAGTGCCAACATCACTTGGCGGGACAGAAAGTTGATTTCACAACTTTTTTGGACCACAGACTTGGCGGGGTGTTTTTTTTACCACACAAGTGGTTTTTGGTCAGATTTCATGACTTTTTGTACGGTCCCTAAGGAAGGATTCTCTAAACTGTTTATTCCCACACATTAGAGTCAAATAAAAGTGAAGTTAAGAGCTGGACAAGGCCTATGGAGATTGGAGAACTACGAGACCTATGACATTGAAAGAACTTAACATTCTTACAGTAGCAGCATAATATAAAGATTTTTAGCGGCATTTGGCCACCTAGGTACACTAACGTTGCTATCATTTGCGCATATCCAGCTGGATCCTGACCTTATGTAAGTAACGAAGTGACCCCTTAATATTGTCTTAATTATATACCTTAATTATAAAGTATATATATGTTAAAAGTAACTAATGGTATAATTACAATAATATATATTATTATTACATATATTGTTGATTAATATTATTATTATCATTATAATATATATATATATATATATATATATATATATATATATATATATATATATATATGTATGTATGTAATAATTATTTTTTATATGTAATAATATATTATAGGCTCACTACTTCGCATGACGCTTACTTGGTTTCTCGCTCCACATTCAGCATAGGAATAAGTTGATTGATTGTAGGGGGGGGGGGGGGGGAGGATGAGTTGGGGGGGGGGGGAATGCACTAGGGCTCTAGACAAATCCAAAAAGCCCTCATTTATTAAAATCGGTTCAGTAGTTTAGGCTGTAGGTGCGTCAACGTTAAAGTGACTGTTCGCTAGCTTGGTATCTCGCTCCGCGTTCAGCGTAGGGATGAGTTATCTAAATTTTTTTGATCTAGGAATGCACTATGGCCCTAGACGAATCCAAAAAGCCCTCATTCATTAAAATCGGTTCCGCAGTTTAGGCTGTAGGTGGGTCAACGTAAAATGAAGGAAGAATATGAATAAGAATAAGAATAAGAAGTCATCAAAACTATCATTTTCAAACCTATTTTTCTCTACTTCTACTTGACCGATTTCGACATTTTTTTTTAGGTTAGCTTATTATTAAAATTGTTTAGGTAGCTTGTATGTATTCCACGCTGCAGACCCTCAAAAACCCTAGTTCGTCACCTACAGTATATATACACTGGCAGCTTTTGTGAAATTCTAACTTTTTGACTTGGCGGGGCGGAACGCTGCTGCGTTCCTAAATATGGTAAAAAATATTTAGTAATAAATGTTTCAATTATCTAATAAAGCCTTTATAAAGAAAACCTATTTAAGCACAAATAAATGAATAATATTTATAAAGATATCATATGCTGAATTAATTCCGTTATCAGGAAATAAATAATAGGTACCAATATTATATATTCTTCTACCTGCTTAATTATTATATTTATTTCTAGGTGATTCATATAGCTATTTGCAATACATTACCCCCCCCCCCCGCCACAAATTCTTTAACTTTCTATCTCTGTTTCGATAATCACGTTTTTTAATATTCCAAAGGATTTATTTGCTTAGTATAATTCAATGAGGAGAAACGTCTCCTCATCAGTCCATACTTTTTTCGACATTTTACAATATCAGATTTAAGAGAGAGAAAAAAAAAGAAAGTAAATAAATATAATATTTAGTGGAAGGGATGTAGTTAAAGGATGGGATGTAGTGAGGTTTGTCTCGGAGACTAGTCTCAGCTATTCGAAACTGATTGGAACTCTGAGACTGAGTCTGAGACACAGGGGAAGAGCTTGTCGACTTGTGATACGGCGAGTCTCCGAGACTGTAGCGGTAACTCTCCGAGATTAGTCTCAGCCCCATGTCCATCAGTGACTTAAAGGTAAGTGTCCATCTGAGACTTTTTAGCCCTGAGACTCGCTCTCGATACTAAAATCACTAGTGGACGTGGGGCTGAGACTAGTCTCGGAGAGTTAGCGCTAAAGTCTCAGAGACTCGCAGAATCACATGTCGACAAGCTTTCCTCTGTGTCTCGAGACTCAGTCTCAGAGTTCGAATCCGTTTCAAATTTCTGAGACTAGTCTCCGAGACATACCTTCTTCTTTTTTATTCTAATTTAATTCTCTTTATTCTCATATTCTGAACAACATTAAGAAAAGAGAATTCGTTTCTCCTGATCAAGCTTTATGAAGTTAATGATACTTTATGAAATGTTGAAAAATGTTTTATGAAATTATGGCTAAGTAAAAAATACCGCATTGAGGGTTAAAAGATATAAAAATTGTTATGCGAAATAGGTATTGTTATCTGCTACATAAATCACCTAGAAATAAAATATTATAACTAAAGCTGACAGAAGAATATATATATGTAATATATATATTATTTATTTCCTAAAAACGGAATAAACATAGCATATGATATTTTTATACATGTTATTAATTTATTAGAGCTAAATACGTATAAATGATATTTATATAAATAGGTAAAACAAAACATTTACTACTAAATTATTTATCTACATATATAAATCTAAATCTTTTGTCTGTAGTTCATTGTCCAGAAATGAAATTTTTTTTGGATACTTTTTCATTTCAAACATTAAGATAATTAAATCCGGCCTTAAGTTTTTCCTTGTGTATCTGATGTATATAAATTCGTCGCCACCGATGCAAAACTGGCTGAACGAAATATATTTTTAAGCTATGGTGCGGACCAAAATGTTGCACATGTTATATGTTCGGCTTTATCGAAAATTATTGAGTAAAAACCGAGTTAATTATAAAAATAAAATGGTTGTGCGTCCATAGTCGATGTCTCGCGTAAAAAACGATATTACTTGGTATTTTGCACATGAAAAGATCTTTAATATCTTTCATTTTCATAAAATTATTTTTTTTTTTTTAAAAAAAAAAAAAGAACTATTATATTACTTACTTCGTTTAGCATTGTACTTTTACTACCGTATAATATGTATGTACTGTCATAAAAAGTTTACTTTTTCATGGTTTTTTCTTTAAAAGGGGTCTTTAATCGTTTGGCCTACATAATAAGCCTATAACACTAACAGCTCATTCTCAGCATGCTAGTTATTAATACGTATTTTTTTATTATAATATTGCAATGTTTGTATGAATAGCGTCGCAAAATATAGTGTCTTTCTACGAGATTTGCCAACATTAAAAAGTCTGAACTGTTGTGCGTCTTCGATTTCTAGATCATTTACTAGAGTGTGCAAATCCCAGCCCTACTTCTCTTTTTTTTTAAATAAAAAGTTGTTGGGCAAGCATCAATACGTAAAATCAATGCTGACGGGGATCCTCCATTGAGCGAGTCTCAGACGAATCTGTGGGATGTTCTCATGTGGACACAAACCTGAGAGTAGTCTCGGAGACTCGACTCTCCGAGACTCGACCGGGTCTGATGTTGCTCTCAAGTGGACAAGGTTTTGAGACTAATCTTGAGACTAGATCTCGCGATTTAGTCTCAGGTGGACACCTAGCTTTAGTCTCGAGAGCGAGTCTCGATACTAAAAAGTGTCAGATGGACACTTACCTTTAGGAGATTAGTACTAATACAATATTTTTTGTCTACAGACATAAATATTTGTTATTATTTTCATTTTACCATTTTTCTATTTATGAAAACTTTTTAAGCTTATTTATTTTTTTATTAGTTCCCTCTCTAATTAATATAATTAAATTAATTATAAAATATAATTTTATTAGAGTGTGGTGTACAATAATTAAATATTTATGTATGTAACATATTTTTTTGTCTGTACATTGATCAGAATTGCAACATTTTTTGATACTTTTTACACACACACATTGTAAAATGTTTATAAAGCTAATCTTGGATCAGATATAACTTAATTACATTGCGTCAAAATGGAAACAACACACAGAAAAATAATAAAATTGAAATATTTTTCTTGGCTGTAGATCTTAAATTCTTTTATTTCCTTTCCTTTGTTTCGCTTTTAGCAATTAAGACGAATGAGATTATTTCAATTGGATTCAACTGAGCTTAAAAAAGAAGAAATCTGAGGAATGGCAGAAGCTCTCCAGAAATAGCCAAATTGCCAGTTTTGAGAATGCATGTACAATTTTAATTCGATTAATATTTGCTTTATATGTATATCCTATCTAAGACATGTAATTACATTCGACGCCAGCGACGTTTAATTCTTAATATTTTTTTCTTCTTAATTTAGCATCTCATTTAAATTTATCAAAATAGAATTAAATTGATCGAATAGAAGAAAATTGTACAGGAAAATAAGAGGTAATCATTCGAGCTGCAATGGCTTCACATAATTATAGGAAGCCATTTATAAAACAAAACTATTATTATAATTTATAGTTTATTTCTTCCAATAACATAGTAAAAAAAAAGCTTTCCTTAAATATATTATAATTTGTAGTCCCCTAATGCTAGAATACTTACTACGTTTCCATGTGTTTAAATACGGATTGAATCCTGATTTGGGATTTAACATCATTGTACATGTTAAAAAATGGATCGAAAGTAATTTTTGAAAATTCGAGAGTGCGGGCTTTCAAATAGGATTTTAATTAAAGTAAGATTTATAGTCCCGTTAAAAAACTATGCACTATGGATGACTATGTATAGGCTCAAACCTATAGTAGTATGTTTTAGTAAATCTGGTCTAATTTGTTCAACTGTAATATGTCACTTATATCAATGGCCAAACGATGTTTGTTTTGCAAAACAATCTATGAACGAGTCAACGAGAAAAACTAACGCACTTGTTTTAAGCATTATTGTGTTTAACTAATACTGATAATACTGACATCCCCTAAATCTCAACTGAATAAATATAGGGCTAAAATTAACTAAATCAAAAATCTTATGTTTAAAACTTTAAAAAAACTCATATAAGAAGAAGAGCTAAAGAAGTTTTTTATCAATAAAACCTATATTCTGACGAGATAGAAGAAGCAACTTTTACAATTTACATTTGCCTACAAGAAATATTTTGGAACTTCGTTTTATTTGAGAAAGAGCTGTAATTTGCCTAGTTAGTATACTACTGAAAATTCAGGGAAGTTTATACTGTTTTAGAGCAATCGTAGGGTTTTTAATTTAAAATACATTTGGAAAATGTTGTTAAGTGTCGTAAAGCGTACATCTTTAAAAGTCGACCAAATAAACACAGTAACAGACTGCAACATTACAATTTGTGTTTTGTTTTTTTCTTTCCGGTTCAAAATGCCATCCATCGAACTAACTGTATTAGGTTATTAGGTACAACCTTCACCAAACATTTAATGTTGTATCAATAATTATATCCACTGCCGAACAGAAGGCATTTCAAACAGAGGACTGAATTTTATTGGAATCGATATTTACAAAGATTACATCCTATATGCCGCAAAACAGAGTTACCCAGACTTCCATAACAGTTGACCGTAAAAGTTAATAGCTTTTTTATAGCAATTTCAATAACATTTTGGCTATTGAACTGCCTGTAGTAATCCTGTTTAATGCTTTTATCGAAATAATGCATTGCTATTGACACTAAATCACACAAATCTATAAAATGCAAACAGTGTATGAGCAGCCACATAAACATATAGACGTATAGTTTTATATTTAGTGATATTATTTAATGGGGTGAGGCCTAGTTGTAAATTTATTGTTCCATGAAATGAACAATAAACAAAAATAAAGAATTTATTTTATTATTTACAAATATTGTTTTAGTGTGTGGAAACACAACAAGAACTACAAAAGAAAATACATATTTTTTTTTAAAAGAAGACGGTAACGTTTAATATTTGTCTGATAGTTGACATGTGTTCCTTTTATAACACCGTTTCACTAGGGTACTTAACATCAATTATTCTGTAAAAAATTAATTGCATATTTAAAAAAATATATATAAGAAGAATAATTTATTACCATGACGTATCTATAGCCGATACGAAAGCGAGCTGTCTGCCGTTATCGTATTCAATCGCTTTTAGTATAGAGATAGAGTACTGAGTTAAGCACTTCAAGTAACAGACTTAAAAATGTTGCATAATCAAGTTTTTTTTAAATAATATCGATAAATAAGGGACAGAATAAAACATACAATATTATAATGCTTGTCGAGCAAGTTAAAGAAACTTTTATAAATGAACCCAAGAAATATTTTAATTGTGATTGATCCACCTTTCTTACAACCTGAGTGTTAGCGTTTACCGTTTGCAGAAATATTTCTAAAGGTTATTATGATTATGGGTTGACATTTTAACACTGCTGTACTTTTATATTTTATAACACAGATAATTCTCATTAGAAAACCGAACCACATTTCCATTGCATAGTTTTTGGGGCACTGAATAATTTAACAACACTCTGAAATAACGAGCAATATGATGTTAAGATTTTTATATATTCCTAAAATAAAACTAAATAACAAAATTAAGCTAGGAATAATTGTTATCTAAACCTCGATTGACGTTCACTATATTTAGTACTTTTATTTTATTATTATAGAGAAATAGTTTGCAATATACATCTTTTAAGTTGAATATTTGCTTAGTTCTAAAATCTAAGCAACAATTAAGAGTAGACAGGATGAAATTTATTTTAACAGGCTGTAGGGAATCTGTGCTGTTGTTCTACACCAAGGCACGTACAGCATTCCAAACTTCCACTAGAAACCCTTCCTTCCATTTCATATTACTATCGCAGATTACCGATCAATCGACCTTAAAATTACTCCTTCCGTCCTTCCGCATTCACTATAACAATCGTCCCCCCCCCCTTAATTTTTTCGCTTTCATTGTAAAACCAGATATCTTTATTAACTTCTATTGTATATAAAATCATACCCAAAGTATTTAATTTATATATACATACATATATATATATATATATATATATATATATATATATATATATATATATATATATATATATATATATATATATATATATATATATATATGAATAAATTCTCGACCGTAAATATAAACAGAAAACAAACAAAACTCAGGTTTCGGTCACAAAAATCGTTTTTATGTTACAATCCCGACGTTTCGGTTCTTACTTAAAACCTTCTTCAGGGGCCTAAAAAACAAACGAAATACAAAAACCCATGAAACAAACACTCATGACTATCAAAACGGACAAAACTAAGAAGCTACTACACAATAAATATTAACCCAAGACCTAAACTCACCGTAAAACATCTAAACAACGACTGAAAAATTCTCACGCGTCACACCTATATATACGGAGAAAAACCACAGCCTCCTAGATAAAAACATACTTTTTTTTTTTTTTTTTTTTTTTTTTTTCCATATTATTATAATAATAACAACAGTCTACGTAATAAACATAAAAGAAAATTCTCCTCCCCCCCCCCCCCCCCTTCTTCTATACATTCATTACTTTCATTACCAAAATTAAAATTTTGAATGCATGTGCACAGTGATTTTCCCCTTGCTTTGAAGGTCTAGTGTGCAAATTTTCATCGAGATCGGACTAAAACTGTAGATGTGTATAAAGAACATATACATATACACACATACTTTGACTTTTATATATATGTATATACAGGGTGTATCAATTTCAGATGGCCATAGAAAAAGGGGTATATCTACAGGTCATTTGGAGAAAAAAAGTTCATATAAGCTATAGTCCAATTCTCAACAGGTTAGGAGCTATAAGCGAAAATAGGCTGTGTTAAAAACAACCGACCTTTACCTTAAAAAACTGAAATAACTCAAAATATATTATATCGTTGGAAAGAGCAGGAAATTTCCTATAAAATAATGTATGTTTTAGTTGACTTGTTGCCTTTTTAGTGTGACCCAGAGTTGTTTGAAAAATAAAAATGATTTTTCAAAAAAATCTGAAAAACTTTGAGCCCACTTATCGATATGACCCGAATGGGAGAAATGCGTACAAAATTAGGAAAAGTTTGCGCTTTTATTAAGCTTTAAAACGATACCAAATACTTCACAATATTCCAACTCTAAGTGGGCGAAGAAACCATTGTTGTAGAAAAAAACATGTCGCGCTTGCAGCTGGAGAAGGGCAAAGAAACGTGACATTATCAGCTGTGGCATTTTTGACAAAAAGAAGTCGAATGTGCATTGCTCAAGGTGGCGGCCATTTTGAGCAGCTTCTGCCTTGAGATACCATGGTAAGTATATTTTACAATAATAGATCTTCTAGTTAGAGAACTAAAATTTCAATTTAATGGCCGCCACCTTGAACAATGCACATTCGACATCTTTTTGTCAAAGATGCCACAGCTGATAATGTCACGTTTCTTTGCCCTTCTCCAGCTGCAAGCACGACATGTTTTTTTCTACAACAATGGTTTCTTCGCCCACTTAGAGTTGGAATATTGTGAAGTATTTGGTATCGTTTTAAAGTTTAATAAAAGCGCCAACTTTTCCTAACTTTGTACACATTTCTCCTATTCGGGTCATATCGATAAGTGGGCTCAAAGTTTTTCAGATTTTTTAAAAAAATCTATTTTTTTGTTTTCAAACAACTCTGGGTTACACTAAAAGGCAACAAGTCAACTAAAACATACATCATTTTATAGGAAATTTCCTGCTCTTTCCAACGATATTTCAGTTTTTTAAGGTAAAGGTCGGTTGTTTTTAACACAGTCTATTTTCGCTTATAGCTCCTAACCTGTTGAGAATTGGACTATAGCTTATATGAACTTTTTTTCTCCAAATGACCTGTAGATATACCCCTTTTTCTATGGCCATCTGAAATTGATACACCCTGTATATACATATATATAAAAGTCAAAGTATGTGTGTATATGTATAATATGTTCTTTATACACATCTACAGTTTTAGTCCGATCTCGATGAAAATTTGCACACTAGACCTTCAAAGCAAGGGGAAAATCACTGTGCACATGCATTTTCAAAATTTTAATTTTGGTAATGAAAGTAATGAATACCCTTCATGATACCTACATATCGTTGAAAACTCTTTAAGAGTACAGTAATTGTTGTTATGTACATTTTTCCGTTAAGGAGGGGGGTATATTTGGGGTATTTGCAAATTATCTTATCAAAGAGGAGGGGGTATAGAAATAAGTGGGAGGGATAGAATCTAGATATTCTCGCATATTAAAATAATTTATATGTTTCTTGATAGTAGTTATGAACTTATCAAATTAAAATAACACTCCATTGCGAAGCACGGGTATCCAGCTAGTGCCCTAATAAATATACATACTAAATAATACGTAATAAACTGTAAAATTTGAAGATATACTTATACTAATAAAATTTTCGAATAAAGTATGTTACCTGGACTAGTCTGCCAACTTAATCCACCGATGAACATTTTCCTGTAAACAAAGAAAACAACAATTAAAAAAAACAAAAAAAAAAACAGTAACACAAGAAAATGGATATTGCTTCAAAAATAAAATGTATACATTTATCCAAGAGATAGCGTGCAAAAAAGTGTGCGACTAACATCAAGCTAGAGATTGGTTTATAAGCTAACCTCAAGGTTCTTTTAAGAAGTAGCTAAGTTCGACTGCGGGGCATAGCTTGGCAATAGACACTTGAAAAAAACAAATCGGTAGAGAGCCGCTATGTCTCACCCATTTTGGTGGACAATGTGATTTCCATGATCAAGAGTGCAGAATTAGTTAGCATATCAAAGTTCAAAATGATGATAGTTTGTCACTTGATAGTTCAGTTATTCAAATATTACTCCCAATCAAAGTGAAAAACTAACATTAACTTGGCTTTCGGTCTAATAACTAATTTAGTACTAAGGACCATGAAAATCATAGAGTCCACCATAATAGGTGGGCCCGCTCTCCACCGGTTTCTTTTTTTTTTTTAAATGGCTATTGCCAAGCTATATCCCGCAGACGAACTTAGCCGACCACCTATTCTTAAAAAGTTTACATATTCTAGCTTAATGTTAGGCAGACACTTTTTTGCACGCTATCTTCTGGACTTTATACTGAAGCCCTTCCAATGACAAACATATTATTTTTATATTCGTGGCTCCTTGGAGGTAGTTAAACCCCTTATGCTAGAAACGGCTTATGGATACGATTTCTTTTTTCAGGATAAGATACAAGCTGGGAGAGTTGAAAAGGCTCTTAAAAGTACAAAAATTCTTAAAAGCACTCTCATCTTCTGTTTTGTAACCCAATTTCACAGTTATTTGATTGTAAAGTGATTATTGAGCCTAATAAATAAGTCACAGCCTACAAATTCATTAGGACCACCTATTTTAAACTAAGCGTAAAGCAAAATTATTGTAGCAAGGTAAAAACCAGATGATTAGTTAAAATGGTCTCGCAGTGCGGCCAGGAATTATTTAATGGAAAGGGACATTATGTAGTTACGGAACTCTTAGGTTAGCTGAATATATATCAGCCAATATAATTGGTCCCATTAATATTGTACTAATAACAATAATTTAAGTTGTGGTTAAACCGAGTCAAATAACAATATCCTTGACAGAACAATTTCGTCCGGTAATAAACAATTGCAATTGTTTGATTTTATGAATTAGATCGAAGAGGGTTTGGTGCAAAATCCGATTAACAGTAGGGGAAACGTTTATTCCATGGGTCGTTTAGAGATTCAGGAATGCGGGCCAAGTGTCAGACCTCGGTCCACTCCAGTAGTAATCATAATCGTTTCGCATTATTAGAGGCCTTAGGGGGGCCGTCTACCAAGCCCGGGCAATTTAAACCGGCTTCAGATTTTCCCTCTTTTGAAAACCGGGCTGCAATAACCAGAGGCGGGGGAGAGAAAAAGACGGTGAGTTGAACCCGTGTATTATGGATGATTCAACGCTAACCGGCCTCTTCCTAAGGCCGAGATGTCCGATAGGGATCCGAGATGAACCACTGTAAAGGGTTGTAGGAATGAAGTGCGAAACCAACCGAAAACTCGGTTTAAATGGCACTCTCCAGATCAGTAGTATTCGGAGCACGGTTGTTGCCGTGCTCGGACGTGCTTTTTAGCCTTTAACAACGTGATGTCATTTTAATGGCTAATTCCTGCCTTCCACGGTGACAATGGTCCCCTTATTCCTGACATCCCTATCCGAGGAAAAAACACCAGATTCTATTTTTTGGATTCCAAATTTCTGGCACTACCCCTTCAATTTTACCAGAGATACACACCCATATTTTTATTCTTAAAACACTAAACGACCGCTATCTAATTCGTAATAAAAAATACAAGTCTTGTTTTTTTATTCATTATTTTAAAAAAGTAAACAAATAACAAAGGTAGAACGCGAATGATTTTTATTTAAATGTAAATTAAAATGCAGAGCGCATCACGTTCACCACATACATAAATAAATAAATTATTGACCAACACACACTTCCATACTACGATCTGAGTATTACACAATCACCAAAAATAGGTAACAATTAAATTCTGAATTAAATTATTCCAGTATTCACTATAACAATTCTATCCAACTCAACCTACGCAATAGACACGGCAGTCTACATACATATGCTAAGAGCACAAATAATATGTATTTATATAAATGAAGAAAGAAAAAGTCACTCCACGTGAAATGAGTTTATTTTCAAAGCAGCTTTCAACCACTATAGGGTCATCATCAGTGCCGCAGAAGCGAAGAACGTTACTTATACATATTATAAAACATGGGAGAAAGGTGAGTCATGTGAAACCAGCGACTGGTACAAGACTGGTACAGCGACTGGTGTCTTGTACCAGTCGCAGGTTTCACATGACTCACCTTTCTCCCATGTTTTATAATATGTATAAGTAACGTTCTTCGCTTCTGCGGCACTGATGATTATTGAAATGAGTGCTTTAAGTTAGTAAGTAAAAACCACTGCGCTAGTTGGTACTGAATAAGTCAGTTTTATTTAACATAACATTATCAAGAGAAAACAAACACTCGACCAGCGATCATAGAATCCTTAAACGGAAAGATTTCCAACTCCCCTCTTTATCTACCTGTGTTAGACTACTAGAGCTCCACGGGAATTGGCGGTTAATATTGTAACTAAATCTTTTACACCATTCAAAAGATATAGAGCTTCTTAATTCAAAGAAATAAATTAATAAATTAATTTGTCAATTTACTAGATTCGAACCCGGGAACTTTATCATTCTGAGCTATCGCGCATCTCATTCGGCCACCGAGGCTGTTTATTTTTTTGTATTGTTTATTTACAAAATAGTACAAATGTCAAAAGATCATAAGTAGTTTACAATTTTAACCACCATATTCTCGTGGAGCGCTAGTGCTCTTACACCTCTAGAATACTGGAGTTGGATACCCCTGCACTCGACTAAGAATACAAAACTATCAAAGGTAAAATTTATATAAACTCGAGTGACATCTATCAAGTCATAAAAAAAACAAATAGTAAATAAATGAAGCATTGCCAACTCAACACCTCTTCTCAATGCTGATTATCTTGAGCCACCTCTTCTTCATCTAAGTCGCCAGACCAATCTTCTTTAAAAGTTGAAGTAGTCGGTAAAATCGGATTGTACGTGCCCCCACTTTGAGGTTAGGTGATAAAATCCCGTATATTATATTAAAAACCTTAATTTTGTGTACCCTTTTCTGTACTCCAACATATTTTTAGACAAAGGGATATATACTCTCCTATGAACAAATCATACATATATAATTTCTCTAAAATCAAGTAGGAAAAAGTACGAAAAATTTCTGGGGCACGTACAATCCGATTTAGCCGAAGTGGTATAGTATGACCCAGAGGCTTGGTTAAAAAATCTGCGAACATGTTTTCTGTTGGGCAATACTCAAAGTTAATAAGATTCTTATTCTTTAAATCTTTTATAAAATTATATTTTGTATCAATATGCTTGGTCCTGTCACTTATTTTTTCCATACTCAAAAGCTTTAAACACGACTGGTTGTCTTCGTATATTTTAATACCTTACACTTTTTCTCCTAGATCTTCAAGAACATTTCTAATGAATATAGCTTGCTGGCATGTCTCGGACAAAGCTATAAATTCGGCTTCGGTCGACGATAGTGCCACACAGTCTTGTTTTCTACTCCTCCAATCGATCATAACTCCGTTCCAGAAAAATAAGTAACCAGAATTTGACTTCCTGTCACGTCTGTCATTAGCCCAGTCAGCGTCGGAATATCCATAAAGTATGTCATCATTGTTTGTATCACTTTTAAGTCTAATTTTGTAGTTCATGGTTGTCTTCAAATATTTCAAAATTCTCTTTACTTCAGTCCAATCGTGAATAGTCGGTTCGTTAACTTTTCTAGCAAGTATTGATGTAGATACTGCTATATCTGGTCTTGTATTTACAGTTAAATATAATAACGCCCCTATAGCACTCCGATATAGATCTTTGTTTTCGAAAGTTTTCTTTTCTTTAAGGTTCAAAGAATTTTTATAATATCCAGTGTCCAATGGTAATGTAGATCCTTTTGCCTCTTCCAAACCGAATTTCATGAGTAATTTTTCAATGTAAGTTTTCTGCCAAAGTTGAATTCCTCCAAAATTATCATAGCCAATTTGAATTCCCAAGTAGTATCTAAGATTTCCTAGACATTTTATTTCAAATTTATTTTTAATTTCAGTGACTACCTGCTTTATAAGTTGGTTACTTTCACTTGCCACAAGCATGTCATCCACATATATCAGAACGTAGATTACAGTTTTATTTTCATCTTCCTTCTTGTAAACACATTGATCATAGTTACCTCTTCTGAATCCCAGTTCTTCTAGTAAATTATTTATTGTTTGGTTCCAAATTCTCGCAGCTTGCTTAAGTCCATAGAGTCCCTTCTTCAACTTGCATACCAACTTCTTGCCATTATCATCTGCTTCATAACCTTTAGGTTGAGGCATATATATTTCACCTTCTAGTACTCCGTTTAGAAAAGCAGTTTTAAAATCATAATGAAAAATGTTTAAACCTTTTTTAGAAGCTAATGCCAAAAATAAACGCAAAGTGGTCTGACGAACAACTGGTGCAAAAACTTCATCATAGTCTTGACCAAACTTTTGAGAAAAACCTTGGGTCACGATTCTCGCTTTATATTTACTCGGTTTTCCATTCTCATCCGATTTAATTTTGAACACCCACTTGCAACCAACTATGTTTTTATTTTCAGGAATTTTCACTAACTCCCATGTCTGATTAGACTTCATGGCAGCTATTTCCTCGTCCATGGCTTCAATCCACTTAGCTGAATCTTTTCTCTTTAAGGCTTCTTCTCTACTTCTTGGCTCAATCTGTATTTTATCATCACAGCAAAATCGCTGTGCTGCTATTCCTTTACACGTCATCTGAGATCTTCGAGCTCCAGGGGTTTCAGTTTGAATATCTCCAGATTTAGTTTCTGTATTTTCATTATTTATTAACAAATCATTTTCAGTTTCTGTAATTTCATTATTTATTAACAAATCATTTTCAGTCTCTGTAATTTCATTATTTATCAAAAAATTATTTTCACTCACGCTTTCAGTGTTTTTCTGTTTACAGATATTTTTATTTTCAGTTTCAAAAACAACTTCTACAAAATTTTCTTGATTATCATCAACTTTCAATTCATTATTTACTTTTTCATTTTTATTTTCTTCAAAATTTTTATGATTTTCTTCCAAAAACTTCACATCCCTACTAATATGGATGCTATCATTGCTTTTATCTAATAACCTGTAGGCTTTTGAACCTTCCTCATATCCGACAAATATTAGTCTTTTAGCCTTGTCGTCTAACTTCTTTCGTTTTTCACGTGGTATATGCATAAACACTTCACTCCCGAAAACTCTAAAGAAACTCACAGAAACTCTTTTGTTGTTCCACAGTTCTGATGCTATTTTACCAGTAGATCTAGACGGTAAACAGTTCTGGATATAATTAGCTGTCATGAGTGCCTCTCCCCAATACTTATTTGGAAGATTAGCATCATCAAGCATACACCTGGTCATTTCCACAAGATATCGATTTTTCCTTTCCGCCACTCCGTTTTGCTGTGGGCTGTTATTTGATGAAATATACCTTGAGATTTTAAAAACCTTTTAAACTCATTTCCAGAATATTCACCACCGCCATCAGTTCTTAAAGTTTGTGGTTTCCTTCCAAACTTATTTTCTACAAAGTTAACATATTCTTTAAATCTATCGTGAGTTTCATTTTTTGAATTTAGTAAGTATACAATGCAATATTTACTGAAATCATCAATAAATGTGAGAAAATATTTTTTCTTACCTGGTGTAAGTGTTTGCATAGGTCCACATAAATCGCTGTGTACCAGTTCCATTACAAATGTCGTAGAATTTTTTGAATTTGAAAATGGCATTCGTGTCATCTTGCCTCGTAGACACGATTTACACGTTGAAGATGTTAAGCGATTACAATTTGTTAGAATAGCACCATCTACCAAGTTATTTTTCAACATACCCTTGACTAAATTTATATCTCGATGTCCAAACCGTTTATGCCATAGGTGAATGCAACCTTCTAATTTTGAGTTGTTAATTGCACAAACCTTTTCAGTATTTCCTGCTAAACAAAGATTATATAGTTTTTTCTTCAATTTTCCATAAGCATAAATTTCACCATTGTATGCAATTTCACATTCATCACCACAAAATTGTCAGCTTCGGCACAGATAATAAGCTTGTTTCCAGATCAGGAACATGCAGAACATTCTTGACAACAATTTCTTTAATTTCACCATTTTTAAGAAGACATTTTAATTTTCCTTCTCCAGATCCGGTAGAGACAATTTTCCTACCATCTGCCATTTCAACCAGTGATTTACATTTATTATATAATTGGAAAAACTTTATATTATTTGTCAAGTGTGTACTTGCCCCTGAGTCAATGTACCAATCTTCAGAAGAAACATTATTCGTTGTTAAGTTGAAGCACATTTCCTTATTTGCGGCAACTTCAGATTTATTATCAGCCACAGCTACATTTGCTTTTTTGTTGTTTTTATTGAAGAAGCAATTTTGTTTTAAATGACCCTTCTTCTTACAAATATGACAAACTTTGTCACATTTATTATAATTACTAGGCTGGAACTTGGACTGATATCTGTTATTGACTTTCAAAACAGATTCTCTATCATTAGGAAAAGAATTTTCATTTTTTCTTTTGTACTCCTGAAGTAATTTTTCTTTTACCAGTTCTATAGTTAGGTCTGCTTCGGGCCTACCTTCCAGAGCTGTTACTAAATTGTCATACCTCTCGGGAAGACTACTGAGGAGAAACGCTACTTGAAGATTATCCGCTAGATTTTCTCCTAGGGTAGATAACTGATGTATTAAATCGTCATAATCATAATATGCTCCTCCATACTTCCTCCTTGTATAAGTTTTAAGCGACATAATCATTTTAACAAATGAACTTTGTTAGATAAAGAGGATTTTTGGTGATATTTTTGTAGAGTTACCCATGCTTCTCTAGCCGATTTCGTATTTTTAATATGATATATTTGGTTATCTTCCAACAATAGACCGATTGTGGCCTTCACCTTTCCATCACGTAGTTCCCATTCAGCTGTTTTAGGAACTGGTGGAGGATTTGTTACTACATCCCATAATTATTCTTTTAGAAGAAGCAGTTCTACTTTATACTTCCACACATGATAATTTTTACCATTTAATTTTGCTAAATTATACGTTTAAAGCCTCGTCCAGACTGCCGAACCGAACAGAGGAAACGAGCCGAGCATTAGCCTCTGCGCATGCCCAGTCTGAGATGCGCAGGCGCACTTTAGACTGGGCATGCGCAGAGACCAATGCTCGGCTCGTTTCCTCTGTTCGGTTCGGCAGTCTGGACGAGGCTTTAAATGTATCTGTCATTTCTTACCTTTCAATTTATTTTCAATGTTTTGTTTACTTTTCAACTTTTCTTCTCAAATGTTTCTTTTTAACTTTTTTCTTCTTGATTGTTTCAACTTAAACAGATTACCAACTCTGGGCCCGTAACCTATTGAAATGAGTGCTTTAAGTTAGTAAGTAAAAACCACTGCGCTAGTTGGTACTGAATAAGTCAGTTTTATTTAACATAACATTATCAAGAGAAAACAAACACTCGACTAAGAATACAAAACTATCAAAGGTAAAATTTATATAAACTCGAGTGACATCTATCATGTCATAAAAAAAAAAAAAAAATAGTAAATAAATGAAGCATTGCCAACTCAACAATGATGACCCTATAGTGGTTGAAAGCTGCTTTGAAAATAAACTCATTTCACATGGAGTAACTTTTTCTTTCTTTATTTAATGATGACCTCCACTAACGCCTCATATCCTAATATGTATTCATATTTTCTTTGTTGAAAAGAATTTGGAACTGGATATTGCTTGATATTAATTTGTGGGTAATTAAAGCGAGGGAAATAAAAAGCAACTTCAATTCAGTATCTTCATCAAAGAATCATATAAATTAAAGGATCCTCAGTATTAATAATTTTACATTGTATATAAACTAATTTCCGGTTCATTACATTGTGATTTAAAATTACATTTTTTACATTTATAAATAGATCAATTTTAAATCTTTTATTAACATCCCCATTTTAAAATAAGATGCCAACCATTTACGATGAATAGATACATGTGATTAAATAAGTATAACAATAAACAATGCGTTAAAAAAAAATAATAATCACATAATTTCGATATTATAGTTAAGTTAGATAATTCTATAATATAGTAGTAAATTAAAATTGGATAACATTAAGCGAGTAGTATTGAATTTTTTTCAGAAACTATTGTCAAATTATCGGAGATCTGAGATAATTTCACACTTATAATAATTTTGAATAGAATATCATGGAGTTATAAATCCATCCGTTCTGGGACGTAAAGACTGAGCAAATAAATAAAATAATAGGGTTAAGATTAAATTTAAATAGAATAAAAATATATTTCCTTCCCTTTAAATATTCACTAATAATATAAATTTTTCATTCTTACAATTTTTTCCCCCCATTAAAAATTGTTTTTCCTCTGAATTGAAAAAACCTTTTTTTCCTCATATTTAATGGAAGAACAAAAGTTATAACTTTTTTGTTTTGTTTGTTGTTAGTGTTGTTTTTTCGTCCATTAATAGTTTCCATTATGGGGCAGCAATGGATGGGTCGGGTTATTAATATAGAGAGAAAAGTCCGACGGGAAAGAGGTAAACAAAAAGAGCTTGATTCCAGGGCAGATTAATGAGCAAGTTTTCTGTTGGCCGGGTCATCTCCTCATCTCGACTCAGATCCCTCCAGCAACCTATAATCCAACTTTTATACCATCACATAAGCAAACTCCGAAATATAACCTTTTTCATCTCGAACCACTTTTTTCCTCAAGCCCTCTCTCCAACGAACAACTTTTTTTCAATACAGAAAACTAATGTATAAAACGTTGATAAAAGTTGGGTGACATTACACATCTCCCTTACTAGAGCATTTATACATCCACTTACACTAATTATAATTAATTATATTCAATGCAAGACGTAATTTACAGCCAAAACATTTAAGTTTGAATTAAATTTCAAAATAATAATAATGAAAATATATATTGCTAAATTCGCAGATGCATTTTATATCAATACCCTTTCCCCAAGTATTTAACCACAGTTGAAACAAAATTCTTAACAAGCTTTGGTGCTTAATAAAGCACACGCCTTGGTGCTTAAAAATATGAATAACTCTCAGTGAAAAATGAATCTTTCAAGTCGGCGGGAAATGGATGAAAAAGTTATTACAACATATTGTGAGGCTAAAAAACACTAATCTATTTAACAAGTGAAGTTAAATAAAAGCAGATATAAAATATAAAATAGCTCTAATTAATAAAATATGGTTGAAAAACATACTATATTCTTGGTAAAAAACAATAATATTCATAA
The DNA here is from genome assembly GCA_951217055.1 of Gerris lacustris. Taxonomy (NCBI): domain Eukaryota; kingdom Metazoa; phylum Arthropoda; class Insecta; order Hemiptera; family Gerridae; genus Gerris; species Gerris lacustris. The sequence continues at coordinate 72,087,404 of OX578277.1, read as the reverse complement.
TTAACATAGTAATGGTATTTACAAAAAAAAAAATAAAAAAAAATAATCTAAGACAAATTTAAAAATATATAGTCATAAAAGTAAAAAAATCGGTCCGAGACAACTCAGACAAACTTTCTCATATACAAGTTCATAATTACTTACCCAATGTTTGCCAATTATTAGTTTTTGTAAGTACGTTTAATTATTATTGAAAATTATATCAAAATTTGCCATAAAAATAACTTCTCCAGGGCGGGGAATCGAACCCGGGATCTCCCGTCCACGTTTTAAGCTATTTTCTCAGGAACTAGATTTTTCCCGGAAAAACTGCTTATATCGTTGGATCCGTATTTAAATGGACTACATTTTAGAATTTTTTAATCAAAATCGTCGGAACCGTTTTCGAGAAATAATTTTTTTTTCACGTTTTTTCAGAGTTTTTGGGGGGTAGCGCCCCCAAATTTGGAGCTAAAATTCATTTCTCGATTTCGCCTCGGGGTATGATTTTTCTGAACATGTATGCCAAATTTCGTCAAAATCGGCCCAGTAGTTTAGGCTCCAGGCGTCTGCACAGACAGACGACAGACGACAGACGACAGACGACAGACGACGGACAGACATTTTTTAAAAACCACTTTTTTGGACTCAGGGGACCTCAAAACGTGTAAATCCATCAAAATCTCAAAATCGAATTTTCGCGCCATCACAATACTTTCTCTTTATATGAGAAAGTAAAAAGGTCATAGTTAAATATAAGCTAAGTTTAGTTAATAAGAATTCGTTATTTTCTAATGAGAAAGTGAAAATAATAAATATGCCGTTTTGGTTAATAGGTTCTGCCGCGAGAATTCGTGGGAGTCTCTGTTCCCAAAGGAGACTTCAATTCCTTTCTTTAAACTAACCCCAACATCAATCATGGTTCAAATTGAGGTAAATTGTGGAAAAAATGATAAAAATAAATACTGCCAATTAGTGTGGCACATAGCTTCCTCGTGTCCTATTTCATATCCTTTAATGATTTTATGCTTTCACAACTCACTATTATCAAATTTATTTAATTTGTCCCCTTTTTTAAAAATCTATAAACTTTAATAATTTTATGCTTGTACAACCTATTTTTGCCAAATTTATTTAATTTTCCGTCGCTTATTAAATCTGTCAAAATTGATAACTAATTTTGAAGCTTTAGGTGGAAATAAATTATGTTTGTGCGCATGTGGAAGAGAAACAAATGAGCGCAGAAGGTTGAAACTTATGTGGGACCAACAATGGGGTAATTATGACCTACCATCCAAATTTCATTAAAATCAGACGAGTAGTTTTTAAGATTTGCTGATAGCAAAAATTAACCAACAGATAGGCAAGGAACCAAAATACTCTGACAATTAGTGTGGCACATAGCTTCCCCGCATCCTATTACGTACTTAATTGACTTTATGTTTTTTACAAGCCATTAATTTCTAATTTGTTTAATTGTTTCCCCCGTTTTATTAATCTATCAAATGTTTTTTGATTGTTTACATGAATTCAAGTATCAATTATGCAAAAGTTAAAGAACGGTTGAAATTATTCTAGGGCTATCTGCAGGCTACTATCGAAGCTATAAGTGCAAATAAATGTATGTTTGTGCCTGTGACCATGATGAAGATAAACAAATAAGCGCATAAGAGTGAAACATATATGGGACCAACAATGGGCTAGTGAGGGCCTAACATTCAAATTTCAATAAAATTGGATGAGTAGTTAATTAAGATATGTTGGTTCGCAAAAATTGAGCCGACAGAAAGACGAGGAACCAAAAATGTTCCCTGATGTCTGAAACGGATTTCTGTATTGGAATTTTTGAAATCAGAGACCTAAAACTTTTTCTATTCGTTCTTCAGAACGATCTTATAGATTCTGTTACCTCCGGAAAGTTCGGAAGCAAAAAAATAAAGTTATTAATAAGATAATTTTGGGTAGCGCCCCAACATTAAGGGACAAATTTTATCAAAGAACTCATTAAAATATGGGATTTTATAATTTATGGGATTAAAATTTAATTAATATTTATGGGATTTTAAAAAGTGTAAATTCGTTGAAATTTTAATATTAAGGCTCAATACTTTCAATTAATGTTATACACACAGTATAACATAAATACACAATTTGTTTATATGAGAAAGTAAAATAAATCTATGTTTTTTTTAAGATTTCCTTACTTTTTATGTCTCTTTAATTTATAAAAGCTTTAAACAGAAAGAAAATTTTCGAATTAATTTCTACTTACAATATAACAATAAATTGTAAAATGAATCTGCTTTTCTTGAAGTGGTTTTCTTCTTATTTTCAGTTATCTCAGAAAAAATGAGACCAACCTTACAAGTTAGAAAAAAATCTGATGTTAGTCTCGGTCTTAAAAGAATATTAAGAGGGGTAAAATATTACTTTAAAAATAAGGAGAAAAAAAGCAAGGAGGGTAGAAAAAAGTTAGTTAAATGATGTATAAAAAAAAAATCTCAAGCCGGATTCCCAGAAGAAAAATTATCTGAGTGCAAAAATTAAGCTCTAATTGACACAAACAATGCTACAAAGTAAATTCTTCTCACGTTAATAGAACTTAATATTATGAACATGCTTAAAAAACAAGAAAAAAGAGGCCAAAAAGTAATTTTTAGAATAGTAGGTCATAGAATGTTGAGTCTAAACCATAAGGAATAATTATGCAGTAGCTAACAACTAAATCAAAGAAACTAAAAAGTAAATATAATAATACATATAGAAAAAAAACAACCATTATAATTTCTATATTAGGCATAATATTAATAATTTTATGATTTCCCTTAATCAAGTCAACTAAATTTAAGTATTTTGGTTATTTCTCAGCACCGTGGAAGCGCAAGATACTTTAACAGATGTTTCATGAAAAAAAAAAAAAAAAAAAAAAAATTGAATTGTATATTTATTATGCATGAATAGTCTCTTTATAAGGAATTCTTGCGTTTTAGCTCGCAATAAACTTATGCCTATAATGCATCAGGTTAGAAGGTAAAAAGAGGGTTATTATGCGTAGCATAACATTTTTGAGGAAATGAAAAAAGATTTTATTTCGACAAAGCTACTGTAGCTAAATAGTAAACATTCGTCAAATTTAACACGTTTGATATAGTTATTAGGACAAATTAAAAAAGTGAAATTTAAAATATATATATATATATATATATATATATATATATATATATATATATATATATATATATATATATATATATATATATATCCCCCATTTTTGTAATTCTTTATAGATGTTAATATTAAAATTAATCTATATACATTTATAAAAATCAAAGTATAATGTTCTTATACAAATCTACAGTTTTAGTCCGATCTAGTTGAAAATTTGCACACTTCACCTTCAAAGAAAGGGGAAAATCACTGTCTACGTGAATTTTCGAAATTTAAATTTTGGTACACAGGGGTAAAGGGTCAAAGATATGAATAACCTTCATGATGCATATAGTTGAAAAGGTCGTTAAGAGTACAGTAATTGTTGTTATGTACAGTTTTGTCATATTTTCATTTAGGAGGGGGTAAATTTGGGATATTTGCAAATTGTCTTATCAAAGAGGAGGGGGTATAGAAATAAGTAGAAGGGATAGAATCTAGATATTCTCGCAACGTGAAACAATTTAAATGTTTCTTGATGGTAGTTTATAAACTTACCAAATTAAAATAACACTCCGTAGCGAAGCACGGGTATTTAGCTAGTATTTAATTATATTAATTTACCAGCAGTATTTTAATATATCATCCCTAAAGACCCTAGAAAAAAGAAAAAATATAATATTAAAGGTATTAACTGAAGATTGACAAAAAGAAAATGCTGGTCGATTTGAGCCAGATAGAAGATATAACAGAAGAAATAATGATACAATAAATAATATTATAATTAAGACTAATTTAGAAATTTAAAATATGTTTTGTAATTATTTAATACCTAATAAAAAATGTTATTAAATTAGTATTTTGTAGATAATACATATTTATTGAATTGTTATTTGTAGGCCTGATTTGGCGATATTTGGGCGAAATATTGCAAAGTAAATTTATTTTTTTATTCTTTTCTTTTATTGGTTATTTAGCTTAACCCTAGTTCTTTCCTATTTTTTATCGTAGCTGGTTACCCCGCCAGTTTTTTAAATTTCGTCAATGAGGTCTGCTTCTGCCTAGAAAGAAAAGAGTCTCTGTTTTGTTTGTCCATAGTCTGTTAAACTGTCGAAAGTTGTAGTTAAATTTAAGTAAATTTATATAATTAAATATTAATTTTATCTACGATTGATACGAAATAATAAACATTGTATCTCTGTTTAGATGCGTAGAAAGTGATTAGTTACGTACTTGTATTCATTGCGCATGCGCGTCTCACAGTTCTGAAGAATTCCTCTTCTTTACCACCCTAGCGCGGTAAAGAAGAGGAATTCTTCAGCTTTACGCACGATTAGTGAGTTTGTTTAAATTTAACAAAAATAATTTGCTGATTTTTATTAAAGTAACTGTTTATATCGAGTTTTTAGTGAAAAACAATGAGTGAATCAAGTGACTTTGACGAAAATGTGGAGAATAATAATCCTCCAGAAATAATTAATTCGGCAAAAAATATAACTCAAGAATTAATGCCATCTTTATCAAGAGAGAGATACGAACTTACATACAGCAAGTTGATTTTTTTCTGCATTTATTATTTAAATCTAACAATCGTAGATAAAGTACGGTACGCAACTCGTGCGAAAACGGCAATTTGCATTGCTCGTGTGGTTTTACTACCCTCGCTGTCGCTCGGGTGCAAACTCCACTCTCGCATGCAAAATGCTACTTTCCGCACTCGACGCGTAATGTACTATTTAATATATCATCCCTAAAGACCAAAGGAAAAAAAATAATATGGATTAACTGAAGATTGAAAAAAAGAAAATCAACTAAGAGCTATATCTTAAAAACACTAAAATTAAGCGATACATCAGCAATTAGAATTGTTAAGTTGTGTTATTTTTTAAGCAGGAATTAGCGATTATTTATTATTATATTCTTAGAAACGTGAAAAAAAGAAATACGAAATCTGAAAAAAGTAAAAAGAAAGATGTAGGTGTGGGGAAGGTAACGAAGTCAAAAAGAATGAGACGGTCAACTAGGTTCAGGCTTCTTCAATTTCTTTGCGGCTCACATAATTATTTCTAAACAAGGTTCTTAAAATAATCAAAACTTAAAAATAAAAACAAGGCAACAAAAGTATCTAAGCCTAAACTAAAAAAATTTGTTTTTTATTTAGACTAAAATAACATGATTTATAGCAACAAAAGTCAGAGTACACTGTCTTAAAATAATATAAACAACTTGCATTTTAATTGCAATTTTGCACCTTGACTTTTCCTCAACAGCGTATTATTAATATTCTTACAAAATTAAATTTATAATGGAAATTTATTATATGTATCCGATTAACCACGTCAAAGATGTTTAAGTTTTGTATTCGACATCTAAATTCTTAACTCAATTAATGATAATTGACATAATAAAAGAGAAACACAGGAATAGGTTTTTAAGTAGGACTTTAGAATACTTTTCAAAGAATAAACCCTTATCTAGGCAACTTCATTTTTCAAATTGACTTAGCTTTTACAAAAAAACAAAGTGTTTATCAGAAGTTCTATTAAATGTGAAATATTCATGTTAGCACCACAAAAAAAAGAAAATTCAAAAAAGCCTCATATTCTATTTTAAACAACTCAACATTCTATTTTCATTTTGAACAGTAACAAGTGGATTTTTTTCTCAGTATTCATGTTTTCATTTAAAAAAAAAAAAAAAAAAAAAAATCAAGGGAATAAAAATAATAAAATTAAGGGGGGGGGGGGGGGAATGTACTGACAAAAACAAAGCGGTAAGGATCAAAGTAAAACGCACCGCCCACCAAAGTCAAGGGTTTCTAGTCCTCCAACTAACTTCTCTCCTTCATTATTCCAATTAAACAAATGAGCTTTTGGTAGCAAAAACGAGAAAAAGCAATTTTAACAACCATGATCCAAAAAAAAAATAAACCTTGAAAAAAATAATTTTATTTATCTGAAAACGGAACATTAAATCAAGTTTAAGAGACTACGGGAAGAGCTTTAGTTTCAAACGGAATAATAATTCTCTTCATTAAGCAATCTATTGATATCGGATTCAAACAGGCTGACTGGAGACAGAGCCACGTCCCTTAAGTAATGAGAAACCCAGTTACAACTTCAACACTATCTCACTTCAAATCAGTTCTACGATGAAAATAATTTAACTACTGTTTAATTGCAACAATTAAAATAATTATTCTATAAAAATATGAACGTATTATTTTATTTTATTTAATAAAATTATTATCGTATATTTTAAAACCCGAAAGCGACATGATTTTTTAAACTTAATTAAAAGTATTAATTAGTCGAGTAATTAGACGCCTTTGATGAGATTAAAGTACGCACTATGCAAGTGCGCCCAATTTTGCAATTTATTAAAAGTGGGGTTACAAATATATAACGGCTTAATATCTCCGGTTATAATTGAGATATTAAATTCCCGTTTGCGGGTATCATAATCATTTGTAAAAAACTACTTTTTTGGTGGGTAATCATTTTTTCCGCCATATTCCGCCATAAATATATATATATATATATATATATATATATATATATATATATATATATATATATATATATATATATATATATATATATATATATACATATATATATATATATACATATATATATATATATACATATATATATATATATATATATATATATATATATATATATATATATATATACATATATATATATATATATATATATATATATATATATATATATATATATAACAGCAATAACAATTTTATACCGTGTTTGCACACTGCAATAGGCTACACAATTTGTGACAGACACCATGGGACATCCCGTTCAACATTAGACATTACGTTATTAAGATGTTGGCTCGGCATTACGCCATGTCCTGCATCGTTTCGTCGCGTCCGACTCATCAGGGGCCCGCGATGCCCACCCAACTCTGGACCTATACCAGATCAAGAAGATCAGATATAGGACTTATCAGACGAGCGTGCTCTCATACCGCTATACTTGCTTGGCTAGCAAAACACAACAGCAATTTAATATCGTGTTTGCACACTGCAATAGGCTACAGCTACACAATTTGAGAGATTACATATTACATATAACATAACTGCATATTTTGGGGTTCCCTAATTTGTCCTGCGTTCAGGTTATTACACATAACATAACTGCAAAATTTCAATTTTTCTGTAGACCACTTTCGTAAACTAGGTGCGTTAACAACAAACAGACTACCACAGAATATTATACGGATCCTCGGTTGTGCCTAGAGACCTTAAAAATGGACGAACAATGTGCATTACTTTCAACATTTATTAAATGGACTTATTTCAGAAGAATCTATCTAGCGAGTCAAATTAGGAATTGCACTATGTCCTCAATTCGTATGGCAAGATGAAGAGAGGCACATATGTTAAAGGAGAAAGGATACGCTAGCTGAAGATAGTGTTTAGGATGGAAGAAATCCGGGACCCTAAGTAAATGTAGCAAGTAAGCATGTTCTGACGATCTTGCAGCTAAAAGTTTTATTTACTTGGTATTAGACAAAAAGACCTAGTCTTTGTCCCTAGAAGAAGCACCTATAAACATAATGCTCTGTGTTGGAGATAAATTGGTACGGTTAAATTAATATAGTATTACGGCCTGAAAATGTACTTCATTAGGAAATGGAAGTTAAGATTAATAAAAATTATCACACAATATGTTAATTTTTAACCATTCTTCTTATCAGTAACCAGTGTCGAAGAATTGTGGATTACTCGTAAAAAATTTACATATGGATAAATTCTTTAAATTAAATAATACCTACCTTTACGCTTTTACATTTTTCATTAAATTAAAATAATGAAAGAGCAGAACTTAAAACTAAATTATTTTACCATTTAACATTTAAATAGTATTTTACAAATAAAACCGATTTCTTACATAGGAACAAAAGAGGCAACAAGAATGCTCTTATTTACTAATAGAAAGAAAAGTAAAAGTCATCTAAAGTAGTTATGTATAATTTGGTACTTTTAAACTCTTTAAGAGAAGCCGAGTAAAATACAAAGAGCTAAAAAAGATTTCAAGGAGCTACAATACAATAAGAACTTAATAACCATTTAATTCCGCTATGTTTAAGCTTATAAAAGACATGTTAAAACATAAGAAGCATTAAGCTGGTTTTCTAACTGTTTTTAGTCTTGAAACTCAACATGTTAACTTAATGCAACTTTGCGAGTAACGGAAAAATGCTAATGACTTGGCAGCATAAACTAGGAAAATTAACCAAGCCAAGTAATTGCGTTAAATTACATCAAAAAAAACTTTTATGTAAAGTGTAATTAAAATGCCACGCAATTAAAAAAATTTATTTCTAAACTAAAAACATAAGTAATGACTATTATTATGATTAAATTTAATGTCAGTAGTATTTAGAGTAGACACTGATTATACACAAACACACATATATATATCTGACCAAAAACCACTTGTGTGGTAAAAAAAAACACCCCTCCAAGTGTGTGGTCCAAAAAAGTTGTGAAATCAACTTTCTGTCCCGCCAAGTGATGATGGCACTTTCTCCTGGCCCAACACTGTCAACTTAGATACTTATCAGCTTCTTCTCCTTGGCGGTGTGCCTGCAGTACTACTTAAAGTTAACTGGTTGTATTCCACGCATCCTCTGCAAAGAAAGTAGTATTTGCAAGGGGTCATTCCTTGAAAGCTTAATTTGTATATTACTTATTTCTATTTTATTTGCTTTTTGATAATGGGAAAGATTTACAGCAATGATTATAGTGGCATCGAGAAGAGCCTTCAACAACACTGTTAAAAGGCTTTCCTCACACCGCCAAGGAGAAGAAGCTGATAAATATCTAAGTTGACAGTGTTGGGCCAGGAGAAAGTGCCATCATCACTTGGCGGGACAGAAAGTTGATTTCACAACTTTTTTGGACCACACACTTGGCGGGGTGTTTTTTTTACCACACAAGTGGTTTTTGGTCAGATTTCATGACTTTTTGTACGGTCCCTAAGGAAGGATTCTCTAAACTGTTTATTCCCACATATTAGAGTCAAATAAAAGTGAAGTTAAGAGCTGGACAAGGTCTATGGAGATTGGAGAACTACGAGACCTATGACATTGAAAGAACATAAATCTTATAGTAGCAGCATATAAAGATTTTTAGCAGCATTTGGCCACCTATATAAACTAACGTTGCTATCATTTACGCATATCCAGCTGGATCCTGACCTTATATAAGTAACGAAGAGACCCCTTAATATTGTCTTAATTATTCCTACCTTAATTATAAAGTATATATACAATAATATATTATTATTATTATTATTATTATTATTATTATTATATATATATATATATATATATATATATATATATATATATATATATATATATATATATATATATATATATATATATATATATATATATATATATATATATATATATATATTACAGTAATTACATTAATAAGTACATTACAGAAATTGAAGGAAATGAATGGTAAGTCATAATGAGCTCATAAGGTTCCACATTAATTTCTACCGTCTGCGTCTGTGCAAATTTAATATTGCTAAAAAATAAAAGTCACCCCACTGGGAATCGGAACAGATCCAAATCTCTTGTGACTTGTGACCATTCGTCAAATTATAGAATATAATGTGCCACACAAATCGGCAGAATATTTTAGTCCCAATAATACTTATCGAGTTGGGTAGTGGGTAGTTCTAAAGATGGAATTAAATATGTATGTGAGGAATAGGATACCTTTTCCTTAGAAAGTGATAAAGGATTTCGAAGGGTAATAAGTAATAAGCACCTCTAACCACCTCTTTTAAATATCGTCCCAGGAATTAAAGATTTAACAGGAGATCGATAGGTTTTCGTTTATAGTACAATATTTTGACGATAGGCGGGCTGAAGTTTCAATTAACTATCAAATTAATCGTGCCAGGAAGTTATAATATAATAGGGGTAGACTGGTTTTCACTTTTATTCATTTACATATTTCATGATTCAATATTTTTCCACAAAATGGAGATGATGAGTACCTACATATTTTTGATTTATCAATAGTCGTACGTCCGTTGGCAATGAAGATGTATTGCCTATTTTAGCAGAGGATGGTATTGTCCTATCCCTAATTGAAGTTTGTATACAGTCAGTCATTAGTTAAACTGCCACGTCAATGTACGCTGGTGATTTAAAAGAGATTTTAAGATCAATTCGTTGATCAATTGAAGTCTTAAGTAAGTAACAATTATTTTCCGTAGTTCAGTTGAACTTTAGGAACCATTTTAGAAGAGTTAATATGAAGGGTTAGAAGGACAGGACTATGGTCAGGGGGAAGGTTGTAGGATGAAGATGAAGCATAGATGTGGTAATAAAATAATCTAGGATATTTGGAGGTGCCTCGGCAAGTGCCGATTTGCCATTAATAAAAGGCAGCTTATTTTTCTATCTTTGTTTACATTAAAAGAGAAATCATGTTATTTTTTGAGAGATGTTTTGATTTGCATATTTTGTTAATGCAAAAAAATTTTAATGGCAATAAAAGGCTTTCTTTCTTTCTTTCTAGGATATTTGGAAGTTTCTTGGTAGTATATTCGCCAGGATTTAGGATATTGTAGTTGGTTAAGGATAGGGCATTAAGAAATGTTACACCGCGGGGATCGCGTGTTTGACATCCCTATTGGGGGTGTTTTGCATAATAGTCTCCACCAGCAATAAATTTAGGACAAAAGGATTGGAATAAGGTAAGGCAATCGTGTTGGGTAATAGGCTAATAAGGAGGAAAATAGATTGACAATATTATATAATTAAATGTTTAAGGATAAGAAAGTACACTGAATAGATACCGTGCAAGTCAATAGAAAAGGATGACGGGAAATGGAGTTCCGTACTAGGATCGCACTACCCCCATATGCAGTGTTATCAGGATCAGGGTGACTGTTGAATATGTTGTGTAATTTTGTAGGTAAAAATGCGAGTAGTAAAATGTGTTTCTGTGTTGGGGAATGACGATCTTTCTGCCCTGAAGTATAATGTCGAGTTCCTGCCCGTGTAGAGAAGTACTATTAACAACCCAAAGAAGGATGGATGGGGTATCTTGAGTTGGAAGGTTCACTGAGGTGGTTGACTAGCGGGTAGAAGAGCCTGAATATAGGTTGTGGAGGTGGAAAGAGCTGTCGAAGAGGGTTGATTATTGTGTGGAGGTCCAGAAGAAAGGTTTGAAGGCTGAAGCTGGAGTAGGAGGTTGGATAAAGGCGGGGAGGAGTGGTCTTAGAGCTACACCTGAAATGGTAGCGGTATAACTCATTTCAGGTACAATTTAGGTTAAATTGTTCATACACGGGTGCTCGATGGCTTGTAGGTTGTGTAAGTGTTGATATTACTTGTTTAGAGCTGTCACTGGGAGCGATAGTTCAAGTTGGTGGAATTTTTCCACGACTAAAACCATCCTTTGCTCTGGTTTGTTATTCTAAATTTTTAGTTGTTGCTTTTTGTAAACTCTACAATCTTTATAGTTTGCGGAGTGAGTGCTTTTGCAAAGAGCGCAATTAGGCTGTAAATCTGGTTTTCTGTTGCGCTAACAGTTAAATTTAACATGGGACGATCTCTGGGCTAATTTCGACAAACAATCCAAATTTTTTAAAAATCGGATGAGCACTTTGAAGATATAGGTGATAAAGAACAAAAGTTTGTGCGCATGTGGAAAAAAAATAAAGGGCGCCGAAAGTTGAAATTATTATGGGAACAACAACGAGTAATTTTTAAGATATGGTAGTTAGCATACATGTTGAACGATAGACAGACACGAGATCAAAAAATTTTAGAGAAAAATGAAAAGAAACTTTAAAAAATGAAACTAAGAAACTTGAGACTCCATAGACACATTTCTATTACGATTGATCCACCATTCGAATCTGAGTATTTATGCGTTAGCAGAATTATTTGCAAAAGGTTATTATAGGCTAACATTTTAAATAAATATTAAAAATGATAATTGATTTTTTTTTTAACTTAGAGGACCTTAAAAGAATTTATCCATAGAAATGCACCATTACAATACTACTATCTCTATAAATATAATATATATTATGAATATAATTTTAATCGGAGACATAAATTTTTTTGATACATCAAAACAAAAATTGTTTACATTGGTTCCATTAAAGGTCGACCAAGAAGTCATGAACACGGGAGAAACTGAAAGCTTAGCTTCGTTTAAAGTCGGAACTTCCGAGTATTGCCGAAGTCAGTACAGTTGGGTGCTAAGAAAATACCCATTTCTAATTTGTATGACATGCTCAGTTATGTCAAATCTCACGAATAACAACAGGAAGGTTTCCATTCTGTTAGGTTTCCTGTTTTGTTTGTTTTTATACAGTACGAATTATAGTCACAACTGTCCTAAACGATTTTTGAGCAATCCACAAATCCACGGGATGATGCAAATGCAAAGGACGCTACAAATAACTGGGTTAGAACAAACCTAATATGTACTATATTATAGAATATTATTATGAATAATCAATAAACAATAATATAAATATATTATTGTATATTATTAGTGATTTCTTATCAAGTACAGTGTTGCCTGTTGCAAAAAATATTTAAAAAATATAGAAGTTAGCAAAAATCAAATTATTAATAACAAAAGAACAACTCTGTGTTTATTGACAGTGGTCTATTTGATTAAAAACTGACTATACATGGCACCAAAACAACGACACTAGCGCACTCCTCAGATTTCCATGACTTCTTGGTCGACCTTTAGTTTCGATAAGCTCGGACGGAAGAGAGAGGAAAATTCAATTAATTTGACAATAATGGGCTGTAAAAGCCTAAAATCATAAAAGAATGCGCGATAGGACGTGGTGCCACACGTATTGACATACTTTTTCTTTCTTTTAAACATACTCCATTAAACAGGCGCGGCGGGGGATTTATTGATTAAAGAAATAATTAATAAAAAATACATTTAAATTCGAGTTAACTTATTTTTGTTAGTTGGCAGAAATATAAGATTATATCTAATTGATAGAAGAATCCATTATAATTATAATTTAATTTTTGTTTAAAAATAGAAAATATTTTAATTGTGGTTATCCATTTACTGGCTAACTGATATAGATTTATTGATTTGTCGCGTGGCCAGATCCTATTAATATAATCGCAAAAATCCTTTTTATAAAACATGAGATTCATAGACTGAATGGGGAAAACTATCTATTCAATTTTAATATCTTATTAAATGTGAGGTTTCATCAATTTTAAAATAGTTAAGATTAGACAAAGATGTTCAATTTATTCTGAACACTATATATTTTCCAAATTTAATTAAAAGAAAGATATTTCAGTTAGTGATTTTCCCACAGATTAAACAATAAAAATAAAATTTTCTTTCTAGTTAATTTTAAATATAAAATAATCCGGCATTTTATCCTCTTTCTATTACGGTACAGATAATAATTTGTATCGTTTCTCATATTCATTACACAGAATCTGATTAGTTTTATTCATTTCATCTTAATAAAAATAATTATTTTTACATCCTATGAATCGTCTTTTCTAGGAAGACTACTATTCTTATAATAGTTTATAACACTAACAAGAAGGGATTACCTTGAATTATAAATTAGAGGCATTTCCTGAATAAACACGAAGTGTAATGAATGTAATAATAATAATCATTATTAGCAATGTGTAGTAATCTACTATTCTCAAATTTAATTAAAAATGTGTTCTTCTCAAATGAGTACTTGTTGATTGTGAACGGTAAAGTTAAATGAGTCATGACCATTGCAAAAGTAATATTATTTACTTTTCATATAAAGATAAAAGGATTTTAATGTTTAAGTGGTAATCAATACTTTAAATTAAATATAAACGCAACCCGGTGTTTACACACAAATAATAGAAAGAATGCTTAAAAGTGTGCACAAAGTAAAAAAAAAAAAATAAAATAAAAATGAAAGTTTCGATAAAAGATAAAAATTGAGACGTCATTTAGACAAGGAAAAAAAATATCCCTGTTGTGTTTAGTTCAGATAGTTTGTGAAACTAGAGAAAGAAAAGACTATTCTAGTCGATACTGTGAATGAGTTTATACTATTGTTACAATAGAAGACCTTGATTTTAACTCTCAAATTACATATGATTGATGTGAACACCAAGAAAATCTACACTAAACAAAACAAACGCAACCCTATGTTTCACTTCTTATAGGCAAGGACAATGTACAATACAATCGACAAAACGAGCCAAATAAAAAACATATGTTTAGAATGACATCAAAAATACACTGCCAATTAGAGTGGCACATAGCTTCCTCGCGTCTTACAGCGTATACTTCAATGATTTTCGGCTTTTAAAATCCATTAATGTCTATTTATTTAATTTCTCCCCGAATCAAGCCTTGTCGCCTGGTCTCGACGTCCCTAGTCGATGTGCCATTGAAGATATAGGTCAAATGGAGAGGTGGGGGAACCAAACTACCTCATATTCCCCTTGTCTATCTTCCTCCCCAAGCACTCTCCATAGTAAAAACTATTTAGTTTTAGCGAGCTTTAACACTTGATAGCGGTTTCGCTGTTGGATTTATTAAAAAATTGTATTTGTAAAAAATGTTTGTCTCCTTGAATAGATAAAGTTAGATTTTTTTCCCCGACCTAAAATTCCAATTTTAAATTTGAAGTTCACGTTTACGCAAGCGTTGCGCGCGAACGCTTAAGCGAACAACGTTGTCCAACGAACTCGTCCTGGGGATTGGTAAAATGAACATATCTACCAAATTTCATCAAAATCGGTCTACTGCTACTCAAGTTATCGTCACATGTTTCACGGTTCGCGGACACGCAGACCGACAGGCAGAAACACACGAGACCAAAAATATTCCCTGATGTCTGAAACAGATTTCTGTCTTGGAATTTTTCAAATCGGAGACAACATTTTTTCGTTCTCAAAAGTGAACACAATGCTTCCGCTACATTCGGTAAGCTCGAAAGCTAAATACTTGAGCTTTAGACAGATATCATGTAAATACACAAATTCCCACATTTTTTAATAAAGAAAAGAATCTAATAAAAATATTTATAAAAAAAATGTAATTGAAACAGATAATTTGTTTAAATAATCAACTGCTAAATCAAATTGGTAAAAAAAATGCACAAATAACAATAGGAAATATTTACTATAAAATAAATACATATATATAATGGTTTCGACACCACTCTGATAAATCATACTTAATAGAGGTAGAGAACTGACCAGGTCGATCGGCCGGTGCAATCGAAAAAAAATTATAGTTAGTGTTTAATTAATTCGTGTTACCTAGGAGTCATTTGGAGGAAAGCGTTCGACATATAATTAATATAATATAAATATAAATTGGTTGAAACTTATACGGGACCAACATTGGGTTAATCATGATCTACCATTCAAATCGGACGTGTAGTTTTTAAGATATGATGAGACAGACAGACAAGAAACCAAAAATGATCCCTGATGTCTGAAAAGGATTTCTATCAAAAGGATAACTATCACGTAGCTTCCGTTATCTTCGGTAAGCTCGGAAATAAAAACGGGGGAAACAAATACATTAGAAAAAAATGTAAAAGCATAAAATGAATCGAAAAAAAAAATTATAGTTAGTGTTTAATTAATTCGTGTTACCTAGGAGTCCATTGGAAGAAAGCGTTCGACATATAATTAATATGAATATAAATTGGTTGAGTATCTAGCAAATGCGAGGTGCTCACCTTTATAAACTTTATAGAGCTTAATCCGCTTCAGATATCAGGGAACATGTCTGTCTGTCGGTCCGTCGCTCAAATTTTGCGAACCAACATATCTTAAAAACTATAGTCCGATTTTAATGAAATTTGTATGGTATAAAACCTATAGCTTCAAAAGTGCTTATCATACTTTTGAATATATAGATGTAAATAAATGTATGTTTGTGCGCATATCGAAGAGAAACAAATAGGCGCAGAAGGTAGAAACTTAAATGGGACCAACAATGGGCTAATTATGACCTACCATACAAATTTCATTAAAATCGGACGTATAGTTTTTAAGATATGCTGGTTAGCAAAATTTGGGAGACAGAGCGACAGACAAACACGAAACCAAAAATGCTCCCTGATGACTGAAGCGGATTTCTGTCTTGGAATTTTTGAAATTGGAGACATAAAATCGTCACCTTTGATAATCTCGGAAGCAAAATCAAAACAATTTTGACAGATATTTAAAAATCACAGGGAAGTACTTGCGTCCAAGTACTTTTTAGGGTTTTGTAGAAGATTAAGCATGCCCGTTATGTAATTATGATTTCATTCTTCGATCTTAAGGGTCCGGGTTCGATTCCCCGGGGGGTCACAATGTTTTTCATCGGTAATACCGACTAGAAAAATTCATTTTTCAGACCATTTCCATCACACCACCATAAGGTATAACCATGAATTATTTCGAAATTTTAGGACCATCCATTATATAGTGGTTGGGGGGGGGGGATTTTTTTGGGAATTTTTTGGGGTATATTTTGACTTATAAAACCAATAAAGAATGAAAAATTTAAAAAAGCAAATATATATTTGAATCCTACTCTTCACCAGCTTTAATTTGATACCCAAATTGGCAATTTTTTAAAATTTGGAATGAACTCCCGGAATTTTCATTGCCCCACAATAAGGCATTAGCATGAATTATTTCGAAATTTTAGGACCAGCCGAAATATAGTGGTTGGGGGGGGGCAAATTTTTTTTGGGTATATTTTGATTTTTTTACCCACTAATGAATGCAAAATTTGCAAAAGCTTATATATATTTGCGTCCTACTCTTCAGCAGCTTTCATTTGATACTCCACTCGAAAATTAAAAAAAAAATATAAAATTTTGAGTTTACAACATTTTTGCGAATTGCGCATGCGCATATTTAATTTTGCACTTCTGTATATTTTTCCTGTGGTTGGGTCAAAAAGTTGCACCAGTGTTTCAAATTTCAGCTCTTTAGCTTAAACGGTTCGGGCCCTATGAACCAAAGAGCGACGGACAGACGGACACATCACTCTCGGCATAAGGGTTTGGAGAAGAATCTAAAAAACCCTAAAAAAAAACTAATATAACTAAAAATATTAAAAAAACTATTAGGCATTAATGGCTTGTAAAGGCATAAAATCAATGAAGTATGTAGAAGGATGTGAGGCAGCTATGTGCCACACCAATTGTCAGTCTATATTTATTTGTCAAACCAGCTTTCAGCTGTCCTAAGGACATCATCAGTGCCTAAGAATTTTAGTTTGTTTGTTTCGACGGTTTTAGTAGGTAGAATATGATTCAACAGAAAATTTAAAAACGTAGTATATAAAAAGTTCTTTTTATCTGATAATTATTTTTAATTTGATGGGTAAAAATTTTAACTTCATTTATTTAATGAGGCAAACAACTTTTTTAAATAATTTTTTAGTAAAACGAACACTGACACTATTATGAAGTGATAAAGTTCGCTAAAGTTAAAAAAGTGGGCCTAAACGTTTAAAACAAAGAAAACAACGTTTTTACCGATATCTTCCGTTCTAACGTATAACAATTCTAATAAAACATCTTACACATTGTCTAAAGTACAATTGATACAGGCATGTACAATTTCAACCTGATACAAGCAGAAGCTTTAGAGTAGGGAGGAGATATATTTTATAATATTTTAAATTAGTAGGCCGGGTAAGTAGAAAACAGTCCTATTTAAATCCAACATCCTTTAACAAACATACTCTTTAACTATGAACTCATCATGCTCATTATTTTTTTTATATTCAATACATATTAATTGTAAGACGCTTGCTTTAATGATACAAATAATGCTTTTCTTTTAATTTTGCCTTAACTCTGCCAGGTAGAAACAGTTAGTTATTTTTAAATTTGTCTCATTTCTAACTCCGCCATGTATAAGTAGTTAGCAATGTATACGTACTTAGCAGTGTGATTTTATAATTTATACTTAATGAAAAATGTAAGGAACTTCGTTCCTACCGCGTCCCGCGACACCACACGTATTTTTTTTAAAATCTAAATGGGACCTTAATTAGACCCCAATTAGGAACCTAAGTTCGGGTTGAACCCTGTACCTGATATCTGTCAAATTCATTTAACTCACTCAAAGCCGAGTTAAAAGTTAAAGAGAGATAACTAGTTAGGTATTTATTAAAAATGGAGAATCATTAAACTAACTTAAGTTTAGCTATTAGTTAGGACATGAAGCGTTAGTAGAGGTTATCATAATGTGTTGACACAAAAAAGTTTCTCTGCTTAAAATATTTAATAAAATTCAAAGCAGCTTTCGCAGAAATTATAGGGCCCTCATCAGTGCCGAAAAATTGAAACATTTTAATTAAAACATTGGAAGATGGGAGTGCAATGAGTCATACCAACCCAGCAAGCGGTACAAGTCTCATGGTACAAGGAGTCTTGTACAGGTTGCTGGCATGCACCATCTTTTAAATTTTTCGGCACTGATAATGGCCCTTTAGTGGCTTAAAGCTGCTCTGAATTTTATTAAATACTAGCTGGATACCCTACTACCTGGATTTTATAATTTAATTTGCAAATATACCAAATTACTAATTAATTCCGACTACTGATGAAAAATTCTTTAATGTTAGCTTTGGAGAAAAAGCAGCGGTATTTTCCTTCTGTACCCCCCGTGTCTTTTCACATCCCTGAGTTAAAATTGGAATTATCTTTGTATAAACATTGTTTTAACAACAGCAATTTAATACCGTGTTTGCACACTGCAATAGGCTACACAATTTGTGAGAGACACCAAGGGATGTGCCACGCAAGTGTGACACATAGGAACTGTTCCAACATCAGACATTACGTCATTAAGGTGTTGGCTCGGCATTACGCCATGTCCTGCATCGTTCCGTCGCGTCCGACTCATCAGGGGCCCGACAATGCCCACCCAACTCTGGACCTATACCAGATCAAGAAGATCAGATATAGGGCTCATCAGAAACGAGCATGCTGTCATAACACCATACTTGCACAGGACATACTTACGCAGGACATGGCGTAATGCCGAGCCAACATCTTAATGACGTAATGTCTGATGTTGGAACAGTTCCTATGTGTCACATCCCTTGGTGTCTCTCACAAATTGTGTAGCCTATTGGAGTGTGCAAACCACGCTATTGAATTGCTGTTGGGTTTTGCCAGCCAAGCATGTATAGCGGTATGAGAGCATGCTCGTCTCTGATAAGCCCTATATCTGATCTTCTTGATCTTGTATAGGTCCAGAGTTGGGTGGGCATCGTAGGGCCCCTGATGAGTCGGGCGCGACGAAACGATGCAGGACATGGCGTAATGCCGAGCCAACATATAAATGACGTAATGTCTGATGTTGGAACAGTTCCTATGTGTCACGCTTGCGTGGCACATCCCTTGGTGTCTCTCACAAATTGTGTATTGTATTAAACATATATATTTTATATGTTTACATCCAAAAGAGGAGCCATTTCTCAAATAATAACTTCCTAACTTTAGAAGATCGGTCTGGACTCAATTCCCCCTTTTATTTACTTTTCCCTATGTTCCCCTTAGGAATAAAATTGTATCTACGACTTGCATTGTAAGTGGACATTACATTGCTAATAACAGGGCGAGAAGTGTTACTTCCCTCCCATGGGAGTGAAAAAACAATCATACCAACTTAAAAGGTATTTTTTAAGTATTATGTTGGTAGTAAAGTTTTTCAGCTCTTTTGTTTAGATAATTTTTCGGGAAGGGTACTTAAGGTTATCATACTAAGTCTTTAAATTAAAAACAAACTATTGAAAGTGTTTGTTACAAAACGTGTATATTTAGTATAAAAATTGTTATTTTAATAAATCAAGTAACTAAATATCAGTTTACCTACAAACTTAATAGCTATTAGCATGGTGCACTAGTCGTAGATAAATTTAATACGCAACATGGATCGAAGTATTTTTGCTCTCGGGATTATCTCCCTCGGTTATGCCTCGGGAGCTAATATTACAGTTATCTCCCTCGGTAAGCCTCGGGAGCTAACTCATTTATCTCCCTCGGCCATGAGGCCTCGAGAGCTAATTAAGTTTTCTCCTTCGGCGGTGCCTCAGGAGAAAACTTAACCTCGAGCTGGAAAACATACTTCTCTCCATTGTTGCGTAAATAACTATTGTGCAATACCTACTGGCAGATATCAATATAATTTAAAAATTATTATACTACGTATACACTTGAAGGTTTTATTTTAGCGTATTAAAGAAGTGGTGAAAGGTTTTAGGCATGGTAAGGTGTGATTTATAAACAAATGTCCTCTTGATGATTTATAAACTATTCAAATAATATATATTTAAATAGATTGGTAAGGCGTGAAGTCTCACGTAAAAAGGGTTTCGTTGGTATTGTGAACACAAAATTCTCAGATTAAATTGCTAATCTTATTTTTTCTATGGCCCAGCAGACCACACATTTTGCATTTTTCTATATTATTAGTAACAGCGGAAATACGATTTGGGGAGGGGGGGGGGGACACGCAAAATTTCGATGTTTTTTGACAAAACGGCGCCCAAAATCAAACACTATTTCTAAGTGGTATATATATTTGTAATCTACTCTTTAATACCTTTCATTTGATACCCCACTCAAAATTTTAAAAAATAAATTTTTTCGCGCGACATGATTTATCCGCCATTTTGAATTTGAAGAGTGATAATTATGAGTTCGCTATATTTTTCCTGTGTGCGCGTCAAAACAATCTTTTATACTGGAAAGTTTCACGTTTTTATCTCTTTTGGTTCAAAAGTTATTGGAACCGTACAGAGTGACAGACGGACACAGGAACGAAACTATAAGGGTTTCTTTTTTTTGGTTTTACCAACGAAACCCTAAAAAATGAATCTACATTTTTTTGACACCGATTGAACAGTTCTTCCTACAGTAATTTCCCCACAAGATAAAATATTGTGTGTAGCTTCTTCTGCAATTTTGGTTAAATACATTTTTTTAAATATATATTTAAATAACACCGCATTTTTATAAATATATATTTAAATAACAACCTATAACACCCGCAGAATTGAGCTTAACATTGTACCCAAAAACCAACAAAATCTGTTCAGCCGTTTGGACGTGATTGAAGCGTAGACAAACAGACGCAACATTTTCTAAACTTAAATTCGTTATCAGGACTACTCATTTAGTGTAAATACAAAATTTTAGCCCAATTGGATAAATGTACAAACACTACTCCAATCTTATATATATTTAAGATTTCTTACGTTGAGAGACTTTCTTATTTCAACACTTCAAGTTTAGCACGTTAAACTAAATATCGCGAGTACCCCTATTGCTGAACTGATCTTTTTATTCATGTAAAAATAAAAAAAAATTTGACAAGATTTTTTAAAAAGCGTTTTTAAAAATGACTTGTATGTGCTACACTAATTGGCAGGCTTTTTTTTAAACTTTTATTCTTAATTGATCGATGACAGATGTCTTCGAGAAAAAACCACCTCATTAAGGTACCTAGATAATAAAGGTTAAAGTCATAAAAAGTCCAGGTGACATTTCCTACTTTATTTTCCTCCTAAGGGGCAATAAAAAAATTTAAGCATTAATAGCTTCTAAAAAAAAATAATAATAAATATATTCTAATAGACATCTATTACCAAACTAAAGTCATAGCGAGTTATATTTCATACAATAGCTGACATCCGTCTATTGTTAACAAACGAATTAAACTATTGTACTATAAATTCACACCAGGGAATTTATAGTACAATCGTATTTCAAATATAATTAATGACCGTTTTCCACTATTACTACCACATCTTTAAAACGTAAAAATACTTAAGTTTCTTTTGTAGAAAACTAAATAATTAATTTTCAAACTTTTATTAACAAATAATAAAATACACATACCATGATAGTCGTAAAACGTTTTAATAAATTAATGCATATAAATACTTATCGTGCATAAATACTTAATAATCACATCAACTAATTAACACCAAAGGATCCCATCTCTAATATTGTAATAAAAAAACTAAATCTTAATGGCTAAAACATTTATTTAATAATCTCCATAAGCCATGGGCCATTCTGACCATGGTTAAGATTAAAGTCAATAGCCGAACCATGTGTGAATACTGAATGTAAAATTTGTTTACACCCCTATACCCTGCCTGCTATATTTGATCATATGCCATATAGTATATAAAGTAATATACACAGTGAATCCCACAATTGAGAACTGAAAATACATATAGTGATGGTACAAAAATTCGTTCAAGAAATTTTGACGGAATTACACTTTTTAAAGTTTCTTGAGACCAAACAAATGTTTGTCTGTAGACTGCGCAGACAGACGCGAAGAGCCAGAATAAATTTCAATGGTTCTATTTAAAACTAAAAATATGATTGGTAGTTTATAGAAGTATATCCATTACGTTTTTAATTTTCTGTTTTATGCTTCCGAGCTTTGCAAACATAACGAGAGCATTGAGATCATTCTGAAGAACGAAAAATTCTTAAACGAAAAAAACTGTTATCGATTTTAATGAAATTGAAATACTACATCACAATTAACCTTCTGTTGCTCCCACATGCGTACAAACATATTTATTAACAGCTATAAGCTTTAATAGAACTCATCCAATTTAAGAGAAATTTGGTAGAAAGTAGCCCATAGATGGTTTCATAATAATTTCAACTGTCTGCGCAAAATGTTTCATAACAACACAATAAATGTGATGAGTGATGAGGGGATTAGCGATAAAAAGATTATTGTTTTCTTTAATAGTAGAAAATTCACTATACTTTAAATAAATATAGATTATTTTTTTCGATTAAACCACTCCTTCAAGGTGAAAACCGGCAGGATCTAAAATTATTTGAGGTTTTTTGGCGCCAGCGGTAGAGGCGCGGCGCTCCGATGAGGTCGAAAACTTACGCTTTTCATAAATGTGCTTATGACCTACACCTAAAATATATATATAAAAAATAGAACTACCGGACCAATAGGTACCTGCATAACCACGTAAAGTGTCTAGTTTGATTGGACTACTGGGAATCGAAACAGATCCAGAAACATTTCAGAGATTCCAATCGAAAAAACTATGTGCCACACAAATTTGCAAACTATTTTTATTGCACACTTACGTCTTTACAAGTATTACACAGATCGACCCATATTAATTTCAACTTAGTGCAAATTGAATATTGTTTAAAAATAAGTTTGACCCCACTGGCAATCGAAACATATCCAACCATCAATCTTTTAATTCCCATTCGGCCAAAAAATAAAAAAAATAACTAAGTCACAAAAAAGCTTTGTGCCACAAAATTGGCAGACATTTTTTTATTTTACACACTGCTGTTAATCTTAAAGAGTTACATAGGTAAGTGCTATAGTTATAGTACATTACGCGTCTAGTGCGGAAAATAGCATTTTCCATGCGAGTGTGGAGTTTGTACCCGAGCGATAGCGAGGGTAGTAATACCACACGAGCAAAGCAAAATGCAGTTTTCGCACGAGTTGCGTACCGTACTTTATCTACGATTGTTGGATTATTATTTAATAAACTTCCTGTATGTAAGTTCATATTTCTCTTTTGATAAAGTTGACATTAATTCATTAGTTGTATTTTGTGCTGAATTAACTATTTCGGGAGGCGTATTATTCTCCTTATTTTGTCATAATGATATAAATCAATCATTGTTTTTCACTAAAAACTCGATATTAATAGTCACTTAAATTAAACAAACAGCCAATTAGTTTTGTTAAATGTAAACACACTTGCTAATCGTACGTTAAGGTGAAGAATTATTCTTTTTTAGCGCACTAGGGCGGAAAAAAGAGGAATTGTAAAACGCGTATGCGCTTGAATACAAGAACGTAAAGAATCACTTTCTACGCATCTAAACAAAGATACAATGTTTATATTTCGTAATAATTGTAGATAAAATCATTTGTTATATTGACTTCTTCATAACTATAAAAAAACTCGGGTTTTCGCCTAATTCAAGATATCTGGCCACCTGTCAAGAAACCTAAGTGAAATAGGCTTTGTACAAATGGACAGGACCCTATTTTACCAGAAATAAACCCTGACCGTGATCCTAACAATTTGGCCCTTGAGGATCGCCACCTCCGACTCTTCTTCGCCGCCATTTATCTTGGGGGTTTCTAATTGTCTCCGCCACCGTTGGGCTCTACCTTTCTCCTTACCTCTGGAGGTAGGAAAAGCGCATACCTTGGGTTAATGGTCGGCCGGCACGGAAACCCTGCTCTATGTTAATTAAGGGTTGAAGCACTTTGAAAGCTATTCAGGTGTTAGAAAGGCTGCCCCAGCCCAGTTCTAATGCTTTTCCTTAATCACTCCTCCAGAGAACCGAGGATAAGCTACCTACCCAGCCACCGGATCATACACCATCTCCCCCTTGTACTTCCACTAACGAGTACACCCTTTACCATCTACCTCTAATTTTAATTATAATTTTTTTTTTTTTTTAATTCTCCTCTTTTCTTACACCTTTATTTGTATACAAAAGTAGAGAATTTTAAAAAGCTTTCTATATCTGTGTAATTAACATAATTGAAAATGTACTTCATCTTGTATAGGCGTACTGTAAAAACCAAAGCCTCCACGAAGCTACATTGAATAAATGAAGAAAATATCTTGATTAAACAACCACATATACACATTACACATACTCATACACTATACTACTATGTATTTGTTTTAGTATGTTTTCTCGTTTTTTTTTTTTATATTTAAATAATCCCTTATTCTATAAAATAATACATATTTGATCATTCTTACTTCAGAGCCTAATTCAAAGGATAAACACACATTTTTTAGTAGCATAATTTTCTAGATGATTACTCAACGAATAAGAAAGTAAATACTCATAACATAAATAATTTAGAATTTCAAAAATTATATCATACGACATACACATGAGTCCTAATGGGCACATAAAGTTTATTAAATATAGGACCAATAATAGGTCAATTATGACTTATCATCTGAATTTCTTTAAAGACGTACGAGTAGTTTTTAAGATATGTCGATTCGCACAAATTGGAACGGCAGACAGGACCGAAAATGTTCCCTGATGTCAGAAATGGATTTCTCTCTTGGAATTGTCTTTTTTAAGAACCATCACAATGCTTCCGTTACTATCCGTAAGCTCGATAGTACGAAAAGAGAATAAAATGGTCGTATTAAGTTAAAATTAATAAAATCAGTACCAACAATGGGCTAATGATGACCTAACGTCCGCATTGCATCAATAGCTGACGAGTAGTTTATATTTATAAGATACGCGGGGGTTTCAAACATTTTGAATGACATACTAGAGACAAAACATGTTCCCAATGTCAGAAACGTCTTTCTGTCAAGGAATTATTCAATTCGGAGGCAAAGAAAATTTTGTTCTTCAAATTTATTACATTGCTTCTGTTAACTCCGGTAAACTCGGAAGCAAAAGCGGGAAATAATAACGTAAAGTATATACAACAATAAAATACTTATCATATTATAAGTTTTTAATAGAACTGAAACAATGTTATCTAAATTCAGTAGTTCAAGCTCTATGCGTCTACACAGTCTACAGACAGACTATTTTTGGACTCAAGAACCTTAAACAAGTGTATTTTCGTCAACATGTCTAAATCTGAATCACAATGTACACTAACTTTATACATGGCTAAGGATATGAAAAACTAAGAAAAATAAAAATCACGTAAAGTACGAGTACGAAGCGTGATTATTTATTTAATTAAACTCGTGTTGCATTGTTTAGTGTTTAGAGAATGACTTTTTAAAAACTAATATTAATTCCAGGGAAGACAAAGAGCAAAACACCCAGTTGGGGGGGGGGGGGGGGGGGGGTTACCACTAGAAAGAATAATTAATATAGGAAGCACTAAGGATAAGAGGTCACAGTATCCAAACCAACAATTATTGTTTCTACTTTCCTCTCCCAGGAACCAAACCCTTAGAATTCTATTTGCAGATGAGAACAATAAACATATGTAGATATAACCTCCGACACTACTGCGTCGCTTAAAGATTATTATTGTTCTTGTTATCAATACTGTCAAATAGTAAACTTTAATTAGTTTATTTTCCGTTATAAAGGTATAGTTTATAATAATTTAAAATAGTTGATATCACGACATGTATCAGGAGTAAAATTAAAGTATAAGATAAATAATCCTACCGCGGGGTTCCGCAAGCCGAGCGAATTTCCATTGGAAATTTGTAGTTCAATGTTGTGCAGTTAAAACTTTCTTCATAACTATTACAATTGTGTGGGTTATATTAAGTTAAGAAAATTTAAAAGGAATATTTTAGTTAGATCAGGGTTCTTTGAATGTTGCTTGTTGCTTAGTTAAACATAATCTTAGTAGTTTGAAAGAAGTTTAAACTGCACAACATTGAACTACAAATTTCCAATGGAAATTCGCTCGGCTTGCGGAACCCCGCGGTAGGATTATTTTAAATCTTTGCTGATTCGTCAGGAGGGGTTGATGACATCATAAATATCCCATTTTCAATAGAGTTCCTCATCTCAACGAGCTTGATTTTTTGGTCCAAGTTTCATTTTGATACCTCAATTCGTTCGAGAGCTATCGTGCTCACAAGAAATCCGCAAGAAATTCTTCTTATTATTATTATTAAATTATTATTCGAATCGCTATGGTAACTCATTTTTTGGATTCAGGACCCCAAAAAACATAAGAAGCGATACCTCACTTGATTTTTTGTATTTTTTTAAATCTTTGCTGACTCTTTAAGAGGGGTTAATGACGTCATAAATGTCCCATTTTTAATAGGGATCCTCATCTCAACGAGCTTGATATTTAGGTGCAAGTTTCATTTTGATACCTCAATTCGTTCGAGAGCTATCGTGCTTACAAGAAATCCGCTAGAAATACATATACCTATATATATATATTAAGAACTACAGTCCCGGCTCCAACTCTCGCCATGCCAGTGGCTCCATTAGCGAATTTTTTCCCTTGGAAATTCGCTAAAAGTCTCTCTTTTTGGGAGAAAGGAACGCCATTCAAAAGTTAATGTGGTCAAGTATATAAATAAAATAAATTTATTAATTTATAATAGAGGTAATATGTATATTATGTTGCTGGCAAATCCTGAAATCAGTTAAATTAATACCTAGTCAGAACAAGTTTTAACCAAGCGCTTTTGTTAGGACTTAGAACCTATAGAATTTCCAACTTAGTTAGAGAATAACAGTTTTTTTTGTAAATGAAATCAGTCAAAAATAGATGATTAAAACACATTTTATTTAAGCCCCAAATTATTGTAATTGTAATTTACAATAATTTGTTCATGGTCATTGATCATTGGTCAAATGATCATGGTGAACCTGAATCCGATTGTTCCTGTATATCTATTAGGTTTATCTGGCGCATTTGCTGTTTATTTCTGTACGAATAACTACATCTGTACCTCCCACATTAATAAAAAGAAGCAGGTACTAAATACTTCACAGGATCACCCTCGGATACCGCATTCTTTGTTCCACTCACTAAACTCTATACAATGAATCGTTTCAATCGTCTATATTGCAGAGGGCTTTTAAATATGTCTCTTCCAGTCAGTCTCCATCGTCATTTGAATACTGAGCCTGAAATAAGTTATTCCTGAGAGTCGTTTTCTGGCTGAAGGATTTGTTGCAAGAAACATTCCTTGCAAATGTTTTTTCATTATCCAACAAATTGGGACATGTACAATCAAAATTATTACAATCAAATTATAATTATTATTAACTACGGGAAACAAACAGAGAAAAATACACTCCAGCGCCGGGTATAGCATCTGTACTGGAAATACAGGAGACCCGTGGTTCAAATCCCGGCGCTGGAGTGTATTTTTCTCTGTCTGTTTCCCGTAGTTAATAATAATTATAATTTGATTTAAATTAAAATTTAAACTTTCCGCAGTATGAAAACTACCAAAAACTTAAAAATTGAATTTCGAATTGATTGTACAAGGTACAGGTAGGTACTAATTGAGTACTTTATAATTATAAGCGTTAATTCTCGGTTTAGTTCTAATGTCATAAATATTGACTTTCTAAATGTGTATGAATATGGAAAGCTTGGATTCGGGACTAGTTATCGATTACGGCAGAGAAAAATCATTCTCCTGCGTAGCTAAGTCGGTAAGAGCATCTGTACTGGAAATACAGGAGACCCGTGGTTCAAATCCCGGCGCTGGAGTGTATTTTTCTCTGTCTGTTTCCCGTAGTTAATAATAATTATAATTTGATTTAAATTAAAATTTAAATATTTATTCAAATAAATGATTAAATTACCTAAATACAAAAAAAAAACATTTGACATTTCTTGAAGCATATAACAGTTATTTATGCACCTAGAGAATAATGTAAGATATTATTTCCTGCGTGACTGAGTTGATTCCTGAGGCAAAGCCGAAGGAATCAAGGCAACTAAATCCCGAGGCGAAGCCGAGGGTATTAGGTATCTTAATTCCCGAGGCGAAGCCGAGGGAGTAATTCCAATTAGCTTAGATAATTATAGCAAGGGAATAATAATGCATTATTCTCGAGGTACATACAAATTTAATCTCCAGACAAAGCGCTATATAAGATTTATTCAACAAAGAAAACATTTGAATTTCTTTATTAAACGAATTTAATACGAATTTAAAACAAGTAATAATCACTTTTAAAGTAATATAAAAATAATTTCAAGATAAAAAGAACTTTTTATATACTACGTTTTTAAATTTTCTGTTGAATCGTATGTAATGTTGATAGTAATAATTGTTATTGTTATATAATATATAATGTTAGTGAAAAAAAAAATAGTTCCGAATTTATTTACTTCACATAAATGACAACCATCTAGAGAGCTGATCTTAAACCTATAAAAGGACAAATATTTGTACAACGGATCTCCCCAACACCAAATCTAAAGCGTGCCATCGATATATTTGTTGCTCCTGTTTTGCTGTCATTCAATGTTTATCTATCACAAATTTGAGACCCGTCAAAATGAAGATTGAGTAAATATGGGACATGGCAAACAAATAAAATAACTTGCGGATTTTTTTTAAACTAGCTTTCCGTACAGCAAAATTTGCTAAAAACCAATTAAATTCTGCTGAAAGATGGCTAAAAGTATTATAATAATGCATTGTCATCGTGTTCTGAGCTATGCTTAAAGTTTCAAATGTCTAGCTATTCGGGAAGTTAGTTAGAAATCGATTAACAGATTTATACCGGACAAACAAACAAACAAACAAACAAGAAAGCAAGCTAATAAAAACGTAGTAATATTAAATCTGAATAAGTGTCATAAAACAAAATGTCACTGTGAATTTACGTAGGAAATGCAGTTACTTTGATAGGAAAAAACTTATGTTGTTCTTTTGTTTTTAATAAATTTATTTTTGACAACCTCTACATTTTGTTTTTATTTTGATTAATTGTCATTGATAGCTATAATTTATAATGTATCAAATATTAGCACTAGACTGTACTGACTTTGGCAATACTTGAGACTTCCAATTATAAACGAAGCTTAGTTCCCTCTAGTTACACTGATGTGTTGCAATAGTGGCTGGAGATGCGTGGAGGAAAACACCGTTATAATTTTGTTCCAGCGACTATCGCATCCCTAGGAAAACGTACCTTAAAACTGATAATTCTTACAAGTCAATATAGGTTTTAACGACAGTGCTTTGCTAAAACCATTTTTGACGACATTTAAATTCTAGTTTATGGGTTTTGCCGGGAATATATTATGATGTCGCGAAAAAATTAGATTTTTGTATTTCATTGTATTAATACTCTAATAATGCTTAGTATGGAAATAATATACTAATGTTTATTAGCATTTACTATGGTACATGATAACTCAAGAGATCCATTAAGTCTAATCACAAATATGCCACCTCCAAACCAGGATCATCCATTTAATCAAACCTAGTGTTTTTGTTACAAAATTAAAAGAGTTTTATAAATGATTAACAACAAATAAATAAATTCGATGTACATATATTATATACCTCGTAAATGGTAATATGCGTCTGAAGGACGGATAGAGTTACTCGCTAGATTGCAGAATTGTCAATTTGAAACCTCCATCTTCTAGCTACGCTGTTAGTCCATTAACTTGGTTGTGTTTGTTTGTCCGTGAGATTAGTTTACTGTTTTACTATAAATTTACCATTTACATAGGTGTTTAAGGCTAAGTAAAAAGTTTGTTTGCATTAAAATTAACTTTTTAATCGTTAGTCTACAAAATTAATATTTAAAAAGCTATTAGAAACAATCGGACAACACAAACAAAATAATAATATCAATGATTTGGCCAACTTTTCCATGGTCTTTCATTCATACAACCCCTCCCATGTCAATAATTCTACGACTAGGTCCTTTTATAATTCAAACTGCGATCACGATTGGTCGGAGAAAAATGAATTATTTATGTAACTCATTCATTTTAAATGAAGTCTCTCAAACAAAAAAAATAAAAATATTTCAGATAATGTTTTATCGAGAAAAACTGAACATTGCGTGCAAATATTGGAGTTAATATTAAATCGACGTTAACAATAAGTTTAAACACGGTTTCGTTTAAAAACTACCCAAAAAAGGAAATTCTCTATGGCTTTCGAAGCTCTGGGCCAATCAGAAGAATTTTTTTTTTTCTTTTGTTTTTTTAGTTTAGTTTTAGTCCCGTTCAACAGCTTATTTAGGTCATTACAGGACGGGGGTTATCCGGCCACTTTACTCATCTAATCGATGAGATCATCAGTGTGAAACATGTCTCACCCCACTGGGATTCGAACTCACAGCCGGGGTTTAGACGTTGGTTCAAGTGCGCTAACCCCTCGGCTACACCGGCCCCCTGATTAAGGGATTTGAATAAATAAATTTGAATTAAATCTGGAAGGTTGGCCGCAATTATACCATTGTTGGTTACATATTAATTTCAAATGTCTGTGCTCATTAGTTTCTCATCCACAAAACGTTTGTTCATTAACACCTTTACCTTTAAAACTACTCATCCAATGTTTAAGAAATTTGAATGGTTCGTCCAAAGTAGCCCACAGATGGTCTCACATTAATTTCAACCGTCTGCGCACATTAAATATTGCTTGATTAATACTTCTATTCATATAAAAAACAAATCAATTTTGACAGATATAAAATAAAAGGAGGTAATCAAATAAATTAGACAATAATAGGTCATAAAATTGGCAGACTATTCATAAATTCATATTTATTTTACTAATTAAAATTTGTTGGATATCAAGTAAAATAATAATAAACATTCATAATTAATTAGTCCTTAAATTTAAAAAAAATATGAATCAAATATATAATTGACATGTTAAATAAAATAACATTTACCTACTAATTAAAGTACGCTATAAAAAAAAAAAAAAAAAAAAAAAAAAAACGCGATAGAAAACTAATAAAAATTTAAATAGGTGCGTTACATATATAGAGTAATGGAACTAAGTTTAGTAAGGCGTATAATGCGCTGAAATTTTTTAGAGGAACTGAAAACGGAGACTGCAACCCATTCTCGCGGCGGATCTTTGAACTAATTAAAATTTTATTATAAATCTTACGTGTACTTAATAATATACATAATTTCCAATAATGTCAGCAAAATGACAGAATTATCTTAAAAATAAAAATAGTTTAAGTAATAAGTATCCCAAAGTTATTATTGTGTAATTCACATAATTAAGTCTCTTTACTTAATAGGTAAAACGACAGTCAAGTTTCTTGCTCTCTCTCTATTCTTATATAATATATTTAATAAATAAAGCAATTAACAGCTAATTGCAGTAGATAGATTGTTAATTACTGAAGTCAGTTGTTATAAGGAATTACCTAGCTATGGAAGAAACAAGTTGTAAAGTTTTTTATTTTGTATAAGTATATAATTGTCTATTTATTTTTCTTTTTTATTGTTTACACAATTTTTACATTTTTTTTTTTTTTTACCCAAAAGGAAGGATTACAAATGCAACAGTGCTAAATGATTTCCTTGAGTACTCGTTGAAAAAAATTCAACTACATTCACGCATAAATTGTTATTTTTGAATTTCGTAAAACCCAAAACGAAAAATCACAGAAAAGTATGTACATTTTAGTAGGTGCAAGTACTTTTTATGGTTTCGTAGATTTTTAAGCCCACGTTATTATTTATAACAGATGCATGATTTAAAAAAGTATATATATATTCGTAACCTATTCATCATCAGCTTTCATTTATTGATACCCCCAATTAAAAAAAAAAAAGAGTTTATAACATTTTTGCGAATTGCGCATATTAAATGATTAACTTCTCTATATTTTTCCTATGTCAAAAAGTTGCTGCAGTGTTTTACATTTTAACTTTTTACCTTAAACAGTTGGGGAGATATAAACCAAAGAGCGACGGACAGACAGGACACATCGAGCTTCAGTTGACATCGTTTTGCTAAAACGTTATAATGAAGAAAAACTACAATATAACGAAGTCCAATATGAAATCAAAATTGTATTCAACACCTGTATAGATCAAATTCTTGTCAACTAGCCCATTTAATATCTACTTTTGGCATTTAAATAAACAGGTTCGACCAATTAAATAAAATATGACCTCCATGAGAGTTAATTTAAGAAACCTAAAATTACCTAAAATGTTAAGCATATATATTTATTTAATAATTTTTGTTTACCTAATTAATTTTAAATTATAGTTCATTACAAACTGAACCAGAAATAAAAATTTCACACCTCTTCCCTATTATTTCATAAAATATATGAGCCTCAAATGTTAGTTATTTGGCACTGATCAATTGACTCATAATAATTCTTAGGTACTTTAAGTAATCCTAGAAATTTTAAATTTGGCTTATAGGTAGAGTTTAATGCTCAAATAAAGAAAAAATTAAAAATCCGCATAAATCTTGTTCTTTGCCCCTCTCAAGGCTAATAGAAAAACCGCCTATTTAAAACAATTTTTTTTTTAAATTAAAAAATATAACTTGCGCCTTCTATCAGTGATTGTCGAAACTAAAATATTACTTTACTCTCATTAACAAAATTTTAAATTGGAATAAGAGTGATTGATCTTTATTGAGTATTGAGCTCGAACATTGTAAACGAACAATTCCCGCTCATCAGCACACGTACAACAGATAATTGATTAGTTCAATTTGAACAACCCACGTGTTACATACTTAACAAACCCCTTCTTCGAAACAATGATAATTATTTCCTGTTACTATTTATTTCCTACAATATCCTTTTCTTATGTTTTCTTTCTCTTCTTGTAAACTAAATATACATTATGTGTCCAAAAAGAACAAGGCAAAGAAACAAAAATTACTTACAAAAAGAAGTGAAATCCCAACAAAAACACTAGTGTAAAAAAATAAGTTAAGTGTTAAGTAAAACATTGGTTTAGCCAAGTCTCCCATGTCCAAGTAAGTTCTACTTTATCCACTACAAGTAAGTAATGTCGTTTGTCTGCCCCCCCCCCCCCCCCCCCCCCTATTCTGTGCCTCACACAATCTTTTCTTTCCCAAATCACTTTACACGTTTAAATTTAAAAACATATCTGATTCTTAAAAAAAGATTTTAAAAAAAATCTTAAACTAAAAACAACAAAGTGTTTAACTTAATTGTTCTGTGTAATTGCCAAGTCAGAAAATGTAATTTATAAGTGTAGAGTGATTTGGGGAAGAAAAGTTTTAGTTCGTGAGTGACAGAAAATAGAGGGGGGAGGGGAGAGACAAAAAACATCACTTACTTGTACAGGATAAATTATACCTAGTAGAACTTACTTGGACACGGGGAGATTTGGCTAATTCAATGATCTCATCTCCCAACTTTTTACGCGGGACTTACTTTACACAAGTGTTTTTGATGGGATCGTATTTTCAAAACACAAAATATGGATACATTATTTTAATTTTAATTATTGTTATATTTCGATGTTGGATATAAGGGCGACCCAGTTTTAATGGGGAAAAAAATAAATTATGATTCTATGGCCCAAGATTATCAGAAAAAAGGTTTACATGCCTTATGCAATTCTCAATAGTTTTCGAAATATCTCGAAAACTCGGGATCGAAATCAGGATTTCATTTTTGTCCTATTAAAACTGTGTCACCATGAGTATAGATTTTTAGGGTCCATAGGCAAAACCAAGGACCCTTATATTTTCCTGCGTGTGTCTGTCCGTCCGTCCTGTCGCATGCTCTCACGGCTACACCATTCGTCCGATCATTTTGAAATTTGGCATGTATGTGTCTTGTACCAACCCACATATTTTAAAAATATAGCGACTTAAAAAAAATATTTTTTAAAAAAAATAGGGTAAAAAAACTTAAGGATTAAAAATTTTACATTTTTTTTCGACACCATGAGGGGTATCATATGAAAGGGTACGTCGAGCTGATTACAAAAACATATAATTCTTTGGTTATAACTTTGATAGGGCGAGCGTAGGCGAGTTTGAAGCGGGTGTGAAACGTGTCCCCCTCCCCTCTATCTCGCTTATGTGAAGTGCAAAATCTATTACCTCACTTATCTTTTCTTACTCACTCACAAAAAATATTATTTTATTTTTTATTTACAAAATACGTTTTTTTTTTTTTTTTATAATTATGGTCTTTTCGATGTATTTATATGGTTGTAGTCCGGTTCAGTGGCAAAAAAATACTTTATCGGAAGTTAGTTTATGTGTT
The DNA here is from genome assembly GCA_951217055.1 of Gerris lacustris. Taxonomy (NCBI): domain Eukaryota; kingdom Metazoa; phylum Arthropoda; class Insecta; order Hemiptera; family Gerridae; genus Gerris; species Gerris lacustris. The sequence continues at coordinate 72,052,488 of OX578277.1, read as the reverse complement.
TTGAGAATATCAGACCCATAGGATAGTTCAAAGTAAGCTTTTTAGCATTTTAAAAACACCATCAATAGGGTACTACTTAAACTATACAGTGTGCCCTACGGACCCTCGCTGTGTGCTGACCAGCACACACTTGACCTGTTTATTTTTTATATAAATAACCAGCAAAACACGTCAGATGTTGTCCTGCCTGTGTATAATAATTTTTAACTACTAATAATTTATTAAAGCGGACCTAAACGTTTAATAGCTATTTATGTACCTAGAGCAGTAAGGGCGTTATTACAGGCCGAGGGCGAAGTTTGAAAGCACGAGTGCATTTAACGCCCGAGGCCTGTCATGTCGCTTACTGCTCGTGGTGCGTACACTATTTTATCGCCCACCACATGTAAACTAATTTCTAAACATGCAAACAATTTTGCCGTAATCTTCAAAACAATAAATGCATATTAAGGTTACATCAAGGTTACATCAGTACCAAAACCAACCGCAGTTATAAAAATATTGATTGTTACTAATTGAACAGCTGACGCTAAGAACTACTAGCGTTTCCTGCACGCCGCAGCCCGGCCAGGAAGCGGCCGCTTCTCGAACTACTGGAGGCCCTGTAAAGATAATGCATGCATTTTTACAGGCCCCAGGGCTGTAAAATGGAACTTTACTGGCCGCTCAGGATAGGAATGTTTACAAGTAGAGGGCGATAAAATAAAGAAAACAACGTTTTTACCGATATCTTACGTTATAACCAAACGATTTTAATAAAGCTTCTTACACATCGTCTAAAGTACAATTGAAACAGGCACGTAAAATTTCAACCTGATACAAGCAGACGTTTTTGAGTAGGGAAGAGATATATTTTTTAATATTTTAAATTAGTAGGCCGGGTAGATAGAAAACAGTTCTTTTCCCTCAGGTTATATACTACAAACACACTCTTTAACTATAAACTCATCATGATTAACTTTTTTCTCAATATTCAATATATATTTATTGTAAGACGCTTGCTTTAATGATTCAAATAATGCTTCTTGTTTCTTTTAATTTTGCCTAACTCCGCTAGGTGCAAAAAGTTAGTTACTTTTAATTGTATCTGTGTAGAATATGACAAGCTGTCAGTTTGTATTTGTTTATTGAGTTAGATAGTTTTATGGTTTTGTGAAAATATATCTTATTTTCTATTGAGTGTACTATGTCGAAAGTTAAACATGGTGTCAGAAGTAAAACTGGTAGGCGTAAGAAGCAAGACGACGACCGCGACGCCGACACTGGAGATGTCAGTCCAGAAAGAGGACATATCATTAAGGTAAACCCTCCACCCTCACTAGACTTTGATAAACCCGAAACTTGGGATGCCTGGGTAGCTAGGTGGGAACGATATAGAAGAATAAGCGGATTACAAAAGAAAGGTGAAGGCGAGCAAGTAGACATGCTACTTTATTGTTTAGGAGAGCAGGCGGAGGATATATTTAGAATGTTCGAAATTTCGGAAGATATTGACAATTTTTACGACATTGTAGTTGATAAATTTCAAAATTATTTTTCTCCACGAATCAATATAATATACGAAAGAGCGAAATTTAATCGGAGAATCCAGACCGTAGATGAAACTGTCGATGCATTCGTAACTGATTTAGATAAAATGTCTAGATATTGTAACTTTAAAAATTTGAGAGATGAACTAATTAGAGATAGAATTGTTGTAGGGGTAAAAGATTCGAAACTAAGTGAGAAACTTCAGTTAGATCCTGAACTGACAAAAGATAAAGCGATACAGATGGCCAAACAGAGTGAAGTGATTAAAAAGCAGCAAACTGTGGTTCGCCAGGAACACGCGTTAAGAGAGGGGGACCACGACGTGTCGGTAGTATCAAACACCTTTGGGCAAGACAAAATGAAAACAATAAGAAAAAACAAAGAGGACTGTTCAAAATGTGGTTTTGGACACAAGGAAGACATCCGATGCCCAGCAAAAGGGGCCCAGTGCCGCAAATGTAAGGGTATGGATCACTGGGCAAGAAAATGTACTTCCAGATATGTGAAACATCTGGAGAAATGGAAGGAGGAAAGGGGGGATAGTGAGTCTGAAGTAGGAAGCTTTGTTGTGAGTGAAATTAATCAAGGAGACGAAAATAACCCGTGGAAAGTGTGCCTAAAGGTAAAAGGGATTAAAGTAAATTTTAAAATAGATACAGGAGCCGATGTCTCGGTAGTACCAGAACGGCTAGCACAGAGATTGAAAGAGAGTATTCAGCCGACAAATATAAAACTGTTTGGACCAGGAAAAGATGAGATCAAAGTTAAAGGGTTGGTAAAGATAGATTTGCACTGGAAAGGTATTCGATCTGAACAGGAATTGTACATTGCCGAAGTCAAGGAGCCACTCTTAGGGAGGCCTGCCCTTACAGCTCTAAAACTAGTGAACGTGGTGAATTCGGTTCAAGCTAAGAAAGAAAGCGAAATCGTTAAAGCAGAATTTCCGGAGTTGTTTCGAGGACTAGGAAAGATGAAATGTGAATTTAGAATTGAACTGAATGAAGGAGCGACGCCATTTGCTACGGCTACACCCAGGAGAGTGCCGTTTGCGTTAAGGGATCAAGTAAAAGTGGAACTTGCCGAGATGATTAAAGAGGGGGTGATAACACCTATAGAAGAACCTACAGAATGGTGCTCGCCGATCACGATAGTTCCCAAGGCAAACGGAAAGTTGCGCCTCTGTGTGGATTTTACAAAACTAAATCAAGCTGTTAAGAGGCCACATTACATGTTGCCGACTGTGGAGGAGTCGTTCCATAAGATCGGAGAGGCAAAGTATTTTTCAAAATTAGATGCAAGCAGGGGATATTGGCAAGTTCCGATAGAGGAAAAATCAAAAAAATTAACCACTTTCATAACACCGTTCGGGAGGTTTTTTTTTAACCGGTTACCCTTTGGAATTTCCTCTGCGCCTGAATTCTACCAAAGAGTGGTAGCACAGGTTATAGAAAAGGTAGAGGGAGTGTGTAATCACATGGATGATCTATTGGTTTCAGGAAAAACTAGACAGGAACACGATGAAAGATTGAGGAGAGTCCTGATTCGATTGCAAGAAGCAGGGGTAACTTTAAATCCAGAAAAATGTGAATTTGGGCTGACGCAGGTTAAATTTTTAGGCCACATTATCAGTGCGGAAGGGATAAGAGCAGATCCAAGCAAAATAATAGCCATTCAAAAATTTAAAGAACCAGAGAATGTCAGTGAAGTGAGACGCTTCTTAGGGATGGTTAACTACCTCCTAAAGTTTCTGCCAAATCTTACGGATTTAACTAAACCTCTGAGGGAGTTGATTGTGAAGAAAAATGATTGGTTCTGGGATGCAGCTCAAAAGAATGCGTTCATGGAGATCAAAAAGAAAATGTCCAAAACTCCGGTATTGGCTCATTACAACCCGAATGCGCTAACGCGTCTAAGTGCTGATAGCTCTGGGTATGGATTAGGAGCAATGCTGGAACAAAAAGAGTCGGACTCAGAAAATTGGAGACCGATAGGATATGCCTCACGAACACTTACAGATGCAGAAAGGAAATGGGCCCAGATCGAAAAGGAGGCGTTAGCACTGACGTGGGCATGTCGACGATTTGACTCATGGATAAAAGGAATACCAATTGAAATTCAAACGGATCATAAACCATTGGTGACTTTGTTGGGACAAAAACATCTAAGTGAGCTAACACCCAGAATACAAAGGTTGAGATTGTTACTAATGGCATATAACTATAAAATTTCATATATTCCAGGGAAAGAACTAACTGTTGCTGATGCTCTCTCAAGAGCCCCACTTAATGAGTTAGGAGACCTAGATAAGGAATTAGAAGGGGAAGTTCAAACATTCATTCGGTACATCAGAGCTAATTTTCCTATATCGGACCAGAAACTCACAGAGCTGAGGGCTGCTCAGAGTGATTGTGAGATATCTAGATGGTTAAGAGAAGCAATTTTAAAAGGGTGGCCTTCGGAGTCCAGAACTCCTAGGGAAATGCTTCCCTTCTATAAATTTAGAAATGAGATGGCGATGGTAGACAATCTGATCGTAAAGGGAGAAAACGTGTTTGTTCCAAGGTCAGTTAGAGGAAAAATTGTAGAAATCCTACACGAAGGTCATCTAGGGAGTGCCAAGTGTTTGAGGAGGGCAGGGACTACGGTGTGGTGGCCTGACATGAAGAAAGATGTTGAAAATTTTTGTTACAACTGTCAGGTGTGTAGAGAGGAAAAAAAGAATCCGATAGAACCACTGATTCCAAGTGAGTTACCTGGAGGGCCATGGGAAAAGGTGGGGGCGGACATTTTTACGGTAGATAGGAAGAACTATTTATGTATACAGGACTACTTTTCCCGGTATCCAGAGTTATTATCACTGGAGAGAATGACTTCTGGGCATATAATAAATAAGGTTAAGGGGGTTTTCGCAAGATTTGGGATACCGTTAATATTTCGATGCGACCAGGGAACGGCCTTTGTAAGCGCAGAATTTAGAAAATTTGCGGATGATTACGGGTTTAGAATTATCACAAGCAGCCCAAGGTATCCCAAAAGCAACGGGTTTGCAGAGAGTGGAGTAAAAACATTAAAGAATATCCTGAAAAAGAATAAGGAAGACGTGTACCTTGGGCTATTAGCATATCGAAGCTCACCATTGGAAAATGGTTATAGTCCTGCGGAACTTTTGATGGGACGGCGCATTCGAACCAAAGTGCCAGCGCTTCGACAAAGTCTTGTTCCTCGATGGCCAGATTGGAAGAAGGTAGGAGAGAAAGAAAGCAATAATCGGATGCGGACACAAATATATTATAATACGCGACATGGAGCTAGGCAACTGCAGGAATTGGTTGTGGGAGAGAAGGTATGGGTGAAAGATATGAAGAAGTACGCTACAGTACTGCGTAAAGCCACCCAGCCACGATCCTATTGGGTGAAAACTCAGGACGGAGCCGAGCTGCAGAGGAATCGTCATCATCTGATTTCTTCGAAGCCAATCCCATGAAGAGAAAGGGAGATGTGTAGAATATGACAAGCTGTCAGTTTGTATTTGTTTATTGAGTTAGATAGTTTTATGGTTTTGTGAAAATATATCTTATTTTCTATTGAGTGTACTATGTCGAAAGTTAAACAGTATCTTTTAACTCCGCCATGTATATGTAGTTAGCAACGTAAACGTACTTATGAGTGTGATTTTATAATTTATATTTCATGAAAAATGTAAGAATCTTCGTTCCTTCCGGGTGTCCCGCGACACCACACGTATTATTTATTTATTTTTCTTTACATATACTACGTATAAAAAAGTAAAAAGTGATTAAGGCAGAAATAAAGTGATCAAGAGAAAGATGCGAGATAAGGGAGCGAGGTGGGATGGGATAGAGTGAGTGAAGACGATAAGACGAAAGGAAGTAAGAAAGTAAATTAAATATTGATAGTAAAAGAAGAAGTGAAAGAAAAAGAAAGTGAATAAAGATAGTAAAAGAGTAAAGAGAATAAGAGCAGAGCGAGAACTCAAATTTAATGAGAGAGGAAGAAAGAGTGACGAAGAGAGAGCGAAAAATAGATGGTATAAGAAAAAGGTAACGAGTGGCGCTGAAGGAAAATAAGAAGAAGACAAAATAGATAAAAGAGTGGCTCGGAGAAAATATAGGGTAGAGATGGAAGTGAACGAGGCAAATAATATGATAGATGAGTTAGGATGGATTCATTTCCACCGCTTAATTCATCTTATTCAATCAAACTTCTCCCCACCACCTAAATTTAAAAATTATTTAAACTTATAAAATTAGTAGTAGATTAAAGTAATTTCATCTAAAAACATTGAGGCCCCTCAGAAAAAAACACAGTTAAATTTTATATAATAATAAAAAAAATATATACAACATTTTAAAAAACATTCTTTGAAAATTATCATAGCAATCACGGTTATGGATATTTTACATCAAAGGGTAGGCTAAGACGAGGACTGTGCTTATTCCAGTGCTTGTCTGTGTTACGAACCTGATCTCCAAAAGTACCCGACCCAAAAATTTGAAACTTTTTAGTCAAGTTATGTGTAATAACCTAAACACAAACAAATTCTAGGTAGATCCCCAAAACTATTCCACAAAAACTAGGGGTTCAAGTTTAAGCGTAAATTTGTTTAACTGAAATATGTCATTTAGTGTTACATGAAACATGTCATTTAGTTAAATGAAAGAGGAGGTCGCCCTGAGTAACTAATACTTAGTTTCTTTTATGAAAAATTTCTACTTTGCGCCTTGTGTCCTTACAAACAAATCAACGAATGAATCTTTAAAAAAAAATCATAGTTATTTATTGTCAAAAATCAATTAACGGGTTTTAACGAATTTTTCATACGTCGCATATTTTCTGAGGAAAAAAAATGTATTATCTCGGGAACCGATTGGGAGACCCTTCGGAGCAGTTGCATAGCTTTTTTACGTCATTATAATAAATGACTCCTTAGAGCAACGGTCATTAGTGGCAACGGGTTTAATTATATAATTAGAAAAAAAAGTAAAATGAAGTATGTAAATTAATTTAAATATCTATTTAGATAAGTCATTATATCTATTTGAGTACCAACAAATCAAACCAAACATTCATTTTTATTAGAATAAATGTGGTTACCTAAGCTTGGCAACAACAAATCATTTCGATATGCGTCGTCGTCGGGACACTGCTCTATTATATAAATGATTGTTTAATAGATATTGTATCAAACTTATAAATGACCGCCATCTTGATACGGATGGGCCGATCATATTGTAAACGAACTATTTCTTAAAATGCCAACTGACATCCTGTGAATGTGATTTCAGCACATACTTGGCTAATTTATTTTAAACTAATATTTTCTAACACTTACATTGTTTATGTTACATCGCTATTTATATTATTATTTACTTTGTCGTGGGGATTTCTTTAAAAATCTTCCTTGCATAACTACTTTAATTGCTTTTACTTTTTTTTTGTCTTTTCCTTATATTATATGCAAGCATTTGAGGCGTAGGTTGAGAATATTTAGGTTTTTATAATATTTTTATACGCAAAAGTAACATAACCCTGAGTAGCATAAAAATCATTCAATAAGTTAGACAAATCATACCACATTCTAACATATTGAATATTCTCAATATGCAAGATTTTTATAAAAATACAATAAAAGTACTTGATGCTAGAAAATGTTAAGAGGCAGAAACTTAAACTTATAATTTTAAATCTTATTTTCTGAGAGTTAAATTATAGATAAACAATCTATTATAAGCTCCTTCCTTTACAGAGTAATAGTATGTCAAGCAGGGTTTCTAAAGTAAACAAAAATCTATCAAGGATCACGAAAAAACAGTAAACATTTTTTATTTTTTATTTTTAATAATTTAGTATCCACCTAATCTTAGTCAATTTCCAACCTCAGTCTCACTGGCACTGAAAATGACCAATAGAGGTTGAAAGCCGACTTTGGACAATAAAGTTGCTTTCGTAAGTTCGTCGAGGAGATTATAGGATAGGCGAGATGTAATTATTCTCGATCAAGCGCCTCCACTACTCATCTAGAAAGACAAGTTATACAGTGTAATCACCTTTTTCCACTAATGTCTTATTGCATAGGGCAGTCCAAAACAAGTAAGATAAAATCTGTAAATATTATATAGGAAAAATTGTCCAGAGAGAAGAATAATAAATTAGGGGATGGATACCAAAAATAAGATACCTGAAAAGATGAATAAGGCCAAGGTAAAGGTGGTTAGATGATATGAAAGAAGACCCGATGAAAATTAGGCAAAGATGGTGACGGCTTGCCACAGATCGATAAGTCAGGAAAAGCACTGAAAAAAGGATCATAAATCTACCTGGCCTGTAGCGCCGTGGAGTAATTAAGTTTGGTAGGAAAACTTATCTAAGTAAACCCTATCTACTTTTGTTTTAACTTAAACCGATTGCATTCCGGATTTCTATTGCTTGTTCAGAATTCTAAATAATATGCAATATATTCTTAGCCAAGTAACTATCTCAACTTCTTTTAAGAGAGAAAAATTATTGTTTTCAAGAGAGGCAAAAGATTATGAATATAATAAAATATACACAGTTCAAAATATACACAGTTCAAGTGAAAAAAATTAGTAACACTTACACCACTTGATGAGAAATCTAAATAAATAATATAGAGGAAATGTATTTTCTATAATATGTAAAAATCAAGTACTACTCTCATTTTTCAGTTTTTAAAAACCACTAGACCTAGCAGGAAAAAAACCTAAAAAACTGTTATAATGTTGGCAATAACAGATAATACATCATCTTTATCCTCTACCTATGGTATGGTTTTTGTAAACTTTTTTTGTCCAATAATTTTGTTTCTCCCTTGTAACATTACATATTATTTTGTTTAATAAGTAAACTTCAATTATATAATAGAATTTATATTTAAAAAATAATTTGTAAATATTTGTTAATCCTATATCACAAATTCAATGAATAGTAGATCTTCAATTAAAAAAAAAAAAAAAAAAAAACGGAGTAACTAGCTACACTGCTGCTTTCATTGATTTGTCCAAATGACTTATTTTCTTAATTTATTAAAATTTTAGCAAGATATCTTTAATGGTTTTAGTAATTTGTTAGTAAAAAAAAAAATAAGTTTAATTATTTTTTGCATTAGTTCATTCAGAAGTTTTGTTTGTTATAAATGCATGTTTTGTATTTTCTTGTTGATTAATTGTTGTTATAGATCCAGTTTGCTATTTACTAATTGTTAACATTTCAAAGTTTTTTTGTTTTTTTTATTAAACAATTTATTTTAGTTAATGTTATTATCTAATTAATATACATAGTTAATTAATATAAGATGGTATTTTGTGAAAGGTCTTTCCAATCCGCCATTTATCTTCATAATAGCGGTCATATACGTATTTGAAACTAAGTCCCCTTACTTTAATTATTACTACTTCTTTGAAAATCTAAAATAAGATTATTTTTATATAATCATTCTATGATAATTCAGTTCTAAAATAATATTGTTCAGCTCCTATAAAAATAACCTGATTCAATAAAAGTACCAGCTTCAATACAATTACTTGGCATAGCTGTCATATAATATGTACTATATACATGTATAAAATTAAAGTTTTGCCTGTACTTTGATCAGAATTACAAAAATGTTGGATACTTTTTCATTTCATACATTCCGAAAACCGAATCCGACCTTAACTTTGTTCGTGAATGTATGCATGTGTATTGTGTATGTATGTGTGTGTCGCAACCAATCCGACTTTACACTGACCCACTAACTGGCTGGACGAAATCGATTCATTTTTTCGCAGAGGCGCGAACATGTTGCTTATGTTGTAGGCGACTTTCATAACAATGTCTGATTTTAACACCAAAACAAAAATTATGTTTTAAACTACTAATTTTTATCACTTGGTTTGTTTAAGTTTGTACAGCTATTATTTTAAATCAAAATATAATTATCATAAAACTAAGGGAGACATACAGAAAAAAATAGACCCCAGCGCACCGGGACTTGAACCACGGGCCTCCTATTATCCGTTACAGGCGCTCTTACCAACTGAGCTATACTGGAGAATGATTTTCTCTGTCGTTATCGATACCAAGTCCCGAATCCAAGCTTTCAATCTTTTCTACAAGTCTAGCAAGCCAATATTCACGGCAATAGAACTAGCTTGGTAAGAGCGCCTGTAACGGATATATAGGAGGCCCGTGGTTTAAGTCCCGGTGCTGGGGTCAATTTTTCTCTGTATGTCTCCCCTAGTTAATGATAATTATAATTTGATTTAAAATAAGATTTAATCTTTCAGTAGTATGAATACTACCTTAAACTTAAAAACAGTTATTATTGTAATATTCATACTATTTACTTATCCATGGGGTTTTCTTTAATAATTATTAATTCTGATTGCTGAAGTGTATTGCTTTTACTTTTGTGTTTTTCCTTTTCATTACTTTTAGGTAAGGAAAAGGAAAAACAAGGAGGAAATGGAGTTTTTTTTATGTAATAAATAGCCTCTTGACTGCGATTCACTGGGTGAATCGCAATTTTTATTCTTAATAATAGAATGAATGATATTTTATATAAAGTCCTGATTATTTTCTACTTAGGCTTTGGAAACGGCTTGGAATATTACCTAAAACTTAAAATCAGTTATTATTGTACTATTTATACTATTTACTTTTCCATGGGGTTTTCTTTAATAATTATTAATTCTGATTGCTGAATTTTATTGCTTTTACTTTTGTGTTTTTCCTTTTCCTTACTTTTAAAGGGAAAGTATTTTTTTCACCCGAAACCAAGATTTCAACGAAATTATCCTTTTTTTTGTTTTTTTTAAGGCCATTTAAATGGTTTTTAGCTGGAAGTCTGTCTGCCTGTTAGAATGAGTTTGTGTCTGTCTGTTTCATGCATAACTCCCACAGTTTTTAAGCTAGGGGTTTGAAGCTCGGTACAAAAATCATTTCTTATATGTAGTAGTGGCACCCGGCAAGGCCATTTTGAAAAAATCGATTTTTGAACTTTGCAACTTTAAAGCTAAATAATTTTGGAAGTATTTATCCGAATGAGTTGAAACTAGCACCAACTACACCTATTTCTAAGATAAAAAATTGTATTTCAGATAAGAATTTTATTTCAACTAAATATCTACCGCCATTTTGGTATTATTTGGTAAGGAAAAGTTCCGAGACGCGCCCCGCGTTCGATGTTTTAAATCTTATATGAAATTTCTTGATAGATTAAGAATACAGTAAAACTTCGATTTAGCGTTTTCGTTAGGGTCGCAGAAAAATGCGGAAAAACTTAATGAATCACAATTTTTATTCTTAATAATGGAATGAATGATGTTTTATACATAGTCCTGATTATTTTCTACTTAGGCTTTGGAAACGATACTATTTAAGCATTTCATTTACTAGCTAGGCCTACATGGTAAAAGGAAACATAGCCACTGATACCCAGAATGAGCCCCGTGCGGAGCTCGAAGTGAAGGCTAGTAGTATGTAAAAACATATGAACCACTATTCTTACTTGATATATTTTTAAATAAACATATACAGTGTGGTCCAAAAGTCCCCCCCCCACCCTCTAAACTTTTGAACGGTTTGAGATAAATTAATGAAACTTGGGGGATCTCTACCATGCAAAGGGAAGTTTGTTTTCATGCAATCACCCATTAGGGGCAACCACCCACTTTGCCCCCAGGCCACACAACTTAAAAATTTCAAATTGGAGTGTATATTTTTGATAGCATATTAATTTGGATTCTACAGTGAAAAATAATAAACTTTTACTTGAAACTATTTTTTCTATCGCCAATATTTTGCCCCCCGCAGGGGGGCAAAGATAGCAAAATAACCCTTCCGATAATACGATGTAAAATCTAAACGGTTAGAGATAAATTAATGAAAGTTAGGGGATCTTTACCATGTGAAGGGAAGTTTGTTTTCATGCAATCGCGCAGTAGGGGCAACCTCCCATTTTGCCCCCAGACCACCTAACTTCAAAATTTTAACCTGGAATGTATATTTTTGATAGCAGATTTAGATTCTACGGTAAAAAATAAAAATATTTTACTTCAAACATTTTTTTCTATATCCAATATTTTGCCCCCTATTGGGGGAGGGGGGGGGGGGGGAAAGGTATAAAAATGGTAGATTTCAGCGCCTGGAGGCAAAATGGTGGTTGCCCCTAGTACGCGAGTGCATGATTACACACTTCCCTTTACATGGTGCAGATCCACCAAGTTCCATGACTTTATTTCAAACCGTTTAGATTTTATAACGATCAAAGTGTTATTTTTTTACTATTGCGGAAGGGTTATTTCGCTATCTTTGCCCCCCTGTAGGGGGCAAAATATTGGAGATAAAAAAAATAGTTTCAAGTAAAAGTTTATTATTTTTCACTGTAGAATCCAAATATGCTATCAAAAATATACATTCCAATTTGAAATTCTGAAGTTGGGTGGCCTGGGGGCAAAGTGGGGGGTTGCCCCTAGTGGGTGATTGCATGAAAACAAACTTCCCTTTGCATGGTAGAGATCCCCCAAGTTTCATTAATTTATCTCAAACCGTTCAAAAGTTAAGAGGGGGGGGGGGGGGGGAGACTTTTGGACCACCCTAATAATTTTCGCATTAATGACCTTATAGTTGTCAAACGCTCATTATAATGAGCCAATAAATAATCATTTTTATAAATATAAATGATGGACACTTTAATAACTTAATTAAAATAACTACGTATTTTCTGTTTCATTTTAACTTTAAGATTCTTTTAATAACTTTATCCGTATTGTTGCAAATATATAATTATAAATTCTTTTTCTTTATACATACGTCATAAACCATTATGTAACACATTCAAACCTGTTTCTAATAAAAAGGGACCCATTAAGAGAGGAACTAAAAATGAAAAATGTTGACAGTTCTACCAGTAAATTCATGTGGCTATTGTGTACTTTATTATATAAAATTATAAGTCACACTTAGTTAGCAATCAAATTAATTAACTTTAAAAGAAATAAAACTTACAGCATAATGGCACAAATAGTTATCCGATTGAATTATTTTTAAAGTTGTTTCAGACCCGGTTTGATTCTTGTCTCTAAAAGCAAGGAGAATGCTTTGTAATGCGGGCTCTACTCTATATAGCCTAGTACTTGAGTAAAAGGTAAATGACCTGAGTTCTCCCATATCCCTGACCTTCGCTGCCTTCACACACTAAGCACAGGCACGTCGGAATACTTTCAGAAACACAACCTGTCTCAGGTCCTTTCAACCGGATCAACCTAGCCGAACAAACAAACTCCAGACACCTCGCACTCCAACTAGGATATATTCCATCGTCTACAACTAGAAAAACTTTTAACTAGAGGCATAAAAAATAAAATAAAATAAACTGCTAAAATTGCTTTTACTTTTAACAGATATGAGAGAGAAAAAAAAATAGAAATAAATACTTCAAAAATCGACTATAACCTAAAATGTAACTACTTCCGTGTCAACCACAGTAGGATTAAGCTCATATAAACATTTCTATTATTATTTTTGAAAAATTATTTCCTGCAATTTCTTTATGCTCCAAAATCCTACAGCAGCGACTCTTTTTATGAAGTTGAACTTCTCCCTTCCTTCATTTGGACGTCCTCTATCTACACTTGGACTACTCTCTTTTTCCAAAAGGATAGTTTTATCAATTACTTAAGAGAACCAAATATCTTCTTCAGAAAAATATTTTTATTAATGCAGCCATCCAATACATTAATAAAAGTTTGTATATAATTATAATACATCGATTTTATATTATAAGAAAATATTTAGAGAGGTCAATTGGGTGTTTTGGGAATGTCAAAAAATAACTGTTTAAACGATTCCTTCATGTCGTGCAAGTAAAAAAGTAGATATTTTTATTTATTCATCAAACAATAAATTATTTGATGAATTAATAAAATTTTGATTTTAATTTTATTAATTTAATCTAAAATTAAGTTATAAAATAAAATTTAGTCAAATTACATATGGATTGTAAAAATTATTAATGTGACGGTCTATTTCCTATGTGTCCGATATGGAGGCAACAATATTCTCCAAAATTATCTAGAACATTTCGTTAAATAAATCAGTTTTGAGAAGTTGCATAGTAGTGACATAATAAATCAGTTTTGAGAAGTTGCATAGTAGTGACATCTGTTATTTTATAGGTGAACTATGTTTTGAAGACAAAACCCCTCAAATAACCAGCAGGGTGCAGTAAGGAAATCTCTAAACGCAAGGAGAAGAGAAGAAGTAGTGCCTACGCAGAGCTAATACAAATCTCAGGTTTGAAATAATAATAAATGCACACAAAAAGTAATTAATATATTATTCATTAAAAAAAAAATTAAGCTAGAAAGAATATGTATGAAATAAACATTATTAATGAATATAGAATATAATTATAAAACAAAGTTGAATATGGTAATACTGAAAAGGGACTGATGTAAATTTCCTTGTCGGTGCCTGGTATTAAATTTATCTTGGATGACGGATGATATAAATTGATTTGGATAGTTAGCAATTAAAAGAACCAATAATATTATTATTGAAAAGGCTCAAATATGCAAGTAAGAATGCTACTAGAAGATTCCTTATAAAAAGCTTTTATTTAACTTTCAATGTATGAATGTATGTATGTAGTATGTATGCTCGGGCTCGGGTCAAATCTTGCCACAGAATTTTAAAGCAGTTATCCTCAACCAATTGAATTGAAATTTTGCATACACGTTTAGTTTGGATTCATACTAAATCCAATACGGCGGGCAGCCCAAGATGGCGGACTAATTATTTTTTAAGCACGCCCATGGTAATGGGTATCAAATGAAAGGGTTTGCTGACAAGAATACGAATAAAAGCTTGCTTTAAAAAATATTTTTATATAATTAACTTATTATAATTATTGAACAGAAAATTGACAGGACCACCAAAATAATATTCCAATAGAATGAGGAAACAAAATAATTCCAGAAGTAAAGGAAATGGAAATTAAAAAAAACTTTCTTATACAGTACATAATTAATTGGTCCAATGTTTTCCATTTATTAGTTGTTTCGAGTTCTCATGGTTACATTAAATTATTATTGAACATTTTATCCAAATATACCATAAAAATAACTCCATAACTCCTCCCGGCCTCTCACCGTCCATAAATGAGTGTATTATTTTTAATTTGATGGGTTTATAAACTACCATAAAGAAACATTTAAATTATTTTACTAATAGAGAATATCTAGATTCTACCTCTTCCTCTTATTTCTATACCCCCTACACCCTCCTCTTTAATAATATAATTTGTAATTATCCCAAATTACTAATTAATTCCGACTACTGATGAAAAATTTATAAATGTTAACTTTGGGGAAAAGCAGCGGTATTTTCCTTCTGTATTAACCCGTGTCTTTTCACATTCCTGAGTTGAAATTGGAATTATCATTTACTAATATATTATATGTTTACATTCAAAATTGATGCTCTTCCTCAATTATTAACTTCCTAACTTAGGAAGGTAGTACCTAGTTCCAACAGAAATTTTCACAAAACATAAAATATTGTCTGTAGCTTTTTCTAAAACTTAGGTAATATACATTTTTTTATAATAAATAAAATTATAATTTTTAAATCTATTTAGAAGCCGGTCCCGTTCTCCTCCCCAAATTGAGCTACCAAAATGTTTTATAGACTATATCATCCGCAGAATTCAGCTTAACATTATACTCCAAAAACAAACAAAATCTGTTAAGCCGTTAGGACGTGATTGAAGCACAGACAAACAGACATAAAATTTTCAATTTTCTAAACTTAAATTCGTTATCAGGACTACTCATTTAGTGGAAATACAAAATTTGGGCCCAATATGATAAATGTACAGACACCACTCCAATCTTTTATATATATATATATATATATATATATATATATATATATATATATATATATATATATATATATATATATATATATATATATATATATATATATATATTTAAGATTTAAAAAAATAAAATCTTTATTGTAATTTTTCTGCCGTTAGTAGACATAAAATATTGTATGTAACTATGCAGCAAAGGAAACATTCCTGACTCGTTTAAAGATTACCCGATTCGGTTACAGCTTAGGAGGTAATTAACATTTTCCTGACTCGGCCTCGTCAGTCTAATTTTATTTTTTTCTGACTCGGCTTCGCCTCTAATTAAGCAATAATATATGATGCAGTGAATTTGTTTAGCCTCCTTCGGCTCGGAACTAAAACTTAAAAAACTTATCAGCAAAATTCCATTTTGCTGCCTAGTAACATAAATAACTATTTTATATTTAACATGCAAAATATAGAAAAGAAGGTTTAAGGACGGATATTAGCTCTGACGAAGTTACCAGGATCCGGAAAAATGAGGCACATCGTAACTAATAAGTTATTGCTGTGACAAATGTTGATCTTGATAAGAATGGGAATCTTGTTAAGTGGGATGAATCTGATAGCGAATTAACTGAGTGATTATTGTGTAGACAATGATACAAGGTCTATTATTTGTTATTATAGCTCTGTGATAACAGTAACAATGAAATGAATAGGCGTCAAGATATAGGTGTTAAAATGTACGGTAGAGTAGATTATAGTTGGAGTACCAGGCTGTGATGTGTAAGAAGGTGGCCATCAGTTTCAGTCAAGGCATAGTAGCATGCACGACATGATGAAGTGTTTGCAGTGAAGATCCGCTTGGCTGCGCTTTATCCTTCTACTCCGCCCGTCTTGTTTCTTACCGACTCTTACGACAAGCAGACAACGAGCCCAACAACCAATATAAGATGAAGATAAAACACGTCTCCTTGGCGCCTTTTAGATAAAGTTTTCCTTATTCTACAACTTCCATCTTACAATGTCATTTATCTTTATACTAAACCAACCACGAAAGATGCAACCTTTCTTTCCTTTAAGTCGAGTACACACTTCCATCCTCCAGTGGAGATGTTACACCGATCTGGAGTGCTGAGAAAAAACTTCTAATACATTCTTCTAACAAAAAAAGAAGTTATTATCTCGGTTGCTCTTCATAATCAAGAGTTTCGACAATATAGAACCAACTAATCGATCTTCAGATAAATTTCTTTAAACCTTTTTAACTGATCTCTACGTGAGAAAATACTTTTTATTTTTTCAACTGCTAGTAGAAGTAGTAAATTAGAAGTAGGAATGTATTCGAGTCACGGCACAGACTAAGCTCCATATATAGAACACGGGGCTTAACTAAGTCTACAGAGACCGTTTTCTTGCTGCTATAATGGCTAATATAAACACCACTATAGCTGCAGCAATCATTTCACAAGTTTTTGCATTAAACTTTACACTCATTATTGCTTTTAAACATTAAAAAGATACAATTAATAAAACTAAAACTGGTATTGCCCTTCAGTGTACTCTAATGCTCCAGATTATGCCTCAGGTATACCTATTTTAGAAATTATACTTATATTAATGTAGTTTGTACCTTACGGCTTATCGTTAAAAGTGAAATAACGAATAATATTTTCTTTATATTTAGAATAATAATTTAATTAAAAAGAGGTCAAATAATTAAATATACTGTTTATTGCATTAATTAAGCCTTAACCACTAAAATAACTTTATTATAATTGTACCTACTACTTTCGAAAAAAAAAAAAAAAAAATACACTATTTAAACTATGTAATGCTATTTCTTTCTTGATTTACATTATCCTTCTAAACAATGTTCTACATAAAATTATGCGGATTGAGGTGTCACAATTTTTCTCTTGATGCCGATTTTACACTAAATTAATAATTTACAAAGAGGTTGAAATAGTAAAAACTTAATAATATTTTGTACTCCATATTTCTTTATGCATTACAAAAAACTAATTTTTAATTGTTTTTAGCCGCATATTTTCTTATTTATTCCTTATAATTACGAACAACAGTAATACTTTAAGTGGTAAACAAACGGCTGTTTCTTAATTGATCCAATTTATTTTAAATATAGCTTTTTCCTCTAAAGGAAGGATATAAGCTGTGGGTATCAGTTCAGTTCGAATACTTTGTGAGTGAACATAATATGCAATTACGTCGCATGATTATCTACAAGTGACCATCTAAGACGATAAAGAACTTTAACGAAGAAAACTTATCAAAGAGATAAGAGTTTTTTCTACAACCAGAACTGCTAATTGAGTTAATACTTAAACTCTAGGATGTATTGTGTTGATTTTGTGAGCGCTTAAAAGTAACAACAAAAAGAACCAGAATATGTTTTCTTTCTTTCCTAATTAACACAGAAACCTCACATTACAGGGGCTTTTATAAAAGACAGCTAATTAAAGGAGGTCCTAGTACATTTAAGAGCAGTCGGAACAACTATGCAGTAAGGCCAATGCAAAAAAAAAAAAAAAAAAAAAAAAAAATGAACAAAAATATTTTTAGGTCTCTGAAAAATCAAAATTATAGAGTAGGGAGATAAAAAAGCGTCTGATTACAAGACCACGCTATTTTGTTTTACAAGCAATCCTGAAAATACATGTCCCTCGGGGTCAGACTAAACCAAAAACCAACACTGCATATGAAAACTCCTTAAGGTTGAATACACAATTTTCTTATTCATATTTCATAAAACTTAAGATAAAAGAGAGAGAAATTGGGATAAATTCCTAGGAATGAAATAAGAACTCTAATTAAATCTTATGAAGTGACTTGACTACGAATACTAGACTTTTCTTTATCGCTTCACAAATATTTTCTCTCATGGAAATACTTACTTTATTAATAAGTTAAAAATTTTAAATAATGCCAGATTATACTTACAAACTCACATGAGCTACATTACACATTTTAGGTATATCAAATATCGTTATTTCTTAACACTTTTAAGAAGCTGCTATGCTTCCCTATACTAAAGTAAAATTTTCATTAAATTTTTTCTTGAGAAGGATGAAGAAATTATGATAAAATCAGGTTTTATGGTCAACCCCGATACATGAACATTTACTTACTACATATTAAAAAAGCAACTAAATTAATCTGAAGATAACTCGTTTAACACAACTTAATAGAACAAACATTTTTCCTTATTATTTGTTCAGATTGTCCCTATTCTTCAAAATCCTTTAATAGCTAGCCCTACAATCCCTTAATATTTAACTAGCTGCATGTATATTAGGTAAGCGGAACTTACCCAATAGAAAGTCCAAGGGTCCTGAAACCCGTATCAGGCATCAGAGGACGTTTTTGGTTTTATATGTGTCTGTCGGTTTGTCTAACATTTTTGCATACCTCCAAATATGGATAGTAGGTATGAGCACAATGAGCCCATTGCTTTCCCATAAACATTTCAAATCAATCGCCCATTGCCTACTTACGCACAAACTTTATTTTCTCAACACCTACATATCTTTAAGATAAATTTTCCCAAATTAATATTAAATAAAAATAAATGTAACCCCACTCAGAGTCAAAACCAAAATTTCAATTTTCCTAGGACCATTCATCCAATAAAAGGACGCGAGGAAGCTATATGCGATATTAGGGTTTCGTAGGTCATTCTCGAAACCCTTATGCCGGTATGAGGGTGATGTGTCTGTCTGTCCATCGCACTTTGGTTCATGTATCCCGAACCGTCCAAGCTAGAGAGTTAAAATTTAAAACACTGGTGCAACTTTTAAACTCACACGGAGGAAAAATATAGAGGAGTTACAAATTTAATATGCGCATGCGCAATTCACACACATGTTGTAAGCTCAAAAGGTTAAATATTTTGTTTGTAATTTTCGAGTAGGGTATCAAATTAAAGCTACTGAAGAGAAGATTACAAATCCCTAATACATTTTTTGAGTGAAGTGCTTTTTACCAGCCAATATTGCTCGGTCAACACCTAAACTACTTTAAAAGCCACTAATAAGTAATAAATTGCATTTTTTTGGAAGTATGCAAAAAAATGAATCCTCCCAACCACATTATAACGCCTAGTCCTAAAATGTGGAAATACGAGTATGTAATTCATGTTAGTTCATGAAAAATTCCGGGGAACAAATAATAATTTACCTTTTCATTATAACCGATAAAAAGTATTGTGAAACCCCGGGGGATCGAACCGCAGAGACCCCTAACTCCACTTCTTTTTTTTGTGATTTTGTTTTGTTTATTTGGGGCCTTCCGTCTGGTGTTATTTTTTTTTCTTTTAAATATTTTTTTACTTTGTGGGGAAATGACACATGCAAGATATAAATAAAATTAGAGGTAAGAAGGTATTCTTTTTAAGAACGTTTTCTTTGTTCCATTGGCACGTCCTTATCTATTCCACCACATGTATATTGCATTTTTTAACAAATGTTATACCTAATTTTAGTAAACCTTTAGAGTGTATGTGGTGTGGTCTGGGAAGGTTTTTCAAGAGTTTTAAGCTAATTTGTTGCGTTTATGAGTCTTAAAGAGTTAATAATTATTATATTATTAATGTACAAATCCATCTTAGAACCATACACCTTTAGTGCTGGTTATATGAAATGTTAAAGAGAAAATTAAATTACTAAGTAGGAAAGAGTCTTAACTCGAAGTCAATTTGTTGAAAACTGACTCTTTCGGTCAAAAACAGGTTTAGTACAATAAAATAATTAATAATTATATAAACAGATCTCCCAAAATCCAAGTGATAAACAATCTAAATACAATACTACAGTAGAAAGGTTTAAAGTAGTCCGAAGAATAAAAACCAATAATCCACGTGACTGCAAAATATGTACTCCTTAACTTTTATTGAATTTTACCGTCAAAATTTATAATTCACCGCCTAATACTAATAATAATTTAGTCAAACTAATGACTAAATATTGTACTATTATCGGAAGTACGTAATCGTTACAAGTTTCACCTTTGTAGATAGTCTGGAAGTGGGTCAAATTTAGGTTACAAGATTTGTCCCGTTTAAACATGTTAAGCTAATTAAAAGCTAGTAAAAAAAAAAAAGTTAAAAAATACAACTGATTTCTAAAAGCTATTTGATCATTTTATAACTTTTTAATGCTGGTATCTATGAGACTATAATAGGGATTGAATAATGTTTCGGATTGATGGATGACATTTTGCTTCCGAGCTTACCGAAGGTAACGGAAGCATTGTGTTCACTTTTGAGAACAAAAAACTTTTATGCCTCCGATTTCAAAAATTCCAAGACAGAAATCCGTTTAAGACATCAGGGAACATTTTTGGTCTCGTGTCTGTCTGTCTGTCGGTCTGTGTGTCCGCGAATTATGAAACGTGCGACGATAACTTGAGTAAATGTCGACTGATTTTGATGAAATTTGGTAGACATGTTCATTTTACTAATGCCCAGGACGAGTTCGTTGGACAACGTTATCCGTCCAAGCGTACACGAGCAACGCTCGCGTAAACGTGAACTTTAAATTTAAAATCGGAATATTTCGTCGGGAAAAAAATCTAACTTCATCTTTTGAATGAGACAAACATTTTTTTCAAATACAATTTTTTAGTGAAACCAACAGCGACACCACTAGGAAGTGTTAAAGATCGCTAAAACTATTAATAGTTTTTACAAAATAAACAATATAACAATAAAGTAATATAACAATAATTGTTATTGTACATGATAGTACGCGAGGAAGCTATGTGCCACACTAATTGGCAGTCTATTTTTTGTTTCATTTTCTTTTTTATTATTATTAATATAGATAGTCGAAATACAACACAAGTAATACGAGGGGAGGAGGGGGGGGGGGGGGGACCCATGAGTTTTAAAATTGATAACTTTCCTAGTGCTGTTCTCGTATGAAGAGAAAGATTGAGAAGTAGGACGGAATAAAGGACAACAACGCTTCTAACTAAAGCCTCGATAAAAAGGGCTGCACGTGGATTAAGCGCCCTATATAAAATAACTTCATACAGCTATCCCTAAAGCCTTTTATTAGGAAGTATCGTATAAATTCGACACTCACCAACAAAATACCATTCTCAGTTAGAATTTTGATTTACTTTTTTATATATTTTTTTTTAGTAAGCTAAAAAAGCTTTTTAGTAACTCTTTTATCCCCCCAACCCTCCTCTTTCAATCTAATACATTTTTTCGATGTAAAGTAAATTGATTTTAAATTGGTCACTAAGTATTCAGTTTAAAAAAAATTAGAAGGGGCCTTTAATATTCAGGAAATGAAAAAGAGAGGTATAAAAAGCTTAGCACACCAAGTTAAGTCTCAATTAAATGTTTTTCTAAATTAACAGGTGGGCTATATAAATATTTTTATCTACTCACGGTAGCAAAATTAAGCATTGTTGTACTGTTTTCAATCGGCAAAATGTCATTTTTCTTGATTCTTTTGTAACATGTCAAAAAAAACACGCAGCAAAATAATAAAGTATCAGCAAAATATCAAAGTGTCAGCAAAAGTTCAAAGTGTCAGCAAAATAACAAACAGGCTGTAACATTTTAAGAAAATGTTTACTAAAAAAAGGTTACTACATCGCAGGATATAAACTCTCCTACATTGTTCATTTTTATATATTTAAGCGTAATATTCTGCTATACCAGGTGGATACCAAGGTGCTTCAGGGTTTGGTCATACCGTGACCCTATATTAATTAATTTTCATAATTATTAGAATACAGAAAAATGACCTGCATCCTTATTTTACAACAAACACGTACATACACTGCCTAATAGCTGAGGAAACGTTACAACAACCCATGAGGGTTGAGACGAACATCTATAAGACGAAGTTATTTAGCAACAAACATACATTTTTAAACGCACTATTTTTTGTATTCTATTATTATTTAAGTAAAGCACATCACATACTTCAAAAAAAGAATCTAATTAGGCACAATAATTTTAATTGATTAATGGTACGAAATAGAACTTGGAACATTTTGTTCATACATCAATTACATCATACGTACAATACTATGAGATTTTCATTCTTAAGATAAGCTGAAGGATTGTGAATTATTTGCTGACCTTTTTATCAGTTACAGACTACAAATCATTCTGGGCATAGTTAAACATATTACCTCACAAATTATAGAATTGGCAAAAAGTAATTAAGGGTTTAGCATATTAAGCAAACTTACAGCTAGAAAAATAATGAGGATTTTTGACAAAGAACAAGGTATTGTACGTAATTATCGTGGACAAGTAAATAGTATAATTGGACACATACCTACTATTAAGTGTTAGTGACTTTATGCTAGTTGATAAATATACTATAAGGAGAAGATGGAAATCGTAGGGTTATCTAAGAGCTCTAATTCGTGGGACAAGGTAAGCTTTAAGACAGGTACAAATCAAGGATCGAACTGAAAAGAAATCTTATTGAAGATGACTGACTGAAAGACCCGATACAAAAGATAAAATTAAGCAACAGGATGAACTTTATAGGCTTTTTATACTAGGCATCGCGTGGCTCTATCATTGAAGCTAGCGTATAGTAATAAATATGTATTGAATATTGAAAAAAAAGATTATTGTGAATCAAGATGAGTTGATAGATAATGGGTCTGGTAGTAGTGCAGCGGCTAGTAGTAAGGGAACCACCCCGCATTCTTACTATTCCACTAACCACACATCTCAATTTCAATATTTATAATTTGTATCTCTTTGCTACAAACAAACTACTGCATGTATCAAATTGAAATTTTGCATGCCTGTTTCAATTGTGCATCAGATGGTGTCTATGAAGTTTTATTAAAATCGTTACGTTAGAACGTAAGATATCGGTAAAAAGGTTGTTTTCTCTATTTTAAACGTTTAGGCCCGCTTTAATAGTTTTAGCGATCTTTATTAATTCATAGCGGTGTCGCTGTTGGTTTTACTAAAAAATGTTATTTGAAAAAAATGTTCGTCTCATCGAATAGATGATGATAGAATCTTTTCCCGTCCTGAAATTCCAATTTAATTTTTGAACCTCTCGTTTACGCGAGCGTTGCGCGCGAACTCTTGGACGGATCACGCTGTCCAACGAACTTAGCCTGAGTATTAGTAAGAGGATCATGTATACCAAATTTCAACTAAATCGGTCAACTTTTACTCAAGTTATCGTCACACGCGTGAACGTTACTGACAGACAGACAGACAGACAGACAGACAGACAGACAGACAGACAGACAGACAGACACGGAGCATATTTCGTTGAATGTAGGAAGCTCGCTACGCTCGCTTCAATTAATTTTGGTTCTCCATTTTTCTTAAATGTGATTCGTGGAAAGAAAGGGTAAATAAAAAGGGTAAGGTATAACACCGCAGTGGTAAACTTAGCGATGAAAGAAATTACTAAGTTAGTCGGGAGTAATCTAAATTATTTAATCAACCTTGTAATATAAATTGTTTAATCAACCTTGTAAATACATAATGAAACAAGCACATTTGTTAATATTGTTTTTTGTATATTTTTTCAGTACTTTTAAAATGTGTTTTAAGTCATATTTTATTAAACTCTCTCGCTCTTACTGTTTTAAGGTAAATTAGATGTTGCTCCGCAATTTCACTAATAATACAAGGAGGGCACATTTAAGGAGTTTAACAAGGGCTGAGGGTGTGCCAGTGTTAGATACTGCATTGCCAAGGGGCAACTCGTTCACAGGGCTAAATTATTATTAAAATTATTTAAGAGGCCCATGGCAAAGGAGAAACGGTTAATTCCCTCGACGCTTCGCTCCCATAACCAGTAGGTGGGATTGGTGTTATGGGAGGGGGGAGCAGAGAAACGCTGTGATAAATAAATAACGGAAAGGTTTCGCTTATTTATAGCATAGCTAATAGAGCTAAGAGAAACCTGCGATCTCACTACGACTTCATTCCATATGAAGCGAAAAAACGTCATGGACATGAAACACACATTCAAGTATAATAGCTGGTACATTTACTAAATGGAAAAATTTATTATGTTCTTCTGCGGAGAAAAGCAAAAAGATAGGCTATGAGGGGGAAAAAAGAGATTCAAAAAACAATTTTTTTTAACCCGGGTGAAAAATCAGGAGAATGTTTTATTTCTTCTCCCCTTCAACTTAGTCTACCTTCTTTCTTTGTTTTAACAGTTGTTTCAACCTCTTCTTTTCTTCTATATTTTTTTCACACACAAACAAATCCTGCATTAGTTATATTTCATACGATGAATAATTTGTATTTTATGAAACACCTTTTTTCGTAGCGTTACAAAATTATTTGCTTTATCTTTATTCTTTTTATTTCACAGTATCACATAACTGCAGGTTTTCCTCATTTTTTCATGGTGCAGAGAGAGAAAGAGAAGGTAGCTGAAAAGTAAACATTAAGAATTCAGAAGGTAAAAAAGTTTTATTCACATTATAAACGTCAGAGGAATTAATACGCAGTGGTAATAATGTAGGTGAAAAAATCTGCAACCGACAAAGTTGGTAAAAGATAGTTAATTTCTTTCATAGCAAAATTTCGCTATTCGGGGACTTAACTGTTTACAGCTAATTGTTTATTTAAAAATACTTCTTTGTTCTAAGGCATTTGATTTTTCAAAGAATTATCTATATAATTATTTTTCTACACGATGTCCCCCCATCGGGTTGCCAGCCAATACGTGTAATGACAAAAAAAACGAACATTTTCTAATGAAAATCACTTTTTATTAAATCTTTTGCTTATCTTCAATGACGATTTATGGTATTATTATTTTTTTCTTAAGATACACTGTTCTACAGTTTTCTAGCAGCATACAAGAGGAAACAGGGCCAAATTTGGACATTTGAAGAAAAAAGTATCCATTATGATTCTTGTAGGTACAATTCTAAACTAACCATTAATGCAAGAGGTTTCACAATATTTAAGGGAGACCACTACAAAGCATAAAATCATCATTACATTAGCGATAGATAAACCCGAGACCATGATTTATGCGAACGTGATTACTAGAACGCATTTCTGACGAGAAATTTTAAATCGTGATTTATCACTTGGATAAATGAAAAAAATTATTCTTCAGAACAATCACTATGTTTCGATAAGCTCAAAAGCAAAAAAAATTGAGTTAATTATTGGCGTGAACTTGCTCATTTAATATTTGGGAGTTTACATTAAAAATTCTAGAATTCTGCATTACTGTAGAACGAAATACTTTATTGCATCAAGTAGTTTATTACGATTTAAATTTTGCCCTATTCAGTTGTAGGTTAGAGGTGGGAGATGAATATGAGAAAAACATTTCTCATATGGCACTATAAGTACAAATTATATCCAGAGTAGTAATACTTATCATTGGCACTGTCCTCGACTTGACACCACCAGTGCTTTTGAGTCCCAAATCATTATTTGTTACACAGATTGAAAATTGTGTTTCCATACCTTAGACTTTTTTCATCGTCTCAAAACATGTAAAATATGTGAAAATATTTCACAAACCAAGAATTTTTTTTATGTCCTTTAAGTTTTAAAGAAGGGGGGAGGGGGCGCAGAGCCCCTAAAACACAAAAATTATGCTTTTTCTTGTTATTAAAGATAAGAAAAATAAAAGGGCTTATTTAATTGGCAAGTTCACGCCAGTAAATAACTCCATTCATTTTTGCTTTTGAGCTTATGGAAACATTGTGATTATTCTGAAGAACAATTTTTTTTTTTTTATTTATCCAAGTGACAAATCACGATTTAAAAATGAAGAAGCCGTGCTGTCCTGTATGGTATTACACGCTGGCAATTGTCAAAAGATGGAACTTACGCAAGATAAACAAATCCAAACGCCTTTCTTCGGACTTGTAACCCAATTTACCAACATATGATAATACAAAGTAATAAAAAGTAATACAAAGTAATAATATATAATTATATGATAATATAAGTATCTCCTGTAGGATTAGTTTCTCTCTCCCCTGAGTAACCGAACTATTTGAATCTTACCTCCGACGGAAAAAAAATTGTTCACAGCCGGCAACATGTTAGCGCCGACCTTTTTTGCCAGCATTGATCCCTCCCCCCGCCCGGCCTCCACAATAAATCGATAGTGAATACTTAACATAACTCCTAAGTTTAAAATTTTTGTGTAGGGTACATTCGGAGATCAGGTAGGTTCGAGATAAACAGACGGACAAGAGCAGGAATGTATAAGGGACCTCGTTTTGTCTTTACCCTAAAAAGAAAATCTAAAAATGCAGTGCAGCTGATAATAATTTAAATTGAGACAGGCGCAGGATAGGGTTTAGTGAAAATAATTTTATAAATTAAGAGACATATAATCCGGGTATTGCGAGAGGTAACGGGAACAAATACTAGATAAAACAAATAGGATAGTTAAGAATAAAAAACAAATGAAAGACAGAACAAAGCAGAGGATTGCCAGTAAATTAACACCTTAATTACAGGGGAAAATTTGAGTGTTTGAATAAACTTTAAACTAACATTCAACAAAATATACTAAACAAAAATAAATAATGGATCCAATTGATTCAAAATAAATAAATAAATAATTTAGGGTCTAGTGGAATATTATATTGGAATCACAAATCAAATAAACTGCTAATTAATGTGACACATAGCTTCCTTGTCCTTGCATCCTACCACGTACTTTATTGATGTTATGCTTCTACAACCGACTATTATCTAATCAAATTTATTTAATTGCTTCCTCACTTTTTTAAAAATGTCAAAATTGTTGTTTCTTTTCACGAATAAAAGTATAATTGTGTATCTACTCTTCAATACCTTTCATTTGATACCTCACTCAAAATTTAAAAAAAAAATTTAAAAAAAGACAGGAATTAGCCGCCATCTTAAATTCCCAGTAAATTAGATCGAATTGCTATTCTTATTTTTTCTATGGCCCAGCAGAACGCACATTTTGCATATTTTTTCATATTTCTAGAAACAGTGTAAATATAGTTTTAGGAGGGGGGGGGGGGAGACGCAAAATGTTGATGTTTTTTGATAAAATGGCGTAGAAAATAAACGCTTTCCACAAGTCTAGCGTTATATATTTTTGAAATCTACTCTTTAATACCTTTCATTTGATACCCCACACAAAATTTTTTGCAATTAGTTCCACCTCTAACGCTATTTCTACTGTACTATGACTCGCAATACAGCTGGAAGTTTAAAAGCAGTGGTGCCAACCTGATTTCAACCAATTCACTACATTTGCTATTCATTCTCGACTATTTACAAAATAATTAGGTTGGCGAACGTGGATTATAATCCCGTTTTTACATTATTTCCCTGTTTTCACATTATTTCCCCGTTTTTAAGAACAGGGATGAAAAGACAAACATTATTAGCTATAAATTAGGCCTAAAAAGTTACATTTCGTCCCTACTGGAGATAAAATAATTTATGTTAACATTTTAAATAGCTCTCTTGGGGAATTTGGTCACACAGTCACACATGCATAGGATTTTTCATTACGTCGTTGGAATTGCCTTCAGCGTCAGATACACTCCTCCTCTTCCCCCAATTAGTCCATGAGCGCGAAATTTATAACTGTGTGAGGTGATCCATGGGCCAAGTTTTAGTTTATAGCCAATGATCTTAGTAACATGATTAGTAAAAAACATAAAAAAAGAAAAAACTAAGCTCATTCGACTTATTAAGTAATAATAATTCTGATTAATCTTTTACAAATTCGTTCTGACCAACTGGAAAATAGTTATTTATGTAACTAGACAGCAAAATGGAATTTTACTGACGAGTGATTAGATTAGCCTCTGAGCCGAGGGCGAGGACAGGCTATGATAATTAACTGCTAAGGCGAAGCCAAAGAAGGCAATGAATAAACGAGGCAGAAATGTTTCCTTTGCTGCCTTGTTGCATACAATATTATTTTATCTATGGGTAGCAGAAAAATGAAACTGCTAAAATACCATCTTTATTAATATAATATAGTTAATTACTATGTTATATTAATAAGATAATAACACCAAAAAAAATAATAATAATAATAAAAATAGCTTAAAAATAAAATTATTTAAAAAAAACAACTTTTTTTTAATTATTAAATCAAATTAATTTTAATAAAGAATTCAAATAAGAAGCTTGGGAATAATAACAATAAGTGAATAGCAAACTGAATCTATAACAACAAAATAGAAAACACAAGTTTATAACACACAAAACTTTTGAATGAATAATGCACGCAATATAAAATATTTATTTATATTTTTATTAACAAATAAGTAAAAGTATTAAAGATATCTTCTATTTCTTAGAAGAAAAGAAGTAACTAGGATAAATCAAGAAAAGTAGCTAGTCTAATCTAGAATGACTTCAATAAAAATAATAATATGGATGTTAGATGTTTACATGAACTGCAGTGCAGCCAGTGACTCCGCTATTTTACTATGTTTTTATTAGCTTGCTCTCTTGTTTGTTTGCCCAGTACAAATCTTGCAATAGATTTTTAACTAACTTCCCGAACAGCTAGGCATTTGAAACTTTTAGAATAGCTCAGAACACGATGAAAATGCATTATTTTAATACTTTTAGCCATCTTTCAGCAGAATTTAATTCGTTTTCAGCAAATTTTGCTCCATGGACAGTTAGTTCGGAAAAAATCCACTAGTTATTTTATTTGTTTTGATAAATCCCATATTTACGATCTTCATTTTGACGGGTTTCAAATTTGTGATTTTTTATTAAAAGATAAACATTGAATGACAGCGAAACAGGAAAAGTAAACATATAAATAAATTAATTGACGTGTGACAACCAGGTTTGTTTAAATTTCTGTCCTAGGTATCGGTTTAATT
Organism: Gerris lacustris; assembly: GCA_951217055.1. NCBI lineage: Eukaryota > Metazoa > Arthropoda > Insecta > Hemiptera > Gerridae > Gerris > Gerris lacustris. Next base: position 72,023,219 of record OX578277.1, on the reverse strand, counting down.
TTTCTACATCTGTACTTCTCTACTTGTATTCATTGTTCTTCTCTTTTTTTCTCATGTTTCTTTCTCCGTCACCTAGACGGGGGCATATCGATGGGACGGTTTAGATTCGGTGTTGGCGAGATCCGTTGTACAAAGATTTGTCCATTTATAGGTTTAAGATCAGCTCTTTAGATGGTTGTCATTTATGTAAAGTAAATATATTCGGAACTTTTTTTTTCACTAACATTATAATATATAACAATAACAATTATATTATTAACATTACATTATGATTCAAAAGAAAATTTAAAAACGTAGTATATAAAAAGTTATTTTTATCTTGTAATTATTTTTAATTAAAGATCTACTATTCATTGAACTTATTTAACAGAATTAACATATACAAACAAATTATTTAATTATTAAAACGTTTATTTATTAAATATTACTTAATGAACTATAATATATAATGTTATATGATAGAAGATAATAGTATAGACTGTTATTGCCAACATTACAACAATAAAAACTTTGCTGCCAAGGCAGCAAAACTTTCCTCATTTTACCGCCTAGGCCGTAAAATCACATTTCTCTGCCCAAAATCAGTTCAATAATGCCTCATTTTGCTGCCGCAAGTAGATAAAAAAATTCTCATATACATTGTGATAATCAATTTGAATACCATAATATCTTATTTAAATTAATAGAAGCGAGCGTAAGCGAGCTTATTACATTCAACGAAATATGCATCTTGTCTGTCTGTCTGTGTGTAACGTTTACGTGTCCGACGATAACTTGAGTAAAAGTTTACCGATTTAGTTGAAATTTGGTATACATCTTTCTTTTACTAATACTCAGGCTAAGTTCGTTGGACAGCGTGATCCGTCCAAGAGTTCGCACGCAATGCTCGCGTAAACGTGAGCCTAAAATTAAAAAATTGGAATTTCAGGACGGGAAAAAATTCTATCATGACCTTCTACCTATTCGATGAGACGAACATTTTTTTCAAAAATAATTTTTTAGTAAAACCAACAACGACACTGCTATGAATTAATAAAGATCGCTAAAACTATTAAAGCGGACCTAAACATTTAAAATAGAGAAAATAACCTTTTTACCGATATCTTACGTTCTAACGTAACGATTATGGTAAAACTTCATGTACATCGTCTAAAGTACAATTGAAACAAGTATGTAAAATTTCAACTTGATAAAAGCAGTAGTATTTGAGTAATGAAGTGATACATTTATAATACTAGGCATCGCGTGGCTCTATCATTGAAGCGAGCTTATTACAATGAAATACTGAATATTGAAATTTATTAATCATGATGAATGTCATAGTTGAAGATAAATGGATGAGGGTAGTGTGAGGTAGAGTGGGGGTACTCGGTACAAAGCTTTACTTCCTAAACAAATCTATACACTATAAGAATTTTAACCTCCCGTAATAGCTTTTATATTATTATTATAAATGTATCACTTCATTACTCAAATACTACTGCTTGTATCACGTTGAAATTTTACATACTTGTTTCAATTGTATTTTAGACGATGTACATGAAGTTTTATTAAAATCGTTATTTTAAAACGTAAGATATTGGTAAAAAGGTTGTTTTCTCCATTTTAAACGTTTAGGTCCGCTTTAATAGTTTTAGTGATCTTTATTAATTCATAGCAGTGTCGTTGTTGGTTTTACTAAAAAATGTTATTTGAAAAAAATGTTCGTCTCATCGAATAGGTGATGACAGAATTTTTTCCTGTCCTGAAATACCAATTTTAAATTTGAAGCTCACGTTTACGCGAGCATTGCGCGCGAACTCTTGGACGAATCATGCTGTCCAACGAACTTAGCCTGAGTATTAGTAAAAGGAAGATGTATACCAAATTTCAACTAAATCGGTCAACTTTTACTCAAGTTATCGTCGGATACGTAAACGTTATACACAGACAGACAGACAGACAGACAGAAAGACAGACAGACAAGATGCATATTTCGTTGAATGTAAGAAGCTGGCTTACGCTCGCTTTAATTAGTTAAAAAGCTATTACGGGTGGTTAGTGTGTAGGTTTGTTTAGGAAGTAAAGCTTTGTACCGAGTAACCCCACTATACCCCTCACTACCCTCTTCCACTTATCTTCAACTATGACAATCATCATGATTAACAAATTTCAATATTCGGTATTTTATTGCAATACGCTCGCTTCAATGATAGAGCCACGCGATGCCTAGTTAAATATTAAACATAATTATAAAGAGATAAATAAAACTGGCTGTTAAAATTTGATTTTCCGCTTAATAAGATACATTTTTACTATAATACCTCGATAAATGGACTATAAACTAGATTTTATTAAATCAAATACCATTTAAGATTTTCTTTGTTGGAGAGGAGGAAGGAGGACAGCGCTCCCAATTTTTAGAGTTGAATTAATTCTATGATATAAATGATAATATCCCTTAGTTTAGTTATCTATTAAGACAAAGGGGTATTGTTATATACTCTCAGCTATCGTTACATCGATTTTGTTGCCGTTTTAACCAACTTAATAGCCAAGAGAAAGTAGAACTGAAAATAAAGATTTTCCTTAATTCGATAGAAATAACTTGAGACATCATCAAAAGTATAAGTGGGGGGGGGGGGGGGGGAGACTGAATAATATTTATTAAAAGTATAAAAGGAAATTCATAAGATACGTCCAAAACGATATCAATAATCTAATTATTATTTATTAAATAATTATAGTTATTTATATTTGATATTTGCTCATTAAACTTTTACCATTACAAAAAAAAAAACGTTCTTAACTTAAAATTAAATGTTAATTACCTACACATTTAAAAAAAAATAAAAATAAAATTATTTAAAAATAATGATTACATTAATTCAATTTTATTTTATTTTAATAAATTGATTATTATTTTTACTTACTGGAATATGAAAATTAAAAAAAAAAATCCTGAATTTTTTTCATAAACTCCATTCATTATATTCTTTTCAATCAATGTACCAGAAATATAATTAAAAAAAAGGAGCAGCGAGTGAAGTTTATAATTAATCCAGTGAAAAGGGCCTCTAAAGATTAGAATAGAGTATACAGACTAGACCGGATTCATATTTTTTACCACGAATGAAGTAGAATCACGAACAAATGAACTACTCTTCAAGTAAGAGAAAACAAAAATATTACAATTAATTAAAGGAGGGAGAGGATTACAATACGAACAATAAAGATTTCCGTGTAACTTTCTTTTTTTGTTTAAGTGTGTATACACATATTACTTTTACCTTACTATAATTATCAGAAAAAATTAGGGCGAAGAATCAATTTTCGAAACATTTTCTCATATACAAAGACAAAATTAATTAAAATCCCATCAAATTTAATTTTATTAATTTATAAAATTATACATAATATTTTAAATATCTGTCCGATACAACTTATCACTAACTTTCTCATAAGTAAACATATACTTCGTCCAGTTTTTTTATTTATTAGTTGTTTTGGGCGTTCGTAGTTACATTTAATTATTATTGAACATTTTATCTAAATTTACCAACAAAATAATCCCTTCCCTACCTTCTAATATTTAAAGGAACTAAATTTTCTCTGTGAAAACAACCTAAATGATAAGATTCGTTTCGTTTTCGCCCTGGATGATGGCTCTATATAAATAGCAGCCGAAACTGTAGGCTAAAGTGAATTTTGTCGTTTTATTGACCGAAACCTTGAGTAGAGTAGGAGTTGTCATATATATATACACACACACAGGGTGTTCCGCATTAGTACCTACAGAGAAAAACCTATGAATCCACATCAAATTTCTGGTGATAGAAAGATGCGGTTTGCAGCATCGTATAGTATAGAGCATTCAATTTTCCTTAAGAAATGACTAATTTTAGTACTTAATACGATTATTAGCTTAGTGATAATGCAAGAAAAACATTAAAATTGGAAATTATATCAAATAATTATACAACTTTGAGCTTCCATACCTAACGTAATGTTTAAAAAACTGCCCTTTTTTTATAAGCTTTAATTCGATATAGCATTGTCTATAGTTTACGTAAGTGTTTAGAGAGAAATAATAAAAAAAACTATTAGGAAATCAACTTATTAAGTAACAGCTCTATGAATTTTCCTGCAATTTTAAAATTAAAATACAATTGTTTTCTTTTCATATGCTAGCGTAGTAGTATCTTAAGAGTAGGAGGGAGGCAGCTCGTAAGCATGTCAGGCAGTTCCCAAAAAGACGACATCTATCCTATTATATTTTTCAAGTTATCAGAGGAGGTGCCGAACAACTGGCTCTATTGCAGGGATTCCCAAACTTTTTTGGTGGTGTACCACTTAATATGTCTTGACTTTTTGTATATAATGGAACAACAACGAGGAGGAAAGGGGGTCGGGGGGACTTCCCCCGCCGGGGGCTTATCCCATTAGATAAGCAAAAATAACCGACACCTCAAACGTAATTTTTAAAGGGACGGCAACGCATCTCTGTGCTCATTTCCAGCCGGTTGCCCTTTCATACATGTTCCAAGGTGCCTAAGCTTTTCAAAAAACAAAATATTGGTTTTTGGTAAATCCTACGTCTTACTTCTCAAAAATATGAAGATTGGATTCTTGGATTCATAATTATGAAAAAAATTTTGATAGCACCCCACGCTTTTATTTTTAGTGACACCCATATAGTGTGATCGCTCGTAGTACTGTGGCTGTTTAAAAATAACTATTTTCCCATTTTTAGTACATTCTTTATAAAAGCGTGTTTTTATTTTTTATTTTTTTTAATATGATATTATTTTTAATTAAAAAGTGCACGAAACCACAATTACTGTACTCTTAAAGAGCTTTCCAACGACATGTATCATGAAGGTTATACACTATTTTGACTTTTGTACCCCTGTGGACGAAATTTAAATGATTTTTATTTAAATTTCGAAATCATAAAAAATGTCTCCATGAAAAAAATGTATTGAACAAAACATATACATTTTTTTACCATTAAACTTGAGCTTAAAACATACATTAGGTACCATTTGTACCCGAAAGTACTAAATGTACACAAATTATTTTATAATCGTTCCTGGCATCAAATAAAGAGCGTATACCAATTTTCATTAAAATCAGATCAAAAATAGCAATATTTCTAATTATTAATTAATGTTTTTTTTTTTCTATTTCTCCTTTTTACTTTCTCATATAAAGAGAAAGTATTGTGATGGCGCGAAAATTCGATTTTGAGATTTTGATGGATTTACACGTTTTGAGGTCCCCTGAGTCCAAAAAAGTGGTTTTTAAAAAATGTCTGTCGTCTGTGCAGACGCCTGAAGCCTAAACTACTGGGCAGATTTTGACGAAATTTGGCATACATGTTCAGAAAAATCATACCCCGAGGCGAAATCGAGAAATGAATTTTAGCTCCAAATTTAGGGGCGCTGCTCCCCAAAAACTCTGAAAAAACGTGAAGAAAAATTATTTCTCGAAAATAATTTTCGAGTTTGATTAAAAAAATCTAAAATATAGTCCATTTAAATACGAATCCAACGATATAAGCCGTTTTCCCGGGAAAAATCTAGTTCCTGAGAAAAAAGCTTAAAACGCGGACCGAGAGAGCCCGGGTTCGATTCCTCGCCCGGGAGAAGTTATTTTTATGATAAATTTTAATGAAATGCACAATAATAATTAAATTTACATACGAAAACTAATAAATGGAAAACACTGGGCTAAATAATTATGAACTCGTATATGAGAAAGTTTGTCTGAGTTGTCTCGGTTGATTTTTTTCTATTTCTTCTTTTTACCCTTCTTATGTGAAAATATAACAAAAGCGAACAAAACAACAATTACTTTTAAAGAGTTTTCCAACGACATTATCAAGGTATATACTATTTTGGCTTTTGTACAGCGTACCTCGTATCCCTGAGTCCGAAATTTAAATTTCGTTTTTAATTTAGAATTTTTTTTTTTTCTACGCCGGATTCGGAGGAATCGTATTCATCTCCTTCCAATTTAGAAATTATAAAAACGTTCTCCATGAAAAAATGTATTGAACAAAACAAATACATTTTTTTTACCACTTAAACTTGTGCTAAAAATATACATTAGGTACCATGAGTAAAAGTACTATAAATGTACACACTATTTCTAATTTTTAATTAAAAATATTTTATTTTTTTTCCTGTTTCTCCTTTTTACCCCCTTCTTATGTGAAAATATGACAAATGTGTGCATAACAATAATTACTCTATTTACTGTACTCTTAAAGAGCTTTCCAACGACATGCATCATGAAGAGTACCCCAGTGAAGAGTACCCTGTAACCCTGTGACCAAAAATTAAATTTTGAAATCATACTATCCTTCTCCATGAAAAAATAAATATATTTGCCAACTTTCATAGCGATCGGTCAAACGGTGTCGAAGGATATAAATCACAGACAAACAGACAGATAGAAATCCATTTTTATATACATAGCATAGATAATGTAGGGTGTATGCATTGTTTTGACCGAAGAAACCCTTTTATTATCTTGCTGGCAAATACTTAAAGGGATTTTTTGAACCTGTCTCATTTGCTACATTGCCTACGGACCATTGCTGTGTGCTGAATGCTCTTACTTGGCCAATTTATTTTAAACTAAAAATGTATTTTTGTTATATTAATAATGTATTATTCTGTAACAAATAAAGGCTAACAAGTGTTTCATAATGATAGATTTCAAAAAATAAATAAAAATAATCTCATGTTGATTTCATCACTTTTATAAAGGATTCTTTGGACAATTGCTGATAGCAATTATTTGCACGCACATTTAACAATTTTATGTAGTTCCATGACAGTTACTTTAGTATAATTGTGAAATAAAATAATTAAAAACAACAAAAAACTATTTTTGATTGTATATTCTTACTAAATACTCTCACGGAAATTTACCCGGTACATACATATATATGAAAAGAACCCAATCTTATTTTGTTGTATTAAACAATCGGGGGATTCATTATCTCAAAAGATAGCACGTAACTGATACTAGTTAGAATCTCAGATAAAAAGTTATAAGTTGAAAATTGCTATTGCATCGGGGAATTAAAGTATTACGGTTTATTTCACTTCGGGGTTAATCTAATATGAATGCAGACAGTTAGATTGGTTAAGTAGATAAGATCTTTCATTCAGATTTAAGTCATGCAATATCTAAACATTTTATCGATTTATTAAAAAGGAAAGAACATAAAATTAAAAAACTTGTCTTGTGAGGCCAATCAAATATTTAAACAAAATCAGTAGTTGAATTAATAACAGGGCCTGACATTCTAATAAGAAATTGAAAGATTAAAAGTAAATATTAATAATTATACAAACAATAAACATATAATCAAATAAAAAGAAGTTATACCTTTAATCGAATATGAAGTAGATTTGACACAATACAATTTGAAAAAAATCATTAATACATTTTTACGGCTTAAACTCAATAAATTATTCTATTAAAAATACTTTTGAAATAATGAGTCAATCGATAGTTATTTTTTTTTAGATGTTGATTTATATTATTAACAACTACAGTTGATTATCCTAGTGTTTATGCCAATGTATAATGGAAGTAACATTGTAAAATAGTTTATGTGGAATGAAATTATAATAGTTAGACAGCATTTAATAGTTACTTATATTTTTTTTAATATTTATAATATATTTTTTAATATATTTTTTTTTATTTTTATATTTTTTTTTTTGTAGCTTTGATAAATGTCAGTGCATTATTTTTTAACCATTAAAATACACATTTAAACTTGTAGGGTATAAATAATTATCAGAAAAACCCCTTTTTTACCAACTGTGAAAAAAGGGCAAAGTTCCAGACCTCCTCCTAAAAAAGTCAGTCTGTCAAAGTAGTGATATCAACATTGTGGCCAAGTCTAGTGTACATAGTGTACTATCTTTAGTGCATAACCAACTTCACTCCAAATTTTATAAGCAATGCTCTTTTATTAGGGTTTCGAGGTCATCCTAGAAACCCTTATGCTTTTGGTAGTTCGTCCGTCCATTCGTCGCATCTTGGAGTATAACTTCCGACCTACAGTAGCTAGAGATTTGAAATTTTGTATACAAGTTAAATTTAAACTTTTTTGTTAAACACTTTGTTGTTAAACACGAATTGATCGCAATATATTATATTTTTTGTAATTTTTAAGTTTGGAATCATTTCAAAGGCATTGAAATGTAGATAAAAAATATATCGCTTTTCCAAATGGCGGCCATTTTCCCCACAATTTTTATTATTTAAAAATTCAAAGTTGGGTATCATTTTAAAGGTCAAAATTTTTACTATCTAAAAATGCAATGTTGGGTATCATTTTAAAGGTATTGAAATTTGGTTCACAAAAATATATCGTGTTCCCAAAATGGCCGCCATTTTACACCTAAACAGACTAGGCCGCAATGTAGATATCACTACTTTGACAGGCTGATTCTTTGGGAGGGGGTCTGGAACTGTTTAACGGTAAGGTGCTGAGGATATGATTCCTTTTTACTTCCTTAAGCATCGGAGGCGTCATCTTGGTTTTTTTATGAGACGGGAGCAAGGCCATCGTATTTTCCCTATATACTCATTAAACCGACGAAGAATAAGACGGGTAAAGAGTATTATATACCTATTATCGCCATGATTATTATAATTATGTTATCATTATATTGGTTTACATTTTATTTAGAATGATTAGTTGGAAAGGTGGTTATCATTAAATCGAGTCAAAATAAGTATTTTTCTAATCTGTTTAAATAAAACTTCGCCCACTATAATTATTGGAACCGCAAACTTGACAAACCCCAAGAAAAAATTAATAGACAGTGTAGATAAAACTATATGCGGTTTTAGATATTGTAGTCTCAGAAAGAAAGAGATGTGAAATTACAAAAGATGATTAAGCAAAATTACTTTTTAGACCTTGCATAATAACTCTCATACACACCTTCATATATATATACACATATAATATTGGAAAACCTCAACGCTTTCAACATAAGTTTCCTGGAAACAGGTCTTTCCAGTCGAATCATTTTAATATTAAGTAAAATGCTTTTTCGCCTGAATATGTCTATTAATATGCAATTAGTTTTATATATACATGTATCGTAAAAATAAATGACATATAAACCCTATATCAGCAAGAGTTTAATGAATTTCTTTTGCTCGTAAAAAAAAACGTATATTTGTCGATATTGTCATTCTTTTAATTGAACAAAGGCGAATTCATCGCGTTTAAGAATCTTTAAAAGTTGCGATAAGTCTAAATCAAATTAGAGACTTTAATGACCGTGAAATGAGGTTTACGCCCGTTTGTAGTGCGCCAGTAAACGTTGCAGTTACGTTCCTAGTCTCAAAGGAAATACCGCTAAGTATAATAAAAAAATCATGCGATGTATACAATGTGGTACATCAATCTGTCCCGGCTTCACTAATACAACAATAATTCTATCCAGATTTTTCTGATATATTCTATTATATTTATAAATTTATTTTCAGGGCAAGAATGTTTTTGGCATTTATTCTCTTAAACTTTGATTTATTATTATTATAATGTAGTGGTGAAATTGTGTTCTTATAATCACATTTTGTGCTGCCTAACATAAACATGCTAGGTATAGTTCAAATCTTTTGAACTACATGCAAGATTCTAAGGCATCCTCTCGTTTATCCTATTTTTAGGGTTTCGAGGTCGTCCTAGAAACCCTTATGCTTTTGGTAGTTCGTCCGTCCGTCGCATCTTGGAGTATATCTCCCGACCTACTAAAGCTATTGACTTGAAATTTGGTATACAAGTTAAACTTTTTTGCCCAAAAACAGAAAAACTATTGCGGACTTAAACACTCCAAATGTCTGCGATCTGCGATCAAATGCGATATTTTTTGTAATTTTCAAGTTGGGTATCATTTCAAAGGTATTGAAATGTAGATTACAAATATATATCGCGTTTCCAAAATGGCGGCCATTTTACTCCCCAAAAAATTAAATCAAACCCATAATGTATACCCCCCCCCCCCCAAATTTAAAAAAATATTAGGGGGCCGTAACTATGGAGCCCCAAATTTTTTGCCATTTGAAAATTCAATGTTGGCTTTCATTTTAAAGGTATTGAAATTTGGTTCATAAATATATATCGTGTTTCCAAAATTGCGTCCATTTTAACCCCCAAAAAATTAAAAAAAAACGCAAAAAAATGTCCCCCTCGCCTACTACCCCATTAGGACAGGTCCTAAAGATAAGAAAAAATTCAAAACAAAATAAATAAATAAATAATAATAATGTACTTATGAATTATTATGACCGAAGAAACCCCTTTTAGTAACTTGCTGGCAAGTACTTGACGGGATTTTTAATGTAATTTTATGAATGAAATAATATGACTCCAAATTTATTTTAATATATGTTTTATTTGTTTATTTCTCTTTGTTTTCAGGATTTAAAGACCCTTGAGCTATATTAGAAAATCTATTAACAAACCATTTACTATCTATCCCCAAAGTTACATTATGTGGTTCAAAAACTTTCCTTGATAAAATACCTTTGTTAAAACCTATTCACCGTAAATAAATGTTGTAGTAAAAGAGTAAATATTTCCTAACATGAAAATTTTTGGTAAGCCATATGGTTATAACAAAAGCTATAACTTTTCAAGCGTTACAACTAAACTTTATAATTTTATATAATCGATTGATCCTTACTACAAAATATCCGAATTAATTTAAAATCTATACTTTATGTCTGTTTTTATGTTGGGGGTTAGTTATTTTACTGAAGGTTATATAGAATTAACCCTGAGTTTTAGTTCTAGAGAATGAAATTTATTTATTTAAAATCTATTTTAGAGAGAGAACTGATTTCACCTGGTTTAAAATGTAGAAGCTTAAAGTATAATCCTGTCTCTCGATGGCATAATGTTATAAATAAACGAAACAAAATTTAAAATTTTAAAATGAATATTAATTTAAAAGGGACTCATAACGGGATATTTTATAAAGTATAACCTCTTTTCAGAAATATGACAATGGAAAATGATTTACCTCTAACAATTTAAAATTTATACAAAATAATTTTCCTTAATAAAATATTTATTTTATCGAATTATATCTGGAATAGAAATTAATATTTATTACTTATAAAAAATTATTTATATTTTACTAGAATAGTAGGAAGTTCCGATTTCCCGGCATTCTAATGTTTCAATAATTTATAATTAAAGAAAGACATCTCTCCACTAAAATAACTTCATTTTACAAAGTCGGCTATCAACCGCTAGTGGTCTGAAGAGACGAGTCGAAATGTATAAGAGAAAAAAATCAATTTAGTTAAGTTGAGACAGAGGTTAAAATCTGACTATCAGACAAATGATTTAAATTTCAACCTCTATCTCAACTCCTACACTGTTTACTTCTCTTCTGCATTTTTGACCTGTCACTGGTATTGAAGATGAACACTCCACTGGTGGTTGAAAGCGGATTTCGAATAATAGTTACTACCCTAAATCACGTAACTCCACTGCTCATCTAAAAAAAACAAAAAAAAAAACCGTTTCAACTAATCTACAATTAATAAACCTAAAAATGTAATACCTATACCTATACTTATACTATTCAAAATTTCGTTAGTTATTTATCTTTTTGGTTTTTCATTACGTATGATTCTGTAACTTTTTTGACATATATCAATCAAACTTGGATATTTATCAAATTGTTGTTATATAATGTAGTTAATCTGTAAAGTGATGCCAGCGCTATTTGTGGACGAATATGGAACTACGCGAGGAAGCGGTAGTTATTTTGTTGTAGTCCCTGTGTTTTTTTATTGCCCTTCCTGTGCTTGCGCTTACCTTAACTTCCCATATTTAGTTATCCTGTCGTTTTTTGTCCTCAACCTGTGAATTGCCCTGAGGTGTCAAAAAAAAAAAAATTTAACCCTTAAGTATTTTTACCCTAATTGTTTTGAAAAATATTTTTTTTAAGTCGCTATATTTTTAAAATATGTGGGTAGGTACAAGACACATACAAGACACATAGGTACAAGATACATGCCAAATTTCAAAGTGATCGGGCGAAAGGTGTAGCTGTGAGAGCAGGCGACCGGACGGACGGACAGACACGCAGGAAAATATAAGGGTCCTTGGTTTTGCTTACGGACCCTAAAAATTACATAATATGCGGTTTGATGGGCCATAGAAAAAATAAATTTGGTCAGTTACTTTAGTAATTTTGTTTAGTTGTTTTAATAAAAAAATAAGAGCAGTTATTCAAGATATAATGCTTTTACCAAGGAAGAATAATAAGTAACTATACATACGCAACCGACTGCCTCGTATTTCTCGAAAAAACAAGAAGAAAGAAAAGTAACAACAAGAAAGAAAAGTATAATATTAATATTGAAGACCAGAAATAAGGCATTATTTAAACAATGTTGTCAGGAACATTATACTAACAAGAGTAAATTCAGTAAAAACAGAGAATTTCAAATGCAGTTAGATTGAGAAAGGCAACATAAAAAGTAATTTAATATGGTTTATGAGCAATAAAATAATGTTTAAGCTGGTATGTGTTGAATGGAGTGGTCGAGGGAGACCTGGAGTGACCTTGGTCGAGTTCAAGGCGGAACCATTGAGTCGTGTGATGAGACGCTACTAGGAGGGAGAACTTAGCACGGCTGACTACTGTTATACCACGCCTAGTAGACTATGTGCTAGACGCTTCCACACTCTGTAAAGGGCCAGCAAGCCGGCCTACAAGAAAGAGCAGCGATTTGGGGTAAAATTTAAAATTTATAATGCGGATGAGGACTTGGCTCGCTTACTGTTGCCAATTGGAAGTGAAGCAAGAGGTTTCGTGTTTTCATTTAAAAAAAACCAGCAAGCTAAGCTACAAAAAGAGCAAACATTGTCCTGCTCAAGTAGAAATCATTTGAAGATAAAAAGAACTTTTTATATACTACGTTTTTAAATTTTCTGTTGAATCGTACGTAATGGTGATAATATAATTGTTATGTATAATATAATATATAATGTTAGTGAAATAAAAAAAAATAGTTCCAAATTTATTTATTTCACATAAATGACAACCATCATCTAGAGAGCTGATCTTAAACTTATAAAAGGACAAATCTTTGTACAACGGATCTCCCCAACACCAAATCTAAACTGTGCCATCGATATATTTGAAATAATATAAATAATATAATCGATAAATAATATAATCGATATTTCCTGTTTTTCTGTCATTCAATGTTTATCTCTCATTTATAAAAATCACAAATTTTAAACATGTCAAAATGAAGATTGCGTAAATATGGGACATGGCAAAACAAATAAAATAACTTACGGATTTTTTCCGAACTAACTTTCCATACAGCAAAATTTGCTGAAAACGAATTAAATTCTGCTGAAAGATGGCTAAAAGTATTAAAATAATGCATTGTCATCGTGTTCTGAGCTATGCTAAAAGTTTCAAATGTCTAGCTATTCGGGAAGTTAGTTAAAAATCGATTGCCAGATTTGTACCGGACAAACAAACAAACAAACAAGAAAGGAAGCTAATAAAAACGCAGTAAAATAAGAACATCGATAGTTAAAGATAGTAACAGAAAACAAAATTTTTTTTTTATTGCGTCACTTAAAATAGTAATTTTCGTATGCACCTAAGCCCCTAATAATCGTATTTAAGTACGGAAGTACATATTATATTATGTTGTGATAAAAAAAAAATAAATGGATATAAATAAAGAAAAATTTTGTTACAATTTCAATAAAGTTAGTAGGGGGATAAGTTAACGATCAATTTATATCATAAGGTAATAAAGATGGTAATGGGATCACATGTCAGAGATGTTAACAGTTGAAGGTGATCCTAAAACTGAGAGGCTTTGTGTCTGAGCCAAACAAACATATGTTTGCCTTGTTATAGCACTTAACACAGCTGGAGTACAATCGATATCAACATGAAACTACTATAGCGAGCCCTTAAACCCTCCTACAGCAAGGCTCTCTAACGGCTTGAGCATTATTTATTCAGTTTTAGAACCACCTGAGACCACACCTTCAAGGCAAATATCAGGTAATACCTTTAGCCCCCTTTTGCTCCAAGCATTAAACAACTACAGGGAAAATACCATCAAGGAAGGGTTCAATACTATGATAATTTAGAAACGAAACTTTTCGAAACTAAAAGAACACACTTAAGGAAGAAGATAAGATTGATGAGACTCAAATACGTGATCAGAATATAAATAAGGCAAAATTTAAATTAATATAGAAGAGTAAATAATATTGAACAAAATGTATATTGAATACAATAATAGTACAAGACTTTTTATTGAAAGAGAATTTTCCAATTTAATAAAAAAACAACATTTTTATTATTTATTTGATGTTGTTGCTTCTTAATGAGACATCAAACTGAGAAATCTCTTGAACAATTATGGAACTAGTCTGAGAATTTTTGAAAGGTTTCTTTCGTGTTTGAAGGAAACCCTATTTCTCTGTCAACTATCAATTAAAAGGAAACCATTGAAAGCAAGCTTTTATTTAAATCATTATTCAGAACGAAATCTCTTTTTAACGAAAATAATAGGAGGCTCTGCTCCCTACTCGCTCCGCTTGTGAACCCCCACAGGGCGGCCTCACCCCATCAGGGTGACAGGACAGCTCTATATATAAGTCAAGGAGTGGGGCATTACGAAGCACTTATAAATTAAAAGACAATAAATGACATGGAATGAAAACATTACTGTTTATAAGGTTATAAGGACTTTATAAATAAAAAAGTCCTTATAACCTAAACTAACCATCAAAAACTTAGTCGGTGATACGAATCTTCATTCTCCTTACAAAATAATAAAAATCAACGTAATAATTTGCAACTTCGCAGATTTCATAATTATAAATAAATAAATATTAATGGCTAGTATAATGAATAACATTACTGCATATCAGAATAAAATTCACGAAGTTATAAGGTTTATTTTGAATAAAACCCTATGATCACTAGAATTTGCACCAATGACATTGAATCTCCTAGTGGTCGAATCCCAGGTCGAATGCTCTAACACGATGCTAGGAATGATGTTCAGAGATTGAGTCATAATTAGAGACTTTGTAATAAATTATACTGTGTATAGTGTATTTTATTTCAAATAAAAGCTTTTGAGGAATTATTTCATCACTAAATTGGCGAATTTTTTATTCGATTTACAGGACATTTTTTTTTCCATTCGACTCAACTTCGACAGTTGATTTAACAGATATAAAAACTAACTATCCCCGCTTTAACATTTTACAATTAAATAAAAATTGGATAATTTCAAGTCAAATAACATTTAAATGCGATTTGGAAGAAAAACACGGTGTCTAATTTTTTGGACCAATTTTCCTATTTTCGAAAAACATATAGTTTGCCAGGAGAATTGAAAGCATGAACCCCCAAAAAGTATGGCCCCTTAAATGTGATTTTATTAAAAAAAAAAAAAAAAAAAAAAAAAAGAAGAGTGGAGTGTGAGATATCTCCTTCCTTCTCCAACAAAAAAGGGGAGGATATCTCTAACTCCTACTACTTATATAGTTTAGTCTGCCCTCTCTTTCTTACTCACTGTACACTTTTGTTTACAAAACTTTTTCTAATAATATAAAAAGATATACCTGTTATCTCCAGATTATAAACTACCGAAGGAGGAGTTTGAAATATTATCCTCTTCTAACAGTTATAATATATTAATGTATATTGGAGACTTTTAGCTTTATTAGTAATTGGTAAACAAATTGAGTTCTTAGGTCCTAACAATCAATCTTAATTCTTAGTTATTATTAACTTTTTTTCTATTAACGAACAGGCAAGCGGAGAATCCCAGTAAACTGAACACATCTATTTAAATTTACAACACTGAAAATAAAAAGGGGAAAAAGGAAATTGTAGAAATTACCTATGATATTTGAAATTTACAATCTATCTAATACATCTACAATAAAGGAGATAGGTAGGTACTTCTTTGACTTATTTCAGCTCCTAAGACTGATTAAAATTAAATACATACTTATTTCTATAATTTTCTTCAACCAAGACCAGTTGTTTGTTTTTGATGTAGAGTTACGTCATGGATATGTAAGACAAAGAATAAAGTGGGGGAGTAATTTGAAACATGTTGCACTGAGTTTGAAGGTCGTGGTTGAAGCGAAGAAGTGACGTCACTAGGTCGAGCCCCATTAGAGCGAGGCCTGGATCCCAGAGAAGTGAGCCCACCTACTCCTACGTTCCATTACTTGACTTGTTTCTTAAGGAATCTTTAACTCAGTGCCTGGCTCGTCCCCCTGGACCTCAACCAGCCAACCCACTTTACTCTCCTGTGCCCCTAGCATCATTCGTTCTTCAATAACCTTGGCAAGTTAAGATGTTTAACATTAAACACTCGTGAAAGAAAACGGTTCGTCTCAACTGGTCTTTAAGAAACCAAAATCTTTAAATATTGATTAATTTACAGTCCAAATACTATATTTTCAAACAAATTTTTAAATTAACAATGCAATAGAGACAGTCTCGTCAAACTAAAATTACACGCAACAAACATATTATTATAAAGGGTGTCCTATAAAGCCACAATCGCATTTGCTTTTTAGGGTTTCGAGGTCATCCTAGAAACCCTTATCCTAATAATATGCTTAAGGTAGTTCGTTCGTCCGTCGCATCTTGGAGTATATCTCCCGATCTACTGTAGCTAGAGATTTGAAATTTGGTATACAAGTTAAACGTTTTTGCCCATTAAAAGGAAAAATATTGCGAACTTAAAATTTCTCCGATCAGCAAGCTATTGCGAACTTATCACAATAATTTATATTTTTTTGTAATTTTTGAGTGGGATATCATTTCAATGACATTGAAATTTATTTACCGCGTTTCCAAAATGCCGACCATTTTACCCCCGAAATTACCAAAACAAAAAGCACCCCCCCTGCTACCCCATAAGGATAGGTCCTAAAAATGAGGAAAAAATACATAAATAAACAACTCTGTGTGATGAATGATATCCTGGAATTAGAAAAAACGTTGAATTTTAGAAATTTTAGGTGGCCGTAACTAAATATTTTTTATTTTATTGCGTATTTGCTATTTTGTATTGCAAAAAATTTGTTTTTTTAAAAAATTAAGTTAGGTATCTTTTAAATGTTTTTAAAATTTAATTGAAATTTGGATCACAAATATATATCGCTTTTCCAAAATGCTGGCCTTAACCCCTATTAAGAACCAAATAAGTGCATACCTAATATGATAAAGGATAATATATGCACACCTTGCTTCTCCAAAGTGCAACTTTTTATACATATTTTAGTTTAGTTATTATTTTAGTAGATTTCAGGCAAGTACTTGACCGGATTTTTAAATAACTTATTTGATTATAACAAATTTTAAGACCCTCCTTTTTTTAAATTGCTAATAATTGTGTGAATATTTGGCTTAGATAATTAACTATCACTCAACGCACGAATTTTTTTTCGTATTACCTTGAAATTCAGAGGATGATTTTTGAAACACATCGAAAGTATCGCGATTTTTTTTTATTTTATGGCTCTAGATGATTTTTCCTATAGGGTGTATTGAGTAGCAAAGTGGATTGTCAATAAGACAAAAATATTACTATAGCTGAAAAACATCATTAGAGATGAAATTAAAGCAGTACAGCTAGATACCCTTCTCTCGACAAAGGAGAATGTTCAAAAACGGGTCAAGCCAGATTTTAAAGATAAACATCTATTTATCTTATAAACTTGCATCTCTGTATTTTGTGTTTATCTGTCTCTTTGATTTGTATACAGGGTTAATAAGAAGTGCCGAGACACCTCACAACCCTGTAAGTGTATTAGCGAAGAAAAAACAAACTTTTATAAGGTATTAAGATGTACATTTTAGTCTATGGGGCAACTTTGGCCCCTTCCCCAAAATTCAATAATATTAAATGAAAACCCACTATCATATGACACCTCATTTTTTTGTCTTGATAAAAAAAGAACAGTGTAAACTAGAGCTCTCTAGCTCAATGCTATTCAAAATGGCGGCAATTTAAAACTGACCAAAGTAAATTAGTTAGTCGGCCTTCATTTTGGATAGGATTAATATAGAAATCACTAGTTAGCACTATTTTTATTCTTTTATCAAGACTTAGATTTATATATGTAATTCGGTAGCGGTTTTTATAACTTTTTTTTGATATCCCGAATTTTGGGGCAGGGGCAAAGTTTCTCTGTACAAAGTTATTAGGGTGTCCCGACACTTCATACTTCTTAGTGTATAGACAGATTTGGCCCTAACACAGCTATTACTGCAGCTGAAAAACAACAACAGAGATGAAAATGAACGAGTACAGCAAGATACCCTCCACTCGAATAGCAAATGTTCTAAAAAGAATCAATATTTACAATTGCGTTAGCGGCTGTTACATATCCGATAACATTTTTAAGAATAATGTAAACAGAACTCCATAAACTATAGCGATTTTACTGGTACAAAAACAAAATTGATAAACAATAAAGTTATTAAAAAAATAAATTGTCAATAAGCTTTGGATCACCCAATATATTTATATGCATTGCATACGTTAATATGCAACCTATTTAGAAATTAACAACATGGTAATTAATACCATTGGAAGCACAGAATTTCCTCTAATATGTCTACATACATACTGAGAGCTGGCTTCTTAGATAAAATATCAAGAAAAAGAAGGAAAACTCATCAATACAAATATACAATAGAATACTCATAGAAAAAATTTACTTATAATATATATATATATACATATACATATATATATATATATATATATATATATATATATATATATATATATATATATATATATATATATATATATTATACAAAAAGTATTAATATCTTTCAATCTTTATAATGTCCTCCAATGTTTCAAATTTTTAATATTAATATGTTCTTCAAATAATATCTCATTTTATGTTAGATTTTGGATATTCATTTTGAAGAATTGAGAAATAAATACCTTAAAAGAAACTTTATACAAGGTATATTTATTATTTAAAATTAATTTTGTTCACTAAAAGTCTTTATGGAAGCTTATAAATATAGCAAGGAAATATTTGTCTACATTTTCATAATAGATTTACTTAATTGATTTCTAAGAGGATAAGAAAGAAGAACCAAAAAGTGAAGCAATATAAATATCTATATAAATAAGTTTAAAGATATCTTAAAGCTATCTAAAGATAGCTGAGGTGCATGAATAAACTAGGTGATGTGTTATCTGCAGATTTACATTATGACAGGTGAGAGGAGAATCTAGCTTGATGATCCTTGAAATTACATTTTGAGAATAAAACATTGCCCATAACTCAATATTTACCTGCCACTGTTACTAGATTTATACTTAAGGAGTGCATTTACCTGACAACACTTTGCCGGTCTGCATTATTCCAAAGAAAAGTCTACAACTTCCTGCGTAAAATATACATTTTCCATCTAAACAAAATTATTCTTAAGACGGAAGAAACGAGTAGAACTGTATTCTTAAGTGAGACATACGCTTACGTAACTTAATTTTGCTTAAATAAACAATACTAAAAAAGTAAGTAAATATAATAAGTAAGTAAGTAAATATAGTAAGTAAAAATAGTAAAAGTAAGTAAGTATAGTAAAAAGTAAGTAAAGTATATACGAGTATATATTATATATATACTTGTTTGTCAAAAAGTTTTGAAAAAATATTTTGGCAACAAAATAAAATAAAAAAAATATTAAAAAATCCCTCTCCCTCTACTTACCATGATCCAGGCATGCTAAAAATCAAAAAAATAAATAATATGATTACTATTAAGGGCCAAAGTAATACTTTATAATCATTCCCATAACAATTTTTTATTTTTTTTAAGAATAGTGATTAATATTATTATTTAAATATGTACAAAAATAATCTTTTTAGGGATGGTCACATTTATGCCCTCTAGAAGTGATTATTTGTAGCTAAGATTTTTCTAAAACAGCTATGGCTAAAGATCTGACACTGTAAGCCACATTAAATTGCAACAATTTATTATTGTTATTAACTGAATAAATAAATATATGTAGATAACTTTAAATGTGACTGGTGAAAATAATAAAATCTGTTTGTTTTAACTCCACAAAAAACATAGTATGTATTTTATACATATAATAGAAAGATACTCATACGTATCTGGTGTAGTTGTGAATACCTACTTAACTAGGCTCCATATTATTATCTTAATAGATCAGATCAGTAAGGATAAACAGGGATCAGCAGGGATTGAGACAAATATTTTGATTTATAAATATATTATTAATTTGAACACTACTTTTAATTCAACTTTTTCTTTTTTTTTAATTAATTACTTTCACGATTAATAACACATTTATCAGTAAATTTAAATAAACAATGATTTTTTCACATTCACGAATTGTCGGCAAAAATATATCAGGTCACACAAACCTAACCTAAGGAGTACACATATATTTTGCACAAGTTGGAAAAATCAGTTCCAAATATCCATTATTTTTCTAAACGTAACAATCAAATCGTTAAGTAAATGTATTGCACAACGTTCTCAAATATAAAATACGTTATTAAATGTTTCTTTAATAAAAATAATCATGGTGTTGAATTTTATTGATTATAACAAAATACAAAATATTATCTATTGATCGTATGTAACTATTCTCAAGACTAGAGGGTTTGTATATTATGGTTGCCTTAACAACTTAAAACTAAATAAATTAATGTATTTTTCTCTTTAAATAACTTTAAAAAAATATTCACACTCAAAATAAATATGGTGTTTTCTAAATTTGGTAAGATTGCTAGAGCTTAAGAGCCTTTCCCGTAAATATTTAAACAAAAGCATACTAAAAACTAGAATTTTTAGCAAACCACTCGCTAACATTAGTAAATTAAGTTCCATTATTCATAAACAAGTACTACTAAAATATCAGGATTGCTAAGATAAAAAGATTGGGAATGGTTTGACCATGCAATGCTCGATGCGGCAAACCCGCATAAAATATTCAGCAGGTAAACTACTAAATGTCACTTTATCTAAAGCCTGTGGATAACCATCTCAAACAAGGTAGACTACTATCCAATCTAGCTCATTAAAAAAAAAAGGAACGATTTTTTCATAATAAAAGGACTTAATTGGTTGAAAATACTAAAGTAGAATTTGCTAGTCATCAAAAATTAATAAATACTTTAACAATAAAACAAAATAAATTCTAATAGTGAAATGTTTAAAGCATACAATTAAGTGCAATGAGTACAGCACAGTGAAGTGAAGTAGTTTAATTTGGGTAATTAAAATGACTTAATATTCCAAATTAAAGTTTAGTTTAATTTGGGTTAGTAAAAATACTTAATATTCCAAATTAAAAACTCAAACAAAACAGCAGTTACACAGTTAGATTATTATGTATTTATAATTATTTTTTAGAACCCAAGGAATACGATATAAAATTGCTGATAAGGATATCAGTATTTCAAATAACATTTTTAAGTAAAATATTTACATAATTGTTATTTACAAAAACCACTAATTGTTTTAGTACTTTATTTTAAAAAAATAATAAGGCTCAATCAGCAACTAAACAAAGAATTAAGTTAAAAATAAGGAAAAACAAGAAAAAGTTTATTTATAATTAAATGTAGAACTAAACTCGACTTTTTTATTTTAAATAATCAATTACAGAACACAATATTGTACAAATATTGCAAAAAGATTTGTATCTCTTCTGGATATAAATTCAGAGTATAGAAATATTGACTTAGATCATCATTAATTAATATTTTTAGGCCTAAAGAAAAAGTTATACAAAATGGGCAGTAAAGAAGGAATAATAATACTATAACTGAAAAATGGATAAAAGTAGGTGTATCAGAATAAGTATACAAGAGAAAATTAATGAAGTAACCGGACTAGAATGCTAAAAGCAAAATTGTAAGTATTAAGAATGAAATAAGCCGGAAATAACACGGGAATACTCCATGATACCAAAAACTAAAAATATGATCTATTGGAAGCCTATAAAATAGAAAAGAAAAAATAATATGAAAAGGAAGGATCAAAAAAAAAAAAAAAAAAAAAAAACACGAAATACTAACAATGACGTAGGAAAGAAAGGAGTTGCAATCGAAAAAAATAAAATAATAAAAATTAATAATTATAGCTAACGTCACCAATGAAAACAGAATTATTTTTCAGAAGAGTTGCGAGAGAAAACTTATAAAATTTTAAGCAAAAGTAAATAATTGTTGTAGATAAAAAATCGGTCAGACAAGCAAGAATAAGACTTTCAAAAAATGGTGATCCTAATCATAGTTACCACTAATTATTTTATGTTATGTTAACGAATATAAATATATTTAAATAATATATTATACAACATATTTGAAAAGTAAATAAGATTAATTTTAATCAATATCTCGAAAACTAGATTAGCTGGGAAAATAACCACATTATTAAAATCCGTATTTAAATAAAAAAAATACATTTTAGAAGTGGGGAAAATTTTGTCGAAATCGGTACAGTAGAAAAGGCTCCTCGCGTCTGCACTGACCGCAGACTGACGGGTTTTAAAAACCAATTTTTTAGAGAACCTTAATACGTGTAAATCTATTAAAACCCTCAAAATAGTATTTATGCAGCACAATAATTTATATAAAGAAGCTTGAATAATATACGAGTATATATAAAAAATGCTGATGATAGAATATTATTTTTAAACCTCTGAAAGATTTTCCTTGTTATTTTTATATTATAAATAAGACATTATTTAGTTACTATTAATAAAAAACCCCTCTTTCTAATCCATTTCATAACAGAATAAAAGTTTTTAATACAAATATTTAAAAAATAAACCATTTATTGGTTTTAACAGATAATTGGATGTTGGCAAATATAAATTACAGCACACCAACGAAAAAAATAAAAAAGCATGGCACGTGTATTAAAGAGGGGGAGGGGATAATGGAATATGGAATACTAGTTAGAGCGGGGAGGTCATTCCATCACACTTCTAAACAAAGGCCTTGTGGTTGAATCCCCGGGATAAGGGGGATGAGTGAAAAATATTTTACTAAAAATAAAATGATTATACTTCCCCTAAAAATAATATGGAAGTTCGTTGTCCACTCGGCTGGAAATACTCCCCCTTTTTTTCTCCAACCATAGGTTTAGAGAAAGCAATAATCCCGTTTTTTGGCCAGAAATAAAGAACCATTATACATACCTGAAACAGAAACAATATTTTTTATTAATTAGAAAATTTAATAAAGCTTAAAACTAAATAAAAGGCAAAAGTTATAAAACAGAGAAAACCAATAAAAATAAATAACAGAAAAAAGGCAAATTCAAGTAAATATTTAAATTAATGAATAAGAATAGTAACTCAAATCAAAATTATAATATGTAATTTCAAAATTAATTTGAATAGTATAATGAAAAATCACGTGACAATATTATATATATATATATATTAAAGTAATACCAAGTAAATGGTTAAAAACCTGTGTACGATAGTTAGCATTAATATTATTCAACTATCACTAGTTAGTGCTAACACAAACAAAATATTTTAGAAGTTCAGCTACTCGTCCAAGCAGAAAACTTCCGGTCCACATTATTATAAGATACTATATTTTGAGTGACTCAATACTTGTAACATTTTAA
Source organism: Gerris lacustris (assembly GCA_951217055.1). Taxonomy (NCBI): domain Eukaryota; kingdom Metazoa; phylum Arthropoda; class Insecta; order Hemiptera; family Gerridae; genus Gerris; species Gerris lacustris. The sequence continues at coordinate 71,999,503 of OX578277.1, read as the reverse complement.
AATCAAGTTAATGTTGAACGCAGCATAAAGTATGAAAGACATCAGATTGTCAATATTAAGGCTAGAGTAATAGTCTTTATAAGATATTATAGTAACGTTTAATTAAACCGTTTTACAAAAGAACAAGAAATAGGAATGGTTTAAGTCGCTGAACCATCTTACCTAACAACTTAAAAAAATATTCTCCAACTCCAACCAAAAACAAAAAAAACAAAAAAAAAACAATAATTTATTTATATGCGCTATAGAGAATATTATAGTTAATGGTTTTGTCCTGAGAGTTAAACGTACGATGCTACAAGTAATCCAGTTCAATTCGAGTCAAACAGATTTGTCTGCTTGTAACTGATGTATATATTTCGAATACATCTCAGGTATGCCGCCCTAGGAAGGTCAGTTTCAACATTATGACGTATATGCTTATTGCTTATTCATGACGTATAATGGCTTCTAATTGACTAATAATAGCTGAATAATTCTAATCTGTAATGGAAATTAATTTTCTTTATATTTGAATCACTAGTAGGAATCAATTGAGAGAATAATAATAATAGGAACGAAATCTCATCACACATACCTCCATTTCAGATACAATAACAATATTAATATATATATATATATATATATATAATTTGGACATCAAATTAATCTGAAGACACGTTAGTTTTCCGTACAAACCTCAATGGTTAGAATTCTGATGAACACTCTTACACTCAAATATATATATATATATATATATATATATATATATATATATATATATATATATATATATATATATATATATATATATATATGCAAGTGTGTGTTTGCATATACATGTAAACACATAAATAATTTAGAAAGTTAATAAAATTATTAAAACCTTGGATAAATTTCAAAACAATGGGTATTCAATTCCATTTTATATCTCATATCCAAGTTAAAAATCACTATACAGTTAATCCTAGCAATCATTGAAAATTTGATAAAAGAGTTTATATAAAAATATATCCCATTTTATTATAAATAAATGCAAGCACGAATTTATCAAAAAAAGATTATAAAGCGGAACAAATATGAAGTTCCGTTTTTGTTTTTTTTCAAAACAGACAGCAGATATGGTTTAATGTAACAATAATCGACATTGTATTGGAAATAAATTAGAAGTTTTTTTTTTTAATAACAGTAATCTCATCGTTTTGGATATAGTGGGAAAATGTTAGATATGAGAAGAGATTAGAAAGACCAATATTTACAGTTGGTTTAATCAGTTAAAACTGATAATATGATATCCCCCCCATCCATGATTAATAACTTTCATTTTCCTTGAAAATGTTGAAATCAATATATTTTCTTTTATTATTGCATTGTATGTTTGTGTGCAATCAATAAAAATCATGATAATGGTTATCACTATTTTTAAATTTATTTGTAGAGAGGAGATATGTGTAATGTAACTAATTAATCAGATCATCAGGTTATCAGGTTTATGACCCACATGAATAGGGTCAAATATAAATATTTATTCAAAATTTATGTTAAAACAAAATATAGTGCAATGTAATTTTAATTGTTTTAAATACATTTTGTTTGTTTACTTGTATTAATAATTAATTTAAAAATGTCTAAAATGTTAGTTTTAATTTTTTTTCTTTAGATTAAAGCGTACCTAAATTATCGGATTTTTTCACAGAGGCAAAAAAACTGCTTGTTTAAGCTAAACTTCTTTGTTATTTGCTTAAAGCGAAATATTTCAAAAAGAAGCAAAAAAGGGATTTTTGAGTAACTATAATTTTTTATACGGTGTTAAGAAGCGTGATAATTGACTGCTACTGTCGTAGTTGGATTTAAGTTTAATAAAAACATGTGTTCCGCATTACGCTACTTGCTTCTTTTTTGCTTTTATTTATGTTCGGAAATTTAAAGGATATGTCCAATCATTTGATAATATAGCATGTGAACTTTGAATAAACCAAGAAAATCCTATCATCGAGTCAAAACTAACATACTTTCTTAGAATGAAAAAAATTGGATTTTGCCGGCAACTTGAAGCACTTTTTTGAGGACTAAAAAGTATAGTTCTAGGAATAAAGAAAGACGTCTCTCAACTAAAGTAATTTTTTTGTACAAAGCCGGCTTTCAAGCACTAGTATACATCTTCAGAGCTGGGGAGACGAGTTGAAAAGTTTAAGAAGAATAAATCAGTGAAAAAAACAAAAGTTTAGTTATGTTAGGTAGTCTAGATTTAGTAATAAGATTATTTCAATGCAATGGCAATGGCTAATTTATAATTTAATTACTTGTGTTTGTCATCATCAAGCCTATTGATGCTCCCGAAATGTCACAGTAGGAGAAATTTATCAGCCACTTTATTTAATAAGATGTCATTAGTTTAGATACATATCCTACCAGTCTAGGAGTCGAACCACATGGTTGTTAGTTTCTGGAAAGTGATTAATGGAACTAACTTTTTTAGCCTCTTCACTGATCATCATAGTAAAAAACATTATTTCTTGCATACGAGTCTGCAAGACAGTGAGGCATGTTCGCTTCACGGTGTTCGTTAGGCGTGTACCGACGTGACGATTAACATCACGAGCCTTGATTAGTGTGAAATGATTCGTACGACATACTTTCGAACGTAAATTTATTCACCACCACATATACACTTGTACATAAAACATTATTATTGTAAAATAGTTTATTTATTTTATTTTTTTTATTATTATTTTGACAGTGTAACGCGTTTTGGTAACGCTTTTCGAGTTTATGTGCCAAAGTAAAGACATGAAATTGTCAAAAAAAAGATTGTTTGGAGGCGAAAATATAATTAATTTTATGTAGATAATGATATCGTGAGTATAGTTATATAATGTTTGTTTGGAAGAAACGAGGAATTAAATTGTTTAAAGTGGTAATGCTATGATTTATATACTGCGAAAATTGACATTTGTAGTAGATAGTTTGGTAATAAATGCAAATTACTAGCAAATTAAGGTTCAAAATTTAGTTATCTAAAACTTTTAAGAAATGAGGAATTGGACAGATTTGTTGTCCATATTTTACGTTACCCCCCCCCCCCCCCCCCCCCCTGTTGTAAGCTTGGATAGAGGAGTATTAGGAGACACGGCTGAGTGGGAGGGAGTAAGAGGTCGGCAACCTTAGACGCAGGCCTTTCTGTTCCTGGACCGATCCTTCCCAAGTCGATACAAACTCACATCAAACCAAACTCTTTCCAGTTTTAAGGAAACCATGGCACTATCTATAACCATTCAGTGCTAGCGTAAGCAATTAACACCACGGCCAAGTATTTTCAAAACCGAGGAATACGAAAGACGGAAGTGCAGTTTGGTTTTCTTCTATGTCCACACGCTAAAGTAAGATGAGTAAAACTCAGCCATTTGGATAGTCATATTTAATAGTTAAAATATACGTGATAAGATCATTAAAAGAGCTATAATAATTAGATAAAATGTTTAGCAAATATTTATCAAGACAAAGAACTACTGACCTAATAATGAGTCAAAAGTGTAACAGCAGAAAAACACGTAATTTATTGCCTTGTAAATCGCCTAAAAAGTACTTTGAAGCAGGTGGTCAATAATGATCACTCAACAAAAAAGGGATTTTTATAACTAAAAAAAAAGTCATTCTTCTTGTTATAGAAAATAAATACGTAAAGCTATCTACTGTAAAAATGGGATGACACTTCTACCAATATCTATCAAGAATAATCACTTTAAACATAATAATGACGTTTTTGCCGAGAAAGTATCTGCAGTAAAGATTGTATTATTATTCCATCCGCTTAAAAAGTAACTTTAAGCAAGAGGTAGAATAATTTATCACTTAAACAGCTGGTTGGATCGAAAAATTAGTCTGACTCATATTCGCCCTGGCCCACACTAGAAAGCAAAGAATAGTGAATTCAGATGTAATTATTAAACTATTGAAACATTCACAGAGAAAAAAGCTAGAGAAACAAAGAGCGTCATATAAATATGTGGGTAAACAAACTTTTATAAAGTAAAACCAATAAGACATTTATTTATTTTTAACACGCATTTAATTAGCTTTTTTGTAAGGGAAAACACTATCTATAAAAAAGATTATTAATTTCTAATGACAATACACTATAACCAGTCATTACTCTTATAAAATAGTTTGTACTAGGCGATTAATTAATAGCTTCACCCGATATATAAAATAGGAGAGTGGTTTTTAAGATATGTTGGTTCCCAAAAATTGAGGACTGGGAGGCACTACTCGCGTTCTATATTAGTAACGTGGTTACTCGTTAGTATTTTGTTTACATCAACATTTTGAGTTATTATTACCAAATTATATTAATAACGAAAGGATATTAATTAACAAATCTTAAATGAACAAGAAGGGGAAAAACAATCATAATTCTTTATTGCTATTTAGTGTTATCAATTTAAACGGTAATTTATCCATTTCATATCAATTTAAACGGTAATTTATCCTTTTCATAATAAATTTATATTGTCTTTCAATTCATAAGCTCAGTCAATTTGTCAAGTCTGACAAATTCACCCAAACAAGAAAAATTCGCAAATTACACTAAAAATTAGCCCACACTTAAGAGCCAAGAATTATTCAGATGCAATTATTAAACTGTTGAGACATTTATAGAGAAAAGAAGTAAGGTGCTCTTCACGAAAGTAAGTGAGGCGATAATCGCCGGTTTCTCTACCATTAAGTTAAAATTATTAAGTGTAAAATTTTAATAGTTGCATTTTCTTTTTCTACACTTCAAGGCCTTTAGAGTGATGTATAAAACATGTAATGGTGACTAAAAACTTTCTTTTAGACGCCCGCCATATTGGAAATATTAAGTGTGTAAACTCCAAAACGTGTACAGTTCTCAAAAATGCCGAGATGCACCTGTGTACCGAATTTAATTTTATATAAAATTTATTTAATTTTATTTTCCTAGCTACAGTAGTTTATGAATTAAAACATGCCAACGGACAAATAAACAATCAGTGCCGTTATATAAGGTTTCTTTTCGTACATCGTACAGAAACCTAAAAGCTTAAGAAGCAATGAGCGAGATATAAATATGTGGGAGTATACAGCTGTAAACAGTCTAATAAAATAAAGCATGGAATTTTTAAAGGATAAATGAAGTATTTTATTGCTAATCCTACATAATGGGGATAGCATATTTTATTTAGAGACTAAACAAAGAAAGACAAGATCATAGAATTTTTTCAGATGTAGTAAAATATAAATGAAATGTTTAGTATTTTTTATTATTATTATTTTTGTAATCTAAAATTTGCTGTAAAACACCTTACAAAAAATATTTTATAAGGAGAAGCAATGATGTTTGTGTTTGTTGTTGAGTTTCAATCATTACGTGATTTTCAATTTCTAACCACATAAAATTCTATTTCCTTTTTACATTTTTAGATTTGATAAATCTAAAAACTATAAGTAATTAAAAAAATCCTCTCCACGTGAATAGATTATTTATTTAAAAAGCAGCTTTTGGGTCTCTCAAAGGCTATAATTGCCGATAATAAAGGAAATTGAAAGACCAATGCAAGATGTCACTGAGTTAAAAATATAATTAGAGGACAATAGATTTGACACAAGATTAGTAATAATTTCATCTAAATATAATATATTTAATAAAAGTTTTTTAAAGTAATAACCATAACTAAAACAGTATTTCATTGTATTTGAAATTGAAAATTATCAGTATTATTAATATATTTTTTTCATTTCAACAACCGAAAACACACAATCATAAATTGCTTGCAAGAATGTGAAAAATTAGTAGGTAGAAGTTTTAATAATTAATAATTAAAAATTACCTAACATACACGAACACACATTACTAATAATTATTATTATTTTTTTTTTTTTTTTAAAAAACATTATATTTAAGTATTTTTGCAAGAGTTTGCTTGCTAAGTTATTGTTTCAGGTTAAAGAAAGCTGAATGTGTTTAAAGATGTTGTACAAAGAGCAAATATTCACATGAACGTTAATCCTGTTAAATAAATGGGCAGTTATTTGTTTTGTTAAACCAATAGAGAACAAAAGCAAATTCAGTTTAAAGAAGAGACAGCGAGGAGACAATTAGCAGAGGCTAATAAATAATTACAGAATAAAATAAGAAATGAATCTTAATTTAATTGGCGAAGGAGACCGAAAAGATTTTATTAGAAGGATTTGGCTTAAATTATTAAAAATAGCGTCAATAGCTCTAACAAAACTCAGCGTATAGCTCCAACCACACCTACAGTACGTAACTAATTCCAAAAACAAAAAATAAATACAAAGAGCGACTCGAAAAAATGCTGTTTAAGATCTCATGCTCGTTAAAATAATTATTTTCTTGGAGCAGCTTCCAAAACAATTCCGAAAGTTATTTGTAGAAAGTGAGAAGAACGAAGAAATAAAAAAATTGCAAATATGCAATTACGAGGGTTTATTCTAAAAATGAAATAGTTTAGTGTGCCAAATATTTTATTGTGAGCATATAATAATAAATGTAAATCTATTTATTATTAGATTTTACATAAGTATATCACGTATAAGCAAGGGGGAAACTTTTCCCCAAAACTCAATATGGTGATAATCATTCATTAAGAAACAAGGTCATAATATAATTTTTTAAATAAATTCTTAAAACTGCTTTCAATTTAAGCACCATGTGGCGATGATTTACTTGGATACAAGACAAAAAAATTGATACGTAGGTAAAAACATTTTGACTCGTTAATAACATTAATATTAACTAATGGACTCTTTTATTTGTCATCTCTCCATAAATACAAAATATTAACATACTACCTATTACTCTCTTTCTTAGCTCTACTCTATTTCATAAACATATCAGCTAGTCTTTGATAAAATCTATTAATAATTTCTTATTAACTCCTAGTCTATAGATGAGTGTGTCCTGATGAGTATGAAATTCTGAAAATAATTGTTTCCTTAAAAATTAAATTAGGTTTTTTCCATTTTTATAGTATTTTACCTTGTTTTATTCGGTGCTAAAATTTTATTCATAGTCAAATTGTTTAACATCTTTGAATTTTTGTACATTGTACTATCATCACATGTGTGTTAGCATTAAAGAAGTCAATCTATTTGACATGCATTGAATTGTATTAATAAAAGTTGTGCTTAAGAGAGTTTTCAAATAATTGTCTAATATACTCCTGCGCCCTGTTAACCCTTAAAACACAAATTCTTTTAGTGAAACACGAAAGATAACGTCATTGCAGTTGCCACTGGTTTAATACAACCTGAATTTTCATTCGCCGCATTACGATTCATTCCACATCAGGACCCAACAAAGCTGAAAATCGATTGAAGGGAAAGGGTAGAGGGAAGTTAAGTTGGCCCATTTTCATACCCAGAAGTAACTTAAGGACAATTATAGCCGATTTGAGGCAAAAAGTTTTTTTGGCAGCGTGAGAAACATTCGGGTTGGAAAACTTTTAATAGGGCATATTATTAACCAGGCAATTGTATCTACTATAAATAGAATTGGGGTTCAATCAGAACTTGACTCTCTTTTATATAAAAAATAAAAGCTTTTTATTTTTTAACATCCATAATTCGACAAAAAAGTTTTCATATTTTCAATATAAAAACTATGAAACTTATTTTATCTACGATTGATACGAAATATAAACATTATATCTTTGTTTAGATGCGTAGAAAGTGATTATTTACGTACTTGTATTCCTTGCGCATGCGCATCTCACCGCGCTCGAGATGTTTCCTCTTCTTTACCGCACTAGTGCGGTAAAGAAGAGGAATTCTTCAGCTTTACGCACGATTAGTGAGTTTGTTTACATTTAACAAAACTAATTTGGTGTTCTTTTATTTAAGTAACTGTTTATATCGAGTTTTTAGTGAAAAACAATGAGTGAATCAAGTGACTTTGACGAAAATGTGGAGAATAATAATCCTCCAGAAATAATTAATTCGGCAAAAAGTACAACTAATGAATTATGCCATCTTTATCAAGAGAGAGATACGAACTTACATACAGCAAGTTTATTTGTTTCTGTATTTATTATTCAAATCTAACAATCGTAGATAAAGTACGGTACGCAACTCGAGCGAAAACGGCATTTTGCATTGCTCGTGTGGTTTTACCACCCTCGCTATCGCTCGGGTGCAAACTCCACACTCGCATGCAAAATGCTACTTTCCGCACTCGACGCGTAATGTACTATTTTTCTGTTTTAAAATAACATTTAACATTAATAAATTTACAAGGAACTTTATATTTATAATTAATAAATTGGTAAGGCGTGTAGTCACACGTAAAAAGGGTTTCATTGGTATTGTGGGCACAAAATTAGAAGGGGGGGGGAGAAAAGTGTTTTTACAAAATGGCGCCGAAAATTAAACACAATCCCTAAGTGGTATATATATTTGTAATCTACTCTTCAATACCATTCATTTGATACCCCACTCAAAATTAAAAAAAAAAAAATTTGAGTGGTATGAATTATCCGCCATCTTGGATTTCCAGTAAATCAGATCAAATTGCTAATCTTATTTTTTCTATGGCCCAGCAGACAACACATTTTGCATATTTTTCTATATTTTTAGTAACAGCGGAAATACGATTTTAGGGGAGGGGGACACGCAAAATTTCGATGTTTTTTGACAAAATGGCGCCGAAAATTAAACACTATCCCTAAGTGATATATATATTTGTAATCTACTCTTCAATACCTTTCATTTGATATCCCACTCAAAATTTTAAAAAAATATTTTTTTTGCGCGACGTGAATTATCCGCCATTTTGAATTTGAAGAGCTGATAATTTTGAGTTCGCTATATTTTTCCTGTGTGCGCGTCAAAACGATCTTCTATACTGGAAAGTTTCACGGTTTATCTCTTTTGGTTCAAAAGTTATTGGAACCGTACAGAGTGACAGACAGACACAGGAATGAAACTACAAGGGTTTCTTTTTTTTGGTTTTACCAACGAAACCCTAAAAAAGCTAATAACATATGCAGTTTTTAAACAAATGAAAAAAAACAAAAAACAATTAGCTTTTAAGAAATAAAAAAGTCCAGTCATGCACCATGACTTAATGAGCGAATTTTCAAAGAAATGTGCGTATTATTGGCTTATGATAATATAGGATAATTTTGGTTTAGAATTTGCATGGGTGAAAAAAAAAAAAAAAAATGGCACACAGGGGTACGGGATAGAAAAGTCAAAATAGTATTTACCCTTCAAGATGCATGTCGTTGGAAAGCTCTTTAAGAGTAGAGTAATTGTTGTTATATACACTTTTATCATATTTTCATATAAAAGGGGGGTAAAATGGAAGAAACACGTTTTTATGCTATTTTTGACCCTAAATTGTAAAAATTTGACCCCTAAATGAACTCCATAAATTCTGGCCAACGAACTCATCCTTTCTTTTGATATTATTAACATTTTAAAATTTTTAAGTGCATCCTAAGGGGAGATACATAATGTTGGATGTATATATACATATATACATTATACATATATACATACATACAAAAAAAAAGTGTTAAATTTTAGGAATCGATTCAGAATGGTCTAAAACGGATTGCCATGGAAAATGTTTTCAAAAATTCGCATTACCAAAATTTTGAAGCCATTGCAATAGCGTAATTTTCTTTGAAAATTCGCTAAAAGTATTATATCTTTGGATTCTTCCAAATTTAAAGCTTTTAGTTATTACAATACAATAATTTTATTGTTATAAAAATGATCTTCAGTTGGAGATATTTACTATTAAAGTATTGTATAACATTAAGATTAACACCTTTCTATTTCAATTATTTTAATATTTTATGTTAATGGATTTCTTAGGTGTAATAAATAGCATTTATTCTATTTTTTCTTTCATGATTCATGTATTACGAGTCAAATCTTAAAAATGTCAACAAAAAAATATCAACTTTATATTGCAATTACTTATTTTACCTTTTAAAGACCAGTACTTAACCTTAGTATGACCAATTTCAAACCTCGAGAAAAATTGGCCCAATTAAAACAAAACTCAAAACTTTTAGATAGATGACACAAGGCAGGGAAAGATCAAAGTCATTGTCTTTTAAGTTGAAAAATCTGTTTCAATAAAATGTAACAAAGTGATAATATAATATAATATATATATATATATATATATATATATATATATATATATATATATATATATATATATATATATATATATATATATATATATATATATATATATATATATATATATATATATATATATATATATATATATATATATATATATATATATATATATATATATATATGTAGTGTTATTTCCCGTCACAAATTATAGTTATAGTAGTAAGCATAACTGAATACCTAAACAAAAATAAAAATAACACAATAAGACGATATTGAATTTTTAATCGACAAGAAGTAAACAAGAGATGCTTGTTCAACAAAGCCAACGAAGACCTTAATAAGATAAATACATGTCAGTCAAAGAGAATATATCATACTCCCTTAGATAGCGGATACTTCCCACGACAGGATCAAATAACACGTGCTTCGGTCTGTTCAACGTTCACGTGAGAATGGTAGCAATCTATTTGTAATTATATTAATAATATTGTTTACACATGCTATATTTTATACATGCCAAGCTTTTTAACTTAATAAAAGATACCTCATTTACATTTTAAAGACGATAGGAGTCAATTTTTATTTAGTACTATCTGCATTCCAGTGCTTCGTTACGGGACTCGCAAGAGAATAAATCTCTGCTTTTCAACGAAAGTTAACATTTAAAATTGCTACTCTAGTAACTGAATTATATTAATCCATTGGGAGGGGAAAGGCAGCATAAATATTCTTGCTCAGCAAAATAATTTTAATAATTTGCTTCCAAACTTAACGAAAGGTAACAGAAGCATTTTTATCATTCTGAAGAACATTTTTTGTCTCCGCGTTTCAAAAAAATCCTGGTCAGAAATCGGTTACAGACATCAGGAACCATTTTTAGACTCATGTCTGTCTGACGATATGTACGTCAACATTTTTGCTAACTACCATATCGTCCGAAAATTGGATGGTCCGTCATAATTATGATTTCAACCTAAGGTGCCTATTGTTTTCTTCAAACAATAAGTGTGACCACACAGGGAATCGAAACAGATCAAAATCTTATTTGAATAAATAATAGGACGCGGGGAAACTATATAGCACACTTATAATTGACAGTTTGAAGATAGTGTATAAAGCTACCTAATTAAAAATAAATAACAAATAACACACTTCTAAGCAAAGTAAAGAATCAAGCGAGAAATATATAATGTTAAAGAATGCCCCAGGATAAGTTTCGAAACCTAGTAATTTTTAATGAATACAGGTAATTTACTCATTCAAATCAAATACCAAGTTAAATTTTAACTATTCCAGGCTCTCATAAATAAATAGACTAATCTTATAATCACGTGACTAGCTAGAAAATTTAGCTATTCCGAACTATTTATAATAGAGCAATAATTGTACATGTAGAACTATAACACATAGTTATTATGCACAAACTCTGGGAATAAGAAATAATAATCTCAAACAGGAAAAAAAATTTAAGTTAACAACAATTATTTAAAAAAAAATAAAATGCAGTAGATATTTTACTAAATATTATCTCTTAATCCTAATACGCGCGATGAGTTCTATGCTAATAATTAATTATTATAATAATAAAAATGAGTACGTAGTTAAGCTGTTAAGGACGCATGTGGATTCAAGAGAAGAGTTAACAAACTAGTATTTATTTATATTTAATTATAGTTTTAATTGCACATTGTTCTAGAATTAAACTTAAAAAAAGAAGAATCAGTCAAGTATTTTTTAACTACCTTTATACCACTTTTTAAGCCCATAACAAGTTTATCTCAGTCATTACATTATTTATTAATGACGTAATATTACATTTTATAAATGTAAGGTGTTCCTTAACATACATATAAAAAGTTATTGCGAGTTAAAATTAACAATGAATATATAAATTTCAAAAATAAAATAATGTAGGGAACTATTTAAAATTTAATTTGAATCAAATTATAATTATCATTAACTACGGGAGACATACAGAGAAAAATAGACTCCAGCACCGGGACTTGAACCACGGGCCTCCTTTAGTATATAGTCCTTTAGGTTAGAGCGCCTGTAACGGAAATATACACCAATAGGCCAAATAGCCAATAGGCTTACTAGACTTGTAGAAAAGATTGAAAGCTTGGATTCGGGACTTGGTGTCGGTCAGTTGGTTAGAGCGCCTGTAACGGATATGTAGGAGGTTATATATGGTTCAAGTCCCGGTGCTGGGGTCTATGTATGTCTCCCGTAGTTAATGATAATTATAATTTGATTTAAATTAAAATTTAATCTTTCCGTAGAAAGAATACTACTTTAAACTTAAAAATTTAAAATTTATCACAACATAGAATTTGTCAACGAGATATTATTTATCTTATGTTATAGTGTTATGTTTGGTTTTATCTATGAAGTTACTTAAATTAGATTATAGTAACCGTGATCATACAGGCATGGGTTACTTCTGCGAACTTGATCTAAAATAAAATCTGTATGTCTCCCGTAGTTAATGATAATTATAATTTGATTTAAAGTAAAATTTAATCTTTCCGTAGTATGAATACTACCTAAAACTTAAAAATTTGAAAATATTCATAACGATAGACGACAGACCACATATATATTAAAATTTGTTAAAAGCCCATTTTTGGGTTCCTTAAAATATAAGCTTAAAAAAGAACTTTAAACGATATAAATCAGTAAAAACCTTTTTTTCTTTATTTTTGTCACATCACATATAAGAATTTCTCTATATAAATATAAAAGTAATATGAAAAACATAGAATTTTAATGCAGTACATATTCCAATTTAATTCAATAAAAAATTAAACATTTAATAGTAAAATCATTCCTTGAGCTACCGAATTTGGAAATAGACTGAAGTTATATGCTTTCTAACAGTGGCCTTTTTTACACAGTGGCCTTTTTACATAGTGGCCTGAAGGGTTCAACCTACCAATTCAGATAACCCTTCTACAACTCGGCAGAAGATGTCCCTCTAGTAACGAAATGGAGCGTAGAAAAAGAAGAAGGACGTATAGATCTACATAAATCTAGTTGTGGTCACAATTGAAAGACTGGAAGCTTTATACTCGTAGTATTTACTTATGACCGTATTTTATTTTATACAAAGAAATAAGTGAGGTATAAAATTAATCCAATCAAATAATTTTAACAAAATACCTACAAACTCAGATACAAAAGATAAAATTAAACTAAAAGGATATACATAAAGTCAAAATTATAATCCTTCGTTTCAAAAAACTTCAAGTTAATTTTAGAACATGTTTTATGATAATTTAGTAAAGCGAGGAACGGATTTCTTCGTTTATTTTTAAGAATATAAACGCATGAATACTCTAAAGAGTGACGTTTCTTTGTCTAAAGAACACTAAGACAAAGGAACATTATTCTACTGGGGTATTCATGAGATAAAAATGATGACGTTAAAGCCTGTCTCACGCTTAGTTGAAATATTACAAAAAACACCTTAAGTTTGTCTTCTTAATTTAATATAAAGGAAGCAGAAAGCTTTCCAGAAGGTAACGGTTATAATTGATATTACATTATGAAATATTAAACGCAGCCAAGATTAGAAAATTAAAAAGCCTACTAAGAATGAGAAAGCGAAATGAAATAAAAAAGGTAAGAAAAAAAAAAAAAAAAAAAAAAATCAGGTGAAATAAATATCTAGTGTTTGAACTGAATCTGAAAGAAGTAGTTTCACTCGTCATAATAAAAATGTATTAAAATTAGTTTGAGTTTAGCCTCCAAGTGTCTGTACAGACGATTGACAGACATTTTCTTTAAAAAAAACTTTTCTTTGGCTCAGGCGATCTTGAAACTTTTAAATTCATCAGACATAATAATGAAGATTATTTGCGCCACCACAATACTTTCATTTTTTAGATATACTAAGTATTACATTTTTTATTGTTATACATCCATATTGAAATTACAATATTTTACTATGTGAAATTACTTATGTGACTCTCTGTTAAAAAGGCGAGTAAATTATTGGAACATAAAAATATAGTTAAATACGAGTTAATGCCAAAAAATTCCATTTTTCGAGAAAAAATTATTCTTTATAATAATTTTTGCTTGTTTTCAAATGATGAATTGTCATATTAAAAATTTCGTACTATGCACACTGCACCCAAAAATTACAATTTTTAGTGTTTCGAGGTCGTCCTAGAAACTCCTATGCTTTTGGTAGTTCGTCCGTCCGTCCGTCCGTCCGTCGCATCTTGGAGTATATCTCCCGACCTACTGAAGCTATAGACTTGAAATTTGGTATACAAGTTAAACTTTTTTGCCCAAAAACAGAAAAACTATTGCGGATTTAAACACTCCAAATTTCTGCGATCTGCAATCAATTGCGAATAGATCGCAATATTTTATATTTTTTGTAATTTTTTAATTTGGATATCATTTCAAAGATTTTGAAATGTAGATTACAAATATATATCGCGTTTCCAAACTGGCGGCCATTTTACCTCCAAAAAAATTAAGACAAACCCAAAATGTACCCCCTGCACTACCCCATTAGGACAGGTCCTAAAAAAAGGCATAAATACAATAATATGCATCTCTGAGGTCCAATGATATTTCCGGGAGTTGATGTAAAAAAGTCAAATTTTAAAAATTTTAGGGGGCCGTAACTCGGGAGCCCCAAATTTTTTGTCATTTAAAAATTCGAAGTTGGGTATCGTTTTAAAGGTATTGAAATTTGGTTCACAAAAATATATCGTTTTTTCAAAATTGCGGCCATTTTACCCCTAAAATAACCAAATTAGTGCATACTACCGAAGATAGTAATGGGTAATATATGCACACCTTGTTTCTTAAAAATAAATTTTTATACATATTTTTGTACAAAAAATAAAAATATATAATAATAATGTATACTTATGAATTCTTATGACCGAAGAAACCCTATTAGTAACTTTCTGGCAAGTACTTGACGGGATTTTCTAAAATAGTATCAAGAGTAAAGTGAGGTTATTTTTGATTTTTCGAAATAATGTTACTCTTTATAAAATTGTTTATTTAATATCCTAAGGTAATTTATGTCAGAAATTACCCCCCCCCCCCCCCTCCCTACTGTCTCAAGTTCGGGTTGCCTATGCGTGTAAATGACAAAAAAGTTCATTTTTCGTGCAAAAGTTATTCTTTATAATAATTTTTGCTTGTTTTCAAATGAAGAGTAATCGTACAAAAAATGTTGTACCATGCACTCTGCATCCAAAAAGTACAAATCTCTAAATTTATCCAAAACAAGTGTACTTATTTTTGACTTTTTAACAAAAAGTTATTCTTTATCATCCTGTTTAAAATGAAGATATAAAATGTACAATTTTTATATTAAAAAAAAGAAAAATACAAATCATAAGAATTATTTTATTTTTACATAAATAATTGTAATTTAAATCAAATTATAATTATTATTAACTACGGGAAACAGACAGTGAAAAATACACTCCAGCGCCGGGGAAAAAAAAAAAATAAATAATAAAAAAATAATAAAAAAAAATAAAAAATAAAAAAAATAAAAAAAAATAATTGTATTAAATCATGAAAAAAGTAGAAAAGTTCGGTAACAAAAGTCTTCTATTTTAAAATGTAAGTTACACCATAAAATACATAAAAGTAATTTAAAAAGATATAACTTATTATAATAAACTGGTACATTAGCACGAATTAGAGCTATATTCAACATGTCAAGTTGAGGCCAAAAATTGTTATTTAATAAATTTAGATAACTTTCATTATTTAAAGTTGTATCTAAAAAGTATGGCCCTATAATTTTTGTTGCTGTCATAGCACACCAAACATTATTTTTTTTATACCTCTGAATATTATTAGTTTCTATGACAAATTTAGGCTTAAGCTAAATTTTAATGCGCTACGTGACAATCGTCGCCGTTTGTAGAGAAAGTTGATAGATTGATCACTAAAAATTATATTTTTATAAAATGAAATATTGCGTGTAATTTTTGCACCAAAATGTAAAAAAAATCGAGCCTTAAAGCGTCGACCATTTTCTAATTTATGAATAAAATTAGGCCCAAATAGAAATAGTTTACTTTGTTTAAAATTCTTTGGATATGCGATTTACTGATAAATAATTATCGCGTTCTTGATCGCAGGGATTGCTTATTATTTCCTTTAACAGAGTTTAAAACTAACAAAGTTGCATCGTCATCATTGCCATAAACTTTTTTTTTCTCTCTATATCAACTACACTGCCAGATCTTTAAATTTATCAATCATTTTTTTCAAATTTTGTCTCCTCACATAAACATTTGGGTACTTCATATTAAATAACTGAATTGCATGTTTGTACGACACATCACCTGTGCCAAAACATTTTACTAAATAAATTCGCTGATCTTTAGTCAACATGATGAAATTATTAAACTTAAATGTCAAATTATAAATAAAAAAGTAAATACAATGCCTCCTGTACCTTCGGTAAGCTCGGATGCAAAATGTCTTCAAAATTACCATAAAAAAATTAAAATAACCTTCTAAATACTCACAAACATCTTTAGAATAGTAAATAACACAAATAAGACAGTGTTGCCTTTTGTTTCATAAATTTAAACAAAACTTGTGAAAAGATTTTAAAATAAGATTTGCACTTTTTACTTAGAGAGTACATGGTACAATTATTTTAACTAGATAAATCTTCAGACAGAAAAAAATGATAAAGAATAACTTTTTCTTAAAAAGTCAAAAATAAGTACACTTATGTCTTAGATAAATTTAGAGATTTGTACTTTTTGGGTACAGAATGCATGGTACAACATTTTTTTGTACGATTACTCTTCGTTTGAAAACAAGCAAAAATTATTATAAAGAATAACTTTTTCTCGAAAAATATTTTTTTTTGTCATTTACACCTATAGGCAACTCGAACTGGGGACATACTGTATATAAATATATATATATATATATATATTTTTTTTTTTTTTTTTTTTTTTTTTTATTTCAGAAGAAAAAAAAAATAGTTGGATCAGGTCATATGTAAAAAGGGAAAATTTCAGTGGGGTTGGGATGAGTAAAGCGGTAAGTATGGCGTAGGAAGGTTGTTGTGTAGATGGAGGATACTCAAGTATGTAGATGTTACAAGAACAGTTGGTGAAGGGTGGCCATAACTCAAAAGGAAGGGTAACCTGCTGTCTGATCTGGTACATGTGTTTGAAAGCTAAGGCTCCCTACAGACGCATCTAATACTACTCCGTCCTACACCTAGAGAAAACTAAACAGGACATTCGACCTTACTGTTTTGACAAACTTTACCACCATAGCTAAAACAGCAAAGCGTTTTTTTACAAGCTTTATGTACAAATAGGATGAGAACAGATGGTTTCCTTAACCTTGATATGGGAGAATGTGTTATCTTTAGTTTCATATAATGCACCTCCACAAAGACCACAAATACAATACGTATATTTAAACAAAAAACAGTGTACCGACATTATATTTTAGTTACCACGATAATTAGTTACATATTTTCTACAATTTCGAGTACAACCTTTCTGTAGAACCAAAACAATCGCAGAATTGGAAACATATTTTACAATGACAAAAAATGAATACTTCCCAACGGAAAAATAAAACAAATACTCATTCTGAAGTTAAGGAAAAAAGTGAAATTAAATTTTAATAATCGATTCACTAAGCTTCCACGACATAAATATTTCAAAAGAATTAACACTTTTATAAATTCCAATTAAAGAACGAAAATAATGATATAAATTTAATCATTAACACTACTAAAAGCTCCTACGTTAATTTTATAAAAAAATATTTTAAATATTAATAAAATTTAAAAAGCATAATTAATAAGTAGAAAAAAATGAGCAAAAAGAAATTTAGAGTTACCTAAATACTGAGTTAATTTTGTTTAGCAGACATTTATCATATAAACAACTTCCAACGAAAAATATAAAATTATTGCTATTTCTAACGCAAAACATAAACCTTTATATATGACCATGAATTGGAGCATCTATAATTTTAATAAAATAAATAAATAATAAACTATAATTATGTATTAAATGACTGAATAAATCCCAATAAAGAGATATATTATAAGAGTTTATAATATAAATTAGAATAAATAAATTCTCTTAGAATTAACATTGCCAAGAGAATTAAAATTACGCAAGTTTCTCTTGGCAGATAATTCTTAAATCACCATCACCATACCTGGGCTTGATTGCCAGAAAGACGAAACATATTTAGCATTAATGAACTACACATCGAGAGTTATGTAAAATTCAACATTCCTGAATGTTAAAGTTTTCAAATAGCAATAATCGCACCTCAGTACATCTTTATTGGTTACGATAATGCCTGAATGTAAATTAGATGTAGGTCAGTAGTTAAAGGAAACTAATTTATAGTCTTCTTTCCAAAATACTTAAAATATATATATATATATAAAAAAAAAAAAAATAATAATATGATTCCTTTTTTTTCAAACCTGTTTGACAATATAATAATAAATCATTAAAGGAATAAGGATAAATTACTAGTAGAATAACTTTACTTATATAATGATGAGTGTAAAACAAGTCCGATATTTAGTTCCGATCCAAAGTTAAAATATTAAAATATATAGCGGTTGAAAATGACATAAAAAAGGTAATTAAATTTTCAAGAAAACAATTGTTTTCATAATTTCATACCAATCAGGAAATTATCATATAATGACCGGGGTAGTTAATTTTAACATTGTTGTTAGTTCTGTACCTACAATATCGTCTGCCTAAAGGTAAAATTCATAAGTTATTTTTTAAAACAATGAGATAGTAGTCCCCAGATATTTATAGGTCTAAATTAATTAGGTAAATAGATAAAGTAACTAAGTATATTGAAAGAGTACTGCCTAGTTAAACACAACGAAAACTCATTATATTCATTTCGTAAGATATTTGTGGCAGTTAAAAATAACTATGTTTAAGACTATGGGTAAAATTTTCTATTTGTTAGTTAGTAACTTTTACCTTCTAGCAGAAGTTATATCTGATACGTTTAGAATTCAGTAGACATGTGAAGTAGAAGAATAGGCAGGGATAATCTAGACAGGAAAAAAGCAACACTAATTACTATTCTGGTATTAGAGCTGAGGATATTTATTCGTTAACACAAAGCTAGAATAGAACCTAGTTAATGCAGCGACATGTTCTACTTTGAACACTCTAACTACGAAAAAACCTACACTGAAATTCTCTTTAATTATGAAAAAAAAAAAAAAATTTGTTAAGAACTCAAGTATTTGAAATACAATTTGACCTTTTTCTTTAGCTACTTTGTAAGTTAATTGATCTTAAGCAATTGTTTATTACTGGTCTTATATTACTTTGCTTTGTAAGTTTCATCGCACATTTCCGTTTCCCCAATTTTGAACCACTTCCCGTGATTTAATCTTCCCCAAATTTTGCACATAGATACAACTAAGGTAAAGAATACAGAAACCAAAAAAAACAAAAAAAAAACGTTGAAAATAAGCCCAGTTTGAAAAATTGCACTTTTATATTAATTATTTTTAATTTACACTTTGGATACTTTTCCAAATAAATTGTATATGTATTATAAGTATATATACACTTATAATACATATATTATAAGTATGTAGTTATGTATTATAAGTACATATATATAGAGAAAGTATTGTGATAGCACAAAAATTCTAGTTTGATGGACTGACGATTTTATGAGGTATCCTGAGTTGAAAAAAAGTCAGGAAGTCGCACTTGTTTGTAACGTGCATCTTATAACCTTCCTCTTCTTAAAAAATGTCTCCACTTCATGAAAAATATGTAATCGTGCATATGTTTTAGTGTTCACTAGCGGTGGTCCTCCTGTTAGAGTCTAACTCCCTGATACTACATCTCTAAGTTCGCTCCTGGTGGCTATACTAGTACTTAATTGAAAACCAATTTCCCATACTTATTAACTAACTTCCTGATACTATATTAATCACTTTTTTCAAGTCCTTTTTTGCTTTCTTATATAAAGAGAAAGTATTGTGATGGCGCGAAAATTCGATTTTGAGTTTTGATGGATTTACATGTTTCAAGGTCCCCTGAGTCCAAAAAAGTGGTTTTTAAAAAATGTCTGTCAATCGTCTGTCTATGTCGTCTGTGCAGACGCCTAGAGCCTAAATTACTGGGTCGATTTTGACGAAATTTGGCATATATGTTCAGAAAAATCATTACCCGAGGCATAAAAATCATAAATCGAGAAATGAATTTTAGCTCCAAACGTGGGGGCGCTACCCCCCAAAAACTCTGAAAAACGAAAAAAATCCGGCAAGTTACTAAAAGGGTTTCTTTGATCATAAGAATTCATAAATACATAATTATTATTATTATCCTTTTTTAACAAAAACATGTTTTAATCATTATGGAAGTAAAATGACCGCTATCTTGGTAATACGATATATTTTTGTGAACCAAATTTCAATACCTTTAAAATGATACCCAACTTCGAATTTTCAAATAATATAAATTTTGGGTCTACCGAGTTACGGCCCCCTAAAATTTGACTATTTTTAGGTCAACTTCTGGATATATCATTGGACCACAGAGATGCATATTTTTGTATTTTTGCCTTATTTTAAGGATCTTTCCTAATGGGGTAGCGGGAAGGGGTGAGGGCATTTCTTTTTGCGTTTTCATTTAATTTTTGGGGGGTAAAATGGCCACCATTTTGGAAACATAACATATTTTTGTGAATCAAATTTCAATACCTTTAAAATGATACCCAACTTTAAATTTCAAATAATAAAAATGTTGGGGCTCCATAGTTGCTGCCCCCTAAAATTTCTAAAATTTGAATTTTTTTAAACAACTCCCGGAAATTTCATTGGACTACATAGATGTATATTTATGTATTTTTCTTTATTTTTAGGACCTATCCTAATGGGGTAGTGCAGGGGGGGGGGGGGTACATTTGGGTTGTTTTAATTTTTAGAGGGGTAAAATGGCCGCCATTTTGGAAACGCGATACATATTTGTAATCTACATTTCAATACCTTTGAAATGACTCCCAACTTAAAAATAAAAAATATTGCGATGTAGTCGCAATTGATCGCAGAAGTGTTTAAGTTCGCAATAGTTTTTCTGTGTTTGGGTAAAAAAGTTTAACTTGTATACCAAATTTCAAGTTTATAGCTTCAGTAGGGCCCAAGGGGCTCTGATCCCCCCCCCAAAATTATTACATAACTTGGTCCCGCAATACATTAAAAACCAAACGAGCACAGTAATATCAGATTTCTTCGAACTTTCTGTAAAAATTTCCCAATAAAAGGAATTAATTAAATATTATATTAGGGTGTGAATGCACTTAATCACCCCAATTTCGCTCGACCGGGATTTTGCCGATGGAATTAAAGTTATTATACACTATAATATTGTCCCGATTGCCATCTAATCCCGGATTTTGCCGGCAGAATTAAATCATTAAACATTATACCGGCCCGATTGTCTGCTGGGCCCTATTTATGCCGATTGAATTAAAGCATTAAACACGGTACTGGTCCGATTATCGGCTGGGCCCGGACTTCTGCCGATAGAATTAAAACATTATACCGGCCCGATTGTTAGCTGGGCCCGGATTTTTGCCGGGAGAATTAAATCATTAAACATTATACCGGCCCGATTGTCTGCTGGGCCCTATTTTAGCCGATAAAATTAAAGCATTAAACAATGAACTGGTCCGATTATCGGCTGGGCCCAGACTTTTGCCGATAGAATTAAAGCATTAAACACTATTTATATTTATCTGCTGGGCCCGAATTTTTGTCGATGGAATTAAATTAGGACGCATAATCTAAGTCTTTCCCAATTGCCGGCATGGCACGTAATTAAATTAAATAAGGCCCGAGTCAACTCGGACTTTTGCCGATGAAATTATATTTATTATATTAAGAGATGCAAACTAGACTGGCTTAAACGGGGAAATGATAGGATAAGGGAGTTGTTTGATTTTATTAGCAAATTTTTGTTTTGGACCAGGATTGTGTGTAGAACACTACGTGGGTCCTCTTGTCTATGGCATTTCCCGGGCTTACCGACTCGGGCCGGACTAGTGTTGGTCAATATTAAGTGTGAAAACAGAGGCAATATAAATAAATCGGTTAGCCATATTGTGACAAATTTTTTACATATTACATAGTAGTACTAAATTTAAGTCCAAGCACTCAAAAAGCGCTCAGAAAACATTTGATGTTTAATGTCCCAATTAATTACCTAGTTCCTACATATCTTTACAACTACTCGTTCAATTTTAATTAAATTGGGATGGCAGGTAATTAGCATAATAATTAGGCATTGTTGGTCCCATATAAGTTCCAACCTTATTACTTATCATTTATTTCCACCTATGTCTTCAAAAGTACTCATCTGATTTTTTATGAAATTTGGCTGATCGAAAGTAGCTCACAGATGGCCCCAGATTAATTTCAACCGTCTGCGCTCTTTAAATTTTGCTAAAATGATACTTTAAATCATGTAAAAAATCAAACCAATTTTGACAAATAAAAGGTTGTAAAAGCATAAAATCATTAAAGTTTACGAAATAGGACGCGAGGAACCATTATGCACTACTAATTGAAAGACATTAATTAAAGTATCAATCTAGCAACATTTTAAGTGCGCCAACGTTTGAAATTAATCTAGATTTATCTGCTGACTACGTTAAACAAACCATTCAAATTTCACAAAAATCAGATGCGTATTTTTTAAGATATAGGTGTAAATAAATGTATGTCTGAGCGCATTTGGAAGAAAAACGAATAGGTGCAGAATATTGCAACTTATATGAGACCAGCAATCCAGCAATGTTATAACCTGGCTAATAATGACATACCATAAAAATTTCATTAAAATCGGACAAATAGCTTTTAAGATAAGATGTTGAATCGCAAAAATTGAGCGAAAGGCATGCATGGGACGCAAAATGTTCCCCTATGTCTGAAACAGTTTTCTGGCTTAGAATTTTTGAAATCGGAGACATAAAAATCATGACTTGGGAAAATTAAATAAATTTGACAATAATAGGTTTTAAAGGCATAAAACTATTAAAGTATACAAAATAGTACATAAGGGAGCTAAGAGCCTACTATTTACCTATGATTACATTGTTTTTTATTGATTACAACAAGTAATTTGAAACCCATATTGAGGTCTGATAGCTAGAGTTTTTATAAAGTTGTACAACCTCTTTATAAGTTTTAGAAGTATGACAATTTTTTAGTTGTTATCTAATAGGATTTTAATTTGATTAAATATGAGGTTAGAAATCGAAATTCGATTGTTAAAAGGGGTAGCAATTAAAATTATAATAAATTATGGGGTATGCTAAACCCGCATATAGTCATTCAAGGTTAAGTTGGGCCCCCCCGGAAAATTTTTCTGTGTACGCTACTGACCAAAAGCATAAGGGTTTCTAGGATGAATTTTGATTAAAAAATTCTAAAATGTAGTCCATTTTAATACGAATCTAACGATATAAGCTGTTTTCCCGGGAAAAATCTAGTTCCTGAGAAAATAGCTTAAAACGCGAACGGAGAGGGTTCGGGTTCGATTCCCCGGTCAGGAGAAGTTATTTTTATGATACATTTTGATGAAATGTTCAATAATACTTAAATGTACATACGAAAACTAATAAATGGAAAACACTGGGCTAAGTAATTATGAACTCGCATATGAGAAAGTTTGTCTGAGGTGTCTCGGACCGATTTTTTGAAATTTCATTTCTTTTCATGCCGTTTTTGGCGTGATGGAAATTTCTCCTATCCCAACCCCATAAACATATCCATGTTAAAAATGTCTGTCCGTCGTCTGTGCAGATTTGTGAAGAAACTACTAATCCTATCTCAGTTAATCTAAGTTTGCAAAATGTACAAATTAAGATTCGAGTATAAGTGAGAAAAATGACCTTTTTATTTAATGCACATTTCTACTAACAAAAATATTTCTAGAAAATAAAAAAAATTTAATGAAAATAGTGGGTATTAAAAATATATGCTCCATCTTCAGCGATAAATCAAAAGTAAAAGTAATAAATGTAACATAAAAACACCCAAAAAACCTTTCATTTATACTGGGTTAAAATCCGAAAAGAGAATGGAGTAGAAATAAACTGAGGTTAATGGAATAGAAATAATATGGGAAATCCGGTATTAAAATAAACCAAAAGCCATCCTTTATTTTTATTTTTTTCTAGTTTTATATGACTATATCTAGATCAAAACATAAAGAATTCAGAACACGAAATAGTGCTTTTGTTGAAAAAAAAAAAAATCTTATTTAAAAGACAAATCAGAGCACAATTGAATTAAAAACTTTAAAAAAGATAAGAGAAGAAAGCTATCTATAACTAATTTAGTTAAAGAATCTCTCACTGTAGCAAATAAAAATATATATTTTAATTAGATAGTTGAAGTGTAAATGACGATTTTAATTTTAATTGGCTAAACGACAAATATGGAATAAAAAAAAATGTTTAAGCGATATAATTATGAATAAAAAAATAAAAACGATACATTAATTATAAACAATAAAACATTTAATGAATCTTAGTCCTTTATTACAAAGAATGTCCAGTAGACTGATATAAATTCTTTAATGATGTAAAATAAAAAACTAAAATAGATTTAAATTAGTTGCTCAACGACGATAAAAAATAGATATATTATCAAGCATTAACAACCAGTTTATGAGGTAAAAGATGTTGAGATGATAAAAAAAGAGTTTTAATAAAATAATAAAAATCGATCGTAGAAAATGAAAAATAACTGATTTTATCAGCTGGTTTATTGCCTTTCATAAACATAAATTGACGTGGCGTAGCTGAATGAGAATAGTTATTATTTTTTTTTCTCCGTTTATGTTTCGTCCCGAAGACCACATCTTAAGTGGTTATACAATGCAAAGCAACATGTTGTTTGATTTTTTTGTCAATTTTAACACTTTCTCCCATTTTTTTAATAATAATTAAATAATTACATAAATTTGCATTAATTAATAAATACTCACGATAAATTTGATAAGAATTTAGTAGATAAAACAATTATTAATGTCAGAATAACTGTCTTTTAATTATACACAAATTTATTTGTTAAAAATAAATTAATTTTTTGGTTTTGATATCATTTAGACCGAGCATTAAAATTTCTAAATTATTATTATTCTGGAGGATAATTTATGACATCATGATATAGTATACATTTTATTATTAGCCGTATCGAAACAACACTTCTCTCGAACTAGCATGTATTACTGAAAATTTTATTCAAACTCATTTTGTTATGAGATTACTCAGTGATTTCCAGGAAACCCAAAAACAGGAAAGAAGCTAATGAGACATATAACGAGTAGCTCGAATTGTTCACACTAAGCCGTTTTAATTAGACACAAATTGTTTTTCAAATTTAGTCTGGAAAACATACGGAATACACTTCAATATTCAACTTGATATTCAAACTTGATAAAAAATAACACAATTATAAAACTATTTCGCTTATTGAAAGGCTTTAATTCAAAGTCTATAAAATGGGCTTAATCCCCACTTAATAAAAGTGTATTGCAAAGGGCCCCTACTTAGGGTTTCGTTGGTAAAACCATAAAAAGAAGCCCTTATAGTTTCGTTCCTGTGTCTGTCTGTCTGTCACTCTGAAGGTTTGAATTACTTTTGAATTAAAAGAGATAAAAACATGTAAATTTCCAGTATTAAAGCTCGTTTTGAAGCGCACACAGGACAAATATAGCGAACTCAAAATTATCAGCTGTTCATGTTCATATCCAAAATGGCGGATAATTCATGCCACGGGAAAAAAATATTTTTTCCGTGGTAGGCTGTGAAATAGTAACTTTAGAGTCTAAAAAACATTTTATCTTTCAGTACGTGGACTTAAAAAAATCTTTTTATTACTCCTAAGCTGTAGGCATTGAAAACATTTTTTACCTCCTAGGAGGTAAATTTTTTTTCGTACTACGGGTAGTTATCAAAACTGCCGTTTTTAGCGCTGCAATCTTTGTAGAAATGTTTCTTAGTACGATTAAAATCCACTAGATGTCAATGCGTTTTAATTTTTTTTTTTTTTATAGTGTAACCTCTTTAAGGTTTCTTTTTCTCAAAATCTTAAGTATGTACTAATATTTGTTATGATTATATTGATTAATATTTAATGTTTTTTTATTGTCTGCTACCTCGGAAAAAATATCATATTATGCTGTAGACTGTGAAGTGATTTTTCTTTACTTTGAGTTAAAAGTTTCGAACTCTACGGAGTTCGAAACTACCGTAATGCCGACTTGCTAGAAAAGAGGCTAGAACTCAACCTCGGGTTGCGATGTTCGTTCAAATTGCCCTTCATTTGTACCACTGTTATAACAAGACTTCCTAAAAAACTTAATATCTTAGTTGAATTAAGGCACCGCAGGTTAGTCGATGGTGAAACACAGCTGCAGGTTCAGCGGTCGTGAATTCAGAGACATAAAAAATGTTCGTTCTTCGGAACGATCTCTAGATGCCGTCGCCTTCTGACCCCTCGGAAGCAATTAAATAAAATTACAAAATGTAGATAGTTAAAAGTAAAATTAATTGCAATTAACCGTGGATATGTTCACAATAACTTTATAGGAACAAATGAGCTGTTTTACATCTATGACGAGCGTTTACAAAAGGTCGTTATTAGACTTATATATGACTAATTCAAAATTCTATAATTTATGCTAGATATGTCTATAAAGGTCATCTAAAAGGAATAACACAAACTGTCTCTCCACGTAAATTGAAAAAAACAGTAAGGCAGAAATTCTATAGTTTATATATAAATAGGCATCGCGTGGTTCTATTTCTATTATTAAAGCGAGCGAATATTAAATGATTTTAATGTTGAAGATAAATGGAAGTGGGATGAGAGTATTTGGACGTTTACATCCGATTTTAAGGATTGAGCGATCTTTATCACTTCATACCGTAATCCCTGTTGGTCGTACTAAAACAATTTATATCTCATCGGATACATGATGTTAGACTCTTTTCCCGTCCTAAACTTCGAAGTTAAATTAGAAGCTCTCATTTACGCGAGCGTTTCGCGCGAACGCTTGGATGAATAATGGGTATTAGCAAAAGGAACATGTTACCCCAACTTTCAACTAAATCGGTCAAATTTTACTTACGTTTATCGTCAAACACGTAAACGTAACTGAAAGACAGATAGGGTGCATATTTTGTTGAATGTAAGAAGCTCGCTTCAGCTAACTCTTACTACCTCTTGCTTCTTTCTCTACCAATCTGCTTGGGTTTAAGATTCGACCTCAAACTTCATTTGGTTTAGTCACGGTTGTTGTTTATTTTAGCAACTGACCGTTGGGTTAAGAGCTGTTTATTTAAAATACTTTTTCACGTAAACGTTCACTTGACACTTGACTTCTCTTCTCAGTTTTTGAAGAACCAGTTTACTCTTCGTTATTAATTAACATTTAAACAGTCAAACGCCATAGTAATGTAGAACTAACATAGAGATTTTGTTAGTATAAAGATGCAGATAAAAAAAAGCGCATACTTTAAAGGCTTTATGAACTAGTTTTTTTTACGCCTTCTCTAACAGGGTCAAACGTTTGGATGTGGTTATTTCTCTTTGCCCCTTCATTTCTACTTGGTTTAAATTGGGAAGAAAAATCAGAGGCCTCCAAAAGTTGGGTAAAGAGGAAATAGTGTGTGAGAGAATGTAAAGGGCCAAATAACGAGTCTAGTGGGGTGAGGGGGTGTGTGGATGAGCCTGATGTGATTAAGGACTGAACAGGGTGGAGGAAGGGGATTCAGGGCGAAAGGACCAGATTAATGGGCTGGAGACTTCTAACTTTAACGGAGGCAACCCCTGCCTTCTAGATTCTAGCCCTTAGTCAAGGGAGCCTCAAATATAAAACATAGCTAACCACACACACACACAAAAGCAAAACCCAAGCATTTCTCTTTCATTTATTGATTACCCTTCTTGAATAACATTATTTTCCATTCCTTCATGCGTA
This sequence comes from Gerris lacustris, assembly GCA_951217055.1. Lineage (NCBI taxonomy): Eukaryota > Metazoa > Arthropoda > Insecta > Hemiptera > Gerridae > Gerris > Gerris lacustris. The sequence continues at coordinate 71,971,343 of OX578277.1, read as the reverse complement.
GTCACTTTCCCTCACATTTGTATGTTGCAACGAGTTTATTTGTAAAAGAATAAAGAGTTATTTACTTACATAATATTTACAACTCCTGTAACTAGAAGTATGCAAATATATATATATATACATATATATATATATATATATATATATATATATATATATATATATATATATATATATATATAAATATATATATATATATATATATATATATATATATATATATATGTATATATATATTTAAATATTTAATCGTTTTACTCCCTGTTAGCAAATCATACCTACCCTATTTAATTAGCTTTAATTTGGTATAACATATGCCGTACTTAATACAAGCATTAAGACCATAAATATAAAAGTCGCTTAAAAACATGAAAAACCACACTTTTCTATCCACAAATTGAATTCTTAAAAATAATTTGTGAGGTTTTTAATGATTTTTGTACTTATTTTTAACACGTCTGGGGTACTACCACTGGATAACCTCTCCTCTCATGATAATCCTTGCCATTCAATTCAATGTTATCTGAGGGCACGGCAATGCCATAGCCAAGTCGAGCACAGCCGTACCATCCTTTACTCGAACCATCTCAAGGCATTTTGGACCCCCCCCCCCCCCCCCCCTATTATTTTAATAAAAGATAATAAAGACTTTATCTAAATCTCTATTCTTTTTCCTTCACAAACTCAAACATTTTCTTTGTCAAATTACTCTACACGTTTAAATTTAAAAGCATTTTCTGACTTGGCAAATACGCAGCAGAAAGAGGCTAAAATTAGATGCAGTGTCTTATACAATCTTGTATCCTCGTGCTGCGACATTCAAATTAAAAATTAAAATTTGTTATTTGATTTGTTGTAGTTTAATAAGTTTGTGTTGCGTATTTGCCAAGTCAGAAAATGCTTTTAAATTTAAACGTGTAGAGTAATTCAGGAAAGAAAATGTTTGGGTTCGTGAGGGAAAAAGAATAGAGAGGGGGACAGAGATACATCATTAACTTGTACTGAATAAATCTGACCTAATAGAACTTACTTGGACGAGGGAAACCTATGATCTCACAACTTTTTTCGCGAGACTTGGCTTATTTTTTTGCATAAGTGTTTTTGTTGGGATCGCTATTACTTAGCAAAATTGATTTGCAAGTAATAAATATCTAGGCAAGTGATGAAGTATAATTTGCAAGTAATGAAACGCGTAACAAAGCCTAAGTGTGTATGATTTTTTAGATGATATCCAGTCAAAGTGTAAAAAATCCTGCTTTCTTAGGCTTTAGTCTCACAAGCATTCAAGTTTGATCCGACCATTCCCTATTTTCTCCAGTAGTGAAAATACTTTTCTACAGAGAAATAAAACTTTTATTTCGTCAGGAACACAAGAGAACAACAAAGACAAATATAAATATACTGTAAACGCAAACAGTAGTAATAATATAACCTTTTCATGAGGGGGATTTCACCCCTAGTTTATCCTCTAAAAGTAACAGTAAACATTTTTTAACATATTCCTGAGTCAATATTTTCAACTTTTATTTTTAGTTATATTTCTGTTAACATTTTTAGATCTATATCTATATATAGCTTGAGAAGACGTTTAGAATGCCCTCTTACCCTAGCAAGGTGATCAGGAACTACTTGAGTCATACAGTTCTTCTTTACGAGACAAGAAATGGATCAAGCATGAAGAAGGTAATCACTGGTGCAGCCCAGGGGTCCATACCGGGTCCCGATTTATAGAAAGCATCTTCTGATGGCAAGCTGAAGGTACCCGGCTAGTTGGCTATGCAACACTTATAGTTATCCTGATAAGAGCTGAGGAACATGTCAGATAAACTGATCCAAACAATAAGAAGAGCCACTGCTTTCAGGCTAATAGACCATGGTCAGAGCCTCTGTTTAAGCAAGACTGAAATAGCAGTCCTGACAAAAAAAATACCAGCGGCACCAAAAATAACACCACGGCAAAAATATGAGTGAAATAACTTAGAATGCTTGTTCACAAGAAACTGACATTCTTGGACCATTTCAAAAGAGCGTCGGACAACGCTAAAGCGGTAACGGCAAGGCTTACCAGACTAAGATGGGGACTTCTCATGACATTCACCCATTTACGTTTAATGGAGCCAAGGTCTGAACAGACTGACTCAGACATGACGCTGGCATCAGTACAGAGGATTGGGACAAGAGTGGCGTGCACTTGCGCCTTGCGCTTAACACACAGTTGTAAGAGTAGTAATGGTGATAGTGGGGAGCGGGGACCATTCCACTAGACTAGACGTTCGGGACACAAAAAAAAGTCGCCGTCGGCGCCGCACTACAGTTTACTTACTTTTACTTTTTCAGTTTTACTTTTACAGTTTACTTCAGATTCGTGTTCAGCACCCTCAAAAAACATAAAATAAACCACTAAAAACAATTACACCAGAACTTTCCACTTCGAGCCCTTTTTGTGCACAATTTGACTGGACTGATAAGCCATGGGTCAAATATTAACCGTTCTCCCACAAAATCAAATTTCATGATTTTTTTTTAAGATTACATACCTTTGCTCATAAAAACGTGCTTATTGCACCAAAAGTATAAAAGTTAGAATAAAATGTTTGGCACCGTTGTAAAGCTGACAAAATTTCCTATAAGAAAAATGTAATTTCAATTTTCATTCCTTCAAATTATATGACAAAAATACTATACAAATTTTAGTTTTAAGAAAAAAATTAAAAAATTAATTGCTTTGCGGTTCTATAACTTGATAAAGAACCGAGCTCAAACTTTTCGGACTTCAGGAAAAACTTCCTCATTGACAAACGTTTTGATCAATAATAATATTATTACCCATTCGTAAGGCGGAATTTTTAGTAAACTTCGTTGAAAGTGAAAAAGAAACATGTTAATTGTTGCTATTGTTGACACAAAGATGAGTATACTAAATCAACCTTGCTTGTTTTTAATTATTTACTGTAAGTCAAGAATTGCAAGAATAAACACGTTTCTTTTATACTCTCAGCGAAGTTTAATAAAAATTCCGCCCAATGAATGGGTAATAATATTAATATCGATCGAAACGTTAGTAAATGTTTCTTAATTTTTGCCGGTTCCAACGATATGGTATATGTGAAAAACGTATTTATACATTCCGTATTATTAACCATCAAAGTTTCAAAATTCAAAAATTGATAACTTCAAAATGGCGGCCACAATCAAAATGAAATTAGGTGGGCTTGTTTGTCATACAGAGAGGTACATTCGTGCCAAATTTCAACTCAGTCAGGACCATTCCATTTATTACGATTTTTTAAAATGTTTGCTGACTCAGCAAACTGGATACAAGATGGAGGAAAAAGTTGATTTTCCGGGCGGCACCACTACAGGTAAGGACTGATTTTTCTGCCAAGTTTCAACTCGCTGAATTAAATACCTTGGGCGCTACGATGATAACATACACACACACACATACATACATACAGACGTCATGCTGAAAACCACTCAGGAGGTCTTAAAAACACCCAAAACGGATAATTCCGTTGAAATCTCGAAAAAAACGTTTTGGGTGAAAATAATACTTTTCCTACCATAGTTAGTGAGGAAAAGTAAAAAAAAACTAATTAAGAAATGAATCTTGCCCAGAATTTTTGAACAATCTCATAAATAAATTTTCCTCTAATAAATAAATAAATTTTCCTCTAAAAGGAAATAAGATATAAAAACCATGGAAAAAATAAGAAGAAGAAAATAAAGTATTTAATTAATTTCCCTCAGAAAATAGAACAAATTAGAGCTAAGGGCAAGCCTGGAATAAAAGATGCAACGTAATGTCTTATAACTGGTGAAAAGAGCCTGCGAAGCATAAGAGAGGCAAACTGTTATGATTACAAGTAATAAGTACTAATGGAAGGGCGGGTGACCACACCCTAATCATAATAAAGCCCTGATCCCTTAGTACAACACACACCAATGTATAAACAACACATGTGGTAAAATACAAGTAGTACAAGCCACCGACACGTGTAGTATAAAAGCTTTACTCTGATAGAAAGAGAGAGGGATATACTAAGAAATAAAGAGAAAGACACGGTGATAATAACAATGACCCGGGCTAGAAGAGCCATGGGGCATTCCCTTAGAAATATCAACATCCTGCAATTTGTTTTCTACGTCACTATTCCACATTAGTTTCTAGCTGAGGAGGGAATGCACTACAAACAAATTCACACTATTTTAACCATTCTTAAACAATGACTACGAGTAATTGCATTAACATAAAATTTTTAGATGTGAAATAGAGCTTTCAGAGAAAGTTAATAAAAAAAAAAATCGATGACTGGTTACATAAAGAAAATAATAATTAATATATCTATAAATAAATAATTATAGATAAATTATTCTGTAATGTATCCACACAATTTCATTTGCTGCAAAGCACCTTAGAATTTTTGGTCGAATTCCCGACTCTTAGTAGCCAACTTAATCCCTCAAATTATTACGATTCTACGAGTTTACTTACAACTATCCACCAAATGAGTACCAGAAGATAAAATTTTTTAGGTTATCATATAAAAAAAAGGAATATGTCCATTCACATGGGTACGATAACCTCTTAGTATCATCAGTTAAGTTTAAATTATTAAGCCTAGAGGAAACCTTTCTTTGTATGTATAACCTCTTATGCATGTATAAATACACATTTATATACTTTTTTTTTTCTTTTAAACAAAGCTTTATACAACTCCTCGACATTATTCTGCTGGTAATTTAATTCGTAGTTCAACGATGATGACCAATTTAAGTAATCTAAGTCGACATCGCTATTGTGGGTGTTTGACCATAAACAGATCACTGTTTCTTTTTAGAGGTTAATTCACTTGGAAAGTTGTCTAAATCTTATTCATTATAGTAATCTTTATATTTTTCAATAGAAGTAAAATTATTTATTGTTAATTAAGTTGCTAACTCGTAATAATCCTTATTATGAAAATGAATATTTAGTAATTATTTATTATCTGCATAGTTCATATTAATTAATATCCATTATTATTAATTAAAAGTAATTAATAACTGGCTGATTTTCTCAAGATACATTATTTGAACCCTATAAATCAATATTTTAATATTGTCTGACGCAGAACTTTTTCCGATTTTCTAGTCTGACGCGTCAAAATTTTAGGGTTCAAATAAAAAAAAAAACGCCCCAAAACTAAAAAAAGTCACAGAGGAAAACGGTGTCAGATTTGGCCTAAACAAGCCATACAAAAAGGTTTGGAAAGAGTATGTATAAGTTACTTTTTTGCCTATGGGCACCCTGACTATGAGTAAACACCACGTGGAAATTGGTATTATAAACATTCTTTCATTTTTAAAAAAAAAATCCAATTAATTTTTTTAGTATTTTTTTTTACCTGTCTGAATTGGTTAAAACTTCGCAACTAAAAACTTCGCAACTTACAATACATTGTTTTGTTAGAGCAGAAGGAACGTTTTTACATTTTTGGGTAATTTATAATTTATTTCTTGGTTCATCTAACCTTTTAAATATCTTACAAATAAAAAAGTAATAGGAAGATCAGAAATTCTATTATTAGATGAGTCAAAAGAGTGAGTTTTAACAGATTTCTAATTGAGATATGTGAAATGACAAAACCTATTTCAAAGAAAATTTGTATGTGAAAACAATAGGGTCAATACCTCGAAAGATTAATAAATATCTATACAATTTAGGGAAGCCCTAAATCTAAAAAATACAACAAACCGACATAAAACCGTGTAGAAACAAAAAAAAAAAAATTGCTAATACGCGCACTTAATAATGTTATGATTTAACAAACCATTTTTATCAATTTCCCTCCTTTATTAATCCATATATATATATATATAACGACAGACCAACCGACAGCCACACACTAGACCAAATATAGAGGGCTTAGAGTCAGACAACGTAGGTAAAGCGGACAACATATTATGTTTCTTAATGTCTAAAAACGCATTTGTCTTGGAATTTTTGAAATCGGAGGTAAGCTAGGATGAAATATTAATAAAACCTAAGTAGAACACACTAAGGGGAATATCTAGTTTCTAAGATAATAAATTAGAGTAATAGAACACAGCAAAATGGTGACAATTAGAAATATGCGCCCGAGATAGTTCGTCTGATTGGTCTTAGACCAATTTCATTATTATAAATTTAGATTTTTGCGATTAAAAGGTTTTTATCACTTTCATGTTAGTAAATTATCAAATGAAAACGATTTGATATTGACTTGATTTTCCCCAAATGCAACAAGTGTCGATGGTTGAAATTTACTTAATTAAGAAGCTTACCAAAGTTTCATATTTGAACCATAGTAAAAAGCCAAAATAAGGATTATTACATCCACTTCTTGGGGCAGAAATATTTGTTCAAATTTCACAGCCTTTCCACAATGAGGAAGTTTGATCAATTATTATTTTGAGGCGAATCTTAATGAGTTTACGTCTACGCCAGATTAAGCGGTAATCGCTTAATCTGGCGTTCACTTCAAGTATCTCTTTACATTTGATATCTTATAAACTTAAAATTGTTAATAAACACAATGAAGAAGATTTATTACAATTTAGGTTCTTCAACCAATAGTAATGATAAGCTTCGGGAAATAGTATTATCAAAAATACATAGCAAATACTAAAATAATAGTAAGTAATAAAATATATCACTCCATTTACAACTTCTCAAACATGTTTGTGCATAGCCTTCCCTTTTAGTTAGACTTATGAGTCTACTAAAATTTTACGTTGGCTTTGTCGTGAAATAAATATAATGTAAGAACCCTTTTAGTTGAAAAGACATTTTCTGATATTCTCATAAATTATAATGTAACCAGTGAAAGAATAGGGTTGCGTTAAACTATCACATCCCGGCTAGCTCCAGTACGAGTCAATTATAAAAGAATTCAACTGGTTTTAAACTCAAGAGTACTTTAATCTCGAATCATTTTTTGGTTTGTTTTCTTGAGGTCCTAAGGGTTGAAAGAATTCACGAACTGCTGGAGCTAAAATAAACAGAATTAGATTGATTGGCATGTCTAGACAATCAAGGACAGGCTTTAATATCATACAATCATATCAGTGTTTTTTGTTTGTTTTTCATTCAATTTCTTTTTTAATCAAACTATGCTAGCTCAAAGATCTTAATGGAATATTCAACGGCAAAATAATCCTATCAATCAAATCGAGTGAAAAACTAACTATAAAAACAAAGATAAGTATAATAAAAATCGTGTATGATTAAATAAAATTTAAATACTTTAGTGGTGACTTGCTCTATTCCCATTTGTGTTTGTAAACTAGATTATCTTCACGCAGTGACTTATCTCATCAATTTTATTGGCATTTAAATGGACTATGTTTATAAATTAAAATCTTCTAAATTGTTAAAATGAAAAAAAGTTTTGGTTTTTTTTTAAAGTTTTAGAGAGAGTTCTCAAAATTTAAAGGCAACATTATATTCACAAGTTAGTCTCGAGGTGACCTTACCTCGAAGTTAATTTAACTATTTTATCAAAATCGGTTTATAGTTTTAACAACCATTATTTTACATTAATCATTTTTGGATATATGTACTTTTATAACTGCGTATATACTAAAGTGAATAAAAGGTCTATGATTATAAGTTAAGAAGACAAAAATAATAATAAATAATAATACAAGTCATACAAGATTGAACTCTAACTAGAGAAAAGTAATAACTTATCTCAAGAGCCACTTTACTGATATTGTGGAAGCGTCTAATAATTATTGAAACAAAACAAGATAACACACAAAACCCTTAACAAAACAAGATAACACACTTATTTTTAAACAGTATAACCTTAACAGATAAATGCAGCACAATAATTAGAAATAATTGTAGTTTCCACAAGAATGACCTATGCTTAACTCAAAATGTCAATGATGAAACTTCAAATTGGAAGGCGTAAAAGTTGGAGCGGGTTTCTAATAAAAATGCAATGTGTATAATTAATGGCATTAGGCGAAATTTGATTATAATTTAGCACTTACTATGCAAGCAAAGAAAAATATCCTTAACTAATTCCTTGATCAGAGGCTGTTCCTCAAGAAACAATATCAAAAGTAAACAGAAGTAAGAATATGTGTAGTCAAATGTATAAATTTACAATACAGATTAATTTAAAGTTAAAAAGATTTAATAGTTTTAAGAAAACCACAAAACCTGTGCGCTAAGAAAGAGCGTAAATTCTTAAAGATAAATTAACAATTTTGTAGAGTGTAGAGTATCAAAAAGTTATTTTTATATAAGAGGTCCATAATCCTCTTCTTTTTAAGAGCAATATTATCAGCTAATTTGGACATTTTACTTAAAGAAATGATTTTTCTCAGTTAGTATCTGATCAGTTAGAATCTAACCTATTGTATTCGAAACAGTTATTTATAGATCATTATCCAAAAGCTCCATGATTAAGTCGTAAGTAAGTGTACAGTTTTATGGTTTCTAATTTAATTTTGGTTGTAATATGGAATAAAATAGTACATTTTATAAGTCATCATCGGAGAAATAAATAAAGTTTAAGCATCTTAAAAATGTTATAATAGTTATTATAATTCTATAAGGAAAAAATAGTTTTTTCATACGGTTTTTTTACACAATTTCATAGGAAAAATGTTTACCTATAGGGGAAAATAAAGTCGATATTATTTCAAATATTTGACCTTTAATTTTCATTCTTTGGACAAAGAGGAATTGTGGAAAACAATACCTGGCTTTACTCCTGTTATTTATCAGCATTGCAGTTTTTATTTTATAGCCAACTCGTCTTCTATTTAAATTTTAAATGAATAAATTAATTTAAAATTAGGTTGAATATCTTATAATAAATATCTTTATTCATCGTCATTGGATAAATAAATTATTAACTTTAGTCAACACAAAAGTATTTCAAGCACAAAAACATTTTTACACTTGAGAACTTAAAAAGTAATCATAGTTCAATTGTTTTCGTTTCAAACATGTTAGTTTCACCCATCTAAAAAATAAAAGAGATATATTTTAAAGGTATCTTATGAATTTTACAATTAAGACGAATTGATAATGGGTTGACAATGAACCACTCTATTTTCATTTTAAGTTTTATTGATTAAGATATTAAACATGTATGTACTCATTAAACAGAAGATAAACTTAATTACTTTTTCTTAAAAAATGTTAACTAATAAATTTGTTAACTGGTAATGATCACTGGAGAATGCCCAAACAGTTGTAAGAATAATTTAAAGTTTGACACGAATTTTTAGCTGTTTTAAGAAATTTAGGAATTCCCCCCCCCCCCCCTTCGATTTAAACGATCAATTTATCAATACCAATAATAAAATATCGAATAAAATCCTAAAATATCGAATAAAATATATATAGAATAAAATCCTGCATATAATTGTATAAAATATATAAAAGTTAATTTTAAAATAAATTAAGGAAACGTTTCTTTTTTCTTTTTACAAAATTAGCATTTACCTGAGGATTAAGTCAACTTTTTTATATAGGTAGGTACGAGTAGACACAACATTACTTCCAGTGTTTTCCATTTGTTAGTTGTTTCGGGATTTCAAGGTTACATTTAATGGTTATTGAACATTAAACAGTTTAATGTTGACTTATTCAGTTAGTATTTATTAGTAAAGTGAACTGGGTAGATACGGCCCATATAAACAAAATTGTAATTGTTGGTTTAAACATTTAACTTTTAACTTATATTACTTTTTACTTAAATATTTTTATTTAACTTGTCATAAGTTCACAAGTTAGATTAGTACAAAAACGATAGCAAGAACTCAAAATTACAAGAGAATATAATATAGTATTATAGCTTAAGTTGCTTTAAAATCAGCACAATAAATCCAAGTAAAATTATAATCTTAGCTAAAATATTTCTAAGAATACAACGGTGCTTCACTTAAAAAACTACAGCTTGTTTCTTTACAAAAATGCACATTAAATAAATTATTCCATTTTTTTGATTCTTAAAAATTAAAACTATTCAATTTTTCATGTTCTATTTAAACTAAACTAAATGACATCAATTTAAAATTCAAAACTACATTCTTTATTCCTTCCCTGAATTTTTAAAAATTATTCTTATCTTTTGTTTCCTTATCATCCATCTACTAAATATTTAAAAGGTAATTTTTTTTTATCTAAATGTAGTCCGGTGTAATAATATGTTAATTTATTATCACGTTGAAGAAAATAAGGTAAATGTTTTATGTGTTCTTACTGTGAAAACGTTATCTTATTTAAATTAATTTAGCTTTTTTGTACCTCAGTATTTGAGAATGATACGTTAGCATTATTTGAAATGACGTGCCCACGTTATATATCTAATTATTCTGGATATTATTAGAAGACATTATGACATATGTTTAAATAGTTTATCATCTATTCTTATATTTATTAAAATCTTTAGGTCTAATTTTAACGTAATTTACTGATAAAAATAAGATAATTATATAAATAACAATAAAACTTTTAAAATGATTAAAAAATATTTGGTTTTTAATTTAATCAGTTTTCATCCCAAACTCCAGATGGTTACTAATATATTATAAGTTCTTAGTTATTTCAAAGAGCTGTCAAGAGACAAAATAATGGTCTCAGACTAGAATGACAAATATTCGCCAACAGGTAGAAGGACAAGTGAGCCAAGAATTTCGAATGAACACAAAAAAAAATGTTTAAAAGAAAGAGAGCAATACGCAGTCATAACGTATATTGTCATCATTAGGGTACTAATGAATGGGAGAGCAGTCTGTTGGAACTAAAAAAAAAAAAGCTACAAAAGTAACATTGACGCAGTCCTAGTATCTGTAATAAATATTTAAATTTAGTATCGAAATGCTATAGAGCCACTTCTTTTATTATACCAGACTTAGGTAGGCCAATAAAAGACATTGGCTACATAGCCTAATGGTTTATCTATCCCAACCATACAATGAGTTAAAGCAATATTTAGAACTACATTACAGAATAATTACAAGATAAAAATAACTTCTTATATACTACGTTTATAAATTTTCTGTCATAAATCGTAAATTTGAAACACGTCAAAATGAAGACTGTAAATATGGGATATGTCAAAACAAATAAAATAAGTTGCGGATTTTTTCCGAACTAACTTTCTATACAGCAAAATTTGCTGAAAACGAATTAAATTCTGCTGAAAGATGGCTAAAAGTATTACAATAATGCCTTGTCATCGTGTTCTGAGCTATTCTAAAAGTTTCAAATGTCGTTGTGTGTTTGTGTCCTTAAGGCATTGAGACTCCTGGGGCTGTTTTATATTTAATATTCCTTTTATCTTAATTGTTGATTAGACTAAGGGATATGATCACAATTATATATACAAATGTGATATTCCTTTGTCCCAAGGTACATTGGAATAAATATCCCTTCGTCTTAATAGTAATTTAGACTAAGGAATATATTCTACTTTGTATATGTTCCTTTGTCTAAATAACTGTAAACACAAAGGGGTATAGGGGGGTGCTAAAGTATAAAAGTACCCAATTTTGTTCTAGTTTATCAGATCTTTTTTTTTATTTTCACCTTTGCTCTCCCAATCTATGAAAAGTGTCTCTTTCAAGTTTAATTTGATACAAACGGTGAAGCCCCTTATCTTTAATCTTGTATAAGAATTCTGTCACTTAACTACTCGGGAAGCTAGTTAAAAATCTATTGCAAGATTTGTACTGGACAAACAAACAAACAAGAAAGCAAGCTAATAAAAACGTAGTAAAATATATCCTCATACCTGCAGGGTATTAAATAATACTAAAATATTATTAATAGCTACAAAAACAATATTACGTTACCACACTTCACATTCATTTTATTATTTTTTTAATTTTGTTTCTATTCACTTAAATATACTTATCATATTTCCACAGGAATAAGTAATGGAATGTCGCAAAACTTTGATTTAATTATTTTAAAGGACTTATTTAAACGTTATATGCATTTAGTTGTTGCAATTCAATATCTACATGGATGTAAAAACTATAAGAACGCAAGAAAAAGATAAAAGATTTTTCCTCCAGAAGGGAGAAAACATGAACATTCCACCCTAGTTTATAGGGAGGAATGGATCCCATTACAGCCTAGTTGTGAAAATGAGGGAGGAAAGCAGAAATCAGGGCGGAAAGTAAATATCAGGGCGGAAAGTAAAAATAAAATGCAGTAGAGCCAACTTATTATTCTTTAAAAAAAATCAGTGCTACCTGTTATGTAACAAGTAGCAGTTTTGTTTGTAAATGACTCGGTTAACAGTTTTTTTTTTAAATATTCTTCTAATTTATTTTGTTTAGGTACGTTTTTTTTACTTTTAAAAGTACGTTTTTTTTACTTTTAAAAGTACGTTTTTTTGACTCCCTCGGGATTTAGGCAGTATGGATCCCTCGGCTACACCCCTCAGGAACCAAAACGCTCAGGGTGTAATGACTTTGATTCCTCCCTTGGTGCGTAAATAACTATTAACACATGTTTAATCTAGGATAAATGGTAACGACACATTTAAGTACATATTAACTATATAGAAATGGAAATTTCTGCAACGGTCTGAAGAAAACATAATTGTTATGACAGTATTCTAGGAAATAAATAAATATAAATGAAAGGTTGCATTTTGATCATGGAATATATTAAGTAAAAAACATTTTCTGCAAAATGGAAATACATAAAATGACATTATGCAGAAAATTATACTAACAAAAGTAATTCAGTAGAATAGAAATGCGCTAACTCCCGTAAATTCGATGATGAGGCGGTATAATTATACTTAATTCAGACGGAATACATACTGCAAGGAATTTTTAGAGGTGAAAATCATCGAGGAATAAAAGAAAATAATAAACAAAAGTTACAGTAAGAACCTAATCTCATGTAAAATTGTTCAGGAATAAGATTTAGGGCGATAACGTTTAGCATAAAATTATATGGGAGACAGAATTCTTATACAAGATTAAAGATAAGGGGCTTCACCGTTTGTATCAAATTAAACTAGAAAGAGACACTTTTCATAGATTGGGAGAGCAAAGGTGAAAATAAAAAAAAGATATGACAAACTAGAACAAAATTGGGTACTTTTATACTTTAGCACCCCCCTATACCCCTTTGTGTTAACAGTTATTTAGACAAAGAAACATATACAAAGTAGCATATATTCCTTAGTCTAAATTACTATTAAGACGAAGGGATATTTATTCCAATGTACCTCGGGACAAAGGAATATCACATTTGCATATATAATTGTGATCATATCCCTTAGTCTAATCAACAATTAAGATAAAAGGAATATTAAATATAAAACAGCCCCAGGAGTCTCAATGCCTTGAGGACACAAACACACAAACCTTTGAGACTTATGTAGGGCAGACTATTGTTAAGAACCAAGGGTGTTAAAGTAAAAAGTGCCCACAATTGCTTATGTATATGGTGATACAGAAATTTATTGCCGTAATATCCAATTCAATTTATTTATTTATTGAATTTATTTATTAAACATATTTAAAAAGGTATTTAATTTTTTTTTTTTTTTTCATTTTCGATATTCAGCTAAATCAGATTTATTTTCATCAATGTTTAGAATTTAGATTTTTCCCTGGGAAAATTACTTACATGATTCGTTTTTTACAATTTATAACAACCATTTTAACAATTTGTAAGTATTGGGAGAAGCACAATTTAGATCTTCGACTGTGTTTTTCTCCAATGTGTAATAGCGACTCATCATGCAAGAGGTGTAGTTCAATAACCAAAAAAAATGTAATTGAAACAATTGACTGGTTTCGGCTGTTCTAAAGCAGCCTTCTTCAAATAATGTGGAGGTTACTAGATCGACTTCGAAATTACATGTGTTCTAACCATATATCCATATATCAAGTTTAGAGCTGAAATGATTTGCGTAGTAAATTAAAAAGTTTTTATTATATTTTTTTTACTTGTCTGTTTTAAAGAAAAATATTCACCTTCTTTTACAATACAATTAACAACACACAAAATCTTTGAATTTTACTGCCGAAATTTGTTTTTTGCGTTGCAGATTTGCAAAAAAAAGAAGTTATTTACACTCTAAAAGAAAGATAATACAAAAGGTTTTATCAAAAACTATGGAATGTCTGCATAGTTCGAAGCACATTAATATAATGACTTCTAATATATATTGTGTTGAAGAAAATGTTGCCCAGGATATAAAGTATAGTGGGGCTTGGTCGATATCGAACAAAGGAAATAGAGTTTATAGCAAAACAAGTTTTGCATTGACTTATGCTATGATGATAAGAGAATGACGCTAAGTAGATAACAAGTTAAAACAAATATAGTTTATTCGACTTAGAAAGCAATTTTACAATGAACGGATTGGGGGTGACAAAAAAATGTGAAATGTATGTGGTATAACAAGTGTAGTATGCAGTTTCATATCAATATTCTATCAATACTAATTAATTTTAACAAATTTAAGAGTCTCAAGGCAATTAAAAATTCCAAAAAATGTATTAATAAAACTCAATGATAATTATAAATAAATTATTTGTTTGTTCGGTTTTAAAATGTATTTGGAAGTAAATTACAAAGTTAAGACATTTTACCTCGATATCCGTAAGTCAAAAACTTGTAAAACTTTATTTATTTAAAGTAAAAGCTAAACTTAAACTTAAGTGTCTTAAGTTATTTAAGTTTAAGTTACTTAAGTTAACTTAAAGTTAAACTTTGATTACTTCAAAAATATGCTAAAATGTTCCCTGATGTCTGAAATCAATTTCTGTCCCAGGAATTTTGAAACCGGAGAAGAAAAACTCATCCGTATCAGACATCAGAGAACATTTTTGTGAACCATCATATCTTAAAAACTTCATTTCCAATTTCAATTTAATTTTGATCGTAGATCAATATAAGTTTGAGCCTCCTATTTCAAGGAGGCTCTTTGATTTTCAAACATAAATGGTGAAACATGTACAAAAAAAAACATTGTCTTTCTTTCTTAATATTAACTTTCATTTATAATTATAAACTTTTAATATCTACATTGTGCGGTAAAAATACTTGTTTTTACAAGCTTTTATTTAACTTGCAATGTTTGTATGTATGTATGCTCGGGTCAAATCTTGCAATTGAATTTTAAAGCAGTTATCCTCAACCGATTGAATTGAAATTTTGCACACACGTTTAGTTTAGATGACAATGCATAGTTAGCTAACTGACGTCATTCTAAATCCAATATGGCGGTCAACCCAAGATAAAAGCTTGTTTTTTATTATTAATTTATTTGTATATTTATTTCTACGTATTTGTATAATCAAATTGAAATATTTATAATTTGTTAGTAATATGATTAAATCAATAAATTAAAATAAAAAATTGTTTTTAAAAATGTTGAACGACAGACAGACACGCATTAATTTAATGATTTCCTAAGGGGCGTAGTTATTAAGTAAAATAGCAAAAACTAATATGTAAACCTGTCAAACTTCAACTTATTGATGTTGAGAGATAATTTTTTTGGCTTCCCTATATTTTTCCTGTACTTGGGTTATTACACATAACATAACTGCACTGATTTCAAATGTTTGTGTTCGGCACTTTCAGAAATCAGGTGAGTTACAACGTTACGACAAATAGACTTAGGAACTTCGGTTTTTGCTTTGCCAGTGGACTCTAAATGATTTAGTTTCTTAATATCTAAAACCTCCAGAAGACTAGACCAGTGATAAACTAATTTAATATAACATTTATTAATGGATATAAGTGAAAGGGAGATAGAAGAAGAAAAAAATCCTTTCAGAGGGTAAAAGATAAGAGGTACATTAAAATCCTCGCTAAGTGGGCCTTCTCACGCAAGACTATAATTTATCAAGCTAAACACAATAAAATTAATGTTTAACAATTTACCAAATACCGCACGTACTCTAACAACGAACACTATGTTACTGTTGTAATGCAGTACCTAGTAGTTTAAAATATTGTAGGGGGGAATTTTAGTATATTTTTAAACTTGGTATAGGGCTTCTGATATAGTTTCATACTTCATAAAAATCAATAAGAAGCTTTCTGTTGCACACACACACACACACACACACACAATATATATATATATATATATATATATATATATATATATATATATATATATATATATATATATATATATATATATATATATATGTATATATATATACATACGTGTGTACGTATTTTTTTTTTTTTTTTTTTTGTATTTTAAGCAGGTAGCGCAATTTATATTATTATTAGTCTGTCATTATAAGGATTATGTTAAGATAGTGAGGTAGAGGA
Source organism: Gerris lacustris (assembly GCA_951217055.1). Taxonomy (NCBI): domain Eukaryota; kingdom Metazoa; phylum Arthropoda; class Insecta; order Hemiptera; family Gerridae; genus Gerris; species Gerris lacustris. Next base: position 71,955,025 of record OX578277.1, on the reverse strand, counting down.
TTATGGCTAGCGGTGTGATCAGAAGGATTTGTGTCTAATTACCTCTCATAAAACATACTTTTAACAATATAGACTTTAATATTATCCTCTAAACACACATCGCTTTTATACTAATAAGATTTACTAGGACCTCCTGGTAAGCGTTAATTTTTTACCCGTTCAGGTTCATAAATATAAATATAATATAAAAAATAAATATCCCGATTAATATCAGATGGTTATAATAATTATGTAAATTATTACATGACATTTAAGATAGATGTTAGACACGGTATTTGACCCTAAACCATTTAGACTACTTAGGACACGTTACAACAGCGTCAGCGCCACGTGGTAAAGTCTGCAGTCCATGAAAGCCTCTACCACACCCCATGGGTTTAACTAAACTGATTACTACTGCTACAGGCTGATATAAAGGAAACTGCAAGCCAAAGACTTGCCTTATTCATTAATTATATAAACCTTGATAATAACGAATACCTATTTCTTTCATCTTGTCATGATAATTAAGCCTTTTTTTTCAAAAGTCACAATAAAAAAAAAAGAATTTTAAATGTAATCTAGTCCTCATATAAATCCCTTGTCATTACTAATTAGGTAATCATAACAAAAAATGGTGTGGGACATAGTTCCATGCAAATAAAACGCAGGTAATGAAAAAAAGAGGCGAAAAGCATTACATTAAAAAAGTGTAAGTGTTGGGGTAAAGTATGCAAGATGTATATTTAAGTGAATGGATAGAGAAATTGATAGTTTGACATATTGCTACAAGGTTATTGGGACGGAGGCCCAGGGCCAGTCCGGACTCGAGAGCGAGTTATTATTACTGGGCACAGTGAATTGTTGCCAATTGACAATCAACTAGAGATGGTATGCCGGCTCAAAGAGCATAGCTAATGCATCATCATTACATTATGTTCTATCTAGATAGCTTGGATCGTTGTGTAACATCCCTCCCCCTCTCAATCAATTAATTATTATTAACTATTCATCTAAATCTCCCTCTATCTAAAACATAATCTACCATAAAGACCGTTTAAATTCACTTGCAATCATTTAATTGGCTAATAAATAAAAGAATTAAGGAATAAATAAAACGGAATGTTAAATAGAACAAAAACAAGCAAATGTACATGGATTCCAGCCACAATGAGGGTTAATATAAGGAAGACAATAATGCTGGTAATGGCAGTTAATGGGATAACTGGTATGAGCATGAGCATCATCCCTCGCATTTTGAATGAAACTTAGGTTAGCTGCTCGAATAAAATACAGATATATGGCACAACTACATTAAATAAACTAACAATGAATGGAAAAACTACAATAACTTATAAATGAATTTCTAGCTACAAACGAATTCAAACTGATATGATTACAAAAAAACTGCATAGGAGCCCTTTGTAGTTTGAATTATTTCTCAAATTAAAATCTAAAATTTTATTATGAACTAAATTCTGCACAGCAAAATAGGTAAGAAATACCGCTTTACTATTTATTTGAAGCATTTAATTATTGTGAAATTCTTCTTCTTTGTTTGGTTAAAAAAAAAATGGTACTCGTAAGCAATAGCATTTGATCAGTAAAAAAAAAAAATCATGTTTTAAGTTATAGAATGTGCTAGAGGTGCACGACCTGGCAAATTATTTAGTTTAAAAATGCTTCCACCTGTATTAAAACTTTAAATGGTTTAAACCAATTCTCCAATAATTCAAGGGAATTTTGAATTTTGCAAATCGAGGGTGAACCCTGCTTACATTTGATACAAACTTTTCTATACCTTATTGAAAAAAAATGATGAAATGTATTCCTTATAAGAATAAACAAAGGACCAAGTCCACAGTAAATTTAAAGTACTCGGACAAATATAAAATTGAATAAATGAGACGCCCGCGAAAAAATCTTATTTAAGAAAATAGCAAGATCAAAAGCGAAGATTTGCTCCAACTTTAAAGTTCAAAATTATGACTAGTGAGGTTGGTAGAAAGTTACACAACAATATTGTCACCACAATTTTTTTATTACACGTAAACTCACAAACGCGTTTCGACAAATAACATTAATTTGTTGGTTAATTTTGTATTGGTTGGTATTAGTATTGGTTAATTCTGTACTACAGTACAGAATTAACCCTTACTAAGTTAACACACACTGAAGATGATGTTATTTGTCGAAACGCGTTTGTGAGTTTATGTGTAATAAAAAAATCGTGGAGACAATATTGTTGTGTAACTTTCTACCAACCTCACTAGTCATAATTATGAAGTGGTACCACAAAATCTCAGTCAAAACTACTAATTATTTAAAGTTCAAGCTGTAATTAGTAATATATTGAGATAAATCTACAGCCAATTTTTATTCAGCGATGTCTACTCAAAAGTGTCTAATATCAATACATAGAAATATCTTTTAAAATAAACCAAAATCAAAGCTAATAAATAATAATATGTTCCAATTTAACTAAAAACTAAATTATATATTATCACAGATTAATTTTTTTCAAAATAACCTAAACCAGTGAAAGCAGAGAGGTAATTTTCAAAGTATCGAACCAGGAGGTATTGAGCTATAATAATTATTTAAGTTCAGGTTTCAACACCTCCATATAAGACCTATTAATTTGATCTGCATCCGGCTTATATTCATTCGCCTCTGCTTTAGAGCGGAACCGGGATGTTGACGTAATCATTCACGTCATACTTACCACATTACCATCACATTTCTTAGAGCACAACATATCAATAAAAAGATAATTAGTAAGTATAATAGTGCAATAAGCACCTTTAAAACTACTCTTTCCATAGCATAGCGACTAATCCAAATTCAATCATTTACTTTTATTAACAAAAAAAGTCAAAGGCCTCATCAAAAGTTCAAGGGTTTTAAAAAACAATCTTGCTTAACGCTTAATAAATTTAAAATGAAAGTTGAATTCTTGCACCAGCAAGTAGAAAAAACAACAGATTAATGCCAGGAAAAAGAGGAAAAACTATTACCATATCCTATTTTACCTGAGTTCAGTTAAACACAAACATTTTCTTCCTAACTTTAATGACAACTACACCTCTTCTAAAACATAAAACCAAACGGTGATTGGATTATCATTACTAAAAGCTAATTCTGTTAGTTTGAGGATCACAGGTTAACCATAACCATTTTGCACAAATAAGCGAAACCTACATGAACTTCCTTATTTTAAATGGGAATCCTTATTTCTTATAGCAGATTTAGATTAAAAATATAAATTTTTCTCAATAATCTAAGAATGGCACAGCAGGTCTTAAAGTTTTTAAGGCAATCATGCGGTAACATGAAATTAAGTGTCAAAAATTGGATGAATTTTCCATGATACCGTTGAATTCATATTCCCATTCCGGTTCCCATTTAAAATAAAAAAGTTTATGTCGCTGGCACACATTTTTACAATTAGGCGGCGCGCAAAATGGACCTATCATAACTACCTGTTATACTTCTTTTTTAAATAAAGGAATCGCCAACTAGCTTTTTAATTCAAGTTTAAAAGAGAATTTGTGCTTTTTTTTTATTCCTTCATTTTGAATTTCAGAGATATTGCAAAACTTTCTAAACTTATAATCTACGTTAATATAAGGAAAATTAAAAAAGGAAAAAAATACTTAATTCGACAAAGTAATAATACCAATACCAAAAAATGACCCTTCATCGATTGATTGATATCGATGCGAATTTATATTGTATATATTTTTTTTAAAACTACTTGTACATAAAAAAACTAAATGTCTCTTTCTTTAGAAATAAAGAAAGAATAGATTTTAAAAAGCTGTGCACTCGAAACTAGAAGGACAGTGAAATTTAAAACCCCCTTTGGGCTATATAGATCGATAAGACTTTTAGACAATTAAAACTTAGCGATAAACATGGTTTATTACTAGTGAAGAGTACCGAGGGCAATGCGGGTAGTTTCATGTTACAGGAAAACCTACTTAATATTTTCTCATGGTTAAGTCTTTCTCTCTACAACATCCTTATATTAAACAAAGCAACGTTCTCAGCTCCCATCTAGGAATAGTTAATAATAATTGTAAGCGGATATAAACTTATCAAGAGAAAAGTACTTTTGTGCAAATGCATGTTGAAACTTTATTTTTAAAATACCTATAATAATTGCAAGTTCTAAGAATAATATATTTAATATATATATATTCCCACAGGAAATTTTAATTTCTACTTAACCATAGAAACCGTTATGTGGTTAGTTTTGTATTGTGGGAAACCTCACGAAGATAGAAATTAGAAAGAAACGATAGAGAGGACTTTAAACATAATGCATAGTCATACATAAATATAAGAAACTTAAATGATAAATGTAGTCACAATACTTTTAGAAGTCAAATAATTGAAGTTATAAGAGCTTTACTCTTAATATTTAGATCCATTGCGGAGTTAATCTATTGCGTTAAACGGGCTTGTCTAAATAACCGAATGCCACAAAAAAAGTAAAAAAGATTTGATTAATTTCAGCCAAGAGAATAAACGTGTACTGGTCATCATTTTGCACTCTTGAAGAACTCAGGTCCCGTTTTGAATTTCATAAAAAAAAATATCAATATTAAATTTTAGAGGAATTGCAGCTAGAGAAAATTTATTCTTTAAAATAATTTTAACAAAAGTATTCAGGACAAAATTGGACATTGTATAAAAAGAATAAACTACATTTATCATCAACATAATATTATAAAGATTCTTTATTTTTTATTTATAAATGATTTTGTTCAAATTCCATAGCTTCTCTAATATATTTGATTTCTTTAAATTTCTTAAAATTTTATTTCTTTAAATTGGTTCTTTAAGTATTTTATACGTACTACGGAGAGTAAGAACTCTCCTTACGTCTTATTGCTTTAATCTATATATATAAAAGTCAACGTATGTGTGTGTGTTTGTTCTTTATACAAATCTACAGTTTTAGCCCGATTTTGATGAAAATTTGCACACTTGACCTTCAAAGCAAGGAAAAAATCAAGGTCTACATGAATTAAATGGAAAAATGTAGCTATATCTTATATAAAAAGAAGAGTGTCTGTATGAGGGTATGTATTTTATACAAATCTACAGTTTTATCCCTATTTGATGAATATTTACTCACTTTTCCTTCAAAGCAAGGGGGAGGTTACTGTCTACATGAATTTTCGTAATTTAAATTTTGGTGCAAAGGGGTGCGGTGTAAAAATGTCGAAGTAATGGATTTCCTGCATATCATGCATATCGTTGAAAAGCACTTAAAGAGAAAAGTAGTTGTTGTTATGTACAATTTTATTTAGGAGGGGGTAAAATGGAAATTTATAGCTATATATATAAAAATCAAGGCATGCGTGTGTATGTTCTTTATACAAATCTACAGTTTTAGTTCGATGTCGATAAAAATTTGCCCACTTGACCTTCAAAGCAAGGGGAAAATCACAGCCTACATGGATTTTCGAAATTTATATTTGGTACACAGGGGTATGGTACAAGTAATGAATACGGGGTGAATGTAATGAATACCCTTCATGATGCAAAAGCTTTTTAAGAGTACAGCAATAGTTCTTATGTACAGTTTTGTCATATTTTAATTTGGGGGGGGGGGGGGCGAATTTAGGATACTTGAAAATTAGCTTATCAAAGAGGAGGGGGTATAGAAATAGGTGGGAGAGATAGAATCTAGATATTCTTGCACAGTAAAATAATTTATATGTATCTTTATGGTTGTTTATAAACTTATTAAATTATAATAACACTCCGTAGCGAAGCACGGGTACCCAGCTATTTAGAATATAAATAAAATAGTATTTTTTTTAAACTATTTTAACATCTCACATTGTATTTCAGCTTAGATGGCTTTACATTTATTTAGTTTTACCTCATTTTATATAGTTTTATTTCAAAGGCACGGACACCAATAAAAAACTCGTATGAACAAATAAACGGCTGAACTGAAGGAGATGATACGGTCGAGAATCGCTTGGCGGCACAACTTGGCTTAATTTATACACTTGAGAGATTATATTCCTTTGTCAAACAGTACATTTGAATGATTTAAACATTTGAGAAATTATATATGTATGATTTGTTCATAGGAGGGTTTATATCCCTTTGTCAAAAAAATACGTTAGTCAAAATACCTTAGAGTCCGCCATCTTTTCTATAAACCGTATCATATTCTGCAGTTTTACCCAAATAAACAATAATACACCCCTTATATATCAAAAGAATCACATACGTATAGACACATAAGATACATCAACACAATTAATATTGTTAAGTTAATTCATTAATAATTTAAATTGGAATTATTATTTATGATAGTGAATGTAGAGTAAAATTTATTCATAAAAAAATAAAGTATTAAATATTTTATATTTAATAATTCAGACTAGTCTTCTGTGGTGATCTTTTGACAATAAACTGTTTAATTTTAAACTACATAGTAGTATATATATATATATTATTTAAAATAAAGCAGTTTTATATCTTAAAATGTCAGCAAAAGATATAAATATCTACTTAAAAAAAAGTTTAAATTATCAAATCTTTCTTACTAAAATTCCATTTTGAAGGTTGTAAAATTTTCTTTAAGAAAACATTAAAAGATATGTGGCTAAATTATATCAGCATGTGTTTTTTATATTTAAAATGAGGATATAATTCGTTCCAGATTTAAAACTATTATCATCAAACGGATTTTCAAGATAATTAACTTTAAATAACTAATTTTAAACTATAAAATGGAAGATAAATAAAATATAAGAAAAATATAAAATTTAAAAAACAAAAATATTAATGTATTTTAAGGGTTATCGTATCGAACGTCATAAATTATAACTGTGTGGTGGTGCGTACGTCTGCGGACATGCGCAACAAAGGCAGACCCCCGCGCACCAGTTGGCTCTTAGCTATAAATAATTTGAAGAGACATTTCTAAAGTGAAACATACATGGTGGTAGGAGACAAACAACTGGCAGCATCGCCTACTAAAGACTAGACACAATGTTAAACATGGAACTATCTTAAACAACACTGTATGAACAACATGTAATACATTTTCTTAACTAACGTTCAATACCTTAAAAAAACCAAAACAGTCGTCAAGACTATTATATATAGAAATAATAATAATGCGTTAATTTGTCAATTACCGGCAACTTGTTCTGGAAAAGCATTGACTTATTTATACTATAGAGTTTTTGAACGAGCGCGAGTTTTTCATTTCGGAGAGTTGGGATTTTAGAAGTGTGTTTCCTTTGTTTGTTCGTCTAACGACAACTGGCGTACAAATTGACAGATATGTCCGAAATTCGGTACAAAGGTGCTGCTCAGCATTTGTGATAACTATATTTTTTGGAAATTTCAAACTTAATATTTTTACAATATTTATTGACAAATAAATAAAACGATTTTAGTCAGCATGATATATACTGTAAATCGATTTGAAGATCTACAATACTAGTAGTTTTGTGAACAGTAAACAAATTTAAACGTGACAGAGGGTCTATTTAAATACGAATCTATATAATAGGTATAACTCGATTTCCCGAGAAAAATCTAGTTTCTGTGAAAATAATTTTAAACGCGGACAGTGAGAGGTGGGGTTCGATTCCCCGCTGTGGCGAAGTTATTTTTATGGTATTTGTAAAATTTTAATTCGAAAATAAACCATAAAAATCGATTTCAATTACTTAGAGGATAAATGAGAACCCGAGGTGATATCGAGAAATTAATTTAAGCAATAAATTTGGGCGCACTTCCCCGCAAATACTCTGAAAAAACATTATTTCTCGAAAACTATTCCGACGATTTTTAATTTATTTTTTTTAAATGTAGTCTATTTAAATACGAATTTAACGGTATAAGTCGTTTTCCCGGGAAAAATCTAGCTTCTGAGAAAATAATTTTAAACGCGGACAGTGAGAGGCCGGAATCGATTCCCTGCAGGGAAGGGAATCGATTATTTTTATGGTAATTCTAAACATTTTTTAAACAAATGAACCATATACATTGATTTTAATGTCTTAAAGGAACATTTATTCCAAATTTCAAGAAAAAATAAAAACATTATTTTCTTTTTTTTTTTAAGAAAAGTCTAAATAACATTTTTTAAAAATTAATAATATTTTTTTTATAAAAAAACAACTATATATATTTATTTTCCCAACTTGAAGTTACATTCATGCCAAATTTCAAGATAAACAAAAAATAAATTAGAAAAAACATTTTTTTGGTTTTATTTTTTTAAAAATTTAAAAATGAAATTCATTAAATATAAAACTCATACGTTGTTTGTTATGACTTTAAAGAACATCTATGCCAAATTTGAAGAAAATCTAATAAAGCGTTTAGCCGTAAGTGCGTAACAAACATTTTCAGACGAAATGTAAATCGGTCTAGTTCCCGGGGAAGACTGGAAAACAAAAAAGTTAAAATATAGACCTCGCTTGCTCGGTCAATTAGAGTCTTAAAGAGTGGGGAAAAAATATGTAACAACTGTTACAAAATTTCCATTATTTGCCGGCATTTTGAAAGCAAATATAGCAGAAATGTAGATATTGAAAAAAGTTAATGAACATAAAGCAGGTATAATTTTAAAGCTATTTTCCGGTAAATTAATAATTTGTAGGTATTTCCCCAAAATTGATTTCCTGGTAGCAATTGAAAACAAATATGACATATGTTAGAGTAAAACTCATTATCTTACATATGTCATATTTCTTACATATGCCAAATTATTCTATGCGATTTCTTCATCCACCGCATAAATAGTTTATTTATATTTATATTGTTTTTGAGCTACCGAAGGTAACGGAAGCATTGTGATTGTTCAGAAGAACTACTTTTTTGTCTCTGAATTTAAAAATTACAAGCCGTTTCAGATACCAGGGAACATAATATTGGTAACTATGTGCAACACTAATTGGCAAACTGTTTTTTTATTTGTATGGAAAATTTTTGTATACCTATTAATACAAACCACGGATTCTAAAAACACGTTTGTTAGTATAATAATACGACCTATTTCCCTTCTGATTTTTAGAACGGAACAAGGAAAAAGTCATAGGAGGAAAAATTCTTTAAATAAAAGGTATATATTTCTCTTTTGAGTAATCCTCGCTATCATACAATTGTATTTAATACTAATCTGGAGCACGGCATTGCCACCACCAAGTCAAAGCACAGTCGTACTATCCTTTACTGAAACAACTCAAGGCACTTCGGACTCCCCCCTCCCCCCTAATTATCCTATTAAAAATACATAGATATAAAAAATTAATTTTAAATTAGAGTTCATAAAAAATGAACCAGAAATAAAAATTTCACACCACTACCCAGTTTATAAGATATATGAGCATAACGTTTTGTTATTTTGACACTCACTGATGTTTTTAATTTTAAACGTGTGAGAGTGATTTGAGAAAGCAAATGTTTTAGTTTTTGAGGAACAGAGAATAGAGAAGGGGACAGACAAACAACATCATTAACTTTTAGTGGATAAATTAGCCCTACTACAACTTACTCGGACGGGGGCCGGAGGACTATATAGGCTAAACCTAGATTTCACACATTTTTACCCGAGACTTGGCATATTTTTTTACATAAGTATTTTATATGGATATTATTTTACTTGATAAAAGTAGTTTAAATTATCTAGTGAGTAATAATCGACTAAAGTATAGGATAGAGGAAGCCATAATACTAATTTATTTATTTAAGATGACTAACTGAAGTGGTTGAAACAGGCAATTTGCTGGTGACATTAAAAAAACTATTTTAAAATGATATCCAACTTCAACTTCTATAATTCTAACCATCTCTATAGCCTAAAACATTACCTACATTATTGGGCCAAACATAAGCTTAACTCTGTTTTTGTTTAGAATAATTGGTGGCCAAATACATTTCCAACCTATTTCTGTTTTATTTAATTTACATTAGCTTTCACTCGCTTACATTTGGTTGATACCAAGAGTATATCAATTGTTCTCTTAATGGTATCAAACTGCTTTTTCGTATTCCAACACTTTAGTTAAACCTCTAATGACAATTCTTAGAGGAATTAACATAATTATGCTTATTTAGGTTAACGAAACTAACAAAGTTCATGGTACATTTTATTTCAAGTTCATTAAAAGTTTGAAAAAGAAAAAGAAAAAAAAAAAAACTAGACGGAGCTCCCGGAGGACAGGGAGTCCGCCTTGACCGTGACCTCCAGATGTCTGTGGAGACTCGAGTTGATCCCTTTCTTCTTGTCTAAGGCACGTAGACCAGACTCAACTTAAAAATTAGAATCCTATAAGATGAGGCCCTTGCACACCAGCTGTGACAACAAGCTCTCAGACTTAAAGCTCTTAAATAATCCTACTCCTGTCGACTTGTTACACTTAGGCTTGAGTCTCAAAACAAGAGTTTCTTTATCATCTTTCAGGACATGGGCCATTAAGGAATGACAATCCATAATTAAAAAAAAAACTTATTTATTTAATTATTCTCCTCCTTGAAAGACAGAGTAATTATTTAGAAGGAATAAAGAAAGACAACTGAATAATAATGATTCGCTCCAATAAAATAAACTCTATTGTACAAGGTGGGCTTTTAACATATACTGGTCATTTTCAGTGCCAATGAGACAAGTGGAAATGCAGGGAAAGAGTAAGTGGAGTAGTGGAGATGAGACAGAGGTTAAAATCTGACAGAAATTTATTTTCAGTTAAGAGACGTATATCTTTATTCCTTCCGCCTTTCATTTTAAAGAAATAAAATAAAAAAATATTCGCCTGCTTAGCTTGTTCATTAATTAGCTTTGTTTTTCTTTTAAATTAGATACCTTTCACTACCTATAAAGACTTGAATTTGTCTTGTATTTTCAAGTTTCGACCTTCTCCCATTTGTTTCTCTTTCACATGCCACAAACATTAATTTATTTACACCTATACCTTCAAAAGTACAAATCTGAATATATGAAATTTGGATGGCTTGTCGAAAGTAGCCCACAGTTAGCCCCAGATTAATTTCAAACGTCTGCGCCGTGACAGACTATTTCATTGTTAATTATGTTTTTAATGAAAAGCATTAGTAAAAGAGGTTAAATAATGTATTATATAGTACATAAGACGATCCACTTCAATCAGAGGATACTGATCACATTTTACTATATAAAATATATATATAAAAAATAACATCGCAATACCTATAAATATTTTACGTCTATGACTCGGAGTAAGGTGAAATACAGGCATTTTTCGATTTACAGATCGACGCAGTTTTATTATATACCCTTAACGATCCACACTGGAATTATCCGCTATTATAAATATAAAAGGGACAAAAAAAGAAACCACATTATTCATCAACTCTAAGAAAAATTGAAGCAACCATATAACATATTGAATTAGTGAAATTATATTGGTTATAATTACATTGAAATTATAACCAATACATGTACAATACAATGTAACCAATATATTTTCACTAAAAAAAATTAACGAATAAATTAAATTTGATTGTGAAGAATTAAAAATTCACAAAGTGATTAGGATAAATTTAAAATAATAAAACGGAAGTGATAATCTATGAAATGAACTTTGTATAATAATTAAGTATACATATTTTCTTTTATATAAATAAAATATAACAGTTATTTATTGCCTTGACATTTTTTGTTTATATACAAATAACTTAAAACTAACTTCACGATAAACTTAATTTATCCAGCTATTAGTACGATCATAATTTATAGCGAAACGATAATTTTAAGATAATTTTAAAATGCATTTACTTAAACTTTAAAAAGTTTTACTTTCATAATTCATACCGAAACAGATAATTTTAAAATGCATTTACTTAAACTGTAAAAGGTTTTACATCAACTGTTTTTGTTTTTTTCCCATGATCTCTTCTATTCGAAACAACTAATATATTTATACTATTATATATTTACCTATTGCTTAATACTCCGTTTATTATTTAATTTAAGTTTATATTTTATTAGTTTTACAAAGAATTCTATATTATTTCAGATACCTCAACAATACTGTCAGATTGACTAGATCAAAATAATATAGTTTTGAGACACATATTTATAATATTAAGAATGAGTACGGCAAAGAAGAACAAGTGGGACGACACGACGCGTGTGAGTGAGAAAGAGGGAACGTTTCACGAATAGATTAACTTCTGAAGTCATTGGAATTGATGGATATCTGTCAGAGTACAACTGCGAGGAGTCTATCTATATTCTATCTATAGCGTCAGTCTAATATAGTCTACCGTAGCTCTAGCCTTAACAGAAAACACATCTCCAAATCAAACACGTTTTGACTTTATCTCTTCTCCATCCTCCGACTCACGCTTTATAAACATATGTTTCTCTTTCTTTCTAACCCCCCCCCCCCCGCCCAATATCTTCAACACAGGGAAATTTTAAGACAAATAAAATCGGTATTATTCAAACAATGCGAGATTTACTCTTAAAATAAAACATTTTTTTCCTTAATACACAAATAAAATCTACTACTATAATTACAATTTAAAAAAACTGATTCATAAGGGGAATGTCTACGAAGACATTAGATGCTTAGTAAAAAAGTATAAATTTGGAAAAAGAGGTGTAAAGAAACTTGCAGAAGGTTTTAATATCAACAAAAATTAATCTTATTTTCAGTAAGCAAATCCAAACAAGAAGTTTTCCCTGCAAGGGACCTTTAAAAGTGACTATTATTCAAAGAATGTTAGAAACAAATATTCTATCTTGAAATATTGGCTGAGAAGGATATACTATACACGTTCTCACACCCTGCTATACTTCCTTATCAGAATAAACTTTTAAAATATACATATATTTTTTATTCTTACATAAATATAGAGAAAAAAAAATCGTAAAAAATACAAACGTTGAATAAATCAATAAGATTAAAATAAAAATTTACGCTTGATATTTATTTATTGATTACTCAGTAAGATACACTAATTATTATGTTTGTATATTAATAAAAAAGTTTTGTAAACAAAAGAGTCCAGCGAGAATATATATTATATACTACTGCGAGTTAAACAAGGTTAGGAAGATCTCGAAACTTCTCCGGGAAAAAGGGGGAACATGAGAGTGCTAGAGAGTTATATGCATTAGATAAGGAAAGAAAGACTGCATTGACTGGTCAATGCCTGAACTTCATAGAATCGCATGCGCAACTTCAATGATATATCTATCAGGTTATGTTTATATCTCGAAATTAAAACAGGGAGGCCATTTTTGATTTCCCACTAAAATATATTGACTTAAAAATTGTAAAGGATGTTCTATTGCTTAATATATTTTCATTTAGACCGTTACAAAACATGCACGTTAAAAGAAGTCTAAATTTTTAACGGAATTTGAAAAAAAACAAAAAAACAGCTACATAACGAATAAATTGGTGCGAAGGCTTCCGCGGGCTGAATCGTAATAAATAGCTTGGTTTTCCGGTGAAACCCAAGTCGAAAGGTTTGAAAGTCCGACAATACGCTTCCACTACAGGAAGTATCTTCAGGGGTATGGTGCATCGTGATGCTAACTTGAATCAACAACAAGTATATCTTACAAGCTATTTATTAACTATTATACTGTTATCGTTATCACCAACAACAAAGTCCCGGCGTAGTTCGGTATTAGGCCATAAACATATCACTTTACAGATTGGTAGTTATGATATCTAAGTACCAACAATTTAATAAATATGCAAGTTTTAAAATAATCGAATTTTGCTCACATGCGATCATTATAATGTTATTTGTCAATTTAAACGGTAATGTATCTATTCCACATTAAATTAACTTGTATTTCATTTAATTCCTAAGGATAATGAAATTCTCTAAACGTTGATCCCCACATAGAGCTGTCATGTTACACTAATGGGGAGGGGCGCGCAGCCCCTCAAGCAGTGAATTCGCTGAGAAAGGGCCACCTTCCGGGAGTGGACGGGCGCAGCGAGTAGGGGGTGGAGCCCCCTAGTTATTTATTTTAAAAAAGTAACTAATTGAGAGTGAAATTTTGAACGGTTAGAGTTAGAGATAAATTAATGAAACTTGGGGGATCTGTACCATGTAAAGGGAAGTTTGTATTCATCCACTCGCCCCCTTACAGATGGCAAAACGTTGTAGGTAGAAAACAAAGAATGTTAAGTAACTTTTTTTCCATTTCTTGCCATAGAATCCAAATCTGCTATCAAATATATACACTTCAAATTAAAATCTTGTGAAGTTGGGTGGCCTGGGGGCAAAAAGTATGGTTGGCAAAAAGGATGCTTTGCATGGTACAGATCCTCTATGTTTCATTAATTTATCGCTAACCATTCAAAATTTAAAGAGAGGAGATGACTTTTGGGCACCCTGAATAATATTAAATATTTAGTCCAGAAGATAGTGTGAATAATCATCATGACTTACTAATTTTTTAGTGTAAAAAAACACACACACAAAAAAAAAAAAAAACTATTTATTATCCTACTCATCCTCCTACACTAAAAAAAGTAATCGTGATAAAAGATACAAAAGGAAGCCTACACTCATCAGTCGCACACTTCACTTCATAATTTATGCAATTACCTTTATTATTAATTAACTGATAATATTATTATTCTTTTCTGCAATGATGTTAATTAATTATTATTTATCAACATTTTTAATACATACTGAATAATAAATAATCATAGAATTATACATGAGATAATACTATTCTAAATTTATTTTTATATGACCATACTAAGGTAATTTCATATGAAAATTATATGCGAACTTAATAAAAAATATATATATAAGGAAGGAAAATTGTAAATTTCTTTTTCTTTTAACAATTCGTAAGCATGCTTGGTACATATACAACTTTTTTTTACATATATATAATTATATTCACACATCTGCTTTTATTTATAAAAGAGAAAATAATAATAAGTAATAGTAAAAAAATGTAAATATAAAAAAAATAATAATAATATATGCATCTATCTTGAAATGTGACGTGACTTATTATACGAATTATGATTGCTAAGAACGTAGGCCAAGGAAATATTAAAAATGTAGGCACTTATATTGTAGTGAAGATTTACCACTCACGCGTGTACGCATCCATATGTATACATAGTATGGATGTTAAGTAAGTATTAACAGTACATAATACTAGTAGATACTAAATAATTTTCATCATCTTTCTATATTATTTTTTTAAAGAGTAAGTATTTTTTTTAAAAAATAACAATAAAAACTGCAATTGTTAGCAGGGAAGGATTATCGAGTAGTAAGAGCTGGAATCAGCAGAATTAAGAGTTTATTGTTTGCCGGCAAATTGCAGAGAAAGGGATTCCGCACGAGTTAGAAAATATCACATAGCGTCGCGTTTCTACAGTTCCTGACACTGCTTTCGTACTACTATTTCTTGTAAAATTAAACCTTTTTGCGAGGATTGGGGGAGAAATATACTACGGAACAACAATAAACATTGCTTTAACTCCTTTTAAAATTAAACTAACAAAATCTACTGCAAAATAAAATTCCTCTTCTAAACAGTAACGATTTACAAATAACTTTGTTAAAACAATAGTTGCAAACAGATAATAAGACGTCAAATTACTAAACCGTATTGCTGTGGGCACATCTTAATTAAACGTAAACTTTGTTTTAATGCAAATAATTGAAATAACAATTACGTTACTTAATGTTAAAATGGCCATATATAAAATAAAGATTACAAAGGTTGGTTACTATTAGATTAGTAAATAAAGATTAGTAAATAATCTTATATACTATTATTACAAAAAAATAAATACAAATCTATATATATATAAAAATGGATGTGTGTTTGTTTGCCTGTTTGTTTGTTTGTCTGTTTGTGACTTATAGACTCCGACACCGTTTAACCGATCGCCATGAAAGTTGCATATATATGCATTTTTTCATGGAGAAGGATCATATAACTTCAAAATTTAAATTTTGGTACACAGGGGTACAGGGTAGGTACGGGGTACAAAAGTCAAAATAGCATATACCCTTCATGATGCATGTCGTTGGAAAGCTCTTTAAGAATAAAGTAATTGTTGTTATGTACACTTTGGTCATATTTTCACATAAGAGGGGGGTAAAAAGGAAAAACAGGAAAATAAATTATTTTTAATTAAAAATTAGAAATATTACTAA
The DNA here is from genome assembly GCA_951217055.1 of Gerris lacustris. NCBI lineage: Eukaryota > Metazoa > Arthropoda > Insecta > Hemiptera > Gerridae > Gerris > Gerris lacustris. The sequence goes on along the minus strand of OX578277.1, from coordinate 71,938,852 downwards.
ATTTAATAAGATATGAGGGTTATTCTCAAATAAACTGTCACTTTGCTGTCCGGAGGTTACCGGAAGCTCTACAGAATAGAGTTTTTATCCTATCTCAACCTACTAAGGATCATTGAGTTCGTCTCAAAGCAGTTTACATTTTGAGCTATCAAATGTTAAAAATTTATTAAAAATAAAAAAAATATAAATTATTTTTCTTGGAAAAATTAACAAAAGTAGCTGTCCGGAGGCCATTTCGAAAATTTGCAGTGACGATTTCTGTTAAAAATATGAACTTAAAAAATTAGGGCAGGGACCTAACTTTCATATTACTTATGTAGATGACGTAATAAGGTGCAAATATTTTTTTAGACACATCGATTTTTCATTAATGGAGATAAAGTGTGTGTCCGGAACTTTTCAGAATAAGAGTCACGGGAGTGACAATTTGGACGGAAGGTGACGTTAGAAAGGGTCTTTTGTTGTTAGCGGGGTGGGGAGAAAGGGAACAGCTCTCATATACATGTGAGAAGCCATCAGCATCCTCCGAGCCCGGTGACGGAAGTACTTCTTTTTTTATGGTCGGCTATTCCTCGTCACTATGGTGCGTATTTTAATTGTAGGTCACGCGGGTGACGTGTATTTTAACACATAAAAAAAAAAAAAAATTACATTTTCGAACTCAGTTTCATATAGCCTTTGCATGGCTGATAAACATACACTTGTCTGTTTTTTTCTAGGTTCACTTACGTTCTCAATATTTTATTTTTTCTATTGAAATGTCTCACGAGTGACAGTTCACGCGAGTGACGATTTGCATTGAGCCTGTTAACTAGTGACTATTCCTGGTAAAAAATACCAAATATAGAGTAAAAACACCGCTGTCTATGCTTGTGGGTTGTTCCAACCCATCATTAAAAAACTTATGATTTCATTATCTAATGATTTTATGGTTTTTTAATACGTCTTAAGTGTTACGTGAAATATGTATAAAATTTTATAAATTGTGGATAAAATATACTAAATAATGCTAATATTTGTTCAAACTAGTTCTATAACTATTATTTTCCCTACTTCATTTTTCTCAAATTAAAAAAATATCTTGTATAAAAAAAAAATATATAAAAAAAAAATATATAAAAAAAAAATAATACTAATAATACAAAAGATAACGTAAATTGCGTGATCAAAAGTCTGAGAATTAGTTTTTTCTTTAAGATTTTTTATTAAACATGAGTTAATATGAGAGCCCTGAATTGCATTTACCTCAAGTTCAGAGGTGAAAGAGATTGGGCATTGGATGCTGAGTAAAATGGGCTTAATGTTGTTAGTTAAATTATTTTTAACAATGCTTCTCTTAAGACTGCCCACAAAAAGTCAAATTCATTAATTATTTTTATGCTTTAGGGTATGCTGCATAACAACAACTAGTCTTACATAGTATTGGCCTAAAAAAATAAAATAAATCAATAATAATAATAAAACCAGCCCGTCACTCGCGTGACACAAAACCTGGGATTTGGAAAATTCGCAGAAAATCGGAAAATTGTCGAACTCACAAACCATATCACTTGTGCACTCTTATATACACACACACCATTTATATGGGGTCCAAAGCTAGTTTTCATGAACTTGAATTTTACGTTTGGTTCATTTTCCAGATTTTGAATGTGACAGTTTATTTGAGAATGACCCATGAATGAAAATTGGTATACGTGCTTTATTTGATGCCAGGATATCTATTATAAAATAATTGGTGTAAATTTAGTACTTTTGGGTACAAATGGCATCAATGTATGTTTTAAGCTCTGGTTTATGTGGTAAAAAAGTGTATTTATTTTATTCAACACATTATTTAATGGAGAAGATTTTATGATTTCAAACTTTAAATTAAAAAAAAATTAAATCAAATTATAATTATTAAACAGTGAAAATACACTCCAGCGCCGGGATTTGAACCACGGGTCTCCTGTATTTCCAGTACAGATGCTCTTGCCAACTAAGCTACGCAGGAGAATGATTTTTCACAGCCGTAATCGATAACTAGTCCCGAATCCAAGCTTTCAATATCCATACACATTTAGACAGTCAATATTTATGACATTAGAACTACACGGAGAATTGACGCTTATAATTATTAAGTACTCAATTAGTACCTGTACCTTGTACAATCAATTCGAAATTCAATTTTTAAGTTTTTGGTAGTTTTCATACTACGGAAAGTTTACATTTTAATTTAAATCAAATTATAATTATTAAACTACGGGAAACAGACAGTGAAAAATACACTCCAGCGCCGGGTGGTTCAAATCCCGGTGTGGCGTTACTCAGGTGTGATTTACCCATCACCCATATTTAAATATACAGAGGTAAATAATTATACATAGGCAGGACAACGTCTGCCGGGTTTTGCTAGTATACTTATATTTATCGAGCAAAAAAATTAGGATACATTTTTTCTTTAATGAAACATTGATTTATTAAAAGAATACCAGGGCCACGTTTAGTAATAATCTCTCTGGGATGGGAAATAGATTTCTGTCAATTTAGGGCAGTGGCATCAGGCAACTGGTTCGATACCACTCGGCTATGGAGATCTCCAAGTTAGTTTATGGCAGTAAAAAAGAAAGGTAAAGATAATATAAAGAAACAAACTATTTTGTTGTATCCACTTTAGTTAGGTGCCCGACACACGTTTTACAAGACCAAAGCGCGTGAGCATGGTGGAATCAGTAGTGGACTGGGCCGCCAAGGTTAAAATGTTAGCAGTTCCCCATGGATTCAATACAGAATTATATGATGCTATAAGAGATTTGTTGGCCCAGGCCTAGAGTAAGGCCTTATCCAAGAGCGATTAATGAAAGAAAATGCTTCTTCTGATAGCACCACTCCAGCAATTAGTCTTGTAAAAAAAAAGCTTTCAATACTTATCAGTTAAAAACCTACTAATGAAGGTACTAGGGATTTGAAAGGGGTACTTCTTTAGATTGTTACTCCCCTCTGTTTTTTTTAGAATATAAATGACTGACTAAATAACTATTAAGGCAAAGGGATGTTTAGTCCAATGTACTTTGGGACAAAGGAATACCACACTTCTATTTTTTTAAAAATGATTAAATAATTAAATTATTAATAAATAATTAAAACTATAAATAATTAAATTATTATTAATTTAATTTATCAAAAAAAACTTCTATTTTTATAAGGGGAGTAACAGTCTAAAGAAGAACACTCTGTGCACCTTCTTTTGATTGTTACTCCCCTCTGCTTTCTTTATAAGAGGAATAACAATCTAAAGAAGTGCCTTGAAAGGAATCTCCAATAAGAATATACTTATTATAAGGACAATAAGAAGGGGTCCAAGTTGTTCAATCATTAAAAAAGTATAATAAAAATATTTGAGTAAATAGTAACCAAACTAAGCGATAATTTGACAAAAACCATCGATGCCAAACGCATATTTCATACGTTATATACCTACCTGATTAATAATAAAAGAAAAATTAATATTATCAACTAAAATAGTCTGTTTTTATCGCTATTTGTTTCTAACGCAAATGTAATAATCATAACTTAAACCTTTTTAAAGATATTAAAAATAAATAAATAAAAAAAAGTTCACACACACACACACAAAAATATAAATTGGCTAAAATATAGATACAGCTAGCTTAATTAATTACATTGATAAACCTGCAAGCACATTTTAGAATAATAATGCTCGAATAATTGTTTTGAACTCAATACATACCTTAACGTAAACGATTAATTAGCTATTTAAAATATATATATATATATATATATATATATATATATATATATATATATATATATATATATATATATATATACATTATTTAATCTACTAAGCTTCTGTGTGTGATGTGTGAGTAAGTTTGAAGTTCAAACGAAGACTAATCCCGAGCTATGCGTATTAATATAAAGTAGAGTAACGCCACGCCACAGGTGAAGAAGCTTTTCTTTTTAAAACTGTGATATGACGTACGATACTATCTCTACTTTTCGAATAATAATTATATTATTCACGCTGAAATTTCCATTTTACCAATTAGAGGGTTAGAATTCAGGGTGAAGTTAAATGGTAGTATTACTGCCACTGTAAATTTTGAGTCAGGTGATTATTTGCCAGGAAAGAGCTTTTCTACTTCACAAGCCCTTGTTTGATAGCTATAGAAATTCTTGGAACGATTTTATTCGCTTTATTATACTTGGTTAAAAATAAATAAGATACTTATTCTGGAAATTATGTCTTCTCTTACGTTTAATATTTAAATTACCGGAAAAGGAAAAATATATTTCAATTTTTTTTCTCAATAAGATAAAAGTGAAGGAATAAAAATATATCAAAACCTTACAGTAGAAACAGTGTTAACTGACTCGATGAAAACAACGGATTTAAATACGAATTGAATCCTGATTTGGGATTTAACAAGGTAGGTGTTTCCATGAATAAGTATTGAATCCGTATTCAATACGAAATAAAAAAAAAAAAACTTTTTCTTGGTTACTTTTGGTAAAGGTTATAAATACTTTTATAACCATGTTTTTTATTACGTACTTTGACTACAGTTTCTACAAAAATACGCTAGGCGTGCTCACACCCTCGCTCTGCGCATGTCAGGATCGAGGTCACGCGTTTTCATGCAACTCGATCCAGATACGATCCCAGAATTTAGTGTATCGTATCGGGATCGGTAACGTATTGAATCTAGGTTTCCATGGACACTTTGGATTAAAAAACTGTATTCAACCCGTTTTCAATCCGTATTTAAACATTATGAAAACGTAGTTTATTAGTTTTAATTAAATGCTTTTCTTGTTCTTCTTGAACTTGCATCCCAATAATATGGAACTAAGTATACTGAGTTGAAACAAAATAGTCTATCTTAATAGATTCTATGAGCTGCAGGAGAGAACATATAGTGCTGTTCCAACAAATGATGTCAAGATGCTGTTGAACGCAAAAGTGGGAAGAGAAGCCCAGTTCAGACCGCATATTGGAAGCCAGAGCGCTCATGAAGAATGTAATGATAATGGACTACGGCTTGTGGACTTTGCGATAGGTAGAAATATGAAAATAAGCAGCACATTTTTCCCCCATTCAAATTCACAAAACGACGCGAAGTGAGTAGTAACCAAATAGACCATGTGTTAATAGATCGATGGCATGGATCGGATATAATGGACGTAAGAACACACCCAGGGGCGGATGTGGATTCAGATCACATGCTTTTACGAGTTAAATCAGACAAAGGCTATCAAAGACTCACCAAGTAAGAGCAGAAAAGAAGCGGAAAATAGCAGTGACGCCATTAATTACTGATGAAAGGGTAAGAGAGCGCTTTCAAGAAGTTCTGACGGAGGCTATAAAATGGCCGGACATAAACACAGGTATAGAATAACTTTGGTTAAAAGTAAAAAATGGCAAGAGAAGCACAGCAGACTTGGCTATGAAGAAAAGAAAAAGAGACCAGATTGGTTCAATGAGGAATGCCAGAATGCTTTGGAGGAACGGCAGAAAGCGAGAGCCAGAAAGTTAGAGAGTCAAACCCGAGCAACGCTGCAAAAGTTCTCAGAAGAGAGGAAGAAGGTAAGAATATTGTGCAGGAGAAAGAAACAAGAAAGAGAGTGTTTGAGAAAGAGCAGTTTAAAGGGTTAGAGGAGTGCAGGAACCGCAGTGAAAAGAGGCAGATGTATGCTGAGTTTAAGGGAATAAGGAAAGGATTCCAACCTAAGGATTCCTTTGTGCAGAGACAAAGAAGGGAATCTCCTAGGGGATGATCAAGCTGTACTTAAAAGGTGGATGGAGTACTTTAATGAATTGCTTAAGAGTATGCAAGATGGCATTCCCAAGATGGCATTCCCTTCACCGATGTTGAGGACTATATAGACATCCCAACACCAACAAGTGAAGACCTGAAGAATATATTAAAGAAAATAGGTAACCAAAAGGCACCACGGGAAGAAGTATATCGGCGGAGACCATTAAATATGGTGGGGATACGCTGATAGACGAGTTGGTAAAGTTATTCACAACAATATGGAAGGAGGAGGTAATGCCAGCGGAATGGAAGATGTCGATAATTGTACCACTTTACAAAAAAGGTGACAGAATTATATGTAGTAATTACAGGGGTAATTAGGTAATATCCTTACTTAACACAGGATACAAAGTGCTATCGAAGAAACAAAGCTAAAACCGTACGTAAAAGCAGTTTTGGGCGAATACCAGTGTGGATTTCGAGAGAGCCGGGCAACGACGGACCAGATGTTTACGCTAAGAGAAATACTTGAAAATTTTACGAATATAATATCACAGTTCATCAACTATTCGTGGATTTCCGAGCAGCTTACGACAGTATTTACAGGAGAAAGCTGTACTGCATAATGCAGGGGTTCGGAATTCCATCGAAACTTAATAGGCTGGTGAAGATGACATTGGCGGAGACACGCAATAAAATACGCATGCAAGGGAATCTGTCCGAAGAATTTGAATACGGCAGAGGTCTGAAGCAAGGAGACTCTATCAACACTCCTTTTTAACATTGCCTTGGAGGCGGTGATAAGGAGGCTACCCAATAACTCGGGAGGCTCTTTGTTCAACCATACAAGTCAAAATTAATATGCTTGCAAGAAAACCCAGTGTGCTGAAGGAGAATCTGGACACCTTGAAAGAGGAGGCCAGTAAAGTGGGGCTGGAAATCAGCCAAGACAAGACCAAGTACATGATCAACAGCCGGAACAAAACCAGATGGAGGAATAACCAGGAATTTTATGGGTACCAGAGGGTCAAAGAATTTAAATACTTAGGCGGGGTAATTACTGAAGATAATGAAGTTTCAGAGGAGATAAAAGCACGAATAGCGGAGGGGAATAGGTGCTATTACAGTTTCATCAAGCTGCTAAGGTCGTCTTTAGTGACAAGACAGTTGAAACTTATGGTATACAAAACCATTATCACGCCGGTAGTTACATATGGCTCAGAAACGTGGACCCTGACAAAGAAGGATAGAAAACTAATACGTTCGTGGGAGCGAAAAGTGCTTAGAAAGATATTTGAGGCTGTGAACGATGAGAATGATTGGCGCATTAGAACTAATGAGGAGTTCATAAATCAGAGAATCAAAAATCGGAGAATCATAAATGATATTAGTTGGCTTGGACACGTACAGCGAATGGACGATCAAAGAGTTCCAAAGAAAGCAATGAATACGACACCAGATGGATACCAACCAGTGTGACGCCCAAGGAAACGATGGTTAGAGGATGTGGAGGAGGACCTTCGGAAACTGAAGGTGAGTAACTGGAGAGGAATGGCGCTGTCACGAGACGACTGGAAGACAGAGGTGGTTGCTGAGGGCAAGGTCCTTCAAGAGCTTTAGCGCCAGGATGAGTAAGCAAGTAAGTAATAATAACTGTACAATAAAAGTTAGAAATCGATTGCAAGATTTGTACTGGTTAAAAATCAATTCACGAAGAGAAATTTACTGTGGTGACACATCTTCAATATTTAGTAGTCTTTGTTTGCAGACTGCAAATTTCCTTCGAGCACCATTACAGCTGTTTTATTGTGCCATACTGACTGCCCAGTTTATAAAATTCCTTGTCCTGCATAGAAATAATAACCGCCTACACATTCTGCGCTCACTTCGCCACAGCCTCTGTCAACATCAGGAATTCGCAGCCGCACATTATCCCCAACACGACCATCCGGAAATTTTAAATCGGATATTTTTAACATTCTTTTAGCCTGACTGTCAAAGCCAGATTTTGCTTTCTGTCTGTTTTCATGAAATCGAGTTTTTGGTTGACAATGATCTATTTCCGTGTTTACATTATCGTTCACTGATTTAATTACAACACTTCCAGGATAGCAAATGTCAGTAAGCTCAGATTCTTTTAGATTGTTATTTGACACGATAACAAATAGCATTTCTAGTTGGAGACCTCCTGTTGCAATCTTTTGGCTCAGTCTCAGAGGTAGTCTGAGGATTATCTTTGTATATCATTACGAATTCACTATCTACTTGAGATTCACCAAAATGAATGTTATTAACGTCAGAAGAGTTCACTACAATTGGGTAGTTATTTTTATTATTGGCTTCCTCTGGCACATCTAGTAGTTCTTATGTAACTAGTGCATTAATATTATGGTTAAGAGCGTCAGTAGCAGTTTGGACTACGTTAACAACGTTTTGCAACAGCTCCTCTGATTCGATGTCATTAATTTTGTCAGCAGGTATAGGTTTGAAGATTTTAATCCTATTTTTTACCCTAGTGCCAAACATGGATTCGAAAGTGTTAGTTTGATTCCTTCATGAAAACTTGTGTTTTTCATAAATTGCACAAATTTAAACCCAGTAGACCAAAAGGACGATCCATTTTCTTTCATCCAGGACGATCCATTTTCTTTCATCCAAGACGATAACATCTTTTCGATGTCCTAATTAGCAACAAAACCTGTATATAATCTTTCTTTCATGTCTTCCGACTAAAACAGTTGATCGTTTGGAACGATTACATCATTATAGCTAATGTCGACATTAACTGATAACACTGTGGTTAAAAGCGAAAATGAAGATTGAAATTTCAAAATTTTCCGACTTCAACCCAAATCCCTTCGTTAATGTCGACATTAACAAATTTCTATCTTTAACGGTAACAATAATGGCTTAAATTGTTATGCATCGAATATATTAATAGAATACTGTAAATAAATATTATAAGAACTAAAATTTAATGGTGAAATATAATTAATGTATACATAAATAAATTAAAAAGCGACAATAGAATTTACATTGCCCAGTTTAGTCATAGGTTTGATTTAACAACTAATATTTTGAGTAAGATTGCTATTTTAGGCATAGAGTCTCGGTCCAACATGATAAATGTAACATTAGTCTAAAATAGACAATATTTCCAAGACAATATTTTTGGCTACAATATATTAGCCATCAACTTCTCGATGTCACTAAATATCTAAAAATATTTTAAGAGATCAAAGATACGATAAATCATTAAGTGAGGAGTAGAGATGGAAATTTTAGCCACGGAACGACAATCCTCGTTCTTGAGGTTAAGTTTTATCCTACTCTAATCTTACCGGTAGAATGAATTCGATCTTAACTATTAGAGGTTTGAAACCTTGTAGGTGTTTAAAATGTGTTCAAAGAGCGGTAAAGATGCCAATCAACATATGAATGCATTTATTTTCGTATGCAACTTGCTTCGTTATACAAGGCCAGCTAGAAAAACAATAAATGATACATCCTTCTTGACGTTTATTTTAAAACAATTTTAATTCTAATCACCTATTAAAAAAAATAACTATATAAAGGGTAAAATATTTTGTGGGTCCTTCAAAAAAGGGATACTAAAATAACATAAACTACTTGAAATGCAACCTTCTTATACACGAAATAGTAATAGAAATCGTATGGACGATAGTCTAAAGGAGACTCTAGACTCTAGACGGTCAATCGATTGACGCCCGCTTCAATCAACCCATCAATCGACCCTTAAATATTTTGATCAAAACTAATTTGTAGTAGCGGTTCCATAATGGAAGGTAGTATTTCCTTTTTTTGCGAGGCTTTTTTGAACTAATATTGAACTTGTAATATTGTGCTTTTTTGTGAAGCTACGTTTTCGTGGCTAATCAAATATAGTGTGTACCTACATACCATCCATTAAAACAATGGTTTAAAATCCAGATTTATTGTACCTTGCCTTAACTTTTGTTGCCCTCAAGCTGAAGAAACAGAACATTACGGTGGTCAAAGGAATGGCATAAATTGATAAATCGTTCAGTGAACATTATTTACCCAACGTTCTGCGCGAAACGGAACCAGAAGCCAGAAAAAAAAAAAAAATCCTTAGAATGAACCAAGAAAGTTTTGATTTTTTATTAGAGTTAGAGCAGCCCAAAATAGAAAAAAGAACACTAATATGAGTAAAGCGACTCCTGCAACTAAGAGACTCATCAGGTAACTAGCATCTAGGATGGATTTGGAAGACCTGATATTCAATATTCATGTGGGAACTGAACTAAATGAGGGAACGATTGATCAAAACCCTCCTAAACGGTCAAGCGCCCTTCGATCACTTGCGTAAATCCAACTTCCGTCAATTTCCAGCAATGACTGCCTCAAGCGTCAGACGGTCAATCATGCTTGACTTAATTAATTGACGCAACCTTTCAATCAAATTGAGTGACCGTCTAGGGCCAACTTAAAGATGTAAATACCTTCCACGAGAACTGATTTACGTTACTGTAAAGATCTGATTGATTCTAAAAATTTGATAGGCAAATTCGCCTGTACTTAATGGCTAGTAAATTTTTCTGGGAATGTTAATTAAAACGTGTTTTACCAGTATTATATTTATATTGAATTGAATAAAATCGACAGCCAAATGTATTCTACTTTTATATTAAGAAAAAAGACGTTGCGTTGCAAAACGCCACAACAATCGAAGGTGTTAAAAATAAGAGCATCAACTTGAGCATCATTCTTGAACGAAATTTGGCTCAGTTGTAGGGACTCATTTGTTTTCTTATATTCCACTAGTGAACACACTCTTTCAATGTAATCTAGTCATAGGTCAGTCTCATCTCAAACAAAAAACCAGAAGCTAGAAGTATATAGACTTACTCTAATGTTTCACCTTCCTAACTAATTTCTTGTTTTTACTTATTTAACTATTTTTTCCCCTTTTAAGCTTTGATCGAATGCTTAAGTGCTTTCCCTTAAGTATTTCTACTTGTCTCGTTGGCACTAAAAATGACCAGTACCTATATGTTGAAAGCCCTCCTTGTACAATAGTTTCTTTTAGTGGAGTATGTCAGCTATGATGATGTGATCGTTCCAAACGATCACATCACGAAATTTTTCTAGGCCTCCGATTTCAAAAATTCTAATACAGAAATCCGTTTCAGACATCAGGGAACATTTTTTTGGTTCCGGGAATGTTTGTATTTTGGATGGTAGGCCACAATTAGCCCATTGTTGGTCACATATTAGTTTCAACCTTCTGCACCCATTTGTTTCTCTTCCACATGCCCAATAACAAACATTTATTTACATTTATATCTTCAAAAGTGCATATCTGATTTTTATGAAATTTGGATGGTTTGTCGAAACTAGCCGCAAATAGCCAATAGCCACAGATTAATTTCAACCGTTTGCACTTTCTAAATTTTGATAAATGAATACTTTAATTATGTAAACAATCAAAATAATTTAGACAAATTTAAAAAAGGGGGAAAATTAAATGAATTTGTAATTAATAAGTTATAAAAGTATAAAATCATTCAATTATACGAAATAGGACGCGGGGTAGCTATATGCCACACTTATTGGCAGACTATTTTTATATCTGTCAAAATGGTTTTGCTTTTTACGTAAATTAAAGTATCAATATGGCAATATTTAAAAAGAGCGCATACGATTGAAATTAATCCTGGGCTACCTGCGGGCAACTTAATACAACTATCCAAATTTTTTTAAAAAATCAGAAAACTGCCTTTGAAGATGTAGATATAAATAAATATATGATTGAGCAAATGCAAAATGGAATTTTTGAAATCGGAGACATAAAATTACGTTAAAACTCGGAAACAAATGGAAATTTAATTTAAGTCTGTATACTTAAAAGTATTTTTTAAGAAATATGTAAAGCTGCATCCTAAAGTTAAAAGCATCAGAATGTAAATACATTTTAAAAAAATCGGACGCGGGCATCTTGGAACTTTTTATTTACCAAATAATTCCAAAATGGCGGCAGATGAGTTTAAATATGGAGGACTTATTTATCTCACAATTGGTATAATTAGTGCAAATTTAAACCCAATCGGCGAAATAAAGGGTAGTTCAAAAATTATGTAGCGTCAAATTTTCAAAGTTCAAATAACGATATTTTCAAAAGGGCAGATTTAAAAACGAAATTCAGTAAAAATGTTTGTCTCATAAATATGTTTGCATTTTTCTGACTCAGCAAAATGGGTTAGTGTCACAAAATATGATTTTCCGGGCAACACAACTACATAAAGAGACCGATTTTTATACCAAGCTTTCAATTTTTTGCAGGCAATTTTTGCCTCTAGCTTAAAAAATGTGGGAGTTATGCGTGACACAAACAGAAATCCAGCTAAAAACCACTCAAATGGTCTTTAAAACACCTAAAACGAATAATTCCGTTAAAATCTCGGTTCCGGGATTTTAGGGTAAAAACAATATTTTTCCTTTAGATAAGGAAGAGTGAAAATTTAGTCAATACCCGTAGATCGTTGTTATAAAGGGAAAAAAATTCAAATTAAAACAAGCTAGGAGGTAAAGCAAAGTATCACATTAAAAAATAACGATCTAATACTCTAATACGACGGAACCCCATTTATTAGATGTAATCTAATATTAAGCTGATAAATTCTCGGAACAGACCATTATCTTCACATGTCAAGCGAAACTTTTTTTTCATTTGAGAACAAGATTCGTCCATTAGTCCAGTAAATGGAGAAACTTTACTTTTAAACTCTAAAAGTTAATTACAGTCGGCAGGTTAATCAGAAAGCTACGGACGATTACCTCTTGTTAGATAGTTATTTATTGATAGTGTATTTTTTCAAACATGCTGAATCTGAAATAACATAAATGAAATGATGGAAGGCATTAAAGCAAGTTGATAACATTTAAAAAACACGATAGGATACAATTTCAATACAAAAGTAAAGGAAATCCATTTCCTTAACGCATTAAAATAATTAAAGTAATAACTTAACAGTAGTATTGTGACAAGCAATGACACATTGTATTAATAAAATAGTGAGTTCGATAGAAGTCAGCAACGATGGCAGGCGGAGAGATGTGTAATATTGTGACAAATAATGTCACTTTTTATTGTCAATTGTATTAATAAAATAGTGAGTTTTCCAAGTTATTACATTAACTATAGTTTTTATTCTTTATTTTTTTCTTTCGAACACACAATTACTTTTTACTATATTACCACTGGTGTAAAGGTAAAGGTAAAAGCCCCCATACACGGTCAAAATGTTTGCGCAAACATTTTGACTGTGTATGGGGCTGTTTGATGTTTGCGCTAACATGTACGGCCTAAATTTGCCCCACATCAGGTTTGCGCAAACACCATGATTGCGCAAAATGTTTGATCGTGTATGGAGACGCTAATAGAGGTAAACCCAAATCTATTCAAGCTCTGGGTCCATTCCCTAACAGCAAACCTAGCTAATTACCATTGGGAGTACAACTAGTTTGAAGTGATAATTTATTTTGATGTAACTTCGATTTAACATTCCGACACTCAATAAAATTGAAGATCCTTCCAATATTAAACTTTTTACTCAATTTTGACCCTAATAGTCCACAGGCCACCATAAGAAGTGAGTCGCTGATTGATAAAGTTTTCTTACCTTATGGAATCGCTTATTTATGCCTTGTCCACCGATGAATTGGGTATATGGCAACTGGGCGCTGGGCCATTTCTTTTTTGTTGACATGCCAAACTTGCCCTTCTGCAGGAACATTGAAAAGAGATAGATAAAGTTTTGATTTTCACAGGATCGTTTAATTAAATTATTTCAAAAACAGTGGTGAAGGTGGCCACCGATACGAGTGGGCCGTTTTCTTTTCAACGTCCCCGCAGAGCGATATGTTTGGGGCGGTGGACACCCGAAACGGCCCACTCTTATCGGTGGCCACGTGTACCACTGTTTTTTAAATAATTTAATTAAACGATCCTGTGAAAATCAAAACTTTATCTATCTCTTTTCAATGTTCCCGCAGAAGGGCAAGTTTGGCATGTCAACAAAAAAGAAATGGCCCAGCGCCCAGTTGCCATATACCCAATTCATCGGTGGACACGGCATAAATAAGCGATTCCATAAGGTAAGAAAACTTTATCTATCAGCGACTCACTTCTTATGGTGGCCTGTGGACTATAATGTAAAGAAATTACACCCATAATTCTTCAATCATAAACCAAAATCACACTACATACTCTCTTACAGCGTTTCCCAACCTTTTTGATGCCGCGACCCTATACATTTGTCCTAAACATTTTCGCGACCCTACCTTATAAATATGGTGTATTTCATATTGCATACCCTAAAGCCGAGGCCACACATTGGCCGACATTTGCCAAATACCTTCCAAGGTTCCAAGTGTGGCCGCTCTACCATTGTCAAATATCGTCAAATGTTTGAGTTTGGAAGGTATTGGAAGGTTGGTCGAAGAGAACGACCAACCTTCCAATATCCAATACCGATACAAAGGAGCCGCCTTCCTTTCCCCAACACCCAAAACGTCTGGCCACGTATTGGTCAAATATTCTACAACATCACGCACATAATATAGAATATATAATATGGATGTATTATCGTATATCATTAAAAATAATCGAATTATTCTATAGAAATTATTTAATTAAATGTATATTAATATAGATTACATTAAATAAGTAGAAATTAATTATAGAAATAATTATTCTATAGAAATTAATTAATTAAATGTATATTAATATAGATACATTAAATAAATGTATTAAATTATTATATACAATAAATTAAATTTTTTATGCAATTATAATTCATCATAAAATTGAAAGTAATCATGATTTTAATTCAATCATGCCTGTTTATAAATAAATTATTAGTGATATATATACGAGTTACATTCTATCGAGAACTTTTAGATGCTGATTGGAAAACCCTTTTGCTTAAGTATTTTCCTTTTTTATCATTAAAAGGAAACTAACTTCCAATTTTGAATGTTCTAGACCAATAAGTTGCGCAGATGTTTATGACTGAATTAATGCAATTATTTTTTATCTTTTTAAAAATTAAATTAATGTTTTTGTTTAATTTAATAACCGCGGGCTGCATCCAGCCAACGAAACTGATAAAGATGATATTATGTGAGCTGATGAGAGTGTTAAAATACCTACAGCAATATTATTATTTCAACTCTCACGGGCGCTGGAGAATCCTCGTAGTGTGTATTGGAATCAAATATTGGCCAAGGAACATTGGGCCAATGTGTGGCCAGCCTAGTCACTGGTGAGTCATTGCAGCAGTGGGAGGCAAATGTTGGAATCAAATATTTGTGAATGGGTCTATTGCCAAAGGTCGGCCAAGTGTGGCCCAGGCTTAAGGATTGCAGGCATGGCCCAACTTCAACTAAAATCATTACAGGAAAAATCATTTATATAATTATGTATAAAGAAATTAATACAATTGTCGAAATGTACAAGAACAGTATTAAATTAACCAACTATGATCAAATCTGATACAAATTAGGAAATTTTGAAGAACCCCTGACAATATTAAATCAAATTTAAGGCAATCTTCAGTTATAAAAAGAATATAAAATTGATAAAAGACAGTTTAGTTGAGCAATATAAGGAGTAAAACGACCAGACTAATAATGAACAACGGGAAGAAGAGAGTACTTTTGACGTAGAAGAATGGGCCCTGAGGGTTCATGCAAAAAAAAAGAAGAAAAAAAGAGCAAAGAAAGCAATAATTGAACCATGCTGGAGAGGAAGGAAAGACTAGTTTGAACCCCACAACATTCGAGCCACTTGTAGAGAAACCTGAGTCCATATTGGGACGAAGCCAGAATCCTCTGCCAGCATAAGACCTTAATATCCTGAATTTCCCAGCCCACAACATAGCCCCGACAAAGCAGCCATTGTAGGGAGCCATTCTTCATCTTCCATGATTCCTTTAACTCCTTCTATCCCAAGCAAGAAAAGGTAAAGTAATATTTAGAGATAGCCAAAACTACGCGTAACTCTGCTAATAAATTTTAACCGACGATTTTAAGTGATTACCTTTTATATTACATTTTTTATTTTTAACACACCCAATTCCATTTTAAACAAACCGTTACAAAGTTATTCATAATGTTCCTGCAAAATATAATTAATGATTATAAACTAAACATTTGAGCCGATTAATACTTATAAAAGAACCTTAAAATAATACCAGAAAAGTTAGGGGGAATATTGCAGCAGATCATAATCAAAAGACTAACACAGATAACTCCTACGAGTACTAATGATAAGAACTTTATTCAGTTATACAGCTCTTTTAATTGAGCCATGATATTGCGTTTAATGAATAAGATTAAACAATAAATTAACAAATAAAATTAGAAGCATTTTTTTGAGTTTTTACTTTCAGCGGAGGTGAATTACAAACATTAAATACATATTTACAAACATATGTATTTGTTTTTAAACATATAAAATCATCAAATGTACGTATTTATGGATCTCTGTCACCTTAGCATAGCTGCTTCTCTTAAAAATATTTAATACATAATAGAAAAAGCTATTATCATAATATTTTGTTAAGACCTAAAAATATCAAAATTAAGTCCTTTTTGAAATTAAAGCGATATCTCTTCCCTTCAGTGGCAGTTAAAAAAAAAAATCTAACCTTATCCTATCTTATTCCACAATAGTTGGTGAAAACACTACAAGTATACCTATCTATAAAAAGACATTATAAACAAAAACTGCTTATAATAATTCACCCCACTAACTTATTTAAAGAAAAGAAATTCTATTTAGTTGTCAACACAAATAAAGAGATATACTCGTATAGTTTTCGTGTTCAAAAAGTACAATCGTATGTAGATCCAGATCGTTTATAAGCGGCCGGGCCGGACTCCGGGCTGGGCTGAGGGCAACAGCCCCGGCCTCGGTAGTACGAAGGCTCTCTCCCTTATCTCCCACTCCCGGCGAGATATTAGCGGCGTTGGGGCAGAGCCCTAGCTGGCCGACCTTCCAAGGTTCCAAGTAATGCCGCTCTAACATTGGCAAATATCGTCAAATGTTTGAGTAGGGACCAACCTTCCAATCACTCGACGTGCGAGACAGAATAAAGGCGGATCCACACATGCGGGAGAAACCGAGCGCCTCTAGTCACGAGTAGTGTGACTAGAAGCTAAATACCACGAAAATGTTTATGCTTGAAGGTTATAGTCATGTTATAGTTGAACTGAACAACAACAGGTTATAAAAATAGCTTCTTTTATTTACCGTATCTGTTTTAAGTTTTTGTTTCTTTTTCTTTAGCAAATTTTCATTGGAGTAATTTACTAATATACCTAGTGCCATATATATATATATATATATATATATATATATATATATATATATATATATATATATATATATATATACTAGCTGAATACCCGTGCTTCGCTACGGGGTGTTTTATTTTCAATTTAATGGATTTATAAACTACCATCAAGAAACATTTAAATTATTTTAAATGTTAATAAAATAGATGAATTGATGTACTAAAATATTATTTATGTATTAATATGTTTTATTCAATAAAGGTATTTAAAAAAAATAATAATAAATTAATGAATAAATACAAAATTTTAGCCCAATCGGATAAATGTACAGATACAACAATTATTAGTTTTTTATACATATATATAGATATATTTTTCCATTTTACTCCCCTAAATGTACATAACAATAATTGTACAGCACTTTTAAAGAGCTATTCAACGGTATGCATCGTGAAGGGTTTTCATTACTTTGACATTTGTACCCCGTACCCCTGTGAACCAAAATCAAAATTTCTAAAATGCATGAAGTCAGTGACCTTCCCCTTGCTTTGAAGGTCAAGGGTGCAAATTTTCATTGAAATCGGAATAAAATGGTAGATTTGAATAAAGAACACCCACACACGCGCCAGTTCCCGCACGCGCGCACACACACTTACTTTGACATTTCGGTTTTACCCCTCTCCTAAATGAAAATAATGACAAAAACGTACATTACAATTACTTTTCTCTTAAAGAGCCTTTCAACGATATGCATCATAAAGGGTACCTATCAATTACTTTGACATTTGTACCCCGTACTCCTGTTTACCAACATTTTAACTTTATAATCTCATGTAAGCAGTACACTCATAGACACTCTTCATTTATATAAGATGTAGTTATACACGTTTTTCCATTTTACCCCCTCCTAAATGAAAATATGACAAAACTGTACATAACAACAATTACTGTACTTTTAAAGAGCTTTTCAACGATATGCATCATTAAAAGTATTCATTACTTTGACATTTGTACCCCGTACCCCTGGGTACAAAAATAAAAATTTCTCAAAATCCTTTCTTAGTGGATGCCTATGATATGAACCGAGTATATCCTCAAAATTTCAAGTCTCTCGGTTAAGCAGATTTTGCTGTGCGTTGATTCTATGTCAGTCAGTCAATCAGGACATTGCCACTTATATTATATATATATATATATATATATATATATATATATATATATATATATATATATATATATATATATATATTTGTTTTAATAAAAAGAAATATTATGACTATAATGATCCCTTTTAAGTAATTTTAATTTTTTTTAAAAAAAGATCAACAGGGATAATAAATTATTAAAAATGTTTCAATACATCCTGGCTATATTTCGACCTTCTCCTTAGGTCATCTTCAAGCCTCATATGGTTCCTGATTAAAAACAATCAACAATTCCATTTCAAGATATAAACTAAAAAAAAAAAAATAATTAACTAAAAAAACGAAAAAAACATGTCTGTTATCATAATAATGATGGTCTTTTCGATGTATTTATATGGTTGTAGTCCGTTTCAGTGGCAATAAAATACTTAATTAGAAGTTTGTTTATGTGTTTTGAGAATATCAGACCCATAGGATAGTTCAAAGTAAGCTTTTTAGCATTTTAAAAAACACTATCAATAGGGTACTACCTAAACAATACAGTGTGGCCTACGGACCCTCGCTGTGTGAAAAAATAAAATTAACTGAAATAATAAAATGAACTACTTCTATTCGAGGAGATAAAGAAGAAATGAAATCATTAATTTATTAATCATATTACAAAACGGGTAAAATATTAAAACATTAAAATATTTTTAAATTGTAATATTCGAAATCATGCAAAGATTTTTTCTTCCTTGTGAAAAAATGTAAAGCTAGGTTCCCAGGTGAGATGAAGAGGTAGAAACGGTTAATTTCCATAGGTACATACATAAATAACGGAGCTGAGATAAGATAATTTAAACATAAGCAAAGCATGTAGATAAGATAGTACTCTATCTCTGCCCAAGCCAGGTAAACAAGTCATTTCATTTCAGGTGTCACAAGCATGAAACTTATCATACACAACCTAAGTTATAAAATGAGTTAGTACTCGACAGAATTAGATAATATTAGAAAACTTAAAAGAGAAATAATTACTATATTTATATAATTACTAATTCTTAAGTTAAATACCTTCAACTTTTTGTACTGATTACAAGTATAAAATTGAAAATTTGAATACAATTTTAAATAAAATTGTCTAATAATTATTTATTGAAATCACATATATCAAAAACTGAGAGAAAATGCCTTTGAAATTAGATAATAGACTTATGTTTCTTATCAGATTTAATCATTATATTATTCCTTCACCGACACCATCTCTTTTAAACTTTGTTTATCCCTAACACTGAATGGTGACCGTAATTTGTGATAAAAAGCTGTCAGCGCACTAAAATTAATTAAGCTGCCATGGTAAAATTTACTAATTTAAATTTAATTTACAGCAACCAGCTAAACAAAATCTTTCGAGAGAACAAAAATAATTGTTGGAAATGCCTAAAACATTCTGGTTTAAGTAAACTTATTTCTATAAACTCATTCACAGAATGACGTAAAAATGATGAGGTACAATTTATAAACGTCTGTCAACTTAAAGAGTTTAACTTCAATCTGGTGAAAAAAGCAAACAAATAAACAGGTCAAGTGTGTGCTAGTCAGCACACAGCGAGGGTCCGTAGGCCACTACACTGTATAGTTTAAGTAGTACCCAATTGATGGTGTTTTTAAAATGCTAAAAAGCTTACTTTGAACTATCCTATGGGTCTGATATTCTTAAAACACATAAACAAACTTCCGATAAAGTATTTTTTTGCTACTGAACCGGACTTCAACCATATAAATACATCGAAAATACCATAATTATAAAAAACGTATTTTGTTAATAAAAAATAAAATAATATTTTTTTCGAAATTTCCAAAAAGTGATATCTTTACTTTTGGTCGAAGAATGTTCAGGAATTTTTTCAGATTTTTTGCACTTCACATAAGCGAGATAGAGTGGGGGGACACGTTTCACACCCGCTTCAAACTCGCCTACGCTCGCCCTATCAAAGTTATAACCAAAGAATTATATATTTTTGTAATCAGCTCGACGTACCCTTTCATATGATACCCCTCACGATGTAAAAAAAAAAAAAATTAAACATTTTTGACCCTTAAGTTTTTTTACCCTAGTTTTTTTTAAAAATATTTTTTTTAAGTCGCTATATTTTTAAAATATGTGGGTAGGTACAAGACACATACATGCCAAATTTCAAAGTGATCGGACGAAAGGTGTAGCCGTGAGAGCAGGCGACTGGACGGACGGACAGACACACGCAGGAAAATATAAGGGTCCTTGGTTTTGCCTACGGACCTTAACAGACTAATATATAAATGTATAACAATTATATTTCAGGTAAGATCTAAGCCTCAGCAAGTGAGGTTAAAAGAATCAGTTCAACCTATTCTAAAGTAATTCATTATTTCCGATAACGATAACATGCCAAAGTAATAGAAAGCCTTATGCTTAGAGATGTATTACGAAATTAACGAAAAAGCAGCATAAAATTAAATTAGATCATGTAAAGGCTAGGCGCACACTGGAGACAAAACAGTCTGCAGAATTTTACGCCTTGCCAAAAAATCGAAACAATTTTGACAGCTTAAAAAAGCGGGGAAAACCATCAAATAAAGTAGACAATAATGGCTTGTAAAAGCATAAAATCAATAAAGTACGTGATATGTTGCGAGGAAGCTATGTGCCACACCAATTGGCAGTCTATTTTTAAATAATTTGTTGTATCAATTTATGAAATAATTACATTATTATTTTTTTTTTTTTTTGGCCTTTGGCAGTTGAAGTTAAATTTTGATTAAAAATAAACAATTTTGACTGATTCGATGAACAACATAAAATTAAACTTACGGATATTTTGTGTTCTTTTTCGGGGTCTCCTATTCTATTCTCGGGTTAAATATTATATATTTTTATATGTTTACAAAACACCACTGAGTCAATATTCAAGTCACAAAAATAAAACTATTTCAAAAACTACGGTAGCCACAGAGTTATCAAGCTAATCATATGACCTTACCTTTTTAGCATTCAATTCTATGATCCTAAATTATGGATAGAATGACTTTAGGTAAAAAAAAAATCGGACGCGGGGGGGGGGACTTTTCCTTACTTAACCATTCTAAAATGGTGGCAGATATTAATTTAAAAGATGAAGGACTTAGTTATCTTATAGCAGGGTATGATTGGTAAACATTTCAGCTCAATAGGGAAAAAGTTCCAAATTTATTTAGTGTTAAATTTTTATCTTTCAAGTCGATATTTTCAAAATGGCGGCAGATATATAAATGGAATTCAGTGAAAATGTATTTTTTATAGAGAGGTATTAGTGAAAATAGCGCAAACGCAATTTGAACTCTTTAGCTTGAAAACTTTGAGGGTTATGCGTGACACAGAAAGACATCCAGCTAAAAACCACTCAAATCGTCTTGAAAACACCAAAAACGGGAAATTCTGTTGAAATCTCAGTTTCAAATTTGGGTGAAAACAAAACTATTCCTTTAGGCAAGGGAAAGTAAAAATTAAACCTATTTTCTAAGATGGTGGTCATATTTCCCCTTAGAACTTCCAGGACTTCAATGAACAATAAATGAACAACTATGCTAAATATCCAAACTTTCCGATTTAGTTTCACACTGTATACCCAAATAATAGCTTCGAATAATGATTGTTTATGGTATTTTTTTTTTACTTGAGCATCCCCCTATATTTTTTCTAAATAGTTATTTAGCCAAAGGAACATATACAGAGTAATATATATTCCTTAGTCTAAATTAGTTTTAAGAAAAAGGGATATTTAGTCCAAAGTACCTTGGGATAAAGGAGTATCACACTTGTATATATAAATGTAATAAGATCCCTTGGTCTAATTAACTATTACGACAAAGGAATACTTAATATACACTATAAGAAAACTGTAGAGCCCCATTGTGCTACAGTTTTCTGAATAAGATTTAGTCTTACCCGTGATGACTCGATTTTAAAATAGCGTTATAAAACTGTCCCAGGAGTCTGAATGTCTTAGACAAACACATAAACCTTTGAGATTTGTAGGGCAGACTATTGTTTAAAACCAGGGGGGGGGGGGCTAAAGTAAATAAGTGCCATGGTTATAATGAGGCTTAAAATTTGTTTGTTTTGAATAGTCTCAGGGTGGCAGGAGAACAAAATATGTTTCAAGTCTTGATTTCTTAAAATTTCCCCCCATAAAATTAGCACCACAATACGTGGCTAAAATAAGAGGAGGGGCTTGCACCATATCATCCATGTAGGGCCCACGTCCCTAAATCCGGCCCTAATTAAAGCAATATCTTTTTAACAATATATTTTCAAGCAGTCATGAGGTTTAAGATATTAATAGTTTTTAATAATTCCAAACAAGCTCTGATGTATTGAAAAAAGTTAATTTAATATGCTTCTGATTACTAAAAAGACAGTACTAATCAGATTGAATAATATAAATAAACACTACTAGTAGCATACTTTGACTTATCGCCTACATCCACTTACAGAATAAACACTACAGGCTACCATGAGCTCTGCGGATATTTTCTATTGATATAACTCGATCGATATTTGGCTATGACTGGAATGATGTATAAATAGTTCTAAGAGGTCTGGACTAGCTGGAGAAGATAACAAGCATAATGGTTTGAGAATGTTCCAGGGCACCTGTACCTAGAGAAGGATGTATATCCGAGGTGTAATGGAGGTTATTTCTGATGCTGGCAGTTGGCAATACTCCCAACGTTTTAAACACTGACTGGGCATCTATAGAAACACAACTTTTCTATTACTTTAAACCTCGACGTCAGTCTTGTTTGCTTACGGCAAATATGAATCCAAACCTTCATATTTATAGCAAGGGTATTTTATAGATTTTAATAATGAAAAACAGAAAACATATTGCAAACAATTTGACTAGTATGTTCAGGCTTTTTCTTGGTTAGGTTAACAAGTTGCTTGGCCGTATACGCAGACTCTATAATATGTATATTAGTTAACCAAGTTCATTATTTTCTTTATAAAAAATATATTTTGTATATTTCTTCCATGGGGAACAGCAAAGCATTCCAAATTAACTTCAAAGACTCAATCCAATCAAGACAAACAATCCTACCCCTTTAATTCGCATTTATACTCGCACAAATGGCGAGGCGAGCGACGAGGAGAATGAGAAGTCAGGTCACTCGTCAATCGCCTCGCCACTCGTGACGCTCGCGGTGGGACCGGTTTTTAAAGGACAAGTTAAACGCTTGTATCTACAAGGCTTTACTACACTCAGCGATTATGTAGACGGTCCGATTCGGGTTGTGGGGACGAACGGACGAATGCCAATTGCGAGTGCATGCGAGCCACAAGAGGGAATGTGTAGATGCGGTATTATAGTCCGCAAAATCGCTAACACACCTTCCTATGTCTCCAACCTAATCCACCACAATGACTAATAGTGACGGAAAAAAAACTGTCTGCTCAGCGGTGAGCGGCAACATATTTCACTCAGACGCTCGACCTTGTCACAGCCGGCCATCGTCTACTTCCATTAAATTCAATGTAAACATAACGTAAGCCTGCCACCCATAGCTCACCGTTCGTATCTTACCCGAAGCCTTATATGACTGTGGTCTCACCTAAGCGATTATAATTTTAAAAAATCACAGGGAAGTACTTGCGTCCAAGTACTTTTTAGGGTTTTGTAGATGATTAAGCATACCCGTTATGTAATTATGATTTTTTTTCTTCGATCCTAATAACGACAGGATAAATTACATTTTTTAGGAAATTTTCATCGCTCAACCATACGGTGTAACCATGAATCATTTCAAAATTTTAAGACCAGCCATTATATAAAATTTTGGGGGGGGGGGGGGGGGGGTAATTTTTTTGGGGGTATATTTTGACTTATAAAACCAATAAAGAATTAAAAATATAAAAAAGCAAATATATATTTGTATCCTACTCTTCAGCAGCTTTCATTTGATCCCCAACTCAAAATTTTTAAAAAATAAAATTTTGGGCGCACTCCAAATTTTCGTGCACAAAATTGGTAATTTTTAAAACCTGGGAATGAACTCCCGGAAATATCATCGCCTCACTAAAAGGTATTAGTATGAATTATTTCGAAATTTTAGCACCAGCCGATCTATAGTGGTTGGGGGGGGGGGGCATTTTTTTGGGGTATATTTTTATTTTTTTCCCCTATAAGGAATGCAAATTTTAAAAAAGCATATATATATTTGTGTCCTACTCTTCAGCAGCTTTCATTTAATACCCAACTCAAAATTTTAAAAAAATTAAATTTTGGGCGCACTTCATTTTTTCGCGCCCAAAATTAACAATTTTTGAAAATTTGGGATGAACTCCCGGAATTTTCATCGCCCCACAATAAGATATTAGCATGAATTATTTCAAAATTTTAGCGCCAGCCGATCTATAGTAGTTGGGGGGGGGGGGGGGGGAATTTTTTTTTGGGTATATTTTGATTTATTTAACCAATAAGGAATGCAACATTTAAAAAATCATATATATATTTGTGTCCTACTCTTCAGCAGCCTTCATTTGATACCCTACTCAAAAATTAAAAAAAATATAAATTTTTGAGTTTACCACATTTTTTTCGAATTGTGCATACGCAAATCTAATTATGAACTTCTGTATATTTTTCCTGTGGTTGGGTCAAAAAGTTGCACCAGTGTTTCCAATTTCAGTACTTTCGCTTAAACGGTTCGGGCCCTATGAACCAAAGAGCGACGGACGGACGGACACATCACCCTCGGTATAAGGGTTTTGAGAAGTATCTACAAAATCCTAAAAATAAAATTATATATATATATATATATATATATATATATATATATATATATATATTTTTTAAAACCCATATACTTTAAAAAACGATTTATCTGAATTTTATTAAATTTGGATGGTGGGCCCATTGCCTCTTTCCTCGGGCGCACAAACAAACTTGTTTTTATGAATAACTTTATCCTCACAAGTACCCATCCATTTAAAAAAAAGGGGATAGTATGTTGAAAGTAACCCACAAAATTGCCATATTAATTTCAGTCTGCGCAAATTTAATATTGCTTAAAATATGTATTGCTTAAGTCGAAACAACATCTTTGTTTCTATACTGATCCGATTTGGAAATTTATTTGAATGGTTAGCCGAAAGAAGCCCACCGATGGTTCGCGTTTGCGCAAATTCAATAATGCTGAAAAATAATATCTTATTCAATTCCCAGTAGGGACTGGGAATCGAAGAAGATACAAATCTCATTTAACCATTCATCGAGTATTAGGATGCGAGGAAGCTATGTGCCACACTAATTGGCAGACTATTTCCAGATTAGTTCGATTTTATGTTTAATTTATTAATAATTATGATTAATATCTACAATAAAAATTCAGGATTAATTGGAAAGTTGTCATTCAATATAACTAACTACCTCTTGACAATACCTTCAATGTAACTACTATCTCGTGTAATGGATGGATGGTGTTCGATAAATTAGAAGACAACATGATTATATCACAGAGGTTCTGTGACATTATTGCCTACACTGATTGAAAAGACAAATATGTTTTTGGCCTAAATTTCACTGTTTGTCTAACAGATGAGCTCCAGGTTGTCTAAACATTTGAGAAGAGGGACCTGTCTGTTTTCTAACGTTTGATTTCTTACTGTTTGGCTACTGGCCAGAACCAATAAAATTTATGGCACCTTTGTAAGTGAAGTGGATAAAAGAATCAAAGGAAGATAAAAACGTCTACAGTAATACACAAATTCTACCAAATCAACAACCAGTTTAAGACTTTCAAAAGCTTTATTCAGGTTCTGTAGCTTATTTTACGCCGCCATATGCCGTTTCCATAGTCCGCTCAAGATAAAATAATGTGCCTGAGTAAAGCGGAAAATTGTTTTAAAAATCCTGGTAATTTTTTGTGCCAGTCAAAAAAACGGAATACACATTTATTATTTATAGGTAGCTCCAACTATTTTTTTTAATTTAAATTAAATGATTTCTTAATATTAATTTAGAAAAAAAAATCCACTTTGAACAGGCCAATGAACTAAAACTTTGAACAATACACATTTAATAATGGATCTGGATCTTGGAAAGTGAAAACTGTACTAAAAATCTAAAATAATAAATTATTTAACCAGAATTGAACGTAATCATTATGTAAAAAATATAAATTTAATTTGGAGAATAAACAATTTAACTTTTTCTGGGACTTCACTGCCTAGTAAAATTGCTGAAGCTAATATAATTATTATTTTCATTTTTTAATAATGGATTTTAAATACACGCTAGCTTGCTGCAAAATTCATCTAGGCATTACAAAAATCTATTGTTATTCTTGCAAACTCTTCCTAGGGCTACTAAAAAATCATTCTTTTTGTCCAAATCATCTATTCTAGTAACAATACTTCATTAAAATAATAGTTTATAGTATAAGAACTCACTTCAAAGTAAAAATTCTATACACAAAAAGCTAAAAAAATTAGAACAAGGGGAGGGCTAATGACTGACGCGTTCGATCTCATTATCGGGGGCTTTTCAGAAGGGTTCCTAGAGGATAAGGCCTCGACAAAATCTATTTTTGTCACGTAGGTATTAAAAAATGTAAGACACAAGAAGAAGTTCTGCACATTCTATATGATTGTAAGCTAGAGGATCATCTCATAAAATTGCAGATAATGATTTTTTTTTTTTGCGCCACTCTGCGTATGAAGGGAGAGATACACATGCCTGTAGTTTGCACAAAAACATACCAGCTACTTGCACGTGCATATGAAAAATGGCATGCCTGTAGCTGGCAAGCAAGCAGATAAAAACTTAATAAAAGTTCTTAGTATGCCGGTTACTGGCAAATACTCTCTTTTGGCATGCAAGCTACTTCCCCAATTTGACGGCATGTGTATCTCCACCTTAAATATCTATAAACACAGAGAGTGCAGATCGTTAGAACAGATTTAAACCAATAAATCAATGCAACTGTAAAGAGGAGTATTTCGATCACGAAATAACCAATATTCACAGAAATAATATACATAGAAGTCCTGAGAGCATCTCTTGCTCGAATCGAAGTTGAGGACACTAAACATTAATTTAATTATTAACGTTGCGGATTAAAAATTTTCTTAAGAAGCTGCAAGGATCTAAGTGATATTAAGTAGATCCCATTGACAACTATTGTCCTTGAAGTAAGCTTTGAGGATTAACTAACTTTAAGATAAGTTTAAAACAGCTAGTAGCATCTTCACAAAAATTATAATTATGGTGACCAAAACCACAAGCCAAAATGTTGAGCGATAAGGACGACATATTTTAAGCAGACAGTGTTCAATCTCCAAGCAATACTCTATAGATAGTATCTAATCTTCGAAGTTGTGTTGTAATTCTCTTAGTAGTTTATGGAAATGCATAATTTATAAAGAAATGCTTAATTTTCTTTTCAGCTACAAATTAATTCATGGAATAAAGGATGTTTAATTAAGTTAGAACCTAAAATCTAGACAAGTCAAACCTTTCTTGTTCGATTTTATAGTCTAATCCTAATCCATATCGACGACGTGACACTTTTAATCCCTAACTCCACTTCACCTGAAACCTTTAATCCCTTAATTTACAAATATCATAAACACTAATTCATGGTATTAAGGGCAATATAAATTTTATCCTTCCGAAGCAAAAAAAACTTGGAATACATTATATAAAAAAAAGTTTTATATATATATTATATATATATATATATATATATATATATATATATATATATATATATATATATATAAATTCTCGACCGTAAATATAAACAAAAACAAACTAATCTCAGGTTTCGGTCACAAAACTCGTGACTATGTTACAACCTTCCGTTCAGGGGCCGTAAAACACGGCCCCTGAAGGTTTTAAGTAAAAACCGAAACTTCAGGATTGTAACATAGTAACGATTTATTGTGACCGAAACCTGAGATTAGTTTTTTTTCGGTCGAGAATTTATATATATATACATAAATATATATATATTATATATATATATATAATATATATATAAATATATATATAATATATATATATAATATATATATAATATATATATATATATATATATATATATATATATATATATATATATATATATATATATATATATATATAATGAAGAAAACCCCTACAACTCAACTCGGGGGACAGTCAGGTGGTAAGAAAATAAGAAAAATACAATAATTTTATATGCCAACGTTTCAACAACTTTAAGATGTTGTCATCATCAGGGCAACTGTAACATACATAAACATTGGATTTATTATAAGAAGGCGGCATGGCCAAAGAACAAGAGCCAAACAGAGAACAATATAGATATTTAGTATATATATAGATATTTATAAATGATATATGGTATATATTTCTTTTTTTTTACATTTAAGAAAGTCTAAGAAGTATCAAGTAAATCGGGAAAAGACCAATAATAAACCACTGCAACAAACTACAAAGTACGTAAAAAACCTTATAATAAATGAGAGAAAAATTAAAAAAATTGAAAGGAATACAAATTATTAAAAGAAAATATTTCAGAAAATAAAGAAGGTGGAGGAAAACAGAAGAAGGAAGGTAACATAGAGGAAGGAAAAGAGAGTGGAGCGCTCTAACCCAAGGAAAAGCCTGTCGGATTCAAAACTCCGTGATCCTTCTCCCACCAAATTACAAACTCAGTACAAAGGATAAAATTAAGTTTTAATAACATTAAGTAGGTTATCATAAGGTCTGTTCCGGTCTGACTACCATTCATGTTAGACCGGAAATTACAGCAATTCTCTAACTTTTTAATATGAATCGTTTCCATCTATCTATACCCAAGTTTCTTTTTATTGGCTCCTCTACCACATATGGTGATATTATCCAGCCAGGTCAAAGCTGTGCTTTCTTTCCAAACAATATTAGCTAGGACTGCGACCTTTTTCTATTGAGAATACTGGTAAGCTTGTGACTTCAGATAACGGATACCAATATAAACCTCATAGCAACCTTTGCACTGGATATAATATGATGTTCGACCGGAGAGGTTTACGAATAGCATCTTTCAAAGGAGTAAATCAGCTATCGATAGGAATAAAAAGCACATAGTTTGCTGGTAACATTTGATAAACACCCTTTAATACCTTCACATAAACCTTTAACATAAGGAAGTTTTAAAGCTCTTTTTCAACCTAATTAGAGTTGCAAATGTTGACAATCATTTCCGGTCCAGCATCAAAGAGTTTTTTCAAACTTCCTTTTGATAAAGGTTTAAATGAGGATTTTAAAAGATGTTTATTAAATGTATTAGTAGCTTATTTACTCCTTTGAAAGATGCTGTTCCTAAACCTCTTTGGTCGAACATCAAATACCAGCCCCAGTGCAAAGGTAGCGATGAAGTTTATATTGGTAGGATATCTGAAAACACGAGCTTACCATATTGCTAATGGAAAAAGGTCACGGCCCTAGCTAAGAATGCCTTGGAAAGAAAACACAGCTTTGACCTGGATATATTGCTTTGACCACCATATGTAGTAGAGAAGCAAATGAGAAGATGTTTGGGAAGATGGTAATGATTCTTATTAAAAAGTTAGAGAGTAGCTATAATTTCCGGTCTGACATAAATGGAAGTCTAAACAGTTCTTACGCTAACCTACTTAATGTTTTAAAACTTAATTTTATCCTTTGTACTGGTTGGTCTTGATTTGTAATCTGGTTGGAAGAGGATCATGAAGGTTTGAGAATCCGATACCGATAGGCTTGTTTATTGGGTCGGAGTGCTCCAGTCTCTTTTCCTTCCTCTATGTTACATGCCCTCTTCTCCATTCTTCCACCTTCTTTAATTTCTGGTATATATTTTAATATATGTATTCCTTGTAATTTTTCCCTCATTTGAAATAAGGTTTTTAAGTGTAGTTAGTTGCAGTCTTTTTATTTTGTTAACTTTTTTCTTATTCTCTTATTGCATCTTGTTAATGCTTGCAAGTTTGTTTAAATATTTTGTTTTGTTATGGTTTCTGTAATTACTATTTATATTAAGCTTGTACACATATTGATTCTTCGAGTTTTTTTAGCCTCTTCCAGGCATTCTTCTTTTCGCACAGATGAAGTAATTTTTGAAATATCGAAACGTTACTTCTTTAGCATTTCCAAGTCCGATTCAGTATCAATTATATATATATATATTAGAAATGATCTATTACTATATAATATGTATATTAAAATTATATTCCAGAATCAGTGTCGTAAAACTAGAAAGCAAAATCGATATGCCATTTGAGTTTAGCTGTTATTGGTGTTATCATTTTATTTATTTGGTGTATTTTAGTTATTTGGTGTATATCATTTTAATTGCTTAAATAGTTGTTTTTGATTCAATTTACCTATACCGTATCATCATAAGCTGCATATGAATGAACTGTCTGTTCAAATTTACATGGCCAATATGCTTGATGGTATATTATCAATCATAGTCTTTAGATCAACGCTTGATTAAGCCAGCATGTTCATTCTTATGTAAATCAGATATATCTACTAATTTTAAAGCATTACTACAATATGAAACACATCTTATTAGTTTAAAAACTTGTAGTAAACAGCTACTAGAGTGTAATGTGTTTATCTGTATGAATAGACCCGAATCATTTGTTAACCATCGATCGATATTACAAAAGTCAATTAATTATATTTTTGAGAAAATATATATCATATTAACACCAAAAGAGTAACACCTTTGGCCGAATACCTTCTATTATAGTATATTCCAAGGTTTGACCCTAATTATTCTACTTATATCCTTTTGTCACTCCCAAATTATTAGCTACCTTCAAATATAATTTGTCTTCGTCTTGCAGCGTGCATGAATAGCACTGCGACAGTACTAAAAAAAGCCGTCACAGAAATAAGCATATCTATTTAAGCCAATGTAACTATTATTAAATTTAAAAGGATAATGCACTTGTCCCCAAACTTCTAAAAAGAACACCATATGTTTTAAGTTATGATTTTTTGAACTCTTTACAGCACAAAGAATCGTGATTTCAAAATAATAGTTATAAACTACTCCCAGGATATATTCTTGCTTCATTCCAATTAAGTTTTCATTACTAGGTAAATAATAAAAAAAAAATACACTGCCAATTAGTGTGGCACATAGCTTCCTCGCATCCTATCATGTACTTTATTGTTATATTAACATTAAAGTTTTATTACTTTATTGTTATATTAACATTAAAGTTTTATTACTTTATTGTTATATTGTTTATGGTGTAAGAACAGTTAACATTTTTTATCGATCTTTAACACTTTATAGCGGTGTCGCTGTAGGTTTTACTAAAAAATTGTATTTGAAAAAAATGTTCGTCTCATTGAATAGATAAGGATTGATTTTTTTCCCGACCGAAAATTCCAATTTTAAATTTGAAGTTCACGTTTACGCGAGCGTTGCGCGTGAACGCTTGAACGGATAACGTTGTCCAACGAACTCGACCTGAGCATTGGTAAAATAAACATGTCTACCAAATTTCATTAAAATCGGGCAACATTTACTCAAGTTATCGTCGCACGTTTCACGATTCGCGGACACACAGACCGACAGACAGACAGACAGACAGACACGGAACCAAAAATGTTCCCTGATGTCTGAAACGGATTTCTGTCTTGGAATTTTTGAAATCGGAGGCATAAAACATTTTTGTTATCAAAAGTGAACACAATGCTTCCGTTACCTTCGGTAAGCTCGGAAGCAATACGTCCCTAAGGGACATACTTCGTCATACTTTCTCATTGATCTACCTGCAATATAAAATAAAAAAAGAAGTATCTCTTTGAGTTTAGGATGTCATGACTTCTTCAAATTATTAATTTTGGAGTCAGGTTTTTAATTAATACAGGAAAAAATGGAAGTCACATAAAACATTTTTTCCTGTGGTGGGTTTTTAAAAAAGACGAGAAAAGAAGTGTAAGTAAAAAGGGTATTCGGTGAACCGAATCTCTGATCCTCGAGGAGGGAGGTAAAAAGCACCTATTGTTTTACACAAAACCAGGCTACCGACACAACAAAAAAGTAAAAAGGGACCAAAAAAATAACTAAGAACACAAGAGCAGAAAACCTTACTGGAACGGGATATATGAGGGTATGGAGAAGGTTTTAAAGTGGAACTCCGCGGGAGGTAGGGTTAGCACACTGGGAACACTATGGAGCATGCTCCAAGCCCTATAAATTCCTAGCGCCAAATACAAAGTACTAAAAGCTCTGAGGGAAAGGAATCAGCTGATGTAAATATATGTAGTGTGATCCGACACCCTCTCCCCCGGCCCAGCACAGCTGATCAGCTGAGGAAAACAACACTGTAACCTTCCACGAGCCTCAGAGGGAAGGTAATGAAAATGTTGTAGCCAGGTTATATGAATCGATCGGCAGCCTTTAAAGGGACTAAAATGACCTTTCAAAAGAAACTCAGAAAACGATTCAGACAAATTATACTTATACCGTTGGTATGTACCAATTTCTCATATTTCGGTTCAATTATAAATACATTACTAGTTACAAACCTTCTTTTCAATAGGGTCTAACAGCATTCTACGAAAATTCTAACTATTAACTCGGAGCATTTAAAATTACTGTTTCTAGATATCTATTCATAACGAAATATTCTATAACTCATAAATTACTCAAGCACTAAGAAGTTCTATAATATATATGTCGTAAAATGTATCTGTTTGTATTATCAAAATACGAATTGCACGTTTTTATACTGTGTGGATTTTAAACTAGAATAGTTCTATGGGGTCTGTTTGTTGTCTTACACAAGTGTAGCGAGGAATGAATGAATAATCGATGAATTTCTAAAGACGTTAGGAAGCTCGGGGCAAGGGAGGCTACACTACTTATTATATTATCAATAAGGTTATTCTACAACCTCTCTTATACAGAGTATTTAGGAAATGAATACCGACCCTGGATCGTTGGGCACCTCTGCGGGTCCTGCACTAACGTCTTGAGCCTGACTTTCCAGCATGATCCCTTAGTAAAAAAATTTACTAATCAAATACCAAAAATGTATCACTCCTTCAGCCGGAAATATAATACTTCTAAACACTTTGTACTATCTGAGAACTTTCCAAAACCAAATTATAAAAAACACTGACCAAAAGATAAATTGTAAACTAATACATGAAATAAAAAACGATTTATTTATATTTTTTAAATAAACTGTGGGCAGTCTTTATTATGCAAAAAACCACACACAATTTGTTTTTTTTTTCTTTTGTAGATAATTCACTGTTTTCAATTTCTTT
Organism: Gerris lacustris; assembly: GCA_951217055.1. Taxonomy (NCBI): domain Eukaryota; kingdom Metazoa; phylum Arthropoda; class Insecta; order Hemiptera; family Gerridae; genus Gerris; species Gerris lacustris. The sequence continues at coordinate 71,905,297 of OX578277.1, read as the reverse complement.
CCCTCTTCTCCAAAAATACGGTGGGCCGGATTGAAAAAAAAAATCAGAGAAGATTAAAAAGGCGAACCTGGGGACGTAACCGCGGATTAGAACGGAAAAACGGACCGGCGGTCGAAAACTACAAACTAAAAGTGATACGGGGGGAAGTCGAACTAGCCCGTCTCTACTGAGGTCTGCCGGAATAGAACTGGTTGTGTCGGTATGGGGAGGGACGGGACCGTGCTGAGCCGTGGCGCTCTCTTACGGCGCACGTACAGAGGGTGCCAACCGAGGTGGGGGGCAGCAGATCGAAACCTAAACGACACCAGCACAATCTAGGAGAGAACGGTTCTAACTAAACACTACAATACACCACACACAATCCCAGGTCTATGCTACCAACCTACAGTACTAATATCTCCACCAAATATTAGTTATAAAACAACTTATTCTACGGCATTTCTTTCACAAAAAAATAACCCTGAATATATTAAAAAATAAATAAAGGAATCGACGAATCCTTAACGAAGTAAATTCATCTTCAATTCGTCTATAGATAATTTATAAGGGCATTGTCTCTAAACACGTGGTTTGCCACGTGGGCTTATAGATTGTAAGGGAGTTGGTAGGCTAAATACAACAGCACTCTGCACTGGTTGTTTCTCACAGTTTCTCTAAAGGTGAGAGATACACCGCTCACCTGATTAGGATTAAAAAAAAAACTATATTATAATATTATTCGTTAAGAATTAGACAAATCCAGTATTGGAAAAATAGATAATATATTTTTATCCAGGTGTACCTATGCATGTATATAAACAACTAACTAACTCTGTGGCACTACTGCCTATGGGGGGCCTAGGTCTGCCAATATAGATATGTAATATTAAATTCAGTCTGTCCGAGAGTACTCCGGCAAATGTTCTCATACGCATATTTCTATTTTGATGAGAGCTACCATTCCCCATCTTCGTCTACCACTATTTCGAAAAACTATTTTCCGAAAACCGACTAGTATGATTTCATTGTTATTCAAATACACAACAAAAAAAGGATACGATTTTTTTTAAAGTTATTGGGGACACCTTACACCTGCATACATGATATTAAAGCCATAATTATAAAATTGAAAGTATGAGAAAAAAAAGACAAAAAAATCATTATACGTTTAAATCGAAAAATAATATTTTTTAGGGCCTCGAAGTCTCTTGGTTATTTAATTATTTTAATTATATATTTAATTATTTATAAAAGCTTAAGCTTACCTCAGCTATAGTAGGCTGCTGTCAGTTCCGGAGCACCAGGACCTTCCAGTTCTCCCATCTATCCTGCAAAACCATAAACAAATTAAAAGTTTATGTAACTGTATTTCTTTCCACATTACGTCACTGATCATGACCTTATGAAGGCTGAAAGCTGTTTTGTAGAATAAAAAGAACAAATTAGTCCGTGTCCGTCGAAAGACAATTTATATTATTCTTTAAGGGCCCCCGCACACTGGCAATTTTTCCCAAGCAACTTTTAATCTCTGAAAATAGAACACATGATATCATATGGTATCCCGCACACGAGCGATTGAATAGTAGCGGCGATTTAAAAATTCCAACTTGTCCGATTCTTTGGGTGAGTCAACTGTTGCCGGCTTAAACTTACAGGTTTAAGCCGCGTCCACAACGGACGCGCATCGTGTTTGCAAACAGTTGTGCGTCCGGTGTGGACGGCACCGCGCGCACGAACGAATGCTTGTTTGTGTTCGCGGGTGCTCCGGGTAGAGTCGGTACATCAAAGGATGTTTGCTGTTTGTGCGCGTTTGGTGAGGACGCTTTTTGAGAAAACTCCTTGAGCATTCGCAAACGGCCTGTAGTTTGACTTGGAAACCCGGGAAATGTATATTTTTTTCATTCGTATTATTTATGACTATAGCAACAAATAACTATATTATAATTAATAATACATACTAATTAATAAATAGTGATTGAAACTAGAGATGAGTTTATATAAATCAAAGATTAAAAACAACCGGATTAAATAGATAAATATATATATACGAGTATATGACATAAAAGTCCAAAAATGTGTCATACTATTTTTTATAAATCCCTACTGGAGATAAAAAGCATTTTTTTGTTTATATATCTATAGTATATAGTGAAACATATAGTTAATACAGTGAACAACGTACTTTTAAGCATTAATTTAGCGGGGGCTTTTGATTTTTTATCCATGCAGCCAGTTCGGTAATTAAACGTTCAGATAACTGACGTTTGGATAATCGACGCTCTCCTGTAATTCACTTCCTTGTAATTCGGAAGTGAGTTACAGGAGACAATTTTTTTATTTATATCAATTTTTTTTTTTTTTTAGAAAGGAGTATTTTAGTAGCAGAGTTAAAGCTACTGAACTGCTAAGTTGATAAGCTTAATAGCTCAAGCACTTTAAACTTGTAACAACTATTTAGAGCAGATATCTCTTTACAATTTTATTTAACACTTAAAATGTTCTTTTAAATTAGTTACTGAGACAGCAAAAGAGTCCTTTCACAGTATCATAACTCTAAATTAGTGTTCTCTTAAATTTAGGTAAATATTTTTAGATATGTAATAACATTACATTACAAAAACCGGTATATAAATGTAAATGTGTGAAAAACAAAAATAGCAATAATCCTTTCCCTTACTACCAATTGGACCTACTAAAATATAGTTATATTAAAATATAACGATATTTAAAATATTTCTAGTAAATAACCTGTTTCTGTTTATGTTCAAAATTTATGCTAGCACCCAGACTACAAGAAATAAAGGGCCTTTATCATCAGACAGATTTCTCCCAGTTAGTTACATATAGGCTGAGTAGAAGAAGAGAGAAAAGTTCTAAAACAAAGGATTCCAGCACTAAGAAACAAAATAATTTTTCAGAAAAATTAGGTACTTCCAATAAAATATATCTATATATACATATAAAATTCAAGTTTTGTTTGGAATTAAAAAATGTTTAGATCCTTTTTCATTTCAAACGATCCAAAAACTGAATCCAGCCTTAACTTTTTTCGTATATATATGTGTGTATGTCGCCACCAGTCCGACTTTGTAGATGCAAAACTGCCAAACAAAATTGATTAATTTTTTTTCAGAGGTGAGCGCAAACATGTTGTAGGCTTGGTTTCATCAAAAAGATATTGAGTAGAACCAAAGTTATTAACAATTTTAGAAAAAGAAATTAGGTTGAGTATTTATTATAAAGTGACTAAACTCACTGACTCACTAATAAAAATGTTTGGGTACTTCTAGACAACCTAGGGACTCGTTTTTTTTTTTGCGGTCGCAAATTTGCTTTAACCGACTGGAAAATTCCAAAATGGTGAAAAAAAAAATATGTTTACCTCCTTTAAAAAATTAAAGATGGCGGACGCAACTTTAAAGTTTTGTGTAGGCTTATCGCGGCTAAACGGTAAGTCGTATCGACAAGCTGATTGTGCCAGCGGTAAATGATTTTAAAAGATCTACAACTTTGGACCTAAGACTTTTTGTCGTACTTTCATCGCTTTTACCTTAAATAGGGCTAAATTTTATATTTAAATTTTTATTTTTTTTACTTTGAGCTCTTATGGCGTCTGCAAAGTGATGACCGATTTAATTCCTAATTGGGGCGCTGAAACCTCTCACAAATGCTCTTTAAATCGAGTATTTATTATTTCATTAATTTGTCGTAGAACTAGAGTTCTAACTAACTGCCGTATTGAGAGAAAATACTGGTAATAAAATAATTGCGCCAATGGTTGACGATTGTTCAATGACTTTCTAATCTAATTGGTTTTGACTACGTTTATTTTCTCATTGATTATATATATTTTTTTTTAAGCATTATTATTTATTACTATATTAATTAGTTTCGATTGGCCATTTATAATATATTATATATAAATAGACTTCAAACCACGATTTGGAGAGTATTATATTCTTAGTAATGGAATGAATGATGTATAATATAGTCCTGATTCTATTCTTATCTTAGAAGGCTTTGGAAACACAACTATTTAGGCTTTTCATTTAATTGCTAGGCCAACATGATAATAAGAAACATAAGCCACTAATACCTAGCATGAGCCCTGCATGTTACAAAAACAATTTACAGCTCAATAAATGTAAAATACATAAATAATAATCCTTCCATAATAATATGGAAGGACATTAAGCGTCGAGTGCGGAAAGTAGCATTCTGCATGCGAGTGTGGAGTTTGCACCCGAGCGATAGCGAGGGTAGTAAAACCACACGAGCAATGCAAAATGCCGTTTTCGCACGAGTTGCGTACCGTACTTTTTTTTTTAAGAACCATTTTATTTTAAGAATATAACATTATAAAAATAAGTAAACAATACATTAAAACATTTGTAATTAAATACATATGTATAGCTTAAATTACATTTGTAACATGGTTACTTCTTACGGTAAGACAAAAGCCTGTGTTGTAAGAAGGAGACTGGACTTGGAGGGGGACTTTATCTACGATTATTAGATTTAAATAATAAATACAGAAAAAATAAACTTGCTGTATGTAAGTTCGTATCTCTCTCTTGATAAAGAAGGCATTAATTCTTGAGTTGTATCTTTTGCCGAATTAATTATTTCTTGAGGAGTATTATTCTCCACATTTTCGTCAAAGTCACTTGATTCACTCATTGTTTTTCACTAAAAACTCGATATAAACAGTTACTTTAATAAAAGAACAGCAAATTAGTTTTGTTAAATGTAAACAAACTCGCTAATCGTGCGTAAAGCTGAAGAATTCCTCTTCTTTACCGCCCTAATATATCGTGATTTCAACATGGCGGTCATTTTACCCCCGAAAAAAGTAAAACAAAACACAAAAAATCCCCCCCCCCCCGCTACCCCATTAGGACAAGTCCTAAAAATAAGACAAAAATACAAAAGTATGCATCTCTGTGGTCCAATGATATTTCCGGGAGTTGATATAAAAAAGTCAAATTTTAGGGCGCCATAACTCCGGAGCCCCAAATTTTTATGATCTGAAAATTCGAAGTTGGGTATGATTTTTAAGGTATTGAAATTTGGTTCACTAAAATATATCGTGTTTTCAAAATGGCCAAATAAGTGCATACCGATGATACTAAAGGATAATATATGCACACCTTGCATCATTAAAGTGAAACTTTTTATACACATTATATAAAAAATAAATAAAAATAATGTATTTATGAATTCTTATGACCGAAAAAACCCTTTTAGTAACTTGCTGGCAAGTACTTGACGGGATTTTTTTTTTTTTGGTTTCTGTATTCTTCACCTCAATTGTTTCCGTGTGCAAAATTTGGGGAAGATTGAAAGACGGGAAGTGATTCCCCCAATGATTACATAACATGCGGGTGCATACATTAAAAAATAATAACAGTCATAAGTCATGACAGATAAATACTGACCATGAAATTAAATTGAATGAGGGTGTTGACCGGCCCGAGCCAACTCAGATTTTTGCTGATGGAATTAAATGCGTTAAATTGAATTAAGAATTCATTCAATAGAATTAAATTAAAAATTAATCACATGGAATTAAATTGAGAATTAATTCAATGGAATTAAATTAAGAATTAATTAAATAGAATCAAATTAAGAATTAATTCAATGGAACAAATTAATTTTTAATTTGTTTTTAGGTGTAGGTACAATAGTGAACAGCCAAAGTCCCAAAGTTTTTGACCTCGGTGGAGTTGGCGCCGAAAAACCGCAAAATATATTTTTTTTTTTTCAGTTTCAGTCAGTTCTTACCATTCAGATTTTTTATTTGTATTTTTTTTTTTTTTTAATTTTAACGTGTAGTGTGATTAGGAAAAGAAAGAGAAACAAACCAACAGCATCCCTAACTTGTACTGGATGTAATAGACCTAGTAGAACTTACTTGGACAGGGGGAGACTAGGCTAAACAAATCACCTCACCACGTTTTACGCTAAACTTGGCTTATTTTTTTTCACGAGTGCCTTTGTTGGGATAATTGTAATTTTATTAAATTTAAAATATTGGGAAAAATACGTACATTATCTGAGCTTCAAATTATTAAAAAAACAACCTTTATCAACAATCATCCAATTAACCGTATTTATTCGGAATTTTCCAGGACGATAATTTAATCCCCTAGTTTATGATTGTTGGCAGCATGGCTGGAACGATTTTATTTTTAAAACATTTCCCTCAAGTGATGGAGAGGGAGGTCGAAATGGTTTTTGACTCGAGGAAATGATGGTTGACCTTCTGAAACCCTTGGCTTTTCACAAAAGGTTAATACTGACGTAGTTCTGTAAAGGTCCCTTATCAAGGATGACTATTGTACAAGCTTTCTGCGTACTTTCTTCGAAAATATAAAATGATTCTATGAAAGAGATTAAACAAATAGAGGATCAATACTGTCACATACAATGCTCGGTCCCCTTCGTGTGATAATTCAGTTATTTTATTTTAGATAAGGATTTACCCGTGCAAACTAATTAAAGGAAGAATAATTAATAACTATAATTTTTTAAATTGGTTTTACGATTTTTTCTTTTTTTATTAGCTGGAACCTCTGTTTTGAAAACCTCAAGGAACACTAAAAAACACACTAAGGAACACTCTAAAAGTAATAGACATTTTGAAAATAAAACTCCCAGCTAAAGTAATCAACAAAAGGTAGTTGGGGTAAATGTCTTTGAGTTATAGCGATCTGTCGGAGCGATCATTATCGCTAGGATACCATCCTTATAAAAACAATTAAATTATACATTGAAAAAGTTAAGTCGACAAAATTCTTTTATGGTTTAATGATCATGTTATTGTAATAATATATTTAATTATATAGATGGGTACAGTAGAACCACAATATAACAGACTAATGTGGGCTAACGATTGTCTGTTATAATGGAAGTCTGGAGTAACAAATAATAATGCAAAAGGGGGTAACATCAATGAAAATACAGTAGTTGGATATAAGAAAAAAATATAGTAATAATAAAAAAAGATAAGACTAAAATAAAATATAAGACACATAGGTTTTGTGCTACTATATTGTACACATTTGGAGATCGCCTACACCAGCAACACGATTATGCATCACTGGTTTAAGTATACATACAAATTTAGTCACCTTTAAGCTATAATAAATAAAAAACAAATAATGATATAAATCATGTTATATTTAAAACACCGATTCAGAGCAAGAAATAATCTGATGAAATTGTCCCTATCTTCTTTACCATTGGGGGCTGACATCGTTAAAAAAATCATCCCAGGAAAACGATTTATATGATATTATATATAAGTATAGTGTATTGCGGAAACAGTTTATAAGTAAAAAAGCGTTTTCAATGCAATTGAGGGAAGCCAGCTCAATAAGATTAAAATTAAGTAGTTAGACTCCACACTTCTGCACAGTCCACTAAGAGTGAACCTTTTTTTAAAAATAACTTTCGATCTAAACTCAAAAGCATTAGGCACGCATAGAGATGTAAAAAAACCGGTTTTTTTTAACATAAAATGTGTTTTTTCATGTTTTTTTTTCACCGATGCTAAGAAGGGACCTGCTAAAGAAGGGCTATCATTAACATAAAAGGCAGTTGCTCATCATCAATATACCTTTAATTAATATTTTACTTCAAAAATAAAACGTAAATATGTCCTATAGATTATTTTAAACGTTATAACATAAATATTTTTTTATGAAAAAAAAAAAAAACTTTCATAATAATCTACACCTACACCACTAACATAGTCGAATAAATTAACTGATTTTTATTGCCAATTTTTTTGATTTTGTACTATAAAAATGTACTCAAATTTTATTAACCATTCAATAATCTATACTTGTTTACAATATTTTATTTGAGAACATTATATTATACACTCGTATAAATCATACTATGTAATTTTATTTGAACTCATTAAACAAATTGAACTTCAAACTATTATGATTTTTTTTCTTTTTTAAATAAAAGTTAGTTTTACCCTAGCCATCAGTGGTTGAATCTAATCAGAACTGATAAGCTTTTATAAAAATGTTAAAAAGTAAATAATTTAATTCCTATTAACTAGTGATGTGGGCCGGGTATATACCCAGCGGGTAGGGTAAATAAAAATGGGTATTTACCTGGGTATTTACCCGAGGCCAGGGTAAATACCCAAAATGAGGGTATTTATGACAAATATTGATTTAAAAAGTGTTTTAAGAGGTTCTAAGCATTTTCCATACTCTAATGGCTTTAATAAATGTCATTTAGAGAGTATAGGATGTGTTAAGCTCACTTAATTCCTAAAAAATAGTCTTAAAAAATACCCAGCGTACGGGTATTTATTATTTCGAAGTATATTAATATCTGCTTTACAGATTCAATGATTTCAAAAAGAATGCTTATGTTGAAGGCCTGTGCAATGAAAACACCACCATTTTGAAGGAAAAGCACAGGATTATTATTTTGAAAATTAGGTTATGCATTCTTATATTATGCAGACCTAAATATAAATTCATATTTGTCTAAAATATGTAAATAATATGAACACACATTATTATTAATTGGCATATTTTTATACCCTTGTTACTCAATTATTATACTGCATGTGTAGCGTATAGGCTATTGCTATAAATATCTGAAATCAGAAATATCTCGTGAAAAGAGTTAAGACCATCATAAAGGGTGTGATATGGCCGGTCTCCACCGGATTGTCCCGCCAACCAACTTAGCCGTCCACATATTTGTTTATTTTTTTTTTGTTTATAATTATGACAGACAATTTGTACAAAATATCACAGTCAATACAAAAATAATGAAGAGGTATACAAAAGGATTAAAAACTTCTTAAATGCCACCAAAACATTTACTTATACACAAATTTCTAGCTGGATGTTAGTTAGACACTTTTTAGCACGCTATCTCCTCGACTGTAATTCTTATTAAGTAATTAATATCCATTCAACAATATTATTGAGACATACTATCACTTAATAACTACTTGAACTCTTTCATAGTATATTTATTTACAATTAATAAGTTTGAAATTAAACTCATAGCAGTCATAACTTTAAAAATTATCATAAATACCTGGGTATTTACCCAAAATGGGTATTTACCCGGGTAAATACCCAGGGTATTTACCCACAGTTTTAAATACCCGGGTATTTTACATCACTACTATTAACTGAAGCCCAATATCCGAGAGGACAATATCATTTCTAAGATATTATGCAGTTGTGTACCGTACTTTATGGAATTTTGTTTCTTATATAGTGTTAAATTTTGTTTCTTATATAGAGTTAAATAACCATTCTCAATAGTTAAGCTCTAAGTATAATAAAAATTAGTTTAATAAATGCATCTGAAAAAATCGGTCCAAGACAACTCAGACAAACTTTCTCATGTACGAGTTCATAATTACATAGCCCATTGTTTTCCATTTATTAGTTTTCGTATGTACATTTAATTATTATTGAACATTTCATCAAAATTTATCATAAAAATAACTTCTCCTGGGCGGGGAATCGAACTCGGGCTCTCTCCGTCCGCGTTTTAAGCTATTTTCTCAGGAACTAGATTTTTCCTGGGAAAACGGCTTATATCGTTGGATTCGTATTCCAATGGACTACATTTTAGAATTTTTTAATCAAAATCGTCGGAACCGTTTTCGAGAAATAATTTTTTTTCCGGTTTTTTCAGAGTTTTTGGGGGGTAGCGCCCCCAAATTTAGAGCTAAAATTCATTTCTCGATTTCGCCTCGGGGTATGATTTTTCTGAACATGTATGCCAAATTTCGTCAAAATCGGCCCAGTAGTTTAGGCTCCAGGCGTCTGCACAGACGACAGACGACAGACGACGGACAGACATTTTTTAAAAACCACTTTTTTGGACTCAGGGGACCTCAAAACGTGTAAATCCATCAAAATCTCAAAATCGAATTTTCGCGCCATCACAATACTTTCTCTTTATATGAGAAAGTAAAAAACGTGAAATGTGAAAAAAAACGAGAGGCTTGGTTTTTTTTTTTTTTTTTTTATTTAAAAAACGGAAGCTTTTGAAAAAAAAGACGAAACCGTTTTTTTACTTTCTCATATAAAGAGAAAGTATTGTGATAGCGCAAAAATTCGATTTTGAGATTTTGATGGATTTACACGTTTTGAGGTCCCCTGAGTCCAAAATTAGTGGTTTTTAAAAAATGTCTATCTGTCTGTCGTCTGTGCAGACGCCTGGAGCCTAAACTACTGGGCCGATTTTGACGAAATTTGGCATACATGTTCAGAAAAATCATACCCCGAGGCGAAATCGAGAAATGAATTTTAGCTCTAAATTTGGGGGCGCTACCCCCCAAAAACTCTGAAAAAACATGAAAAAAAATTATTTCTCGAAAACGGTTCCGACGATTTTGATTAAAAAATTCTAAAATGTAGTCCATTTGAACACGAATCCAACGATATAAGCCGTTTTCCCGGGAAAAATCTAGTTCCTGAGAAATTAGCTTAAAACGCAGACAGAGAGAGCCCGGGTTCGATTCCCCGCCCAGGAGAAGTTATGTTTATGATAAATTTTGATGAAATGTTCAATAATATTTAAATGTACATTTGAAAACTAATAAATAGAAAATACTGGGTTAAGGAATTATAAACTCGTATATGAGAAAGTTTGTCTGAGTTGTCTCGGACCGATTTTTCATTTACATCTCTAGGCACGCATTTAGCCTACTTTGCTTAATATTAAAACTGAACTGAGTTCTATCACATTAAATATCCAACAAGAGGTATACATTTACAAGGGCATACATTTAATTTTAGACACAGTAAGTAACATCAAAATCATAGCAGAGATCTAAACATGCACCGATATGTAGATTTTAGGTTACAAAAAAAAGGAGAGATTTTTTTAGCATAATTAATGTACAAATTGAACGTAACAATTAATTTATTTATCAAATTATTATAGATATACACATTTATTAATTTAAGCTTAATGATTCAAGGGCAAAATTTGGAAATAAAAGAGCAAAATTAATATAATTTTAATTTTAATTAATTTTAATTGGATACTATTGTTTTTTCTTTCTTAAATTATACAATTTAAAATAAATGTTTTGAATTAAGTAAAATAAATTATTATCATTATTATTATTTTTTTTTTTTACAAAAATATTATTTATGTTTAAAGCATGTAGCAAAAAGATACGTTGAAGTGTATGAAGAAGAGGGCTAAACAGTATGTGGTTTAATAAACGGACAAAAAGAGCGCTGGCTTTATAAATACTAAATATTTAAACGATATACGCAATCCGGCAGAACGGGCTAGAGGTCTGCTGATTTAGCTAAAAACCTCAAGGGATGAGCGTTAAAATATGGAAAATATTCTCTGCTCTTTTTATTCCGAATATATATACATATAACAATAGACTGCCAATTGGTGTGGCACATAGCTTCATCGCATCCTATCACGTACTTTATTGATTTTATGCTTTTTCAAGCCATTGCCGTTTAATTGTTTCCCCCGTTTTTTTTTTTAAATGTCAAAATTGTTTTTATTTTTTATTTTTATTAAAGTATCAATTAAGCAAAAGTTAAAGAGCGCAGACGGTTCAAATTAATCTGGGGCTATCTGCGGGTAACTTTCGATGAACTATAAAAGTTTCATTCAAATCGAATAAGTACTTTTGAAGCTATAGGTGTAAATAAATGTATGTTTGTGCGCATGTGGAAGAGCAACAAATAGGCGCAGAAGGTTGAAACTTACATGGGACCAACAATGGGCTACTCATGACCAACCACCCAAATTTCATTAAAATTAGACGTGTATTTTTTAAGATATATTGATTCGCAAAAATTGAACGACCGACAGACAGACTCGGAACCAAAAATGATCTCTGATGTCTGAAATGGATTTCTGTCTTGGAATTTTTGAAATCGGAGACCTAAAAATATTTCATTCTTCAGAACGATCACATAGCATCCGAAACCTTCTGTAAGCTCGGAAGCAATAATAACTAACACATAGGAACATGCATATATTTTTTGAAATTTTGTTAATTTTTTAAAAATAAATGTATTCTTTAATAGTGCTCAATTTTGCAATTACAATGAATAGTCACTGCAAAGCGAAGAAGAAGGAGTAGAAGAGTGAGCACAGAAAAATAAAACCAATGGTGGCTTCTACGAACTAATTTCGAACGGCATTACAGCGGGCTAAATAGAATTTTTACTGGAAAATGGCGCATAACAAAATGCTCCAACTATAGTTGTTGTTGAGTAATCAAATGTGTTTTGAAATCAAATGTGTGGCTGTAACAGCAGAACGGGTCGTAATTTTTCAGTAATCATGAAATGAAAATATAACCATTAATTTTGCAATTCTGTTAATGCTCAGAAAAAAATAGACTGCCAATTGGTGTGGCTCATAGCTTTCTCGCATCCTATCACGTACTTTATTTTACAAGCCATTATTGTCAATTTTTTGTTTCCCCCGTTTTTTTTTTATCTGTCAAAATTGATTTGATTTTTACATGAATTAAAGTATCAATTGAGCAAAAGTTAAAGAGAACAGACGGTTAAAATTAATCTGGGGCTGGCTATCTGCGGGGTACTTTCGATAAACTATAAAAGTTTTATACAAATCAGATAAGTATTTATTAAGCTGTAGGTCGTAGGTGTAAATAAAACATACATGGTTTGTGTGGATGTAGAAGAGAAATAAAAATGCGCAGAAGGTTGAAACTCATATGGGACCAACAATGGGCTAATCATGATCTACCATCCAAATTTCATTAAACTCGGACGTGTAGTTTTTAAGATATGATGGTTCGCAAAAATAGAGCGACAGACCTACAGACTTGAAATCGGAGACCTAAAAATGTTTTGTTTTTCAGAACGATCACGTAACTTCCGTTACTTTTGGTAAGCTCGGAAGCAATATACAGAGTGATTGGCGATATATGTACAAAAATAAAAAGGGTGATTCTAAACCTCATTGGCTACAATAAACGTCCTCTAACCATGGGTCTATTCTCAACCAACAAGGACAAATTTTATGATTTCTTTTAGGATCGCATACCTTTGCTCATAAAAACAGTTACTACTCCATAAGTAGAAAAGCTAGAACAAAATTTTTGGTATTATAATTGTAATTATAATTTTCATACCCTCAACTTACATGACAAAAAATGTATAAAAATCTTATTTTTAAGAAAAAAGTTCCATAACATGGTTTTGAACCGAGTTTAAACTTGACGGACTTCAGGAAAAATTTCCTTATTTACTAACGTTTCGATCAATATTAATATTATTACCGAGTCATAAGGCGGAAGTTTTAGTAAACTTCGCTGAAAGTAAATAAATAGTTGTTCGTGAAGTCTCACTTAAAGGGTTTCGTTGGTATCCTTAACATTAAACTAGTTATATTAAGGAGGGGGGGGGGTGCTTTTTGGCATAAGGCGTGGAAAATTAAACATTTAACACGATATACATTTTTTTAATCTACTCTGTAATACCTTTAATTAGTTACCCACACAAAATTTCAAAAAAATACTCTTTTTTGTGGTGGGAATTATCCGCCATATTGGATTCTCAGTTAATCAGTTAAAATTGCTATTCTAATTTTTCCTATGGTCCAGCAGACCGTTTGCATATTTGTTATACTTCTAGTAACTGCAGAAAATTAAACAATTTTACGGGTTACAGAGGAAGAGGTTCCTAGTTCAATCCCCCAGGGGGTTACAACGTTTTTTATCGGCAATAACGAAAAGGAACATTAATTATGTATAACGAAACCCTAAAATGAAACATGTTTATGATTGCTATTGTTGACTTACAGGTAAGTAAATAATTAAAAGCATATCAAAATAAAAGCAAGATTGGTTTAGTATACTCATCTACATGTCAACAAAAACAAAACATGTTTTTTTTACTTTCAGCGAAGTTTACTAAAAATTCCGCCTTATGAATAGGTAATATTAATATTGATCGAAACGCTAGTAAACAAGACTGTTTTTTTTTGGCTGACAAGTTTAAGCTCGGTTCTTTACCAAGTTGTGGAACCACAATTTTTTTTTTTTTTTTAAATAAGATTTGTATACATTTTTTGTCAAGTAAGTTGAGGGTATAAAAATTAAAATTGCACTTTCTTGTAGGAAATTTTGTCAGGATAACTATACCAAAAATGTTCTTGCTTTTATACTTTTGGAGCAATAAGTGTTTTTATGAGCCAAGGTATGCGATCTTAAAAAAATCATAAAATTTGACCCATGGTTTAAATGATTTTTTTGTAGCCAATAAGGTTTAGAATCACCCTATTTATTTTTGTACATATATCGCCAATCACCCTGTATACATAAAAAGAGCAGAAACATTAATCAATAGATGACAATACATTAGCTTCTTAGATTTATGCTCTAATGCAACTAAAAGTAATGGAAGTCTTAGATTTTTTAAGTTCAAACGGATGAAAAAGTTAACCAAAAAAAGGCTCTTTATAGAATACGTGTTATATGCAGGAGTATTGAATAATCCTATGAAACTTACTATAGTTGTTCTCGATGTTTACAGTAGAACAAAAGACTTTATTATTAAGATTAGATAGCAAAGTCTAGTTTCTTGTAATAAAGTCTAGTTTCTTGTAATGCGCGGAGGCAAAGACGGCAGTGAAAGAATTTAAAAACTCGATGAAAAGTACCTTCACTGAAAGTATAAGGTCTCTATATCTCTATTCGAAGCTCTGGCAGCTCGGCCTCGGTTGGCATCATTTGTCTCCTGCCTGACAGTTCTTCGCCTCTGTCTACCTCTCTCTAGATCCCTAATCCTAATTTATAACTTGTACTTTACTTCTTTTACTCTCAGGGTACATTTTCTCACTCGGATACCGACAACTTCAGACCTCTTCCTCCAAACTCTGGGCAATGTCTCGGGTAAGAAGTGGCGAGTGGAAGGGGAGAAGAACATCATGAAAAATTGTATCAGGAGGCTTACCTGAGTTTTCCCAACAGTTGACAAGAGGAATAATCCTGGATCCAACAAACCCTCTTCAAAAAATTATCACAATTTGCATGCATTCAATTTCCGAGGGGACGTCGTTCATAATTTTTACATGTTTTCCCTTCTTGCAAGCTCCTAAACTCATACAACTGTCAACGTTACGTGCCACCACTTTACACAAGTATTTTGGTTAAATCATTACCTCTCCACCCACGCTTTTTTTCTTTCTTTTTTTTAAATTAGTGCTCTTTATAAAAGAAACTAAGGTGTGGGATAGCTCGTGTATATGATAACAATCTCTACTAGCAGTAGATTACTGTAAATAAAGGCCCCTACATACGATCTGACTTGGTCGGGCGGTTGGGCCAATTTGGTCAGATTGGGCGAGAAATCGGGTGGTGTGTAGTCGAGGCACTAGCCCGACTTGGTCGGTGCACTAAGTCGGCTGTCGGGTGGGCATTGCCACCCGACCACCCTATGTCGGGCAACCAACAAGATCGGGCCGTGTGTAGCGCTGTCGTCGGACAAGTTGATAATAATCAGCTGGTTTTGACAGCCCAAGCCTATCATTATTTACGATTTGGTTTGTTTATATGTTTTGTTTTTTATGTTAACACGACGAAGAAATGGTGGCAACTGACACTGACTAAGTCGGGAACGTGTGTAGCCGAGTCTACAACCGACCAGATCGGAACCCGACTTGGTCTGGCCGACACGGTCAGATCGTGTGTAGGGCCCTTTAATCAACATAAAAAAATATAATTTAAAATATATGAAAAACAAAAGAGACACAAAAAAACCCCTTTTTAACAATCATTAGGCAAATTGAATAAGCACCTACTTAAATATTAACAAAAACGAGAAAAATACAACCTAGTTTCGGAAATGAGACACCGCGAGCGATATCAGCTAGAGAGAAGTGGGTATAGTCTAGGCGGTCATAGTCTAGACACTCTAGGCGGTGTCTCCACTGTGACACTCGATCTAGACACCCACTCTAACAGCAAAAGTGTCCCCGTGTATACCGGCCTTATGATTATACCATAAGCTATAATCTTACATATACCTATCTCTCTCAAGCTACAGAGCGGAAGTAGGTGGTCAAAAAAGCGGGAAGCTGTGATAGTTATTTACAAGCATCTTGGAAGAATAATACTAATGCTTTGAATGATTTGGCATCACTTCAAGCCCTGAAACGAAAACAGAAGCTAAAAACCTTTTAAAAATTATTAGTACATAGATACTTCTGAATTTGTAATATTTTCTTGCTTCTGGTACGAAGAACTAACTCGGGATTGACATTGTCAACAAACTTTTCCAGAGAGAAGATATAACAATAGCTGTTCTACATATTAATCTTCAACAAACAATCTGTTCTACACATTAACCACCCTATACAGGAGTTAGAGAAAACTTGAGCAAATAATGTAACAAATTCTGTCACTGAAGCTAAGACCATATAGCAGAAGCCCTTAACACAGATCGTCAGTTTAAAGAGGTGCGTAAGCGAAAAAAGAAAAGGATGGCTGATGAAGTCTGTAAAGATGAAAGTTTTGAATGAACACAAGAGAGGAGGTTTCGAATAATGCTTGTTCAAATAATAGATCAAATCCTAAGTTCACTTAGAAACAGGTTTTGTTAACAAGTTATTTGGCTTTTTAAGAGCCCGCGGGAGTGAGTTGTGTTGTAACCTTCTCTCCAGAGATAGCGCTGATTTTCACTTTTTTTTTTCAACCCCTTGTTTATTTTGGGAGGAAAAGGAACCGCCCACATTACCCTTCCCATTATTTTGAAAAATCGTCGGCCATTGCATTATTTTAAAATTTTAAAAAAAACAAAAAAAAAAACAGAAATGTATAAATATAAATTTCTTTAATATAAGTCACTTTATGGAAATATTGATAATTACAAGATAAAAATAACTTTTTATACACTACGTTTTTAAATTTTCTGACATAAATCATAAATTTGAAACCCGTCAAAATGAAAATCGTAAATATGGGATATGTCAAAACAAATAAAATAACTTGCGTATTTTTTCCGAACTAACTTTCCATACAGCAGAATTTGCTGAAAACTAATTAAATTCTGCTGAAAGATGGCTAAAAGTATTAAAATAGTGCATTGTCATCGTGTTCTGAGCTATTGTAAAGTTTCAAATGTCTAGCTACTCGGAAAGTTAGTTAAAAATCGATTGCAAGATTTGTACGTGACAAACAAACAAACAAACAAGAAAGCAAGCTAATAACAAAAATAATTACAAGATAAAAAGAACTTTTTATATACTACATTTTTTCATTTTCTTTTGAATCATAATATGTAATGTTGATAATATAATTTTCATTGTTATAAAAATGTTAGTGAAATATAAATAGTTCCGAATTTATTTACTTCACACAAATGACAACCATCTAGAGAGCTGATCTTAAACCTATAAAAGAACAAATCTTTGAACAACGGATCTCACCAATACCGAATCTAAACCGTGGCCATTGATATGGCCCCGTGTAGGGGAGGGTAAGAGAAGAAAAATAAGTACAATTAAAGAAGTACAGATGTTGAGAAAATAAACCGATATCTAGTACACAAGTGTAGACACACCTGGTTGTCATAGGTCAATTAATTTATTTCTTTGTTTACTTATTCTTTTTAGCTGTCATTCAATATTTACCTCTTAATAAAAAATCACAAATTTGAAACCCGTCATAATGAAGATCGTAAAAATATGGGATACGTCAAAACAAATAAAATAACTTGCGGATTTTTTCCGAACTAACTTTCCATACAGCAGAATTTGCTGAAAACTAATTAAATTCTGCTGAAAGATGGCTAAAAGTATTAAAATAGTGCATTGTCATCGTGTTCTGAGCTATTGTAAAGTTTCAAATGTCTAGCTACTCGGAAAGTTAGTTAAAAATCGATTGCAAGATTTGTACGTGACAAATAAACCAACAAACAAGAAAGCAAGCTAATAAAAAAAATAATTACAAGATAAAATGAACTTTTTATATACTACATTTTTTCATTTTCTTTTGAATCATAATATGTAATGTTGATAATATAATTTTCATTGTTATAAAAATGTTAGTGAAATATAAATAGTTCCGAATTTATTTACTTCACACAAATGACAACCATCTAGAGAGCTGATCTTAAACCTATAAAAGAACAAATCTTTGAACAACGGATCTCACCAATACCGAATCTAAACCGTGGCCATTGATATGGCCCCGTGTAGGGGAGGGTAAGAGAAGAAAAATAAGTACAATTAAAGAAGTACAGATGTTGAGAAAATAAACCGATATCTAGTACACAAGTGTAGACACACCTGGTTGTCATAGGTCAATTAATTTATTTCTTTGTTTACTTATTCTTTTTAGCTGTCATTCAATATTTACCTCTTAATAAAAAATCACAAATTTGAAACCCGTCATAATGAAGATCGTAAAAATATGGGATACGTCAAAACAAATAAAATAACTTGCGGATTTTTTCCGAACTAACTTTTCATACAGCAAAATTTGCTGAAAACGAATAAATATCTGCTGAAAGATGGCTATAAGTATTAAAATAATTCATTGTCATCGTATTCTGAGCTATTCTAAAAGTTTCAAGTGCCTAGCTATTCGGGAAGTTAGATAGAAATCGATTGCCAGATTTGTACCGGACAAACAAACAAACAAGAAAGCAAGCTAATAAAAACGTAGTAATGAGATTTTAATAAATAAGAAATAGTTATAAATAAGAATTTTAATAAATATATTTAAATTTAATCATATCATTTGTGCTGCAATAACTAGACCATTATAATATTCATGAATAAAAGATTATTGCTGAATCACTTCCTCTAATTTTAAAATTTTATGTAGACAGATAATAATTAAAACTATTATAGCTCATAGGTTAATGTTAATAAATAATCTAATTTCACGTAGAGTAAAGCCACTTAAAATATTAAAACCACTGTTAAAAAGTAAACTCTAGTAATAGTAAATTATTTCTAATATTTTATTTATATCGACTAATTTATACAACCTTATGTCATAAAAATTAAGTAAACGTGTTTATATTTTTTCCATGATTTTATTTTTTTTAGAAAAATAAACTGTTTATTGAGATATTTATCATAAAAATAACTTATCCTAAGCGGGGAATCGAACTCGGCCTCTTTCCGTCCGCGTTTAGCTATTTTCTCAGGAACTATATTTTCCCCGGGAAAACGGCTCATATCGTTAGATTCACATTTAAATGTACTACATTTTAGAATTTTTCATTCAAAATCGTCGGAACCGTTCTTCAAAAAAATATTTTTTTCCCCGTTATTTCAGAGTTTTTGGAGGTAACACCCCCAAATTTGGGGCTAAAGTTCATTTCTCGATCTCGCCTCGGTTATAATTTTTCTAAGCAAGTATGCCAGATTACTTCAAAATCAGTCCAGTAGTTTAGGATCCAGGCTTCTGCACACACAACAGACAGACTTTTTTTGGACTCAATGGACCTCAAAACGCGTAAATCCATCAAAATCTCTAAATCGAATTTTCGCGCCATCACAATATTTCTTTATTATATAAGAAAGTAAAGACAATCAACACAAAAAAATCCATTACCAACAAAATAAATCACAGTGGTATACTTGATTCTAGCAAGTACTTTTTAGAGTTTTGTATAGATTATTCGGCATAATATACGCTATTTTTTGCTAAAATAACATTTGAGAATTTCCCCATCTGTATGCAAGTAAAAAAAATTGTTCTCCCCAAAAGAAAAAAAATAGTGTAGAGTAAGGAGAGTAGATTAGATGTCCCTGATTCGATTTCTATCGGGGGGTCACAATGTATTCTACCGGTAATAACAAAACGTTAAATTAATTATTTTCAATTTTAAGTTTTTGGTAGTTTTCATACTACGGAAAGTTTAAATTTTAATTTAAATCCAATTATAATTATTATTTACTACGGGAAACAGACAGTGAAAAATACACTCCCGCGCCGGGAGTGTATTTTTCACTGTCTGTTTCCCGTAGTAAATAATAATTATAATTTGATTTAAAATAAAAATGAATTATTTTTTGGAAATTTTCATCACCCTATCATAAGGTATACGCATAAATTATTGCAATTTTAGGGTGGTTGGGGGGGGGGACTTTTCTTGGTGAAATTTAGGCGCTAAAAACGCATTATCGGCGGTTTAAAGCACAGTAGTCATAAAAGGTCATAATATATATTTGTAATCTACTCTTCAGTAGTTTTCTTTTTATACCCATCTCAAAAATTAAAATTAAAATTTCCCCGCTGCGCATGTGCGCACACAAAATTTGCAAACTTTAAAAATTCATAAAACCAGCCCGATAATATCATTGCCGCACCTTAAGCGCATAAAGAGTCATATATGATTTGTAATCTACTATACAGTAGCTTTTATTTGGTATCCATCTCGAAATTGTTTTAAAAAATATACAAATTTGAACATTTAACATAATATTTGCGCATTACGCATGCGCATATTAAGTGTTCACCTTCCCTATATTTTTCTTATGTGTGTGTCAAAAAGTTACGCCAGTATTTTAAATTTCGCATCTACACGTATAGTCACGTACACATGTACAGACGACACATCACGCTCGGCATAAGGGTTACGAGGATGATCTATAAAACCCTAAAAACAACAACAAAACCAACAATAATAAACTATAGCCATAAAAGGAAATTAAAGTAGACAATAGTAACAAATAGAGATTGGGAGATGTCCACGCAGTGAGTGTTTTATAGCAAATAAATGCTATTATGAGAATAATTATGGTAAGGTTGTAGGTAAGAAGACGGTAGTCGGGAAGTCAGGTGACGTCACAGTCCGAAGATAGCCGAACAAAACCGAACGCAAAAACTCCCTTTTGTCACCACCTGTATATTCTACTCATCTTGGTCAGTTCCTAAGATAAGATGTTAAAGCAACATTTTATGGCAGCTAATATATAAATTGGATAAAACAAATATTTTGCTTTAAATATATATTTAGGGTTTCGTTGGTAAAACCAAAAAAAAAAACCCTTATTGTTTCGTTCCTGCGAGTCTGTCTGCGTTTGTTAATTTGTGTGGTTCCAATAACTTTTAAACTAAAAGAGGTAAAAACATGCAATTTTCCAGAATTAAAGATCGTTTTGACGCGCACAAGGGAAAAATATAGCGAACTCAAAATTATCAGCTGTTCAAATCCAAAATGGCGGAAAAACCATGTGAGCAATTTCTTATTTTTAATTTTGAGTGGGTAAGTATTGAAGATATCACTCGCATACTCCAAACGAGTTGCCACAGCGTTCTGCTGATTTGTTCGTATGTAAATACAAATAGTATTACTTTTAATAATGCAGTTTTATATCTCAATATGTGTTTGCATGATCAATAAATGGCTTATTTATTTATTTAAGTATTGAAGATTAGATTACAACACTTGTGAAAATTGTTTAATTTTTTACGCCATTTCGCCAAAAAAACACCTAAATTTTGCGTGTCAAAAAAAAAAAAAAAAAACCTATATTAAATATCAAAAAAGTGAATATATATCATATCTAAAAATATCAAAAATATCAACTTTCCAGTATTAAAGATCGTTTTGACGCGCACAAGGAAAAAATATAGCGAACTCAAAATTATCAGCTGTTCTAATCCAAAATGGCGGAAAAACAATGTGAGCAATTTTTATTTTTTAATTTTGAGTGGGTAGGTATTGAAGAGTAGATTACAACACTTGTGAAAAGTATTTAATTTTTTAAGCCATTTCGCCAAATAAACACCTAAATTTTGCGTCTTCCCCCCCCCCCCCATAAAACTATATTATTCTGCTATTTCTAAAAATATCAAAAAAGTTAGGTCTGCTGATAATATATGTGTATGTGCTCAATTCTCATGTAAAATTCTATTCGTGTTAACCTCCCTAAGAAACTTTGTGGCTTAAATTGCCAGTTGATATTTTTTTTTTTTTTGTTAAAATGGTTTAACAAAAATTTGATCAATTTACATTTTATTTTTTTTATTTTTCAATGTATGAATAAATTATGCATGAATAAATTCTACAAAATCTCCGCCAAAAATGGCAATTAACGTAATCTAACAAGTGAAGTCAAAACAGTCCAGCGGCGGCGTTTAAAAAAATATTGTACATTAGTTCAATAATGGATCAATAGAAATGGTTAAAGTTTATGTTTATATATTTTTTGATAAGGTTTTATATTAACTTTTTTCTTACCACGGTAAAATTATTTTCAAAGAAAAACTACTTGAACGAACAAGTAAGCCCTGATCTCTGTTTTAACCCTCTATTCATAGTTAAGTCCATTATAACAATTAAGTTTTTATAAACAGACCAACGGAGAAAAGTTTTAAGATATGGTTCACGCCAAGAGAGAAAAAAAGTATAGAACAATTCTTCAATATTTGTTTGTGTTATACCACCACTGTCGTTCATGTTTCTTTTAATTATTTTTAAAGATATAAATCGATATCACTAAATTAACATTGTAAAATATAATTAATTACTAACATAATCGGTACGCAGCAAAGGCTGATTAGTAGGTAGGTAACTTAAATAATAATTATATATTAATGTGTGTAAAACAATCAACTAAATTAATGCAACACTATTTAATATCAATAAACAGATGTTAACACTAACACAATAAAATTAAAGGAGAAATAATATTCAAGAAAAAATTAATACTAATAATTTAAGATCAGAATAATTATTGTCCTAGATACATTGTCTAAAGGTTCCACCCCACTCATCTAATTTATATATTATAATATCTAATAATTTACAGAAAACACACATCAATGTTAGAACTAAACGATAATTGCATTTGTAATAATTTCGCAGACAACTATTAAAAAACAAATTACACTACACAAAAGGGAAAACTTAAATTGACATAAATTGATTATAATGGCAAAAGTAGAAACTAAAGAAAATAAAAAAAAGTCTCCAGGATGAAATAAGACATAAATCAGAAATACGAAATGAGAATAAAGAAAAAAAAGGGGTTTTTTTCCTTACAAGTCCTGAAAAGAAGTGGGTTATTCTGAAGAGCTTGGTGGAGGGAGGGGGGGGGGGGGGGGGGGGGGGTTGTATGCTGAAAGAGCCTGACTGCTTATTCTGCTCCGAGAAGAGGGGGATTGATGATCTAAACCATTACGAAAAATAAGCAACAAACTCCGTTCTGTGGCAACCCCCGACAAAAAAAATAAATATATACTAAGGGAAATAAAGAAAATGTTGAAAATATAGACCCTTCCGACAGAGCTCGTAGCCATTCCGGACCAAATTAGTATTTTTGCAACCCTATCTCAAGATGCCTTGCCTATATTTCTTTCACATAGTTATATTCATAAAAAAAAACCTGAAATATTAAAGCACTTCAAAACCATATTTTCTTTTAAAAGATATCACAATTTGTGGTTTAAAAGAAGGGATAGAAAAATTACTGCAGGTTGACATTTAGCTTTTTTTTCTCTCATTTCAATATTTAAATAAAAATAATTAAAATCAAAGTATCATATATATATATATATATATATATATATATATACATGTGTGTGTGTCTGTGTAAATATATAATTAATAACTATAAAAAAAATTTAAGTCATAGAAATGGTGAATTAAAAACATAAATATACGTATCTTGCATATTTTAATCTCAACAATCTACCTACTAATAGTTTTTCTATGAACGAGATCTACTGTTTTGATTGTCCAACTGCTGGAAATATTTCTTAGATTATGTCCGATATATCCAATAACTACAGTAATATTCTTTTGAATAATACAGGTTTATTCTCAGTTTATTGTCTAATAACACGACAAAGTCATTAAACTTAAATTAAATGAAAAATTATTTTAAAAACATCTGTCCGAAAAACTCTGAAAGAGCTTTATAATAAACAACTAAGAAACTGCGACTTAGTATACTGTATACAATACAAGCAGTATATTAATCCCAAAAATAAATAATTTTAATATTAAATTTAATATTAATATGTTTCAATAAAATATTGTGTCCATTGTTTTTTTTTTTTTAATATTGTTTTGGGGCATTGAAATAGTGTAAATCCATCCAAATAGAATTTTTGCTCCATTATAGTAATTTATTAATGACACACTTTTTTATATAGTCATTATTTTGTTAAAAAAAAACTTTCAAAAATAAGAGTTAGTGAAAATCAAGAAAACTATTTTCTTCTTAAAAGGATCCATTGGCGCAACCTTTTTTCCCAAAAACATCTACTAATAACAGCCAAGGCCAACAATAATAATAAAGATGACCTTTAAAAACAAATAATAAATAAAGATGTACGTAACAGAGAAAAAATTAAGAATTGCCTAAATGGAAAGTGGGGAAATTGCATCCTGCTAGATCAATTAGGCAGAGTGAATAGGTCAGTCAGTTCGCAACCATGTCAGGAGAAACAAGTCTCATAACAGTTCTGGTTACAGGTTTGTCATGTTAATTCTAATTTTAAATTGTTCAGATATTGATTATTCTTTGAAAAAATACTGGGATTTGTGCCACTAAATTTAATAGAAATAAGCAAATAAAACAAAGGTAAAAAAACTCGAAAATTTCTCACATCGAATTTAATAAAATTTAAATCCAAAAATATATTTATTTATTATAAAAAAATATAATTATTTTCTACATAACTAATTTGGTCCCACTCGTAATTACATGGCTTCTTCGATTTTCAGCGGGTGTCACATTTTTTTATTTAATATTAGGAACATTTTTTTTCTGAGATAGCTCCTTGCAAGGTTTAATATGAAATTTTTTTTTTATCACAATTATTGACGCTAAGTTTTTTAAAATAATATTTTTTTAAGATCGTTCATAGTTTTAGGAGGCAGCGCCCCCGCAATTTAGAGTTAAAATGATTATTCTTTTATAGATATTATTTGGAAATATTTGTAGCTTTGCCAACTATTTATTATTTTTGTTAATTTATAACTATGTAAACTCACTATTATTTTATTTGTTTTAATAGCTTATTTCATACTGTAGTAGATTTATATTCAAGAGCACCCTCTCGTGGCTAAAGCTATAGAGGCCTCTTAAAAAAAATGTAAATAAATAAATAAAATTAATTTCAACAGTCCACCCGGTTATGCTTTCTTTTTAATATTTACGCAAAATTTAATCGAATTTGGTTAAGTACTTTAGGCTCCACGCGTCACCACAAACAACAGACAGACATTTTTTTTAAAACAACTTTTTAGAACTCAAGAGACATGTACATTTAATAAGTGTAAATCCATCAAATTTAACGAATTCTTCCTCCATCATTCAGATATACTATGTATAAGAGAAAGTAAAATATAATATACAGGGTGTCCCAAAAAAGCTTAGCGTGCTATTCAAAACAGGGTTCTACAAGTGAATATATAAGTCGAAAATGCTTAGTAATTTTTTTTTCGATTTCGGCTTATTTTAGCTGTAATCCGCCATTTTGTATTTCTTTTAAAAACAAATTATATTTCAAAAACCCTTCAAGATATTTTTATGAAACTTGACAGATGTCTTACTAACTCCGATATTTAAAATTTCCAAAAATATTAGTTTTCAAATTTCAAAATGACGGCCATTTAAAATTTCAAAAATCAAATTCCATGAAATCCAGTAGGTATAAAGAAATGTTGCATGATACAAAAGTTGTAGAACTTCCTAATGCAAATCTAACGATACCTTAATTATTGAAATCCGTTCATAAATAAAGAAACGAAGATTACTTTTATGTTCACAATGTAACATCCCGTTTAAATGTTATAATAAAGAAAACCTTCCCCAAACAAAATTAAACAGAGTTCTGTTCAAAACAGGGTTCTACATGTGATAATAAATCGTAAATGCTCATTTCGCCATTTTGTATTTCTTTTGAAAAAAAAAATATTTTAAAAACCCTTCTAGATATTTTTATGAGACTTGAAAGTCTTACTAACTCCGATATCTAAAATTTCCAAAAATATTAGTTTTCAAATTCATCAAATTTCAAAATGGCGGCCATTTACAATTACTTTAACGTTCACAATGTAACTCAACATCACGTTTAAATGTGCTAATAAAGAAAACCTCCCCCAAACAAAATTAAAGATAATAATGAATAAAACTTAAAATGGAATGTAAATTGTTAAGATGATTTTTTTTAAAATAAATTATATAAGAGTTAATGCACTTAATAAAAATAAAGATGTTACCTCGGTAACTAAACTATCCACTTTTTTTATAATGTAAACAACTGACTTTATTTAAATCAGACGTTATTAAATTTCATTGTTGTGTTTACAAACAATACGGTCATTATTTGTGTATGAACAGTATCAAAAAGTTTTCAAATTACGGTTCCTGTTTTATTTTTGTCGTTTACGTAGTCTATTTAAAATTAAACTAGATTTTACTAACGTGGAACTAGCTGACATTCACTTGATGTATGGTCTTGAAGATTGTAATTGTATATTAGCTCGCCATTTATACTCTGAACGTTTTCCAAACCGGAGACTACCGAGTGAAATGACGTATATGTGCATGGTCGTCTCAGACAGAATGGCACCTTTGCGATTCCATCTGGTGGTCGAGGTAGACCTCGAACAACAAGAACAGTAGACATGGCAGTACGAGTCAGCAGTCTTGCAGGCTGTCCTAAGAAGACCTTTCAACAAGTATAAGACGAATAGCGTCTGCTGAGGGGATCAACCGTTCATCAGTTTAGAGGGTTTTGAACAGTCAACAACTACATCCTTATCATGTTCAACGAGTCCAGGCTCTTTTAGAACATGACTACCCTAATAGACAACGTTTTTGTGAGCAGATATTACATAAATGAGCTAGAAGTACCCAATTTTTCTCTACTTCTTCGTACTTTTTACTGAAGAAGCAGGGTTCAACCGACAAGGTATTTTGAACTTTCACAACACCCATCATTGGGCAGATGAGAACCCGCAAATAATTGTACAATCAAGGCATCAACATAATTTTTCATTAAATGTTTGGGCAGGTATTTTGAAGGATAGTTTTATTGGTCCAGTGATTTTACCACAAGACTGAATGGAGTTAGCTATTTGCACTTCCTTCAACATGACCTAATCAATATCATGGAAAATGTTCCCCTAAATACCAGACAACGTATGTGGTTTATGCACGATGGTGCACCTCCTCACTTCAGCAATAATGTAAGAGAATACTTAGATGTACAATATAGAAATAAGTGGATTGGCCGTGGTGGCACGATAGCGTGGCCTGCGAGATCGCCAGATTTAAACCCAATAATGTTTTCGTTTGGGGTCATTTGAAATCCATGGTTTATTCAACGCCTGTAGATGACATTGAACATCTAAAAGAGCAAATTAAAGATGAATGCCGGAAGATAAGAGAGATACCTGGAGTGTTAGAGAGGGGGAGGCAGTCTATGAGCCGATGATTAGAGCAGTGTGTTAATGCCAATGGAGGCCACATCGAACACTTAATCTAATGTAAAAAGGTACTACTCTCTTAATTAAGTGCTTACCTCCTATAAAATTGTTTTTTATTATTTAATAAACACTTCTGAAAATTAAAATAATCGTAATTTCTTTATTTATGAACGGATTTCAATAATTAAGGTATCGTTAGATTTGCATTAAAAAGTTTTACAGCTTTTGTTTCATGCAAAATTTCTTTATACCTACTTTTCATGGAATTTGACTCTTAAAATTTTAAATGGCCGCTATATTGAAATTTAAAAACTAATATTTTTGGAAATTTTAAACATCGGAGTTAGTAAGACATCTGGCACGTTTCATAAAAATATCTTAGAAGGGTTTTTGAAATATTTTTTTTTTCAATAGAAATACAAAATGGCGGATTACGGCTAAACTAAGCCGAAATCTTATTTTCACTTGTAGAACCCAGTTCTGAATAGCGCGCTAAGCTTTTTTGGGACACCCTGTACATGTTAATATATTAGTATATTTATTAGTTTTACAATAATTCAAAAATATAAAAAAATAATATAACATGGACTTTTGTGCTCCACGAACTTAGCGTGCTTATTGTTGATATAATAACCATTCAAATTTCTATTTATCCGGTCAACTATTATTTAAAGAAAGTAAGCTTAAGCAAATTAAATTAGTGTACTGAGGAAGAAAATTATAAATCGCATAAACGGTCGAGATATTCCCCCCAATATATGTATGTATTACAATTCCTACCTATTTTATAAAAATGGGTAGGTAGTATTGCAATGCTTTGTACGACGAATATGTGTTATAGTAAATTGAAACTTTCAAATAAGTTCAGTCTTAGCTACGAGTCAATTTAAGTATTTCTCTTAAGTCTTAAAATCGAACATTTTGCACATTAGAAATATTTTATCAAAATATACAATACATGTAATATTTAATAATACGAGAAATTGTAATTAGAATAGCTTAACCGCTAATGATGACCTTCGTGCAGCCGAAGCGGTATAAAAAATAAATAAATAAGAATAATAACAGCACTCGATTACTCAGAATTTATTCAAAATCGCTGTTCTAAATTAAGCCATTTGCAACAATTTATAGACTTTGCTGATTAATTAATGTCCACTCTTTGACTTTATTTATGAACGGAAAATTTTTGAAAAATAAACGTTCAAAAAAACAGCATTTTAAGCAAAACCCACTGCAATCAGGTGGGTTTCGTGTGGAAACTTATATCGTTTTAAGAAGAATTTTTATAAACAATTTCTTGATTAGCACGTCACGTGTTGTTATAATACTCTCAATAAATAAAAAGGTACTTTACTTAGGTTTATACGAATAAAAATCAACAAAACATTCCCTGTCTCACTCGCCCCGGGCGAGTTTCGGCACAGCGTCTCTGCACAGTACATACTTAATACGATCCCTGCCATTAAAAAAAAAACCTTTGTTGTTTCAGATTATCATAATTTAGTAGTATAATCTCAACTAAAGAGATATTTTTTGTATTTGGAAAAAAAAATATTTGCCCCCCAAAAATACTATGGTGTCAGTTTAATACACCATGTCCTTAATCAAAGTTTTAGTCATTCGCTGACAAACAAAATTTTAACTAAGAATTTAAAAAAAATCTTAGTGCCGATAATTTTATTTTTTATTTTATAAGAGAGAGGTTCCGGAACGCCGTTCTGCCTCAAATCGAGCTCTGCCTATAGGATAAGAGCAGAAAAACTGATACCTAATGGGTGTACGCAGAACAAGCTAATTTAGAACAAATTCTATCATTTCTTTTTACACAGTGTAAGCAGAGGGAAACGCAAAAGTATATTAGTTTAATCATTCAAAGTTAAATACTAACGCTTAACAAGTTAACCTAACAATAATAAATACGTTCTCTTTAGATGCGACACTGGAATAAACACAAAAGAGCATAACCTTGAGTTCTAAATTAGTGACAGACAGTCATTGATTGAGGAATTTAGTTAATATTACCCTTATTATCTTCGAATGCTAAGAAATTAGTTTTCAACTTTGCTCTTAAAGCACTTGTGAAGAATAGCAACCTTCATAAATTTGAAAACTAGCTAGTTTGTATATGATTAGATCCGGTATTTCGTAATAGCCCTGTATTAACTTGTAAACATAAAATCTAAAAAGTGAATTTACTAATCGGTTCTTTCTCATACATGTAGTTAATTTAATATAACCAAACTGACTGTCGAAATAGGACCATTAAAACGGCCTCCTTTAAATTTCCAGCAGCCATATTATTTTTTTAAATAAAATTGTTAATAATAAATAATTTATATAAAATATTTTGAGCTTTAAATTAGTATCGATATGTTTATGTGAATAAAAAAGTTTTTCCGTTGATTGTCGTGTTTTTGTGTCGGACTTATTTCTTCTTCTTTCGATAATATTGGCACTTTTGTGTTTTCTATAGAGTAAAATACCTATGACCTAATGCTTCTTAAATATTCTTGAATAATTTCAGATAAGTTGTAAAATATCAGTTATGTAAAATATAACTTTATAAAATATAAAGTTCTATTAATTGGAGTTTACCATCCGAATTCCATTCAATGCAATACCAAGATAAAATTTTGGTCTGAAGGAAATTTGTCATCTAGCATGAAATAAAAATTAATTTTTAACGAGAATGCTGTAAATCTAATACGTTTGATAAGAGAGCAAGAGCAGTAATAATAATAGCAATAAGTAACTCTTACTGACCTCCTCCTCCTATACCATATATGAAGAGGATTACGTATTTAGAACCTATAATTTAAATTTTATTTTGCTTCCTAGCTTACCAAAGGTAACGGAAGATATGTTATTGTTCAGTAGAACAAATTTTTTTTGTCTTCAATTTCAAAAATTGGCACTTTTTTACTTCAGCCCCCTTGGTGGTCAGCACCTAAACAATAGTCTGCCCTACAAAAGTCTCAAAGGTTTGTGTGTTTGTCTCCCCAAGACATTGAGACTCCTGGGGCAGTTTTATATTTAATATTCCTTTATCTTATTAGTTGATTAGACTAAGGCAGCGTTTCCCAAAGTGTGGTTCCCGTCCCGGCACCGGGTCGTAGAAAAATTTTGCCGGGTCACGAAAACAAATTGTAAAAACATGAAAGAAATGTTTTTGGTTAAAAATTCGTTCTTATACTATAAAAATTTAAATGAAATTATTATCAATAAATATTTTTATTTAAACCTATCTTAAATAAATCGGTCCGACACAACTCAGACAAACTTTCTCATATAAGAGTTCATAATTACTTAGCCCAGTGCTTTCTATTTATTAGTTTTTTATTGAACATTCCATCAAAATTTATCATGAAAATAACTTCTCCTGGGCAGGGAATCGAACCCGGGCTCTCACCGTCCGCGTTTTAAGCTAATTTCTCAGGAACTAGATTTTACCCAAGGAAACGGCTTATATTGTTAGATTCGTATTTAAATGGACTACACTTTAAAAATTTTTAATCAAAATCGTCGGAACCGTTTTCGAGAAATACTTTTTTTTCACGTGTTTTTAGAGAATTTGGAGCTAAAATTCATTTCTCGATTTCGCCGCGGGGTATGATTTTTCTGAACATGTATGTCAAAATCGGCCCAGTAGTTTAGGCTCCAGGCGTCTGCACAGACAGACAGACGACAGACAGACATTTTGTAAAAACCACTTTTTTGGACTCAGGGGACCTCAAAACGTGTAAATCCATCAAAACCTCAAAATCGAATAAAACTTTTAGTCTTCACACAAAGTATTTGTATTGACAAATAACCGGTTTCGGCTAATTATTAGCCATCATCAGATTCTAAATTAGATGTTCACAGTAACATAGTATTGAAGTGAATCTATGTTACTGTGAACATCTAATTTAGAATCTGATGCTGGCTAATAATTAGCCGAAACCGGTTATTTGTCAATACAAATACTTTGTGTGAAGACTAAAAGTTTTATTTTATTTTTCTTTCAAAATAATGATGAGTAAATATCACACATTGGAGAAACAAACAGTTGATGATCTCAAAATCGAATTTTCGCGCCATCACAATACTTTCTCTTTATACGAGAAAGTAAAAAAAAGGAGTTTCTTCATTAATTTAATGAAGAAATGTTAAATCTTTTAACATTACATATACATACATTTATTGAAACCCATGCAAACTATGATGAAGGAGATTTACATCTAGAAACACTATCAGTTTCAATTCAAGATCATCTTTCGGAACTAATAAATAGTTTTAAAGACTGCTTTCCGGATATTTCATCACATAATACATGTGGATTAAAGATCCTTTTTCTGTGGAAATTGAAAAGGAAGAAATGTTAAATCTTAGTGAACAAGAAGTTGATCATGTAATTGAAATTCATGCACAACCGATCTGAAAAAAGTGTTTGAAACTGTACCACTAATTAATTTTTGGTTGCGCTGTCAAAAGGCGTATCCAAGCGTATGCGAAAAAGCGATACAATTTTTATGCCTTTTGTCACTACTTTACTTATACGTTTGATTTGAAGCTGTGCTCTCAACCTTGGTGTACTTAAAAAATAAGTATCGAAACAGGTTGGATGTCGAACCTAATTTGAGAATAAATTAACATCATTACCTCCTAATTTGAAATTGTCATGTGGTATGACAAACAACATCATCCTTCGCACTAAGGACAAAATAAGTGGAAAACAAAGCTTACTTCATTTACAAAAGTTTTAAATGAATATAATTGTTAATTTTTTAATTACTTATATTTTTCTTGTATGATTATTTTGCGATTTTTGAGTATGAATAAACAAACAAATAACTTGATTTTTATTTAATTTTTTTTTTGTTTAAAAATACATACTTTTTTTTCAAGGTGATCGTGAAAAATTTTAAAATCTCGTACCGGGCCGCGGTCAAAAAAATTTGGGAAACGCTGGACTAAGGGATATGAGCACAATTATATACACAAGTATGATATTCCTTTGTCCCAATGTACATTGAAATAAATATCCCATCGTCTTAATAGTAATTTAGACTAAGGAATATAATATACTACTCTGTATATTTTCTTTTGTCTAAATAACTATTAACACAAAGGGATATAGGGGGGTGCTAAAGTAAAAAAGTACCCAATAATTCCAAGAATCAAATCCGTTTAAGACGTCCGACAACATTTTTGGTTCCGTGACTGTCTGTCGCTCAATTTTTGCAAACCAACATATCTTAAAACAACTCGTCGGATTATAATTATATTTGAATGGTATGTCATAATTAGCCCGATATAAGTTATAAGCGTATGTGTTCATTTGTTTCTCTTCCAAATGCAACACAAACATACATTTGTTTATACATATATCTTCAAAAGACCTCATCTGATATTTATGAAATTTGTTGAAAGTAGCCCGTAGGTAGCCCCAGATTAATACCAACCACCTGCGCTCTTTAATTTTACTAAAATGATACTTCAATCCATGTAAAAAATTAAAAAAAATTTGACCGATTAAAGAAGGAGGAAAATTAAATAAATTTGGCAATAATATGTTGTAAAAGTACATAATCTCATATGTTGTAAAGTACATAAGTATACGAAATATGACGCTAGGAAGCTATGTGCCGCACAAATTGGCAGACTATTTAAATCAATATATACTCTTTACATAAAAATTTGCTTTGATGCGATGATATTACGAAGAAGTTTATTTATATTAGAATATAATATGTATGTGTTTCAGGAGGAAGTGGATTCCTAGGACAGCATATTATAAAACATCTTCACCAATGTTCCAGAGTTAAAGAAATCAGGATTCTCGATATTAGAAACTTCCAGAAAAATTTAGGTAACGAAAACTATAAAATTAAATTATTTTTAATTTCAACAGCATTATGTTGATTGGAAAAAAGCTTTGATGAAATATATATATTTACTTCGGTTAGTATCGTTATTATCTTGTTTTACAAATTTCAAAAAAGATTTATTTTTATACTAATGCCGCTAGAAAATAAATTAAAACATACAAATTTTATAGCAAGATTAGAAGTGAGACTATTTCTGTACAAAATAAGAAATTTGCAACGCCTAAAGTGATTTTCAATGGACACAGAACTCATTTCAATGTCAAACTACATACATAAAGGTCATTTGTTTCTGTAAAAACACGATAATGAGTATGGGCTCGAAGTTGGACAGACAGCAACAGCAAGACTACGTGACATTAGTACATCAAGAGGGACACCTGCGGCAGGTGTTCAAGGATTACGAATGTCAAGTTCAGACCGAATCTCGAGCCTATTACTCAATATTAGGTTTGTTCCAACCACCAGTTCCGAATTAGTCCGAGATCGACGTAATGCGCATGCGCGGTCACAGTTGGCAATTGATTGGTGTTTACGTTTTGTTGGAACGCTTCTGAACTCGAACCAAACTGTTTGATGTGGTAGGTTTTAGCACTGTTATCAGAACAACTTGTTGAGTTGATCGTTTACTTCTACCTACCTTTAGCTGTGGTCCCTGTGATTTTGCGTTCCTGTGCTATCAAAAATACCTGAACTTATTAAATATTAAAGATATGGATGAGTAAATAGTTGATGATGATAAGTACCAGTCGCTTAAATCAGGGCCTAATTTAGGCCTCGCACAACAAGGGGGGCCACACCACAAAGATTTCATTTTATAATGCTAATTAACTTCGGTAAGCTCGAATGTTGGAAGTAAAACCTACATACTAATAGAGGATATGACGAAAACACATGCACACATTTTTAGAAATGTTTATTTGATACATGAATTCACGATTTACGCAATTTTCGGTCTTACTGTTTACTGTGGTAAGCCAGTTTTAGCAGTCACGGCACACATGTAACACGTATTTTTATTGATATAATACTAAATGCCCATTTGTTTAAAAAAAAAAAAATATATATTTATCTTAGTCCAGTAACGAAAGAAAAATTGCGGAAATAAATAGGATTGTTTCGATATTTCGCATAGTTATTTGAAAATGGAACATCAAAAGTCCATCTTGGAAAATGGTCCAATTTTTATTTTTTTCACAAATATCTAGAAAATGTCATTATATGCATAGAAATTCATCATCGCTGTCGTACAAAAACATTTAAGTAAGTAAGAAGAGTTGAATCTCAAAGGCATATATTATGTTAAGAGAAAGGTGAATAATAGGCGAGCAAAACCAAAAGAAAAACAATAAAGCGGAAGGTTACGTTTCTGTTTACCCAAACTCAAACTACTAGTCCCTGACTAGTTAACGAATGATTAAAGACGGTGTTAGAAGTGATTTGTTATTGGGGGGGGGGGGGGGGCACGTGCCCCCCCCCCCCTTCCCCTGGATACGCCACTGATTGTAGCTACCTTAATTGAAGTTTTTTAAGCATACGCATGCATACATCAGTGAAAGTTTATACAGACTAGGTATAGCTTATGTTACATTGTTAAAGGTAATGAAATGGGTCAGTGTTTAAGCTATTCAGACTTTAATGGTGATATTATATTAACATAGTTTCATAGTTATGGTGGTTTTCAATATAACTTAAATATTTAAACTACTCTAAGTTTAGATTGTAAATGAGTATAAAAAAATAAACAAACTACTGATCGCTGACTGGTTCGAAACCAATCCCTGATTCCATCAGAGCCTAGTGTTGGAACAACCGACTAACAGTCAGAGTTAGAGTTTTGGCTTCATTGGAACACCCTGTTCCTAATGCACATGCGTCGGACAGGTTCAAACTAGTTTGAACTGTGGTTGGAACTTGGAACAAACCAATTATCAATATCAATACATAACAGTGTAAAATAGTAAGTCAACAGTGAATGACTATTTAAAAAGATTCATTGAAAAAAAAAAAAAAAAAAAAAAAAAAAAAAAAAAAAAATACTATTATTATTTTTTTTTTGTATATCCTTTCTTATTTTGAAAAATATATTTTTTTATAACGAATAAAAATTTTTCATAAAATTAAAATTTAGACCAGTTCCCTCTTGTGCAATTTTAAAAAATCGAAATTTAAGGGAACAGGTTACATGGAACAAAATTTTTAATGCGATAAATCTTCATTTAATGACATGCAGGAGGGATGATCAAGAATGACTTTTTGTCGGAAAATGAAATTTTTAGGTCACTTCATGTACCGTCAAGTCGATCCTGGGACTTGAAGAAAATAAAAAAATAAAAAATTTAAAAATAAAGAAAGAAATATTTTGGTATTAAAAGACAACAGCATTAAACTAAATTGAAGTTTTAGATGTGACAATGATGTGTAGCACACATTTGAAGTAAATGTTGAATGATTTGGAGATAAAGGAAACTTAGAAATTTAAAATTGAATATATATGTGAGATTTCCAAGCATTTATGAAAAGCTTGATAATGACCCAAGGAGGGGTTGAAATATCGCAGTACAATTATGAAAACTAAATAGTTTTTTTATTATACTACCCGTTAGACCTGTGAAGGATTTTTCCTTTTTTTAAGAAGTAATGGTGGAAGTAAGTTTTAGCATTAAAATTAATCGGACTTTAGATGAATTAATGGTTCAAGGTTATTAATCAACCCTACAAAATATTTTATATTCCGTTTATTAACACTAACATTATTATACAAATGAAGTTTGCTATGAAAATGCAGAATTGGAGCAGGAAATAGCTAAATCGTGAACAAGGGAGCCTAAAATATGAAAATCTGAACTCGAATTTATAAATGATACCCAAAATGCCTACTCCCTCATTATTACTTAAGAATACCTTCTGACCAATTTAGAAAAATACTAAAAAATACAATACACTATTTCTACTTCATTTTTCTTAGTAGGCTAAACCAATATTGTGAGGGTGCATTCAGTGTCTAGAAAAGTCTATATAAACTTCCTGAACAAAACAGATCAATACAAAGAAGATTAAAATAGAATTTTCATAAGAATAATAAAAATAAAAATATAAATTAACTAAATCTAAAATATAATAAAAAAAGGGAATATATATATATATATATATATATATATATATATATATATATATATATATATATATATATATATATATATATATATAGTCGAAAGAATGACAAAGGGTTTGTCCTTTGGAACAACAATAATGAATACAAAATACAATAAAATAGGGAATCAATAAAGGCGAAAGAATGGTATGGGTTTGAAAAAGCAATACTTAATTCAAAAGCAAACTTTTAACACTATTTGATGAGGGAGAGAAAAAAAATAAGTTTAGTATTTACTATTTTAAGTGCCATTCACCTCTTCTCAAGACAGCGCTATTTGGATAGACAAGTTTTAAAATTGAAATCACTGATAAATTATTAATTTTCTATTCTACATACATAATTAGAAAGACAAAAGGAATAATTATTAAAATGAAACTGGTTTGAAGGCCTCCTATGGTCTGAAAGGCCATAGGAGGGAAGTAGAGGAGAGACTGATTACTGATTCGGTTCGAAAACCTAACTAAGCAAGTGGGCTAAAAAGATTTAACAAACAATTAAGTCAGGATCCGGATAAGAAACTTAATGAGCTAAAAAGACTAAACAAAAAATCCAGTCCAGGATGAGGATAAGAACAAGAATGAGCCAAAAATATTGAACAAACAATCCAGTCCGTGATGTTAATCAGAAATTATAACTAAGTGACTAAGGGAGGAAAGGTAACTACTAAGTAATAGTGTAATAGGCTCAATAAAACCGTGAACTAGTCAACAGGGCTCAGTTAGCTGATTTGTTCATAGAAAACCGGGCACTCATTTACTTGGTTGCCCGCCTAAAATTACTTTGTGTAAATATTCCCTTGTCTCAATAGTTAATTAGACTAAGTAATACACCTGTATATATAGAAAGTTTGATGTTCCTTTTCCCAAAGTTCTTTGGACTAGATATCCCTTTGTCTTAATAGTTGTTTAGACAAAGGAATTATTTAGAAATGGTAAACAAATATAGGGTGTAACCAAGAACCAAGTAAACTAGTAAGTTTTATATCCTAAATTCTATTGGGCATAGTATTCCCAAAGCTGTTACTACTAATAACGAAATTATGTTTCTGCCTGATATACTATCTTGCTAACATAAAACAAAAAAATACATTATCACACTAAGCGGCAACATTAATTTAATGAATTAAGTTGAAAAAAAGAAAAGAGTCACAATGGTCACATTGAAAATCGTTTCCAGACTTACTTTATTTACTCATATCTCATACTGTCTCTATAATATCTTAATACTCAAATACATTTAAATAATGCATTATTTTCTAGAATATGATGAGGTGAAAGGAGTTAAAGCAGTATGTTCAGACATCAATAATCTATCAGAAGAGGGTAGAGAATTGTTCAAAGAAGTGGATTGTGTGTTCCATTGTGCAGCTCTTGTCTCTTACCAGTTTCCACCAGATGAGAAAGCACTTTATACTGCTAATGTCGAAGGTATGAAACACATATTCATCTAGATTCCACTTCTTTTTTTTTTTTTTAAATATAATATTATTTTCTACTTTTTTTAAACTTTGTCACATTAAATCTTGTAATTAATTCTAACCTCACTTACTATTACTCCGTAGCACAATAGCCCATGGAGGACCTAGGCCTGCCTGGTCATGTAAATATAAAAATGCATAGTATATATATACAGTAAAACCTGGTTATAGTGACCACCGAAGGGACTGACCAAAACTGGTCACCTTAGGCAGGTGGTCAACATACCCAAAATGAGTAAAAACAAATTGCTCATTCTTGATTTTTTTTATAATGTTACATATGTAAAGGGTGAAAAGGAACATTTATGGAATAGTCACACAATCTTTTTTTTTAGTAAAATTAAACCTTTCTGAAATATGGAAAAATAAAATAGTCTCTCCACGTAAAATTAACTTTTTAATAGCCAAAGCAAATATGATTAGATCATATTTTCTGAAATATGATTAGCTATTTTTTACAATTTATGCAAAAAACGAGGTGAGACATTTATCTTTAAAAAGTTAAAAAAAAAACATGTATTCTACTGATTACTGTTTAATAGTAAAATCTAAACATTTTTTTAAGGTCATTTCAGTGCAAAATACACAATGCTCATGAATAAACAAAAATTACTCCTTTTAACTGTTTACTTTCTAAATCATACTAAGAACTGAGCTAGAAATAAAATAAAAACAGAAGAGGAGATATTCCAAAGAAATGAGGATGAAGTGAAAAAAAAAAATAATAATAAAAAAAAAAAAAAAAAATACAGAGAAATGATGTACTCTGCATAGTTAACTCTTAGAACCAGCAAGAATTATTTCATTTTACTGATTTCCTTGATATAAATCCTTCTAATACATCCTATAAATGAAAAAAAAAAGTAAAGAGGGTTTTATTGATATTGCAATAACTAGTACTATATTAGTTCTAAGAAAGTAAATTAAAAACTGAATGTTTCAAAATTCTAATAGGTATTCTCACTAATGTTTATTTTTATTTTTTTTTACTTTGGTCACTTTAACCGAAATAAATTTACTTCAAGGGACCAGAAGAAGGTGGTCACTGGTCAATATAGGCAGATGGTCACAATAAGCAGAAGAAAATGTACAGGAAAGTATTGAATTTCTGAAGGGACCATGAAAAGGTGGTCACATTGACCAGGTGGTCAATATACACGGGTGGTCACTTTAGGAGGTTTTACTGTATATATATATATATATATATATATATATATATATATATATATATATATATATATATATATATATATATATATATATATATATATATATATATATATATATATATATATATATATATATATATATATATATATATTTAGCCTTTATATTTTCTCTTTATTTCTGATAAAGGGTTATTAATCAGCCTGCCAACATGATTTTAGGAATCATTGTATGATTTAAATTTCTAAGATTTATTCATAATTTAATTATAATGATAATGGCATTTAATGCTTCTTCAAATTAACAATATTTTTAAATATACCTTAATATTTTTCAAAAGCAAATCGGCTTCAACCATTTTAAGGCAATTTCTTTTATAACCATAATAAAATATGTATATGGCCAAAAAAAACTAATATAAAATTATATTAAATTTAAATTAAATTATAATTATTATTAACAACGGGAGATAGACAGAGAAAAATAGACTCCGGCGCCAGGACTCGAACAACGGGCCTCTATATTTCCAGTATAGCGCAGAATATGATGAGGTGAAAGGAGTTAAAGCAGTATGTTCAGAAAAAATAGACAGAAAAATACAGTTCGAGTCCCGGCGCTGGAGTCTATTTTTCTCTGTCTATCTCCCATTGTTAATAATAATTATAATTTGATTTAAATTAAAATTTAAACTTTCCACAGTATGAATACTACCAAAAACTTAAAAATAATATTAAACTGATATCATTCAAAACAGACAAAATAAAAAATCAAACAGCACATGAACTGTATGTTGAACAGTACTGATCTGTGTGTTCAGATCAGTGTGCTGTTAAGTTTTTTTTTTTTTATATCAGCCAATAATACCTCTTCCCCACTCGAGATATGATTTTGGTAGAATTCAGACTCTTGGGGCTATGGATTTACCTTCAATCCTTAAAGTAAACAGATCCACGATATTCACTGTAGGGTTGCAAAATGTTTTAAGTTTATAGGGTGTCAGCATCAAAAAGGTTGGAAAACGCTGATACAGATATTCAGGTAGTTTTAACACCAAACTATTATTCTGTAGAAACCAGAATCCTAACCAAAGAAAGAGTAATGACTACAGATACACATAATAAAGGTGTTTATTAAATCTCTGGCTTTCTCTAACATATTAAAATATGTTTTGTAAATTTCTTGCTTCCAAAACTTTTGGCTTTTAATCTTCCTCTATTTATCCTTAATTAGATTTATATGGAGATATACACTAGAGTTTTATATGCAAATATTCCAAACAAAAGGCATACACAAAAAATAAAAATTAATAAAGAAAAAAGATTCTAAACATGAAAAGTAAAAAGTAACAAGCTAAAAAGCTTATATTCAATAAATCTATTCTATTATAATATTGTAATTAATTTTCTTCATTATTACATTATTATTATTTATTTTTTTAGGAACAAAGAATGTTATTAAACAATGTATAAGGAACAATGTGCCAAACTTAGTTTTCACAAGTGGAACGGAAGTCTGTCAAAAACCATATTTTAAGAATGGTTATTTCTCACTAATAATCTATCAGTCAGAGAGCAAAGTAGGGACACCTTCAGATGCCTCTGAATTAGTTTTTGGTACTTATGGCAAAACAAAACTTCAAGCAGAAAGGATTGTACTTGAGGCTAACAACAGCGAGCTTATAAATGGTGAGTTTATTTAGTTATACAATTCAATATTAAGAAGAGTTGTCATGAGCAATTCTATTAAAAAATAGCAACATTTTTACCTTACAATTTTACTTCCAACAGGGTAATTTCGCACTAGAATGAAACAAACTGAATATTAGAGAAATTTAAGACAGTAGAAGGGATGGATAATTCATATTGATTACTGAAGAATGCCGTTGTAAATTTTGAAGGTGTGTTAAAGATTTACCTCAGACAATAACTTTCATTTTAAGGATTTAGGGGAAAAAACACTAGTCCATACAACTCAATGTAGAGAATGGCTATTTAAATTTTCTATAGGAGTAAGGAAATTATAATCACTAAAATTCACATACTTTAATACTTCTAAGACAATTCTTCAATACTTATTAAACATTCTTCATATTTAATATACATTTTTAAACATTCTTCATATTTAATATACATTTTTTAATACTTCTAGAATTTTTTTTTAACAGAATACAATAATTTAAATACTAATATTGTACTTGTGACCAGGACTAAGACAAATTATGATGCAAAGCATTACTGACACTGTTAGGAATAGTAGGTATAAAAACCAGAAAATAAAAATAAATAAGAATACTTATTGGAAAAAAAAAAAAAGTGTGGACTGTAGCAATTATTTCCTGAGAACTTCCATTTCCTTACATGCACGAGGACACTAGAGATTCTTCAATAGCCCCTTATACCTAGAGGTCTTATTTTATTGTGACTGAGTCTGTTTTGCCCTTTACTCGATAGCAGTTAGTGATTGTACCCTTCAAATGCTACCAGATGGAATTCCAAGCTCAATTTTAAGAGAAAAGGACTGGTGGTTCTTTCCCTGTACCAGTGGTGTAGCCAGGTGATAGCGCCCGCCCGCAAGATAAAAAAAATGCGCCCCTTAGTTAATAAGCGCCCTTTACTTAATCCATTTACTTGAAAATGTATATAGATATTATTATCGAGTACAGTGAGTTGTAACAATAAGAATCAAATAAGTAACTTAGGCATTCTTAAGGAAATTATTTAAAATATTAGTAATAGACTTCAAAAAAATAAATATAATAATAATTGAAGGGAAAAAAGTTTAATTTTTGTAATTTCTTTAAGGAACTTATTAGCACAAAAAAATCACTTAACAAAAATATCAATATGCTTCAACAAAAATATTTAGAAACTAATTTAAATTAAAGGAACGAATTATGAAATTAAAATAATATAGGTCAAAATAGAACACATTAAAATATAGCATTAAGTTTAAGATTATACTTAATGACTAAAAAATCGGTATAGTTAACAAACTTTACAAAAATTAAATAAAGCTAAAATACAGGGTGACCCACGGTAAAATGTCATAACGAAACTCGAAACTGGCGTTATTCTATGGGTCATATGCACCAAAAAATGTCGAGTAAGCAATAGTAAGCATATGCCAATTTCTCAACAGTTCTCCTCTAGATATCGATTTATTTCTTTTTTTTAAAGTGTTTCACAAAATTTTTCAAAAAATGCCTCATATCTCGAAAACTAAATTAAGTAGAAAAATCGGGCTAAGGAACAATTTTATAGAGCATAAAAAAACCTTTCAGAATCACTCACTTATTTCCAAATTATCAGCTGCTACGCATCTTTTCAAGTCCTGTTAAATTTGAATTTTATAATTTCAGAGCTTTCTACCCTTAATTACTCTTACTCTTAATTGAGACATGCTAGAAGCTGGGCGATTTCAGGAAAAACTTCTGATTTTCATAAGCTTTCAAATGGTATAATTAAACTTTAAGATCAACGGACTTGTTTTTAAATGATGGTGGATTGAATGGGCAACCAGTTCTTGTACAAATGCAAAAAAAGTTTCCCCGAACAAACCACAACACTTCGGCTTCGGGTTCTTATAGGAAATTTGACGCTGAACAAAAAGGGTCCTGTAAACATGGACCTGAAACAGCTTCGTTTTCGAGATGTTCGCAAAAAACAATACTTTTGGGCGTTTATCCTTACAATTCTCAAATACCTACGCTTTTTACCACAATATTCCTTGAAGCAAATCTTGTAGAGAGTCGAATTATACTAATTTTACTCTACATCAAATTTGCTCTCTACATCAAAATCCTTTAAAATTGAGCGTTGATGGAGATCACCTTAATGCAGGGGTGCCCAACCTTTTTTTATCATGGGCCACATTGTCATCATTCAAAGAGAAGGCGGGCCGGGGGCCGGTGGTGTACCGGGGGGGCCCTCCCCCAGAAAATTTTATAATTTTTACCCTCATAAAACACTGTTTTATGCTTCCTAGAAGGTCAATTTTTCGTTTTGGTTTTAGCTGAAACACTATGTTAATAAAGTTTTTCTCTGTTACTAGCCTAGTTTTACTTTGCAGAAAGTAATACACTCAAATATATATTAAAATGATTGCAATCAACCACACAAGTATAAAAATACAACAATAACAGTATGAATTACAAAAAAGTTAGTCGTTCATTTTACAAAGTTATTAATCAAAATATCAAGTTTGTAAGTAACTTAGTTTCAGTGAGATGGTTGAAACTGCTTTGTACTTGTACTTAAAATGTCTTTCCACTTAGGCTCAAACTTGGTTGTACCAATAATTAATAACGATTTTAAGTGTTCATCTGTGAGGGAAGACAGGAATTTTGATTTAATGTAATTCATTTTTGAAAATGTTTGTTCGCAAACATAGGTCGAGCCAAACACTGAGAACATGGTACGAGCAAACATTTTTAAGTTTTTGAAATCTTCATTGGGCAAGGCGCTGTAGAATGGCAACAGATCGCCGTCCGTCTCCACCTCAAACAGACTTCTTTAGGCACTCGCTATAGTATCATTGGCTGCAACTGCTTTACTTATTTCAAG
This sequence comes from Gerris lacustris, assembly GCA_951217055.1. NCBI lineage: Eukaryota > Metazoa > Arthropoda > Insecta > Hemiptera > Gerridae > Gerris > Gerris lacustris. The sequence continues at coordinate 71,861,660 of OX578277.1, read as the reverse complement.
ACGACCCATTCTCCAATGTTGCTGGGCAAAATCAGCTGGGCTGTTCGGCATTAGGAAATTAATATATTTTAGATTCTTTGAATGCTTGTAAATTAATCGTTTTTATGGCAACTCGGCGGGCCACATAAAATTGGCTCGCGGGCCGGACTCGGCCCGCGGGCCGTAGGTTGGGCACCCCTGCCTTAATGGATTGACTAATAAAGTGACAGAGACGTAGAATATCGACATTTCGCTGAAAATCAGGGGTTTGTTGTACAGAGCTGGGATTGATATCAGTCAACGAAAAATTATTTTCTCTACAAGTAAAGGTTTTTTTCAAGGTGTTTTATGGTCAGAAGCAGAGTATAGAAGAATTTGAAAGATAAACTTCCAACAATTATGTTTTTTGCGAATATCTCGATAACGAAGCTGCTCCAGATCCATGTTTATAGGAACTTTTTTGTTGAGCGTCAAATTTCCTATAAGAACCCAAAGTTTTGTGGTTTTGTTCGGGGAAACCTTTTTTTTGCATTTGTAGAAGAATTGGTTGTGATCCTGACCAAAAAATTTCACATGTGGTAGTAACATTCATCCACCAAATACAAAAACTAGTCCGTTGATCTTAAACTTTAATTATGCCATTTGAAGCAGACATTTTTTTTTGAAGCAGAAGTTTTTCCTGAAATCACCCACACTTCTATTTTAGCCAAATCTTGATGTTGTTTCTTAGAACGATTTTATTTTTTAATTTACTTAAATAAACAATATATTTGATGAAACATATATTTTTTTAATACCCTTTAATGTAATTATTATTATATATTTATTTTATTAATATTATTATTTATTTAGATTTTATTTATATTATTATTATATTTTTTTTTGTTACTTTCTCTCTTTCTCAAATTCTACCTATTTTTTCTTCTCTATTTAATCTTCCTATTTTGCACCCCCCTCAAGCATGCGCCTGCCCGCGGCCGCTGCGGCCCGATAGCTACACCCCTGCCCTGTACACTTATTTTATTAAATAAAACATCATAACACTCCAGTTAATATTTTCTTACTATGTATGGTTCTAATTTAACTCAATTTAACGTTTATCTCTCTTCAACTAATATAAAAACAAATAATACGCATCAACCCTTTGTCTGCACACATTAAATATTGCTAAATTGATACTTTTATTAAAGTGCAGTAGAACCTCGATTATCCTAACTAGGTAATTGGGACCAGAGGTAGGGTCGGATAATCAAAAAGTTCGGATAATCGAGATTCATTAAAAAAGAAGAAAAAAAATCAATTAAGTATACAATGTTATTTTAAAGGTAGATATATTTATAAAATAAAAATTATATATGTACATACATACATATGTAAACAACACACTAGATTACATTTTTCTCAGGTAGGTTTAAAAAAATCAAGCACATATTCTGGCCTGTTTCACCCTCAAAAAGGTGGTGAGTACCTCTAACCACCCCACCGGTGGCGAGTACGGATAATAGAGGGTTCGGATAACAGAGGTTCGGATAATCAAGGTTCTACTGTAATAAAACTAAATAACAGACAAATTTTAAGAGAGAGAAAAAAAAAATAAATAAATAAAATAATGGGTTGTTAAGTAAAACAAAAGTAATGTATACAATAGGACACGAGGAAGCTATTGCCACACTAATTGGCAGACTATTATTTGTTTTGTTTCTATTAATAGTTTTAACAATTAGAGGAGCTAAGACAATAGACAAATTTAAATATGATTAAAAATAAATCGTTCTATTAATAAAGCTTCATCATTTCAAAAAATTTCAGGAATTGGTAAGTTGAAAACGGTAAGCTTAAGGCCAACATTACTTTACGGGGAAGGAGATAATAATTTGATTCCAAACTTACACTGGGTATCAAGACAAGGAGAGGGAATAATCTGGGGATTATTTGGATCAGGAGGCAAACATCAAGTCACATATGCAGGTAAGAATAAATATGCTTCAGTTTTGCACTAATAACATCTACTAACCCTAATTAATAATAATATATAGAAATTATTATTATTTTCATTATTACCTCAGAGCTTACCAAAGGTAACGGAAACTCTGAAAAATAATTTTTGTCTCCAATTTTAAAAATTCCTTGACTGAAAACTGTTTCAGACATCAGGAAATAGTTTTAGTCTTGTGTTTGTCTGTCAAGCTGTCAGTCAACATTTTTGGCAACAAAAGTAAGCTAATTCAAGTTAATTCTAGACTAATGTGTTTCAAATTGATGTTTAAGATGGTTCACTTTATCTTCACTTAGTTCTCCTAGTATTATTTAAGTTTTAACACTATATCTAGTTTTACACCATTATTCACTTTTTATTGTTAAAAAAATCAATAAAGAGAGGGGGGTGCAAAATGGTTTTATACTTAACTATTAAAACAGTGATGCCTAATTAACAAATTAAGTAGGTTGTGCTTTTCCTCTGATAATTTCCTGATTCCCTGTCATCCCAATCACTCTGAAATATTAGATTTTTCATTTGACATAATGAATAGAAAACAAAATCAAGAAATGTTGGAGGGGTCCAAGATTTGTAGTTATGGTCATGCATGTATGATTTATTCAAATGCTGAAATAATTAGATAAGGCAGAAAATGAATTTGAACTAACTTTGCATGTAGGTAGACACCTAGAAGTCAAACTTTACACGCTAAAGATTTTCTTAGAACACTTACCATTTATCTGATCCAATATCAATCAGAGCCTGCGTCGTTTTTTGTTTCTTCTCTTTTGTCAGCAAAATCTCTTTCTTTCAGGTCCTTTTTTGTCCTGGAGAACAAAAAAAAAGTTAGATACAGAGCCAAACCTGGCGAGTATGGAGGGCGTGGAAAAGGAGTCTTGTAATTTTTTTTGTCAAAATTGTGGCGCATTGTCATGATGAAAGAACCAATCGCCTTTCTGATTGACAGCCACTCTACTCATTTTGTGATGAAATTCGCCTTATCAAGCTCCACGTCAACTGAGATATCTACAATAGTTCCATCAATGGTCCTAAGTTAATTTCCTAATTTTGTTAGTTTGAGAAGTTGGAATGACCCTCAAAGCGTGGTTGGTCTTTGATCGAAATTTAACCATTATTCAAGCGAGTATTTCTGCAGCACATTTTTATAGAAGATTTCCCCGCGATACTCATGAGAAACTGCCATAACTACATAAAACAATTTAAAAAAATCACAGGGAAGTACTTGCATCAAGCAAGTATACATTTTTTTAGTGACATTTTGGCGCTAAAATCGCAATTTTGGCGGTAAAAAGCACAGTAGTCATAAAAGCTAAACATATTTGTAATCTACTCTTCAGTAGCCTTTATTTGATATACCCATCTCAAAAATTAAAAAAAATATAAATATTTGAGGTTTGCACATTTTTCCGTTCTGCGCATGCGCATATTAAATGTTAACCTTCTCTATATTTTTCCTATGTTTAGTCAAAAAGTTACGCCAGTATTTTAAATTTCAAATCTATACCGCGAACGTTCAGGCCCTATGAACCAAAGAGCGACGGACAGACGGACACATCACCCTCGGCATAAGGGTTTTGAGAAGTATCTACAAAACCCTAAAAAAGGCCTCCGGCCCCAGGCCTTATACCAGGCCCATTGTCTCAGGCTTAGTCCCTATGGCCCAGGTTACCGGGTATTGGCCCGAGGCTCACAGGAACGGCCCTCTGACCCAGGGCCCAGGTTTAGGTCATAAGCCCTAAGCTTCCGGTTATTGACCTGAGCATCACAACAACAGCTCCTTGTCCCAAACCCCCGGCCCAACGGGCCAGTCTTGCTCACTCAGATTTCACAAGGTTGGTCATCGCAAAAGCATATCTATACTAAAAATTTGCAGGATCTTTACACAAGCTTCTTTAAAGATGCCACTTGGGAGGAGTGTAACTTGATCACCACAGCGGGCAAACCTTGAACAACCTAACCACAACACAATTCTAGTTACTTTTGAATTCCCCCCGAATAGACTGTAAAAGTGTATATTTTGTATTAGAAATCTAATTTCCATTGAAAATATGTCATAATTTACAAGAACAAAAGTTATTACAAAAATATTGTTACTAATACCATTAGTATAAACCAATCTTAGACAAAATCTCTCACCTGTGTCAGCGTCATGGATTGGTTAATATCATTAGTACCCCCATTCTCCAACCATCTTGTTCTCTAGATGCATATCTTATCTGCAATTAAATAAAAAGGCAATAAATGACTGACGTTATTAAGCTCAAACAAATGTAGATGTAAATTTAGCCAACGCTAAATGAAATGCTAGGCTTGAAAAGCAAATAAAATATTAAAAAATAAAAGGAGACACAAATGATTTTATTATTTTAAATTATAATAATAATATTCTTCTTATAAAGCTGGAAATTATTTAGAGGCACTATTTAATTTTAATAAGAAGATCCAGCTTTCTTCTTATTTTATTCACTATTCTTTAGTATAAGGTTAATTTGAATGTTCTATAGTAGAATAAGTATTAGAATACATTGATTAATAAGAATAAATTAATATTTAAAATACAACTAATTGTCAAGCATAAACATATTCCAAGGACCCAGGTTAACAATAGTCCATTGGTCTTAGATACATCAAAATTAGTTTTGAGCATTTGCGCTCATACAGTTTAAATTAGTCTGTTAGAGGACAACACAAAAGTGTTTTAGGCGTAGCAGTAGAATAATAAATAAACAAGAATTACTTTTGTGAGTAATTTTAGTGCTTACTATTTCACACTGTCCCGATATATTGTATCTTTAAGGGGACAAAGGAAAATATACAATAAATCGAGGTTTTCATTAAATCGGGATTATGAAATATTGAGGATAAAAATATTGGGTATACGTTTGTAAAATAGACCAGTCTCATCGGCATTAATAATGTTTGCGGCTTTAGAGTCCTAGATTAGTTTTCCCAATTTTACTTTCCACTCAGTACAAATTTCGGCCAAAACACTTGTGCTCTCCCCACTGAGTTTTTTAAATGTAATGTGGCCTTTACTAAACCTATCAGTCCAACTGTCGCTAGCTTGAAAGTACTCACTTGAGAGTACTAATTTTTGGGCAAAACTCCTTTGTGGAGCCTTTTCTTTCTTGGGGTTATTTATGGAATAACACATCGGGCAAATGGCCTCCACGGCTTTGCTGGCACATACACACTCTTTTGTCAAAATTTTCCATGACCATTTTGCATAAATGTGGCTGAATTTCGTTGATGCAGCGTTTAATTTCCTCCTGAAATGCACAGGTGGTTGTGGGCTTGTAGACATAGACCTTTGATTTGAAATAACCCCATAAAAAGAAATCGAATGGTGTTAAATCATACAATGAAGGGGGTTAAATTAAATTAAATAAATTTATCGTGTAAAATCACGATCAATCTTGAAAACACGTTTTTGTATCGCGTAATGCTCCATTTTTACTAACCCTAAACTCTCAGCTGTCAAATTGTTTTCTTTTCAGGGTTGCCAACAATTTACTGCACAAATGGTGGCAAATTCAAATCTTGCCTTAATTTTGGGACACCCTTTTTTTATCGTTTGTGGAGAGTACTTGGCAGTGCCAGCATTGGATCAAAACTATCATGAGTACTATTGGCCTTGGTTTCATCTAAGATGGTTGTCTGATGTTTCTCCAGTATTCTTTCATTCTGATTGGTTGTTCCTTGATTGTTGGTGGCTACTAAATGATTTATTACAATATAAAATACAAAGTGAACAAAATTGAGATGACTTCTACTTAACATAGTTGTCACAATAATGCAAGTAAAATTTCAACATCTATTTTATGACCTATGCCCAAGAAGAATAGTTGATAAGATTTCTGCTCAATCTTTAGAATTATGTATTTAAAACAAACATTTTTGAAAAAAGGTCTCACCTGTGTCTGCATCATCAATTGGTAGTTTTCATATCTTTAATACTCATTCTCCAATTATTTTGTTTTTAGTTGCATTTCCAATTACGTGCCTGCAATAATTGATAATAAAAATTGATAAATAAAGCAGAAAAGATTAAGCTCAAACAAAACTACATATAAATGAGCTCACATCGTAGAATAAAAATAAAAGCAAATACAATTAAAATATATCTACTTTTGAGAGCAAAGAAATCCCACCAGGAAGAACAGTTAGTAGGATTTCTCCCCAATCAGATTTATGACACTGCAAGGGTGTTACAAGAAATCTATACTAGTCCGTTACCTCAGGGTGGTAGGTGTTTGTTCATACTCTTGCAAGTAAGGCTAAGTATAAAGATGGCACTAATTGTTGTCCTTGGTCTATTGTAACTTTTAAATATACTCTACAAAATGCTACCACACAAAGGAGAGAGAGCTCTCCAACTAGGTTGATGGTTACATGTGCAAACCTCATATCTGGTAATCAAAATATTCCAAGATTTTGCTTTAATGTTGAGTAAGATTTTACTACGTTACCTGCTGATTTTTACTGAAAAACTATTACTTTTGATTTGTTGTCTATGTACGGAAATAAATTTAATTCTCAAGCAAATGCTTGAAATGTTGAATGTTGTTGCACCATGGATAATTATTTTAAAGAAAGGGTTAATAATCACAGTTCTCTGAATGTGGGCAGGTAATATATTTAGGGGGAAAGATGTAACCAAGTGGCTCAAGATCAAACTATATCTGATGATGGTTCAAATCTAGAAAGACGTGTTCTAAACTAGTGATCACATCAAATAAATGTGTAAAATAATAAAAAAAATCTTGGTTTTCCAGTAAAATGTCACAAAGGGGTTTAAGTCTGCGGTATCGTTTCCACTATTGGAAGCATCTTCAGGGGTGTGGTGCATTGTAATGTTGACTCGAAGCAAACACAAGATATACTGATGACTGGAGAGAAGAACGGCATACTTATACAGGTTTACTAGACCGTAGATTGTACCTGGATTTCCCGGGGGTTTCTTTCCTCGAGGTAATCCTTTGTCGGGATGAAGAAATCAGGCAGGTGCTGCCTTCATCAGTGTTCCTTTGTCGGGCGGGTGGTGTAATAAGTCGGGAAGTGACTGTGGCCCTGCCTCTTGCTATCTGCAAGGTGCAGGTGCTCACCAGAGGTTTCCAGGTCCGAGAAAGGATGAAACCATCCTCCTCTCTATAAAAGTTCTCCTGTTATTTTTTCGATCTCAATAGCCTCGCTTACCACTCCGCTGTGATACCTGTTGACAGAAGCGAGTAGCCGAATGTCCTCAAACTTGGTGTGATGGCCGGTTTCGTCAGAAGGCTGAGCTATTGCTGATCTGTGAACATTTTTTTCACTGCTCTTATGTGTTCTTGTGCCTGATGTAGTTTTTAACTGCAAGGGATTTGGTATACACCTCAAGTCTTGATATGACGGTGGTCTTTTGGCGATTTCAGGAGGCTTTTGGTAGTTATTAAAGTTGTTCCAATACCGTGTTTTCAGAGAATCCTGCATATCTTATCTGTTGAACCTTTGATGACTGGGAGATAAACCTTCCGCTGGTCGTCCGCCTTTCAGCTTGGGTCTGGTCCTCAGTGGTCTCTTCCTGACGGATGCTTCTCAGAGCGTCTCCTTTCCTTAAGCCATTCTTTGTCAAGGCAGACTTGGTGCTGCTCCTCTTCTTCCCATGAGTTCCTGTCGCAAATCCTGAAACCCCCTTGAGACTAAGGAATGGATGACAGCTTTCTTCTGTGTCGGATGGTGGTGTGACGCTGCGTTGATGTTGTGGCTGCATGTAGATGGCATGTCCTAGAGTTTCGTTGCTTGCATTGGATGCAGCACATCCAGAAAAGGTAGACACTTCTTCTCTCCAATTTCCATGGTGAACTGAATTTTTTCATAAATTGCGATCACACATGACAGAAGAAGTCATCCAAAGACAGTCTTCCGTGTTTTTTTACATCATCAACATATCTCCACCAACAAGAGGGTTTCCGAGTAGCTGAAGCAAGGGCTCTATCTTCGAAGTCTTCTAGAAATAAGTTGGCAGCAACATGGGAATAGAGGGCTACCCACTTGGGTGCACCTTCTATTTGCTTGTAGTAATCTCCGTTGAATAGAAAGTATGTAGATTTGAGACAATATTCTTTAAGTTGAGCTTAGACTTCACATACCTCTCTTTATATAAGGACGATGTCGAAGTTAACCAGCAGATCTCCGTCTCGACGGATTTCTTCTGTGACTTTTTTTTCCGTAAAAACAAGTTTTTGATTACGAGCCAACTTGCGGAAGCCTGCGTACTAAATGTGTAAAATTGCCAATTATGCTTAATAACTAAATGCTGTATTGATTGGTATGCACACCTGATTTATCTGAAAAACTTTCATTGAATCTATTTCTTCTTGTTTTAAACCCTGAAAAAGTAAGATGAAAATAAATACACCCATGGAAAAGAAAAATAAATTAATTTTGAATTGTAGAAGCTCAAGAGTTTTTTTTTTTTTTTTAAGATCACTTATGTCACCTCACATTCTTTTGTAAAGTTTACTTTAATTTAAATAAAACCAGTCTCTTTAGTAAACAGATAGATACAAAAATCTATTGACCACTTCGATCAAGCCCAGACCACAGATAGTTCTGTTAGTAACTTGAATATTACCTTCTGCAGAGCTTAATTTGACAATTTGAATTCATTGTTGGAAAAAGAGTCACCGAGCTCTTCTATTTAGTATCATTTCTCATTACTATCCTCCTTCTTCATCCTACATTTTAAGGATTTTATAAAGAGATCCACAAGTGGACCCGAACAGAGCCTCAACAAAATCAAATGTCAATTATTGACAATATAATTGGTCCAAAAGCTACAAGTAACTTTATAAGAGATGCTAGAGTAATGCGAGGGCTGGAAATTGGCTCAGACCACCACCTAGTTGTGCTGAAACAAGTCATAGAGGGGCAACAAATGTCTAAAAAGAAAAGTAAGGAAAAACATAAATAAGAAGATAAAGATAAACGAGTTGAAGAACCTTGAAAAGAAAGAAGAGTACCAAAGAAAGGTGGCAGAGGAAATCAGATCTTGTGAACAGGGAAACGTGCATAACCTAGAAGGTACATGGGCATCATTTAAGAAGGTCATAGTGAAGGCAGCGGAAGAGGTATGCGGAAAGATGTGGCACTGCAAAGAAAAAGATAAGATGGTGGACGGAAGAAATAAAGCTAGAAGTAAAAAGGAAAAAAGAAGCTCGGGAAAGGTATCTTCAGTCAAAGAGTATAAAGAGATCAGGAAAAATGTAAAGAAGATGGTGAAGGAATCAAAAAGGAAGTCTTGGCTGGAGTTCAGAGAGTTTTTTAGAAAGGAGTTATTTAGAAAATCAGAAGCTATTTTACAAGGTCCTAAAAAATATGAGGAAAGCAAAGGAGTGTCTCCTAAAGTTTATTAGGGATAAGGGAGGAAAGATCACTGAAGAGAGCAAAATTATGGAGAGGTGGAGAGACAGAGAAGGAGGACAGCAAAGGGATGATTACACGAGAAGAAATCCTAGGAGCTTTGCGTAAAATGAAGGTCAGAAAAGCAGCAGGAGCCGATGGTATTGCCCCGGATATGCTTAAATATATGGGAGCAGAAGGAGAGGAACTCCTTTATATAAAGTAGTTAGCAAAGCAAAGTTATAAAGTAGTTAGCAATGCTTGGCGAACAAAGAAAATTTCCAAGGACTGGGAAACAGCAATTATTGTTCCCATATTCAAGAAAGGAGAAAATAGGGAATGTGGTAACCATCGAGGAATTTCACTCCTGAGCGTACCAGGGAAGGTTTATAGTCAAATCTTGTAGGAGCGACTAAGATCTGAAGTGGAACCTCTCCTGGATGAAATCCAATGTGGCTTTCGCCCTATAGAAGCACACAGGATCTCATCTTTACAGTACAGCAACTGGCTGAAAAGACAATTGAGTTTGACAAGCAAGTCCATCTTTGCTTCATCGATCTGCAGAAGGCATTCGATAGTGTACCATGGACTTCGCTTTGGGCAGCCCTTGAGAGCAGGGGTATATTAAGGAACTTAGTCAAACACATCAAAAGCTTCTACCGGAACTGTCAAAATGTTGTCCGTACATGTAATTCAAGCTCCAAAGAATTTTCTACGAACATAACAAACATGTATTACCATGTAAGACAGGGTAATATCCTGAGCCCACTCCTATTCATCACTCCAATGGATGATGTGATTAAGTCTTGTAAAGCTAGAACCAGAGGTTACCATCTTGGTAACTGGATGCTGGAGGCAGTTACTCTATCGGCGATGGCTTTTGTTGATGACCTTGTTCTGATGGAGAGTCAGAAGAAAAGCTTCAGAAACTAGTAGACATCTGGGCCGAGGAACTCGAATCGAGAGCAAATTTCGAGGCAAAAGCTCTAGCACCGAATCACCATTCACGAAGAGAAACTAGAACAAGTGAATATTTTTAAATACCTTGGAGTGATGGTGAGTGCAGACGGCAAGTGTAAGGAGGAGCTGGAGGCGAGAATAGGGGCTACAGGTAGACTCTATCAAGCCATGAACAGGGGGTTCATCAGTAAAGAAGAGTAAGTCAAAAGACGAAGATGACTGTCTTCAAAACTGTTTATATGCCCACACTAACAAATAGTTGCGAATCGTGCGCATCAACGAAGAAAAAGCTCAGTCGCATCCAAGCAACCGAAATGCGTCATCTATGGAAGGTAGCAGGCAAGTCAAGGGGAGACAGGGTCAGGAACTCAACCATTAGACTGGGGCTGGATATACAGCCCGCAACGGTGACAGTTTAAAACTCTCAACTATGATGGTTTAGACACCTGAATAGGATGAGTACTGACAGACTTCCCCGAAGAGCCCTTGAAGCCAGGTGTGAGGGGAAAAGACCCATAGGGAGAAAGAGGGAAGCCTGGATCCTGGATGGACAACATCCCAACCTCCCTGGCTCAAAGAGGAATGTCCCTACAATGTGCCCGCACCTTGTCCACGGACAGGAGAGGGTGGAAAACTTTTTGGTCTACCTCGACACCGCAAGGTAGAAGAGGATCCGACTAAGTAAGTACTATCCTCCTTCTTCATCCTACATTTTGAGGATTTTTATTTTATTTTATTCCCTCCTACTCAGAAACTTAAATAATGAAATAATTAAGTTTGTAAAAGTAAGTACTAGCAATAGCTTCACACTCACTCCAAACAAGATTGAGTTTATAACCTGACCAACTTGTTGTTTGGTGTGAGGAAGAAGTGAAGCTACTGGGATTTCTCAGTAGCTCTATTGTTGCAGCACCTCTATAGGTTAAAACTGTATAAATAGCCATAATTCCTTTCCTTTTTCCTTCTACTGAAAACTAAAATGTGATTTAACATAAATGTGATTTTCCACCACATCTTCTTCCTGAAACCTTGCACCTCAATGTTCTCATTGATAAAGGGGTTCTCTTTTAGTTTGTTACCCACCTATATTAGTATTCATATAAAATATTGAAAAATAGGATTGGTAACAAAGTAAATAACTATTAGGACAAAGGGATATTTAGTCTAATGTACTGTGGGACAAAGGAATATCACACTTTTCATCTTTCAGATTTGATATTTTGACTGTCACAAAATTTCCCACCAAATTCATATCAATTACAGAATAAAAAAAGGAGGATAACAAAGTAAAATAGTGCCCATAAAGCTCCATGCTTCACAAAAATTAAATATTAAAAAAAGAATTTTATAGAATAACAGAAAAATTACGCAACAAGAGATAAAACACTTTTAAAATTACGATGAAATTCAGCCATAGAAGGAAATGTTATGGTTAACTAATGGGACTAACTGTATTCTGGATTCAGTTGCAACGGAAGGTTTATGAAAGCAGGTTGTTTTGGTTGGTCTTTCCAGACACACGAGTTACTTCTCTGTCGACCTGGTTAGTGATTCTGAACCCAACCTTACAATTTGCCTGAATCCATCACCAAACACAATAATATCAGGTGATAGTTCAAATCAAAAGCGACCTGTTTCATACTAATAATTGCATTAAGGAAAAGTGTAAAATTGCCCATAATGCATAATAACCTAATGCTGCAATGATTGGTAGGTAAACCCGATTTGTTCAATGGACTATTAGTAGACCAAGTTATAAACTTAAATTAGTTTGGTGTGAGTGTGAAGCTAAACATTTACAAAACTTAATAATTTTATCGTTTTAAAGCAATATAGTGTAGCAAATAAAAAACCCCACAAAATTTAAGATGAAGGAAGAAAATATGGTACAAAAAAGCAGAGCATGGTGAAGAATTTAATGTTTTCAACTTGTAAATTAAGCGCCACAGAAGGTAAGATTATGGTTACTAAACAAATTAACTGGTTTGAGCTTTGTCAAAGGGGTCGCAACGACCCTTGTTGACTACTACAACCAAAAAGTTTTACAAATGGGGATGGCTGTTTACGTTGGTCTCTCTGAACACACCTGTTACTTCTTTGTCTACCAGGTTAGTAATTTGTTCACAGCAGAAATTAAATAATTGTTATTATTTTTTTATTATCATCGATTTTCTCACACAGGCAGATTTATTTTTCTACAGTAAGTATGTTATGAGTGTGACTGTGACTTTTGACAGCGTGGGAAAATCGAAAAATTGGGGTGGGGAGCTAATTAGAGGTTAGGATTTTGAATTCTAGAAGGTAAACAGAAATGTCACAGATAGAGAGGTGAGGCACTTAGGATAATCTCCTAGTGAATTTATTTTTTCCCTAGTATAGGCAGGCCAATCTCACTGTTAAAAGTCACAACCCATAACTCACATACTGTAGAGTCACAATAGATATTTATTTATACATATATCTGGGGGACATGCCGTTGAATAAATATTTATTTTCGACACTTATACTTTATAAATTAGCTAATTTCTTATGCTGACCATTCACAATCGTTCTATTCCAAATGGAACGCAAACACTGTGAGTGGGGAATCTTACAAGAGAAGTTGCCGGAGCCTGGATGAATTAATGAATTTCCAACCCTCCGAAAATCCACCGCGCCCGCTGTTTGGAGTGGAGAAGCTGGAGTAGAACGACCATGAATAGCCAGCTTCAACATTTATTGACTTAAGAACTGTAAAAATCCTTTCCTAAATTAGGGCGGAAAAAGTAGGAGGATTCTCATTAGCAAGTAAGATAATTTCAAAGGCAACTTGTTGCAGGAATTCCGGAAAGAAGCCCGAAGGCAGGATTTAAATCCATCAGTAATTCTAATTAGAAAATATTTAATTCCACAGTCATAAATGAAAACACATTTTAAAATAAAATAAACGGCTACGATATATAATTATTAAATGTTTTTAATGTTAAACTTTGATATAAGGCTGGTAGATGACTTGGAACTTTGCAAAAAAGTTGTAGACATGTTCATAACCTTTATAGCAGAATTGTTCAAGCATTGAGGAAACTTTATAGTGTAGAATTAACAGTAAGTATAATTGATTTTCACAGCAAGGGAAAATCGAAGAGATAACGAATGAGAGCTTAGGATTTTGACTTCTATGTCGTACTTCAAAATCTCAAGCTCTCATTGCCTCTCCCTTCGATTTTCCCATACCGTCAGAACCAATTCTAATAGTAGTATTAGTACTGAAGTGCTCTTCAGACAGTAAAAAAAATAAATCTAAAAATAATCAAGATACGATTAATACGTCTTCTTATTGAAAAAAGAAAAAAATCTGTAAGCATAAAACCTAAAATAATCATGGCAACTGAATGTTAGCTCTTATCCTGGACAAGTGAATTTAGCTCGAATCCGTGATTCAATTTTAAAATGGTGGAGTCGCATATTTATCGTGGAAGTTTTAATACTTGAGGGTACAAGAAAAATACTTGCATGAAATACCATACCTGCCACTCTGCAACAGAACAGAGGAAGATCCTTGTAATGTAAATGCTTCATAAATTGAAATGATGTGAATTTTCATAAAACGCAAGGGCGGACGGACGACAGCATAAAATCATCGTGACGAAACCGAACCGGTACTAAACTAGGGGCGGGTTAGGTGGGACAGGACTGACTGATTGGGTTGGGATTCCCCCACTACCTATATTTCCCATCTCGCAACCCTCTTACCTTGGCACAAACTTTCCATAAAATTTTAAAATCATAAATTCTTTTAAAATTTACTTTTACAATTATAATTTAAAGCAATAGTAGATTATTTTCCATTTCGCCGCTTGCTAATAATAATAAAAATTTGTATTATGTTTTTTTAATAATCATATGTTGCCTAACCTGTTAAGTTGTCAAATAAAAAGTTTAATTTTCAAATAAACTAGGAATTTTAAAATATTTAATTTTAATAGGTTTCGACTTCGACTATTTGATTTTTGACCTCAGTGTACTTATTATTTTAATTGAATTAATTAATTAACCTGTTAATCAGTATCCGTGCTCAATTATCGCTATTTGTTATTTGAGTTTACTCTAGCTTGAGAACCGTTCTGTGTCCTTATGTTAAATACTTTTTCGCTATAAATTAATTGACAAATATTAAAATTCAAAATACGAAATACGAAAATGTTTTATGGTAAATCTGCAGTTATCCAGCCACCTAGGAAAAGAGGTTAGTAAGTCAACAAGACTTGGCACCGTATTTCGTAATATTTTTTTTAAAAAATTCTAATATTGTTGACTGTATTTTGCGAGTGGGACATGGTCTACCACACTTACCTGCTCGCTTTTGCAAATGCATCTACTGTTTTACGTTTTTGAGTAAAGTTTGTTAACGGGTATATCCATTACATGGCTGGTTGCATGAATAAAAACACGAATAATTACGTTGATATCATCGCTGCAGACTTCTTATAGTTGGAATACTGGAAGTTAATGGTTTACTTTTTATTTTCATTGCGAAGTTTAAAAAATAATGTTAATGAGCCTATTTGAGGACTGCTTATTTCTCTTATAACTGTCTACTTCAGGACGACTTAGTATGCTGCATTTTTGGTACTGCTCCTCACAATAGCATATCATATAAGCCAATACTAAGCCTCTCTACTCATTACCTTCTATATTGGCTTATACTTTTTTTCACTTGTTCAAAAAGGTTTACACTTTAAAAGCCCACTTGTACGGGCAGCAAGATTGTAGCTCACTCCAATCATAGAATTGGGTTGCTTGAAATTTTTAGTTTCTGCAAACTCTTAGATTATATCGCATTGAATGAATTGCAAAATGCAAGCCATGATTATACGTTCAACTCATCGTGAATTATTTTCTTATGAAGTCAGATGTGAGATGCTATTCAAAGGAATCTGTGACAAATGTATATCCCTTTAAGTATTTATAAGTATATAAAACAAATTTAGAGATGTAAAATCTAAGTAGTATTGGAAGATGAGTTGAGAAGTATAGACATTATAATATGTGTGAATAAATTATCAGTTTAATTCATGTTCCTGAAACGTTTCGACCCTAAAAGGGCATCAGCAGCATCTGAGCATCTTCAGTCAGTTTAATAACTAGAACAACCAATTACAAATCAATTTTACAAAACCAACCATAAGAGTAACTTATAATTATATAATCAACTTTAAAAAGGCATTTTGATTTTTAGGGTTGGTAGGCAAAACCAAGGACCCTTATATTTTCCTGCGTGTGTCTGTCCGTCCGTCCTCTCGCGTGCTCTCACGGCTACACCTTTCGTCCGATCACTTTGAAATTTGGCATGTATGTGTCTTGTACCTACCCACATATTTTAAAAATATAACAACTTAAAAAAGATATTTTTAAAAAAAAAATAGGGTAAAAAAACTTAAGGGTTACAATTTTTTAATTTTTTTCAACACCGTGAGGGGTATCATATGAAAGGGTACGTCGAGCTGATTACAAAAATATATAATTCTTTGGATATAACTTTGATAGGGCGAGCGTAGGCAAGTTTGAAGTGGGTGTGAAACGTGTCCCCCCACTCTATCTCGCTTATGTGAAGTGCAAAAAATCTGAAAAAATTCCTGAACATTCTTCGACCAAAAGTAAAGATACCATTTTTTGGAAATTTCAAAAAAAATATTATTTTATTTTTTATTGACAAAATACGTTTTTTTATAATTATGGTTTTTTCAATGTATTTATATGGTTGTAGTCCAGTTCAGTGGCAAAAAAATACTTTATCAGAGTGTGTTTTGAGAATATCAGACCCTTAGAATTGTTCAAAGTAAGCTTTTTTAGTATTTTAAAAAACACTGTTTATACACTTTACAGTTAAACACTATGTTGTGTGGCCTACGGACCCTCGCTGTGTGCTGACTAGCACATACTTGACCTGTTTATTTGAATTAACAATAAAACAATCAGTAACAATATTGATATGGTGAATTTACTTACCATTAATGCTGTTTTTCATTTTGTAATCATAATGACTAAAAAGTAATTAAAATTATTTTCGAAGAGAGAGTGAGAGTGTCAATCATTTAAAATCTTATTATAAAACTAACACAACTATTACAAACATTTATTATGTAATAAATTAATTTTATTTACATGCAAAAATTAATTAAAATTTAATTATTTGTAAACAACTGACTGAAGATGACATTTTAGGGTTGAAACGTTCCAAAAAAAGAATTAAACTATTAATTTATTCACACCTTATAATGTCTACCACTTCTCAACTCATCATATAATAACAAGGTGTTCTTAAACTTTAAGTTTATCATTTTAAAAGTAGTATTGGAATTGAAGTAAGAAGATTTCACATGAAATTTTTAATAAACAAACTGAAAGAGGCGAGTTGTTATAATTTTATTTGGTGTTAATAACGAAGGGTTCTGTTGAAATATGGGTTAAGCAAACTTACTTTTTTTTTTTTCCGGAGGGCTTTTACACCGGAAGACTCAGGCCACTTAGGTGGGCCCATCGAACAAACCCAGGTTAAGGACCAAAATCTTCACTCTTTTGTGAAGATGTGGTCGGTAACCATGACTCCTCTCCTAGTTGTATTACAACCAGGAGTGTCATCATCATGGTTTCCAGGCCGAAACCTGGTGGCGCCACTCTTTCGAGGAGCTTCACATTTATTTAAACAATACTGGGTTGACATTGAGCGGGGGGCCCGGTCCGGGAATCGAACCCAGAGCTGTGGTTAGAAGCGTTCACCTATCTATCTACTGACCCTGCTCGAGGCTGCTTAACTTGCGTTATCACAAGGCAAGCGCGCTAGCCTCTGAGCCACCCAGGCCCCCCATACTTAGTGTGTGGACCCCCATGGTTGGTGTGGAGCATCTTTTAGTGCGGATTTTGGTGAATGCTTGGCCAAACATCTATCTTAGCAAATGATTTTAGAATATAGTCAAATATTTTCTATTTTCACATACCAATGACATATAAATCACTGGTAATATTTTTTTTAAAAATATGTTTCAAGTTAACTGTAATTCAATTTATAATAATTACAATAGAGTAGAAGCCCTCTTTTTCGGCCATCGGTTTAACTGGTTGCTCAGCTTCAGGTGACTCCTCTTATGACACCCAATTAATGGTCTGTTCACCCCTGATTTGTGAAGATATCTGTTGACACCGGTCTGTTGCAGTAAGTTACAACAATAAACGGAACCAAGACTTTTTACCTACCAACAGTTGATGCATTACTGTGAGGGCATCAATTTTTTGTGGAAAATAAGTGACAGCCAAAAATCAAAAATACCTTTTTGTTATCAGGCGAAAGGTTCAGTCCAAAGGTAAATTATAAAAGGTAGTAAATTAGCGAAAGGCTGGTCAAAAGTAAATTATTTAATTCATAAGCAAATTAAATAAAGATAGGAATTTTGATGTTAATGAATATTCAGTAACATTGTATGAAAAATACTTACATAATGGGTGGGGGACCTATGAATTAAATTATTATGCTCAGCTTCTAATCTAAATATGCGGGATAGTATCTGATAGCTCCTTTCAAAGTCAATATATTGATATGGCTTTTTGTATTATTATGAAAATATTACATCTAGTAAGTGTTCTCTAAACTGCTCGTAGTTATGTCTGCTTATTATAATCGTTCCTTCTTTTAGAGACATACTTACATTTCTTTTGTGCTGACTTAAGCAGTCAGCATATAAATTTTAATATAATTCTTACCTGAATAAGACCAGATAAAACTTTTAATAAGCAGTCAATAACTACTTTGTTGTATGTATCTGAAACATAATATGCCTAATATAAATGCAATACAAATTTTGATGGTATTGTAACACCTTAATAATCAAACTATCAGATTAACTTTGTTTTTAGTATTTAATTTATTTATCAATTCAACTAAGTAACTCACCTAAAATACTTATATACTAAACAATGGCACATAACTGTTATGTGTGTATATTTTATTTTTTTGTTCCAGTTCTCTTAATATTTGCCTTTTCATAATTAATAATTTAATATTACCCTCACTGCTCTTACCTCTTACTGATTTTAAATTAAATAGTTTTTTATTCTTTATGTTAAGAGTTTGAAAGCTCTTAAGCCTAGTCCACACCAGTAGACACTTTGCGCAACGTGTCTATAGACATCTTCTGAGACCGTCTATTGTCTAGGTCTAGCGTCCACACTTGTAGACACGTTGCGCAACATGTCTACCGTTGCACCGTGTCTACCATTTAGAATGGAAAATCATAGACATGCGATTTTTGGTCTAGCAACGAGACCGTAGACGCCATTTGTCTAGCCGATGTCTATAGACAAATCGCTAGACATTGTCTCTGAGACCAAAATCCCGCAACATGTCTACTAGTGTGGACAAGGCTTAAGTTGTCAAAAATTATCATGGTGGTCACCATTAGTGCTAGAGAAAATCGAGTGTAGTCAATAAGTAGTAGTGTAGTGTCAATAAAATCATAGATTTAAATTACAGATAATCATTTAAATTTTAAGAATAAAATATAGGTTTTATGTTTCAAAATAAAATAAAATTAAACTCTTAAATTTTCTAAAATACTTGTTGAGTGCACCTATAATTTTATTTATCAAAGAAATTTGTTCAATTTTTGTGTTAATAAAAGCCAGCATTAATAAAAGCTTATTTCAATAGGCATTAAAACATTATTCTAATAGAGTACACATCTTTCTTTAGTTGCTGGTCAGCACATCAGTAGGTGATCATTGCTTTACCTTTGTCAGGCATATTTTCTGCTATCCTATGAGTAAAAGTACATTAATAGTCCTTAAATCTTTTACAATTAAAAACATAGTGCTCCTTTAACCAAGCTGATTGTGCTCTTTGGAAATCACTGCACTTTTGAGCCTTCTAGTTCAATTTGTTAAAAATTGTAAAACATTATAAGTACTTATAACTATTTATTCATTTTTATGGAATATTAATGTTTTGATTTTTTTGTAGGTAATGCAGCTTGGGGGCACATATGTGCAATGGAAGCACTAATTAAAGGCGACAACTATGTTGACGGAGTAGCTATGTTCATTACTGACGACACACCAATCTACGACATTTCTAGAACCACAAAAACATTATTTTATTCCAAAGATATCAACAGCAACACATCTTTTGATGGCAATCAATTAATGAAATCTCCACGTAAACCATTCTATATACCTTCTTTTATTGCTTTTCTTCTTACTTGGATATTTAATATAATTTACTCCAGTACAGTAGCTAAAATATCTAAATCATATACGCTATGGATTTGCCCGAAATTGTGCGTTGTATATTCATCTTCGACTCTATTTTTCAGTCGTTTAAAAGCTAATTTGAGAATCAATTACAAACCTTTGTATTCAGCCAGAGATGCTCTAGAAAATTCGTCAAAGTATTATAGGTCACACATTTATCACAAATAAAAATTGAAAAGGTTCCTCAGAGGTCAATTGTAAGTTCAATTAAAATAAATGAATAAAAACTTTTTGATATATATTTACTGCATTACGCTGGTAGATGAGGTAATGTAATTGTAACCTCTTTGTCAAATAAAGAGATAATGAATGTAAAAATGTATATTTTGAAGAAAGACTGTTCTCCTGTTATTGCTAAAAGTTGACTTAATAATTTATCTCTGATCTACAGATATATAAGTTTAAATATTTTTTGTGAACAATAAGAATGAGTCCTTGTTAATATTTTTATTGCCCGCCACTTGTAAACATTCCTATCCTGAGCGGCCGGTAAAGTTCCATTTTACAGCTCTGGGGCCTGTAAAAATGCTTGCTTTATTTTTACAGGCTGCTAGTTCGAGAAGCAGCCGCTTCCTGGCCGCGTAGTTAGTGGAAGCGCTAGTAGTTCTCGTCAGCTGTTCAATTAGTAACAATTAATATTTTTATAACTGTGGTTTGTTTTGGTACTGATATAACCTTAATATGCATTTATTGTTTTAAAGACTACGGCAAAATAGTTTTCATGTTTAGTAATTAGTTTATATGTGGTGGGCAATAATATAGTGTACACACCACAAGCAGTAAGAGACATGACAGGCCTTGGGCGTTAAACGCACTTGTGCTACGCACACGTGCTTTCAAACTTCGCCCTCGGCCTGTAATAACGCCCTTACTGCTCTAGGTACTTAAAAAGCTATTTTATTTAATTTTTTCTTGTTAGGATGTTTTTGTTTCATTGTATCTGTGGATAAGTCTAATAAAAAAAAGAAAGAGGTTAGAATGTGACTCAAAGCCATTTTATTGTAAAATCCTGTAATTTTGTACATACATGATTGTTGTAACTGTTTAAAATTATTATGTAAGACACCCTTGCCTTTACAAAGTGCATGGAATGCCTACTTATTTGAAAATACCTTTTTTTTTATCTTATTTCTTTTTTTTTAAATACTGATAATGATATTAGTGTCATATTAAATATATTTGTAAGAAATGTATTTACTTTATTAATAATAATAATTATGTTTTTTATAATTTGTATTATTTAATCAGAAATGTTGTAGATTTTTTTGTTGTTGTCGTGCATTATAGTTTGCCCTTTGTTCAAATGTTTTTAATATTCTGCTAGAGGACTTTGCCCCTTACTGGCTTCGCTCCTTAATCTCTAGAAGGGGATTGAATTCTAGAATTAATTAAATTATCTATGATTAATCTTCTTGAATTATCAAATTATCTAAAAATAACTCTCAGCCACTACCCAGTAAATTCACTGCTTGGGGGTGCTATGAGCCCAAGGTGTGGGGCATTTAAGCTTTCTTTTGAATTAAAAGACAAGATTAACTTATTCTGGAATACATAACTGTTTAAATGTATCAATAAAAAAGTACAACAACCCTACACCAACTCAAAAGTAATATTCAGTATTATCGCCTGTAATAAAATAATAAAATCAATAATTGGATAATTTCAGATTATAAATAAATCAATTATTAAAGACATGTATAATGAAATATATATATATTGTACATAAGGAATAAAATTCCCAAATGTGTTTTGATAGTTGTATAAAATATATAGTATAAAATAAATATATAGTATAAAATAAATATATAGTATAAAATAAAATAATGTCAGGAAAATTTGATTTTGCATATTTCCAAAAAATCAGTATGATGAATGGAACAAAACTTTCTCATATAGACACTAATACTCTATTTAAATCCCATGATGTCTCATTTAATTGATTTATTTTCAAACATATTTAAGTGAAAGTTTCCTTAATTTTACTAGATTTTCAAATAAACAGATTTATTTTCAGCTATATCTTGAATAATAGATTTTTCCCGTGACAAAGCATTTAAATGGACTACATTAGAGTTTTTTTTAATCTTAATCGTGAGACATTTTTTCGAGAATCATTTTATTTCACAGTTTTTTTGGGGTAGCTCCCCCAAATTTAGAGCTAAAATACATTTCTCGATTTTGCCTCGAGGTATGATTTTTCTGAACCTGTATGCCAAATTTTATCAAAATAGGGCAAGTAGTTTAGGCTCTACTCATCTGCACTGACTACAGATGACAGACAAACATTTTTTTAAAGAAAACACTTTTTTTGACTTTGGCTACCTCAAAACATGTAAATCCATCAACATCGAATTTTGGCGCCATCACAATACTTTCTCTTTATGTACTCGTATATATGATACATATAAAAAAGTGAAAAGCAGTGAGAAGTTGGTACATGTGAAATGATAAAATAAAATCGTAGAGAGAAATATCTCCTTCCCTTTCCATCAAAAAAGGGAGGACATTTCTAACTCCTATGGTTAATTTGGTCTACCCTTCTCTTTCTTACTCACTGGTTTTTAAATGAAATTATTAAACAGCTGAACTACATCGAACCCCCTCGACCCCCTAATGACCCCTTCTCTTTTTTTATTTCTTATGTACAAATTTGATTTCTTGATTTAAAGGTTCAATAACTACAAATCTCCTGAATCCAAAAATGTGGTTTATTAAAAATTTTTGTCTGAGAAGTTGTTATTTGTTCAGAAGTGTGTAGTCCAAACTATTAAACCGATTCAAATGATTTTTCATTCATATTCTGTTGTTTTATCTCTAGACACAAATGAGCCATGAATGTGCTAATAAATGACCAATTAAACCATATAAGCTGCTTCCTGGAGGGAAAATCTATTTTTAATCATGTAATAATTTTAATATAAATAAATTCTAGTGTACATATTACAAAAAAATAACATTAAACCATGTTTGAGAAATAAGAGCGTTGGTGGAGATTATCTTAATAAATACAAAGAAACAGTTTCTCCACGGAAAATAATACTTGTTTATTTATCAAAGCAGCTTTTATAAAGCCATCATCAGTCCCGATTTTGAAAGAACTAGAGTTACTGTATAAAAAATATGATGTCGTAGACTAACGTAAGACTCAATAAAAGAAGCTGCTTTGATAAATAAAGAAGTATTATTTTCTGTGGAGAGACTGTTTCTTTGTATTTATTAAACCATGTATTTAAAAAATGTGAGGATTTAATTGAGCTAGGGGTTTGGTAGCCTTAATTATGATGGCTTTGCTAACAGTACTCACAATATAAGCACAACTAATTAATTTGATATAAATAATAAATAAATAAATAAGGATTATCTTAGAATTTGAAATAACATTTTTCGTTATAATTGTATAAATGGGGCCTGTTCAGTTTTGCCTTCACTTATGAAGCGGGGGGCCATGTTTCCTTCGGGCGTGAGCCTGTCCCCACCTTCCGTGCGTCAGTGTTCCATGAAATACATTAAGTGGAGTTACGCACTCAGTCTCCCTCTGACTCACCTCATCTCGTACCTCACATTCCCGCACCCTCTCACTCACTCACCTCGAAACTGACCACTGCACTGAAAACACGCTACCGCCAATTACACCACTGCCTGGACACTGGAAGGCCCTTCTCTATGTTCACGGCAGATACGAAGCACCTCACCAATCCAGGTACCTTACCTTCCCAATTTTATTAATTTTAGTTTTCCCCTCTTACATAAAGGTTTATGTATCACACATAAATTAGTGGTCCTTTAGGCCGGATTGAAATTATAACCAACTTTAATGTCATTAGTCATTAGTAAATTCACTCACATTTTATTCTTTTACTCTTCTTTAAATTTAAAATTAACTCACCCTTTTCATTATTTTCTGAAATATTTAAATTTTAAAGTGTCTCTTAATTTACCTCCCATTGAGCCTGTGGTTTCATTTTCTTTAAATTTGTTAATTTTCTTTAAACTACAGTCTACATTTTTGCTCCGACTTTGTACTGTTTCTGCAATACTGTTGCTCATCTCTTTGCTGCAATAATTTACATTTACATTTGTTTATTTCTCTTCTCAGCTATATTGTAAATTTATACTAATTTTAAATTTCTTTTTGGACGTTTAGAATTGTTGGTCAGAAATATAATTGTGATTTTATAATTTTTGTCTTTTTAGGGTTTTGTAGATACTTCTCAAAACCCTTATGCCGAGGGTGATGTGTCCGTCTGTTCGTCGCTCTTTGGTTCATAGGGCCCGAACCATTTGAGCGAAAGTGCTGAAATTTGAAACACTGGTGCAACTTTTTGACCTAACCACAGGAAAAATATTCAGAAGTTAAAATTAAATATGCGCATGCGCAATTCACAAAAATGTGGTAATGTCAAAAAAAATTTTTGAGTGGGGTATCGAATGAAAGGTGCTGAAGAGTAGGACACAAATATATATATGCTTTTTTAAATGTTGCATTCTTTATTGGGTAAAAAAATCAAAATATACCCCAAAAAAAATCATTATTTCATAAATATGCTTAATCATCTACAAAACCCTAAAAAGTACTTGGACGCAAGTACTTCCCTGTGATTTTTTTAATTTAATATATTTTTGTCGAAATTATAATTTAAATAGGAAATAGTTAATTTTACTTATTATCTATTTTTCTGCCTTGTCTTTCTTTATATAGATACAGGTTCATCTCATTTAAAGAATTTTCTTTAACCCAATTCTAATTTGATTATTTTGTTCTTTTATACTCTGATAATTGTATTTCTACTATTAATATACTTACCTGATTACCTGGCATTATTTCAATTTAATATTATTTAAATGAAATATTATTTAAATTTATTTATTGTATGATTTTATGATTGTTTTGGAATTAAAAATATTTTAGCTGATATAATTAGACCTCTCCTTGTTCTGAAAACTACTATTTAGACTTCGACCTTCAAAGAGTCTGCCCTTTCTAAACCTCCTTATAAATTCTATTATACCTTTTCTATAATCTTTGTTAAACTCTTATCATCATATACAGTCTGCTGCAAATTTAATCTCTACATCGACTCTTATATTATTGAGGCTAATGATTATTTATTTTTTCTCACTTCTTTTCTCAAAGCATATAATTTTTTCTTCTTCACATTAAATCCCTCATTTATTATCCACCTCACTCTTCAAGTTTTTCACCTCATATTCTTTTCCTCTTATAAATTATTTCTTTTAATTATGGCAGATATAGACAAGAAAAAGAAGTTAGCCGTTTTAATTTAAAGAAAAGAAACTTACTTTTTACATATTAAACAGTGCTTTGATTTAATTAGTAAGATAGATAAAACAGAAAATCTTAATATGTTTAAAACTCGTAGTTCTAGGATATCTCAAACTAGAGAAGAGTTTTTTAATATTTTAGAACAAATAGAGCTACTCAAAATGGATTTAAGTGAGGATTATGAACAGAATTTTGAGTCCCAAAATGCCGTTGATGACTTAGTCTCTTTTAATCCTTGAGAATACAGAGCTGGGACTAGCAGTACTCAAAGAACCGAGACTCCTTTAGGTCCAGGGCAAGCTGCTGCGCCGTTGTTGCCCAAAAATTAATTTATCTACGTTTTCTGGTTGTCTCTCTCAGTGGACTTAATTTTATAATTTATTTCGTAGTTTAGTCCATAATAATTCCTCACTCACTAAGGTTAAAAAATTTCTCTATTTATTATCTTGTGTTCCTGACGAGCCACTGAATTTAATTAAGCACCTTCCCACTACTCATGCTAATTATGATGTTGCATTAGATATTTTAGTGAAGTGTTATCAATGCTCTTGCCATTTAGCAACTTATCATTTAGAAAAATTGTTTAATTTAGATTCTATACATTCGGGTTCTTACTCAAAACTTCGGTCATTCTACAAGACATTAGCTGAGAACTATACAGCACTCCAAGCTCTTAAGATTGTTAACTTAGGAGACTTTGCACTCTTCCACCTTGGGTTTCGTAGTCTTGATTTTCACTCAAGAAAATTGTTTGAACAATATTTTAACGAACAACAACGAGTTAAGAGGGAGGTTAAGTCGTCGAAAGCTGAACCTCTACCTACGTTTAAAGATTTTTTAAACTTTCTAGAGGGCCATTGCAAAATTTTGGAAACTAAGAATTTTGAAACCTTTAAGGACTTTCCCTCTCGCTCTAAACTGAAAGGTAAATCTCAGACCTAGGTTAAGAGAACTTATATTGCTACCTCCAACAAACCCGCAGAACCAACCGGTACTTCCCCCTCTCCCAGAACTCACCGAGCTACCTCAGTGGTCAGTGGTTTGTATTCAGTGTATATTCTGAGGTCATCCCTTCTAGCATATGCCGAAAGTACTTGACGCCAGAGTATACAGCGAGCAATTCTCTGTCATAGTGCTGTATCGTTTTTGTGTATCGGTGAGCTTTCCTGAAAATAATCCAAGAGGTCTAGGACCTGTTTCTTCAATTTGGTGCAGTGCTGCGCCGATGGCAGTGTCTGAAGCATCATTCGAGAGGTATAATTGACCATCTGGTTTCGGAAAGCTAGGGTTGTTGTAACGTCACCTAAAGCTTTCTTGCAAACTATTAATGCTTCTTCGGCAGCTTCCAACCATTTAACTTTTGTGATGTCTTTCTGTTTCTTTGACCCTTTTATTAAATTAGTCAAAGGTGCTTGCAGTCCTGATATGTTTGGAATGAATCTGTGATGGTAATTTACCAGTGCTAGGAAACGCGGAACCTCCTGCACGGTTTCAGGTTGCTTGAAATCTTGAATTGCTTTGATTCTGTCTGATAGTGGCTTTATGATACCTTCCGATGATATCTCATGTCCGAGGAAACAAATAGAAGTTTTTCCAAAGGTACATTTAGATGCATTTAAAGCGATGCCGTATTCCGAGGGCCGTTGAAAATCTTGTCTGACATGGCTGAGATGTTCCTGTTCCGAAGAGGAGGCAATAAGAACGTCATCTATGTAAACATAAACAAAATCTAAACCTCGCAAGACATTGTTTATGAACCTTTGAAACGTCTGGCCAGCGTTGCAAAGTCCAAACGGCATTCGGTCATACTAAAAAAATCCAAATGGTATGATGACTGCTGTTTTTGGAATATCATCGGGTTCAACTGGAATTCGGTGATAAGCCTTAGTCAGATCTAATGATGAAAATATTTTCTTACCGTCTAAACCTTGAGTTAAGTCGTGAATATGAGGCAATGGGTATTGGTCTGGAATTGTGACTGCATTAAGCGCCCTATAATCACCACAGGGACGCCAGGTATTGTTCTTTTTAGGCACTGTATGTAATGCGCTAGCCTAATTACTGCTTGATGGATACCTTGAGCGATCATGGACTCGAATTCGGCTTTAGCGTCTTTCAGTTTCTTCGGACAAAGTCTACGAGCCTTTGCGTAAACTGGCTGACCTGAAGTGATTATACGGTGAGTTGTTTCTCAACAAGTTTCACTCAAAGCAGTCAATCAGATGTAGCGACGAACCAACCGTATTTAAATCAAGTATCCATCAAAATCCCACTCTTTTGGAAAACTAAGCCCCACCTTTGGTTTATACAAAACAGGCATTAAGGAAGACGAAAATAAATTCCACCATATTGTAGGAGCTTTGGAAATACAAATTTTAGACCATGTTTCGGACATTGTAGCCTCCCCTCCACGAGATTGAGCAATTGAAGCACTAAACAAGCGCATTGTCAATTCATTCGCCTATTCTGAAGAAAGAAAGATTCGCCAACTGTTGACGAGCATAGAACTTGGCGATGATAAACCAAGCCTATTACTAAGACGTATGCGGGAGCTTGCTGGTTCTAAAGTAACTGACCAATTTTCTCCTTCTCAAACTCAAGCGGGTCTTTCTGTTACTGATGGTGAGACTAACGTTTCAAAAATTGCCTACTCGCAGACAAAATAACAGTAGTTACTGGTAGTCAGGTGTGCACTATCAACCACGTATCTAATAATGCTCCTTCATCATCAAGAGATCCAACATCAATGCAATCGGAAGTATCCGCATTAACTAAACTAGTCAATGAACTTGCGGCAATTGTTCGTGGCCGTTATCAACCAAGATTTCGTAGTAGTTTTAGATTTCGCAATCGATTTAACTCCCGAAGAAGATCAGCTTCAAGGAAAAGTACCAATGACGAGTCAGATATATGCTGGTACCATCAAGAATATGGAAAGGATGCTCGCAAATGCAGAAAACCTTGTACAATGGCCAATAAGAACAAAGAAGCAAAAAACTAACAAGCATTGCACTCGCGGCGGTGCAGCAGGTTGAACATAAATCGAGCCGCCTATGGATTACTGATAAGAGTATAGGCTGGAATGGAAATATTTAATCAATACGGGCGCTGACCTTTCAGTATTACCAGCTAACCACCTTCGTAGAAGAGTACCTGATCCATCCTTCAGAATATTTGCAGCCAATGGAACTGGAATTCGGACTTATGGTGAACATCGTGTTATGGGAACTCCGTGAGCTCTGCCGGCGAACCGAACAAATGTTTTCCAACCCGATGGAAGACCAAGTTCGTCACGAACTTGGTTCGTTAACCTCTACACGCAGCACGCAGGGGAACTTAGTTCTTGCGAACCAAGTTCGGCGAAGTTCCCATGTGTGCAGGGCGCTTTATTACTGTACAATAGCTCTCACCGTATCGTATAATAGTAGATATAATATCGTTAAAAATTAAGTTCCCGGGAATAGACTTGGCCACTCGTTTTGCATTTAAAACCACTAGTTATAATGAAACCTGTATATAATGACGATATAATATAATTGTCATTGTCATATGTTTTTATTTATTAGCTCCTCCATTATCCATTTCTGAGTTTTAAAACTAGTTTATAATAAAAAATATAAAAAAATAAAATATATATATAACGAATGGAAATCGTAGTACGTTTATGATTTTATTATTTGAAGTTTCGAATGCGTTTTTATTATATTTCTCTTACTCTTTAAGCATATCTTCAGGAAGAAAGAAAAAAAAGTTGTTTTACTTTCAACCCCTCATGCTATCTATTTATAATACCCTCCTTCCTCTATAATATGTTATATAATCCCGGGATTCGTAAGAAACCCGAAGACAGACTATAAATGAGAAAAGAAAAATATTAAAAAGTAAAACTCGTGGCGCAGCATCCTGTAGACGGCTTGGCTGCCAAAATTAGAAGAAACAAAATTTGTATAAAATTAATATATATGTTGGTATGTGCTTTCGAAAACAAAATAAATTAATAGTAATTTGACAAAAAATATCAATGCTATGTCTTCATAGATCGTAGACCTAAGAGGTTATGGGTAGGAATAAAGAGGAATGATTAGTTTATAATGGTACGGTATGAACGGGTGATTGAAACCAGGTGCCCTAGGCCTTAGGACTGGGTTAGTCTTATGTTTAGGCTGAGAGAGTTAAAGGAGAAAACAATCCGACCACTGAGAAAGAAGTAACGTCACTCTGCTGGAACCAATCATACCGCTCTGTTCACTTCACCTTGCAGCATAACTATCTCCACACTCCACTCCACACTTTCAGTCTCTTTTCGAACTGCAAGCTCGAGGCCCGCGCCGCGGTGTTTACCAGTTATGTTGTTCTCCCTTCTTGTCCTGTTCGTTTTCTTCATCGTGTTACCGGCGTTCATACCCAATACCTCCCCTTATAGACACAGTATTTGTTTAGTTAGTTTGTCGTTTTTCTTAACGTTGCTTGCAATTTTTTGCTTACCTGTCTTTATTTGGCGCCCCTGTAATACAAGAAATTTTAGGTAATTAACTACAATATATTTTAAATTTTTATTCTTTTGAGGTATGATGTTGAAATTTAATGTTTAATTTTAGTTGTATTTAAAAATGTTAACTCTATATTAAATAACGTAAAAAAATAAGAGGTACCTTCAAAATTATATAATCTATATCTAATGTTTAACTTTGTTTATATTTCATCTTATAATATGATGTATAATTCTTATATTATAATGAGAGAGTTCTAATGTAAGAAGTTAAAATAACTTTAAAAAAATATTTATGCGACCTTTGTTCAACTGGAAGAAAATTATTTCTGAAAAACTTTATTTTTTAAATTTAAGCATATTGTATAAATTTATACGTGCCATTTAAAATAAAACAAATGTTAAAATAAACAAAGAGAAAATACAGTTAATGTGGCAAAGAACGACAATTAGACATAAATATTAGTACTAAATAATAATGTAAGAATTTACTAGGTTTCTTTATTTTTTTTTATTCTTTAATACATGTTTCAGGTTTGGTAATATTAATGTAAACGTAGATAAGAATGAAATTTTATTGAAGTGTAGTTTTAAACCTTAATAATGATAAAATGTTATCGAATGTTTGAATGTTTTATACGGCATAAAGATGAATCCTTGTTTTTCAGTGATGATGTACCAGTTCGAAATTTCGTTTATACTTGAGCTGAAAAATTGTAATTCAAAAGAAAAAAAGTTTGTTATGATTAAACATTTTTGCTTCCGAGCTTACCGAAGGTAACGGAAGTTATGTGATCGTACTAAAGAACCAAAATATGTTGTCTCCGATTTCAAAAATTCCAAGACAGAAATCTGTTTCAGACATTAGGGGTCATTCTTGGTTCCGTGTCTGTCTGCCGGTCTGTCACTCAATTTTTGCGAACCAACATGTCTTAAAAACTACACGTCCGATTTTAATGAAATTTGGATGGTAGATCATGATTAGCCCATTTAGTCCCCAGGCCACCATAAGAAGTGAGTCGCTGATTGATAAAGTTTTCTTACCTTATGGAATCGCTTATTTATGCCGTGTCCACCGGTGAATTGGGTATATTGCAACTGGGCGCTGGGCCATTTCTTTTTTGTTGACATGCCAAACTTGCCCTTCTCCGGGAACATTGAAAAGAGATAGATAAAGTTTTGATTTTCACAGGATCGTTTAATTAAATTATTTCAAAAACAGTGGTAAAGGTGGCCACCGATACGAGTGGGCCGTTTTCTTTTCAACGTCCCCGCAGAGCGATATGTTTGGGGCGGTGGACACCCCAAACGGCCCACTCTTATCGGTGGCCACCTTTACCACTGTTTTTGAAATAATTTAATTAAACGATCCTGTGAAAATCAAAACTTTATCTATCTCTTTTCAATGTTCCCGCGGAGAAGGGCAAGTTTGGCGTGTCAACAAAAAAGAAATGGCCCAGCGTCCAGTTGCCATATACCCAATTTATCGGTGGACAAGGCATAAATAAGCGATTCCATAAGGTAAGAAAACTTTATCAATCAGCGACTCACTTCTTATGGTGGCCTGTGGACTAATTGTTGGTCCCATATAAGTTTCAACCATCTGCGCTCATTTGTTTCTCTTCCACATTCCACATGCACACAAACATACATTATTTACACCTATAGCTTCATAAGTACTTATCTGATTTGTATAAAACTTTTATAGTTTATCGAAAGTAATCCGCAGATAGCCCCAGATTTATTTGAACCGTCTGCGCTCTTTAACTTTTGCTAAATTGAAACTTTAATTTTTCTTGTAAAAATCAAAACAATTTTGACAGATTAAACAAAGTAGACAAAATGGCTTGTAAAAGCATAAAATCAAAATCAATAAAGTTCGAGATAGGATGCGAGGAAGCTATGGTGCCACACCAATTGGCAGTCTATTTTCCTTTGTACGTGATTAAGATGTCACAATTCTTTTCATTAATTATGTAGTATTTAGTATTAAAGAAAGAGGAGGAAGTAGCTTGAACGCGTGTCTGCATCGTTACTTCATTTTCCTAAGCTAACGGTCTCATTATACTTTTTCATTCGGTATCGTAAACAGTTTTAATAGATGGTGCGGAGTGTCCAAGCATTGAAATTAGTTTGCTGGACATGACAAAACAATGAAAGCCTATTATAAATTCGAAAGCTAAGCATTAGTCCCTTATTGCATCAAAGTGAAGCGACGATCTAGAAAATAAATAAGCTCTTAATTCAAAGTCAAATTAGTTCTTTATGTTAAATACAAGGGCTTCTTATTTTTAGCCTTCTTCAGGTCTACAAATGATCTAGGAGAACCTATATTCAGTAATTCAGTAAATTTGGTATTGTAATATTTATTATTAATGAAGTTATTTAACTTATTAAACATTATTAGGAACTTACTTTAAATCAGTAACGATAAAACAGCACTATTAATACAACTGAACAAATTTTAGCCTTAAATATCCCTTATAACAATTACCCATATATATATATATATATATATATATATATATATATATATATATATATATATATATATATATATATATATATATATATATATTAAGGTAAAACATTTTTTAAAAAAGTTATAATTCAGACCACTATAGGAATACAAAGCAAATCCTTTTTTTCTATATTCTTTATTCTGCACCTGTGTTTAATTTATAACTGCATGTCATAAACCAATTAGTACATTTTTCTGATTGTTATTTACAAGAACCAGCCCTGATGATGCCATAAAACAAACTTGGCCTGTTTACCTTGATATTGTAATTCGATAACATCGCATTGTTTAATATAAATAATTTTTAGATAAAACAAACGTGGCCTATCATTCATAGAAGTAATTAGTCATGTACAATTGTACATGAACAAATATATTATAAAATTAGTACATTTTACTATACTATGAAATATTAGATTATTAATTACTACCTCACGAAATATATAAATATAATATAATATAATAGTTAATGTAGTTGTTTATCGAGCTGTATTTGATTAGGTTGGATCACATGACACATGAAACGAACATTAACAAAGCCGTTTCCAAATGATACTATTTTTATGCATTGAAGGCAAATAAACAAAAGCAAATTTAAACATGGAGAAACAAACGAAAAAAACAATTTAATTCGGTACTCATTTACTTGCTTACTTCAAGTAAATTAGGTGCTATGTGGCAAACATTTAATTGGGTACCAATCCTATATTTGTAAGGGATTCCATTTATAAGAAATTCCTTTGTGTAAATAACAACTATTAAGATGAAGGTATATATTTAGTCCAAAACAACTTTGGGCAAAGGAGCATCACCAGGCCCTGATTTACATATGGGGAGACTGAACATCCCAGCGCGCCAAAATCTTGTGAGAAGGGAAATCTGGAAGCGAAAATCGCATTTTTTGGGGTATATTTTGACTTATAAATGCAATAAAAAATTCAATTTTTAAAAATGATTATACATATTTGTAATCAGACCGATGAAAAGCGCCCATGTTGGGGGATAAACAGCTTATGGCTAGAAATTTAGCTGCTTATGGGCCATGTCCCGCGGACGAAATTTGCCGCCTACATATTGGGGGGGGGGGGGGGGGGGGGTACTCAATCACGTTTATGTACGCTATCTCCGGGACTTTTGTATAGGAATAAATAAATATACGGCAAAATGTAGTACCTAGTAAGACAAAAAACGAACGCCTCTACACAAATATAATTATTTAAGTTTTTGGTTCAGATTACTTATGGATGGTGAGTAAATTGCTTGCTGCTGACACACAAATATTTGCTGATTTTACTTATTTGCTTATTTTTATTTAAAGTAACTTAAATATTTAATACTAAACTCCTTTTTTTTTCATTAGTGTGATATAGATATAGCAATGTCAGCTTGATAATAACTAGCATAATAGTGTTATTTTACTTGACGAGGCAAAGTCTGTGTTCAAGGATGTCGGGAAAAGTAATTTAACTGTTCACTCAGATAAAATAAGATACTAATTAGAGTCTATTTCCGAATCAAGTACCAAAGCCGTAGACATAGGACTATTTGAAGAATACGAGATTTAGTAGTGGTACGAGATTAGTTTAGTGGAATTTTCAAAAATATACTGGAGATTATATTAGGTTGAAAATAAATGTTTAGAATATAGTTTTAAAGTTGTAATGTTTATTTTAATATTTAATGTCTGAAATGTTTAATCAAACGTTAAAATTATTTGTATTCGATTTTTTAATATTAATTGTTTGAAATGTTAACAGATTTTTTTAATAGTTGGATACATTTTAACTACACTTATTTTCGAGTAATTGAAAATAAACAA
The DNA here is from genome assembly GCA_951217055.1 of Gerris lacustris. Taxonomy (NCBI): domain Eukaryota; kingdom Metazoa; phylum Arthropoda; class Insecta; order Hemiptera; family Gerridae; genus Gerris; species Gerris lacustris. Next base: position 71,827,947 of record OX578277.1, on the reverse strand, counting down.
AAGTTTTAAAAATATCTTCATTGATCTTTTCATGATTGTGAACAATTATTATTATTATTTTTGTGATAACATGAGATGAGAAATTTAAACATAGAAAAACAAACGAGAAAACTATTTAATTCGGCAGAACTCATAATATTTAAAGACTTGCCTTCTTTTCTTTTATCGATTCATTTTTATTTACGTGTTAATTGTTCAATAAGTCAAGCGGTCATTGCCTCTTTAGGCGTCGAGGAGGGTTTTATGGAATGAATGGTGAGGATAGGTTTTGGACTAAAGGGTTGGGATGGTGAGGAATGGGGTCATGATCAGTGAACAATTATAAAATAAATATTTTTTTCCAAATCAATGGTTTATACGTGAACTAAAAAAAAAGGACAGAGAATTTAAGATTCAGAAAAAAAATAATGAAGTTTAATCGTAAACCAGAGACGTTTAAAATGTTTAAACATTGTCATTATAAAAAATTTAAGTATTAAATGTTTTAAAATTTAGGGGTAGGTAATAATATTCCATAACTTATTTACTGCTCTGCGCTACAGCCCATGTAGGGCTTAAACCTGACCAATAACGTGCCTCCATTTTCTTCTATCAAGTGCAACTGTCCGCCCGTGACTCACTATATGTTCCATAAGCATTTCCAAAAACCCTAATTTAGTGTTTTCCATTGAGAATTTCTATAAATTATTTATAGTAAATAAAACTCAAATAAGAAAATTAAATTTTTTCTTGTAGAAATTTCTTTGTGAATTTTGACAATAAACTTTTTTTGATATATGGGATTTATTTGCTAATTCTAAAGCATATTTAAGGAAATCGTGAATATAAAAATGTATTATATATATACGTTTAGAATAGTATATAAATATACATATAGTAAAAAATATTGTATATGATTAATTAAGGAAGAGGGTTATTTATACACAATTTGCCGTTCTGACAACGATTAATACTGCAAATACTCCGAAATGAAATGTAATTACACCGATAAAAAATATAGCGTGTAAAGGTTGCATCGTGTAACCTTTCATTTACAACTTCAGGCTTCGTCATGGATCATGGAAATTATAAATATACGTTGAGAAATAACACTATGTCATTGCAGGTACATATTTACCTTTTAAGCCTTGCAAAATTATAGTTTTTGTCGGTTTCAAACGCAGTTCTTTTGCATGTGTTGATTAAAAATGAAAAAAAAAGTGTAGAAAGCAAGATAATGCATTAGGAAAGGCTATGATTACCCATAAGTTTTTCTTTTGTCTTTTGACATTAGAAAGCTATTAAATGATGGTTGTTTTTTGCTGTGACACCTAAGAAAGGAAGAACACTGCTAAGCATAGTATACACTGGGATTCTAGATTCGGATTCTTGTCGCGCAACATTGAGTTAGTTCCCATTTCGAAGAGGATTAAAATATTCAGCCCAGTGACAAGCTAGATTCAAGTGAACATTCATTGTCGAAGACGTAGACTCAACCCTGCGACAATGAATTCGAAAAATACAGCCCAGCGACAAGCTAGATTCAAGTCAAGATTCATTTTCGTAGTCGTAGACTCAACCAGGACTCAACCCTGCGACAATGAATTCGAACAAATACTAAGCTTTAAATTTGAGAAAGTGTTTTTCTTTTTTAAAGAGTCAGGCTCTACCGCCCTTTGAGGTTAGGAAAAACAGTAAAATTAAAATTATACTGGTTCTAAGCAAGATATCAAAAATCTAATCACAGGCTTCATTCCTAATTTTAATTCTGCACAATTTGAGCTCTATTTCAACTTCCTATGATAAATAGTACAGGCGCCATTTTAATACGAGTTTTATCGTTGTATTGAAATGGCGCCTGTACCCAGCCTGAGCCTTAATAGACTCACTAAAAATAAATATTTCTCAAATGTCAATGTGTGTCTTTGAGATCGAGCTGATTTTTTATTTTATTCAAGTGAACTGGCTTCACATTCAAGCTTAAGTTTGAATTATGTTACAAGTATTTAAGAGAGATATTGAATATAAGGTCATATGACTTCATTAAACCACTTGTCTGTTTCGTACTTTATACAGCGTTTTAATTTATAATTTTTTCTAATAATGATTTCCCAATATTGAAACAAGATTAGGATTAAATTGCCTATTTGTGATAGTCTTAAATGAGTTATTACCTGTAATCATTGTGGTTAAACATTTTCACACATTAGATGGTATACATTCTTCTTCTAGTTAATAAAATGTATTATGTTCTGACATAAACGAAACCACAATATTTACATTAATAACTGAAATTCAACCCCGTCGATAATTTGAACTACCTAACTGTATTTTACAGTTTGACACTTAATTAATCTTCTTCAAGTTTACTTTAGGTTTAACAATTCCACGTTGTCAAAATTACATAATAATTTATAATTTAATTATATTGTAACAGGATGTTATATACTATTTGAAATAAAATGGTATAAAGCAGTAACAGATTAATTACATACATTCCATCCGCTCTTATTTAACACAACTTCTACCTAATTACAGTTGAACTAAATTAAACCTCATACTCACTCTCTGGAAATTGGAGCTCACTAACGACTTTCAACTTTTCTTTTTTAGAGTTGAATCCTTTCTTAATAATAATTGTTGTATTTTTTTTTTTTTTTTTTTTTTTTTATTTATTTATTTTTTTTTTTTTTATACCTATGTAGTGTTCTTACTTTTGACATGATAAATAAACAAACTTCTTTCTTAAAATGTAGCCATACTTGGCCCATGACGTATCGGCTTCTTCAGGCTTCTAATTTTCATTTTCGTATAAATCTAATATTTATTTAGTAAAATTGTAAAATTACGGTGTTTTTTACACATAATTGATACCATATTATTATTACTTTCCCTGATTTTATTACCATTCTAGTCAACCTATTCCGTTTACGGGTTAAACGGGCTCGCAAAATATCAGAATAGTAAATGTCTATATACTCTTACTTCAGGAAAAATAAATATAAATTAAAAAAATATATAGTAAAACATATTATATATCTTGTCACTTTTACTTGAGACTCTTAGGTTATTCATATTTAGGTATATTTTAGGTATGAAAATATTTATATTAAATTGGAGTTATACTAGGCATCGCGTGGCTCTATCATTGAAGCGAGCGTGCAATAAAATACTGACTATTGAAATTTGTTAATCATGATGAATGTCATAGTTGAAGATAAGGGGAAGAGGGCAGTGTGGAGTAGAGTGGGGGTACTCGGTACAAAGCTTTACTTCCTAAAATAACCTACACACATCGTATCTTAACCACCCGTCGTAGCTTTTAAACAATTATTATAAATGTATCACTTCATTACTCAAATACTACTGCTTGTATCAAGTTGAAATTTTACATTCTTGTTTCAATTGTACTTTAGACGATGTACATGAAGTTTTATTAAAATCGTTACGTTAGAACGTAAGATATCGGTAAAAAGGTTGTTTTCTCTATTTTAAACGTTTAGGTCCGCTTTAATAGTTTTAGCGATCTTTATTAATTCATAGCAGTGTCGTTGTTGGTTTTACTAAAAAATGTTATTTGAAAAAAATGTTCGTCTCATCGAATAGGTGATGATAGAATTTTTTCCCGTCCTGAAATTCCAATTTTTAATTTGAAGCTCACGTTTACGCGAGCATTGCGCGCGAACTCTTGGACGGATCACGCTGTCCAACGAACTTAGCCTGAGTATTAGTAAAATAAAGATGTATACCACATTTCAACTAAATCGGTCAACTTTTACTCAAGTTATCGTCGGACACGTAAACATTACACACAGACAGACAGACAAGATGCATATTTCGTTGAATGTAAGAACCTCGCTTACGCTCGCTTCAATTATAATATATTTTTTACTTTTTGTGAATCGAAGAAATATTTTGGTGTATGACTTAATTCCAGCAGAATATCTCAAGCTTCTTTAAAAATTATATCTATACCCGCTACACTTTGTATTCTAATTTGAGTATTAAAATAGACTAACGACGACTTACTAACGAATCCCCAAACAAAAAAAATTAAAGAAATAACAAAAACTGTCTCTCCAGGTAATTTGAATGACTTCAATTTCAAAGCAGCTTTCAAATTAAAGTCATTAACAGTATACCTGGAGAGACAGTTTGTGTTTTCCTTTTGGATGACCTCCATAGACGCTCCCTTATCTAACAAGCAGATAACTTTTTAGGTTTGTTGCCTTTTACTTATTATTTTTTATTATCTTCACGTACCATTGTAAAACATTATAAAATGAACTTTAAACTCGAGTAAGTCACATTATAAGTGATAAAGTATGGCAAAAAATACTGAGAATATTGTTAAAAAAAAAACAAAAAAAAGTTATCAAAAGTAACATTTATTTTGAAGCTTTTTAATTTTTCATTATTAACTATTATACTAGTATGTATAAAACGGAAATAAAGAATTTATTATCATTATTAATTATTATTATTATTAACTCTGTTAAACCCTTGAATTTTATGCTTAAAATAAAAAGCATATTGATCATGCCAACCGATTTTTAGATACATTTATTTGAAAGATTATTCTTTTCACTAAGTATAGTATTTATCGAGTAATAACTACATATATTTATTAAAAGAAATCAAGTAGTAAGTTTAAACCAGTTCGGTATATTTTTGCTTAGCATAGATAATCATTAAGCACTTAAAAAAATCATTACAGTAAATTCATAGGCATGTGGAAATAGTTATCGATGTAATATTTCATGGAAAATTTACAGTAACTGCTATCGATTCAAATTAAAGATTAATTACATTTTTAAAAACCTTTTATAGCAGTATTTTGTAGGAATACCAAAATGCCGTTGAGTTTATTTATACACCCAAAAGAATATCTTTAATTACAAGAATTATTTGTAATATTACCCCTTCTATTTTGTTCTCTTCTCCTATTGTCTGCGTCTGCTCAGACAGACAATTTTTAAACCTCTTTATTTTTACTCAGAAGACTGTAAAACGAGTAAATTAAGCATAATCGATTTTTTTCATCTCAATTGTTCTGAGCAATTGAACAACTGAGCAAAAATACATAATTAATACTATATTATTACTATCCTAATTTTATTACCATTAGTTAGTACATTCTTGTCAACCTATTCCATTTGCGGGTTGAAAGGGCTCGCAAAATAGCTTCTATCTGAATAAATGTCTATATAGTCTTACTTCAGGAAAAAGCTACTCATAATTCTAGTTGGTATATTTGATCTTTTTTTAAAATAAGAAATCAAAGCATCAAACTCGACAAAAGATTTTCGCAGTTTTTATATCTAATTCAATTAATAATTTACTAAACATATTTAAAAATTGTTTAACAGATATTATATTAAAAATGTAACAGGATGGTTTATATTTTGTTTTTGATTTTCAGAAAAATAAGATTTACTTCCAGCAATATATCGGAAACGTGTTTTTCCCTTAGGAAACGGTAAAATTCGTATGTTAATGGACTACAAAATAGAATGTTTAAATGAAAATCGTCGGCACCTGTTTTTTAGAAATAAGGGGAGTACCCCCCAAGTTGAGCTAACATTTTGCGAATTCATAATACTTCCTCTCTGTCTGAACTACTGTGATCAAAGTGGTTATATAATATATATGTGTCAAACAATCATTTCATATAATGTTATCACATGAAAAATATATTTTTCTTTTTCTTTCTTTCCTCTCTGTATGAGAAAGTAATAACTCTATTATTTAATTGTAATTACTATTTGAATTGTTTCGCGGACTTGTCTGTGGTAGCCTTACCACAGAAGACAAGTTCACCAAATTTATTTCAAATTCTTTATTTTTTTCTTATTTAAAGGAGTATACATTATATGTGTACATTTCTGTTGCAGGTTAATATGGTACGTCATGCATGCTTATTCGCAAATTCTCGGCTTGGACTATCATTTCGAGAACGAAGATGTCTTGAAGAAAGTGAAAAAGTATATTATCATATCAAATCATCAGTCATACTTCGATGCAGTCGGTTAGTTTAAGTACGTTTCGTAGTTATTATTTCCTCTGATTACAAAACTTGTTTACTTTGTACTTGTTTATTAAAAAACGTCTAGCTTTATCAGATTGAGGTTGAAGTCTTCATTCGTCCTGTTATCTACTTAAAATTACAAAAATGAGCTTTGTTGTGGCGTTTAGTGAAAGTGAACCTGAAACTAAGATATATGCATAAGGCTTCGTCTTTAAATGCTTAGGGATATTTATGTTATATAAAGGATGTGTTTTGAAATGGGGATGTTTACCCTAAAAAAAAACAGATATTTATCTTAATTACAAATTTTATTTCAGATGCTATGCCCTTATTGTATCTAGTGACATTTATCGCTATATTTGTCTTTATTGTAATCATTGCGACTTAAATATTAGTTTAGAGTACCTCAAGAGAGATTTTTGGAAACAAAATACACTAATATAAAATATAATCATATATAAACTTATTATCTTCATTATTTAATTTGATCTTTATCTGAAACTTTAGATTCTTCTTTAAAATCAGATTCAATTATTGTTACAGTTTTTATTTAACTACAGCTCTGGTAAGGGTCTTTTTAGGGTTCATAAAAAAATAAAAATTGTATATTATTTTAATCTTGCTATATTTCATCTCTCTCTGAGTCAGTCATAGGTCAAGCAAAGTTATTGTGTTTTTTCTTTTAGTTTAAAAGTGATCATAATCCAATTAAATCCAATCAAATTAGATCGTCCAAATAAATTGGTCCAATCTTCCAATTAAATGGATTATTAATACTAAGATTATGATCACTTTTTTACTAAAAAAATATATTGAGTAACTTTGCTTGACAATAATAACTGCCTATTGTCTATGCCTCGGAGAGAGGGGAAATATATCAAAGATTATACCAAAATAAAAAAAAACTATTTATAGTTTTTTTTATACACCCCTGAGATAGATCCCTTCCAGAACAGTAAATAGCTATAAAAGGGACAAATAAAAGAAACCACGTTTTTATTTAAGCTCGCTGTCTAACTATAATGAAGCAAATAATTATATACTTAAAACATTAATAACAAAAAAGATAAATAAGATTTTATCTTGTTCAATTGCTCGCTTGTTTACTTCCATTAAATTTGGATAGAAACTACACTAAGTTTACTATTCAATATTTTATAACTAAACATTACAACAAATTAAAAAATTATTAACTATTACGTTATATAATAATAAATTTAAAGTATGCGCTTTCACCACACACAATTTTTTTTTTCTTTTACGATACATAACTTTTGAATAATTCCCTAAAACCCTTTTTTTGATCAAAGAATAACTGTGATTTTTTAAATGATTTTTTCTTGTTTATCTGTTTAAAAAAAAAATAATAAAGTGGGAGACAAGAATAATGAAATTTTTAAGGGACACATTAAAACTACCTACTCTAAAATCTCTAGCTCAATAAGATATTGTATTTTTGAAATTTCGGGACGAAAAAATAATTCGTACAACATATGCGACGCATGAAAAATATCATAAATTCTTTTTTCTGCGAAAAAACTGTGATTTTAAAAAAAAAATTAGGGGGAAAGACACTTTAAACAAATGAGGAAAAGATTAAATTAAGGACCCATGAGGAAAAGATGATTTGTGAAAAAACCGAAATCAAATGTACGAGTATTTTTGTACTCGCAGGGTGTCTTCCATTTCATTTAACTCCCGTGTTAAAAAAAGGCTTTCCTACATTTTTCTTGTGTTTGGGTTATCTTATCGCTATCACACATAACATAGCCGCAAAGTTTCAAATTTTTGTGGTGGTATTTTTGGGCATACAGGTGTGTTAACGACCTCCAGACTGACAGACAAACTTAGGAAATTATAAGGATCCTCGGTTTTGTCTAAAAATAGCTCGCTGCAATTAAAAATAGACTGCCAATTAGTGTGGCACATAGCTTCCTCGCATCCTATCATGTACTTTATTGTTATATTAGTTTATTGTCATATTGTTTTTTGTGTAAAAACTATGAAATATAGTTTTAGCGATCTTTAACACTTCATAGCGGTGTCGCAGTTGATTTTTTCTAAAAATTTGTATTTGAAAAAAATGTTTGCCTCATTGAATAGATGAAGTTAGATTTTTTTCTCCGACCTAAAATTCCAATTTTAAATTTGAAGTTCACGTTTACGCGAGCGTTGTTCGTGAACGCTTGGACGGATAACGTTGTCCAACGAACTCGTCCTGGGCATTGGTAAAATGAACATGTCTACCAAATTTCATCAAAATCGGTAGACATTTACTCAAGTTATCGTCGCACGTTTCATAATTCGCGGACATACAGACCGACAGACAGACAGACAGACAGACAGACAGACACGAGACCAAAAATGTTCCCTGATGTCTGAAACGGATTTCTGTCTTGGAATTTTTAAAATCGGAGACATAAAAGTTTCTCGTTCTCAAAAGTGAACACAATGCTTCCGTTACCTTCGGTAAGCTCGGAAGCAAAACAAAAAAAAAAATAAATAAATAAAATTAGTTAATACCAATACATAACATTCTATTAATTAATTAATTAATTTAACAAATTAACTTGCTGATGACGATGACACAACCAAAATGCATATAAATATAAAGGATTTATAATAAAAACTTTTTTACGGGTTTATTATTATTTAGTTAGTGTTTTATGGGCCGAGCTGCATCTGAAAAGTTACTACAAGCAAGATTTTTAAATAAATTATAAAAACTTTTACAATTAAAGTGGCGGTATAGAGTGTAATATTGACCTATTGTCTCTGTGGTAATGACTATTATATTAGTTATCAATAGACAGGAAATTACCAAGGTATAACATCCTGTTTCTATTTTAACAATAAGCATAAATCATGCATCTTAATGTTTAAGCTACAATGATATCTAATTAAAGTTAAATACTTAAAATGGTAAAACAAAAGTATCCAAATTTTTAAGAGTATTATTGTTCCAAAGGATTATAAATCTTTTATTAGTCAACATTTATATAAATATTATAAACTAGCCGGATCCGTGCTCTTCGCGTCTAGAAGTTGGCGCTGTGTGTAAATAATAATTAAAACAATATCATTAATATATCTTTATTGTTACATAATTTCGTATTTTAGTAAAAGTAGGTTATATTATTTTTTTATACATTTTCAATTATTCTATTTTATTCTACATTCAATTTTCAATTTTAGTTACAATAAGTCTATGTAACAAATTTAAGATCTTTAAATCCACTGGAGGCTAAGATAATAGTATCTGATTAAATCTATGTCAATGGGAAGTAGGGGGATTACTGATGAATAAATCCAAGATGGTGGCTATAATTCAATATGGCAGACATATATCGAAATCAAAATGGCTGCACTTTTCTATTTATGGTACACTATATCTATGTACCAAATTTCAAATCTATATGTCAATGGGAAGTAGGAGAAGTTTTGATAAGTCAGTCACTGTTACTCTTAGTTTTATATATATAGATTATATGACTGTGTAATAGATTTATTGAACTTAATCTTGATGAGTGTAAAAATGATGTAAACATAGTTCTAACATAATCTGTCACGTAGAAAATCTTTAACTACACTCCTAATAAAACTCTGCTCTTGTAGATACATTATGTATCCAACCTTTTACTTATCATATGCCTTTAATAGTTCATCTCACAATAATGATGATCAATGCAAGTGGTCGAAACCGATCTATATTTAATAGAGTGGTTTATGTGTTTTTGTTTTGTTATTTCTTATTGTTATAAGTTGATTTCATTTGCCCTTTGAATGTTATTTAATATGTGTAATTTCTAATATCGGCATAAACAATTAATTTTATAATAAAACAAGTTGTCAAGTAAATGCTTTCAGTACGTCCTAAGGGAAATTGCATGTCTTTCTAAGTAAGGTTTATATTAAGGGGTTAGAAGTAACAAAATTACAATGTAAAAGAAAAAACCAGCTGCTTCAAAATGTCGGCGATTTGAAAGTTTGTTTCAGCCCAGTGATGGATAATTACGAAGTCTCCAGCTCAGCAAAATATTGAATTTGTAAGATTTTGGGACAAAAACAAATTTGTACAAAATTTTGTATGAAAAATTCCTTTAAGCTCGTTTTTTGACAAAGAATAACTGTAATTTTTTTATTGATTTGTTAAAAAATAAATGGGGTGAGGGAAACGAAAAACGCAATTTTTGAACGCAGGGGGTTGACATTTTTTTAACGGAAATGAGGGGTGTTAAATAAAAGGGGAGGACTAGAACCCTGAAATTTTTTAGGACACAAAAATTTCAGGGTTCTAGTCCTCCCCTTTTATTTAACACCCCTCATTTCCGTTAAAAAAATGTCAACCCCTTATTTTGAGTGATGATTTTTAGAGGCTTCCTATATTTTTCCAGTGTTAATAAAAAATAATATAAAATTATATGTTAACGTAAAATAACTGTGAATTTAAAATTTTTGTTTAAATTTTCGAAGATGCTTGTGTTAACGATCCCCAGACAAACAACGCTGGGAATTATTAGGGTCCTCCCAATATGGATAACAAGTGCACATTTTTGATTATTTGTATTTTTTTGAAAATGTAACAAGCTGTGATCAAAGAAGCCTTGCTTTTCACTAAAAACCAGGCTTCTTTATAACATTGCTTGGTTGTAATTTTAAATGTCCTTACAAACATAGCTAAGTTAAGCATTTTATCATTTTAAAAAAAAATGCAAAATTGTACTTATAACGCATTCTTTTCTTAGGCTAACAATTTAAAAAAAACAAAAATAACTTTAAAATTAAAAAACTTCAAACATTTTTTTTTTAAAAAATGAGGATAAGAGTATATTATCAGCACATAGAATAAAAAAAAAAAAAATATGAAGATATAATAGATAAACAGCAATTATATAAGATAAAGTTACACAAATGCCATTAAACAACGCCTATTAACAATGTATTATTATCTATAAAGCATTAACCTCGCCTTTACCTCATTTCCTAATTTTCCAAATGAATAAAACATATAATGAGTTTATAATGGAATATAATTTCAATTTTTGCTTCGAGCTTACCGAAGGTAACGGAAGCATCGTGATCGTTTTGAAGAACGAAAATTTTCGTTCTTCAAATTTTCGTGACTCCGAGTTCAAAAATTCTAATACACCCTACACCTGGGAACATTTTTGGTCCCTTGTTGGTCTGTCTTTCAACATTTTTGCGAACCAAAATATATTAAAAACTGCTTGCCCGATTTTCATGATTTGCCCGTTGTTGGTCTCATATAAGTTTCAACCTTTTGCACCCATTTTTATTTTCTTCCATATGCGCACAAACATTCATTTATTTACACCTTATCTTCAAAAGTAATAATTAGACTATCGTTGGTCTCCAAGCTTCTATTGATTTTAGAAAAAACAACGTTTGAACGGGAGGAAAGACAATGTGAATGGCTAATGAGAGAAATTAGGAAGGTGTGAGGAACGATGGTTCCTCATTTTAGAATTTACAATTCCGCTTTTAAAGAGTTAAGCCGAAAATAGTTAAGCAATTTATAAGTTGGAGAGCTGTGTCCCCGACAATAAGGCTAACCGATTGAAGGTTTCTGTCTATACTGATGATTTCTAAACGAGTCTTATGTACAATTTTCTTATAAAAAATAGACCCTGAAATTTGTAGAGATAACTCAAAATTATACCTCACTATGTTGCACCAATTTTGCTTTCTATGATATACGTCTACACAAAGCGATGTTTTCCATTCGGAGTGAGAAATACGGCATCAACATTTATGATTTTTACCGCCGGGCAACACAACAAGGGTGATCTTACTATGATACCAAAATTCACCGTCAACCTCGCTGGGCAACATCGCTCGTCAAAATGGATCTGAACAATGCTCAACTCTCCCAAATTAAGAAGAGATGATGCGGCCTTATCTAATGAACAGAGTCCAGATAGTGAACCTATAAGAACCTACAATTGTTTTAGTTTACTCTGGTTAACCTTAGCAATGTTTTTTTTTTTTTTTTTTTATCCATCGCCGGCATTTGGCATTGTAGCCATTATGCCTCTGACACTCCAATAAAGAGAAGATAGCCGCTTGTGAGACCTTTTTTGCTTCTACGAGTTTGCTCTCAATAATTTACTAATTTTATTCACATCTTTCTTTTTTTCAGGTATTCCACTGATAGCGGGATTCGCTGAAAACATGGCAGTTATTTCAACAAACGGGGTCAAATATTTAGGACCAATGGGTCTTGCCTCAAAGCTTGCTGGGTTTATATTTGTTAAAAGGTTTAAAGGTGGAGCAGGATATCCCAGTCTCAAGAAACAAGTTGAGCAACTTTTCTCATCTGAGGAATCGGTAAGTTGAGTTTTTTTGAGGCTACATTCCTGTCATTATTCTACAGGTCTAAGATCAGTTGCTGAGTTTTTAGTTTTTACCTAGTTTGTCCTCACCTTTCAGAACGTGTCCACACCTGATCCAAACTTAGACTTAGACCAACGCTAAAAGTTTTTCTTTGATTAATGTACTACCTACCTACTACCCTATGCCTGTACCCGCTATACCTGTATTTGACACTAACAATATTTTATCAAAATAAAACACAACATCCCTCTCTAAAACACTTTACTTACGAAAAAGTTTACCAAATTGTTATGACAGAATTTCACAGTTTTAAAAGGACCTCAAGGATTTGCGGCAAGATTAATATTTTAATTTAATTTTACCACTTTTCACTATAAGTTTACCTATTAACATTTTTTTCTGATTATAACATTCTGAATAGTTAAATTAATTCAGTTCTCTTAACAATTTAAATATTTTTTTATTTTTATAAATATTAATATAGCTGTAAATCTTTCTTGATAAATAAAATAATAAATAGATAAACAACTTCTGAGAGAAATTAATGTTCTGTCAATAAACTAGCTTGTGTGTTGAAATTTCCCGAGTCAGATTTGCCGCTGGATTGCTGGCAGTTTATTTTTAAACCCAGTCAGAGAACTGGAGGAATTGTGGAATGTCTTAAAATAGTTTTTCTCCTTAAAATAACAAATGTATTTGTGAATACGTAATAACACACTAATAGCTTCGAACTAGAGTTTAATTTTACCCTGATTTATATAAGTCATCTTAAATTTCATTTATTTAATAGGTGGGTGAATAATTTAATTAATTAGGATTAGATATATCGTTATTTACCAATGTTTCGGTTATTGTATAATATTCGAATTATGTATTTGAAAGAAAAAGTATTCATGTGAAAGATTCTCAATAATCATGTCATCCTTTGTTCAAAAATATTCGAGCTTCTAAGTATAGCTTATTTTAAAGCTATCCAACCACTTTTAATTAGGTTGACTTGGGAATATCACTATGAATATATTAATTGCTAATTTTAGAATATATTTTTGATGTTTCAAATCAAATTAAGTAACCTAAGAGTGGAATCTGTCTCTCAATCTAGTCATAACTGCAAAACTGGAGAAGGGTGCTATGACAAATATCAAGCGAAATATTATCGTAAGAAAGAGGAACTCTTGCGTAAAAGAATTAAGGTGGAAGGGGCTCACCCCATTCGGCTCTCTGTGACAGGATCCAGGATTCGAGGTATGGAATAAGCAAAAAATATGGCTTGGTAAATTTCTAAAACACCTGATACCAACGATGAGCCCCACAAATAAGATTGTTAGTTCTTGATTATATTTACTATTAACAACTCTTTTGATATCAGGTATCAAGAATCATGCCGTAATCAGTTTATATTTCAAACTTTATTTTTTTAATTATTGAACTAGATAGAATAAGGGACTTCGTAATAAATATGTTCATTATTCATTAAGCATTGATAACACTATTATTACTACTCCGACTCCGTAGTGATTTAATGGCATCGTCTAATGCCGACGCATACATATCATAGGATCTTGGATTATTTAGGTGTGGCTGATGCGTGATTAATACTATGCAAAAACACCTTTTCCAATACGTCGATTTGGTAAATATGACTTGATAACTTTGACATTCGATGAAGAAAATATTTATTTGTAGTTAAGAAACAAATGCTAATATTTTTTGACTTATTAAATTATAATTACAATATGTGGTATTTATTAAACATGCATTTTAAATAATTGTTATTTTCTTACATTCAACGAAATATGCATCTGTGTGTAACGTTTACGCGTCCGACGATAACTTGAGTAAAAGTTGACCGATTTAGTTGAAATTTGGTATACATCTTTATTTTATACTCAGGTTAAGTTCGTTGGACAGCGTGATCCTTCCAAGAGTTCACGCGCAATGCTCGCGTAAACGTGAGCTTCAAATTAAAAATTGGAATTTCAGGACGGGAAAAAATTCTATCATCACCTGATTCGATGAGACGAACATTTTTTTCAAATAATTTTTTTTAGTAAAACCAACAACGACACTGCTATGAATAATAAAGAACGCTAAAACTATTAAAGCGGACCTAAACGTTTAAAATAGAGAAAACAACCTTTTTACCGATATCTTACGTTCTAACGTAACGATTTTAATAAAACTTCATGTACATCGTCTAAAGTACAATTGAAACAAGTATGTAAAATTTCAACTTGATACAAGCAGTAGTATTTGAGTAATGAAGTGATACATTTATAATATTAGTTTAAAAGCTACGACGGGTGGTTAAGATTCTTATAGTCGTGTTGTGAGTAGGTTTGTTTAGGAAGTAAAGCTTTGTACCGAGTTCCCCCTCTCTACTCCACACTACCCTCTTCCACTTATCTTCAACTATGACATTCATCATGATTAACAAATTTCAATATTCTGTATTTTATTGCAATACGCTCGCTTCAATGTTAGAGCCATGCGATGCCTAGTTTATATCACCTCTACCAAATGTCTCCTTGTTAAATGCTTATATTTGTAAATGTAGCATCTAAATAATAATTACTTAAGTAACAAGCCACCAGTAATGCCCCCGGCCTTTTATATTCAATAATTAAATTTGATGTTTAATTCGAAAAGTGAAAGGTTGAGATTCTATAACTATAAAGAGCCACCTGCAGTGTGTTAAGTAATAGAATTGGGGTGAAAGGAGTCTATAAGAAGCCAGAAGCCATTTTAAGGAGGCCTTAACAACAATAAGAAGCAGCCGAGCATGGCAAGGACATGCATGGCTGCCATAATTCTCTTCCCAGGAGAACTGCTCAGGTAATTCATCCTCTTGGGTACATCATCATCTAGTGTATTTAAACAACTATCCTGATTAAAGTTTTAACCACATTTTTCCAGTTCAGATAACAATTATTGTATTGTGTTTGTTGCAGGCTTGCATTTTCATATTCCCCGAAGGTGGAATAGGACCAGGAACTGAACTCCTGAAGTTTAAATCAGGCCCGTTTAGACTGGCTGCAGAACTTGACACTCCTCTTTTACCGATGGTTATCTCCAAGTATGATATTTCTACCGATGAGACAATTTTCAGAAGAGGTAAAATCAAAAAATTGGATGTCTAAATTTAATATTCGTACAATACTTCATTCAATAAGCTCGTATATAAATAATGAAGTTGGTATGACCCGATTTTCATTGACGTACTCAAAATATAACAATTATATCATAATTATGTCGTTGTCCTTGATTATATCGGTTTGATCATGTTAAAGAGGCCAAACTGTCGTTCATAACATAATAGTTTAGTTTCATAGTTATTTCCTCCATATAATTAGTGCAATGATTAAATCGTTCTAATATTTCTTAGATTAATCTTGATTAAAGTAAAGTGAAATCAAGAGATTATTACATCATTAGATAATATTATTATATATATATATATATATATATATATATATATATATATATATATATATATATATACATGCCACGCAAGCGTGACCCATAGGAACTGTTCCAACATCAGACATTGCGTCATTAAGATGTTGGCTCGGCATTACGCCATGTCCTGCATCGCCTCGTCGCGTTGACTCATCAGGGGCCCGACGACTTGGTGTCTCTCACAAATTGTGTAGCCTATTGCAGTGAGCAAAAACACGGTATTACATTGCTGATGTGTTTTGCCAGCAAGAATGGCGGTATGAGAGCACGCTCGTCTCTGATAAGTCCTATATCTGATCTTCTTGATCTAGTATAGGTCCAGAGTTGGGTGGGCATCGTCGGGCCCCTGATGAGTCGGACGCGACGAGGCGATGCAGGACATGGCGTAATGCCGAGCCAACATCTTAATGACGCAATGTCTGATGTTGGAACAGTTCCTATGGGTCACACTTGCGTGGCCCACCAGCATATATATATATATATATATATATATATATATATATATATATATATATATATATATATATATATATATATATACATACAGGGTGGGCAAAAAAAACGCACTTTTTTGAACATGAACATTTATAGCTCAGCTTCTGTAATAGATAAATTTATGGGGTTTGCGGGATCTGAAAACTATTTCGTCTACTTTAAATTTCATAAAAGAACTATTGGGTGAAAGCCATGCAATGGTGGTTTGAAATAGGGTCTTAAAAAAAGTCGTTGTCCGGGTCCCAGCAATAGTTCATTGACGCACATTATCCCTGGGACGAAGAATCCTCTTTCGAAGTTTATCAACGTCCTTTATCAACGAGCCTCCTACATGCACTCTTTGTTTTTACCAACCCCAGAGAGAGTAATCAATCGGATTTAGGTAAGGAATGAAGTCTGGGCAATTTGCAATTCTCTTGCAAGTATTGAAATGTCTGCAATTGAATTGAATTGTTTGAGCGATGGGACGGGGCACCATCTTGCATAAACGGGTAATTTGGCATTTGATCTTCAATTTTAGGCAACATTTTGCTTATATCTTCAATGTTTGTTATAAAACTGAGGGACTCCTCCCACTTATCTACAAAGAACCCCCCTCCACCATATGGTAATTTATTCTATCAAAACAATAATACCAGACAACGATTACTACCCGGACAACGACTTTTTTAAGACCCTATTTCAAACCGTCATTGCATGGCTTTCACCCAAGGATCTTATATAAAGCGGATGTAATGTTAAGAAGGCGGGTTTAAGGCAAAAAAGTGACCCCATAAAGGTAAGTGAAATTGGAGAAAAAATCATACTGCGCATGCTCCACGACCTTTGAACTGGGACAAATTACCTTTTTTAACAGGTTATAACCTGACAACTATAAACAAATTCTTGGTTACCTATAACCAAGAGGAAGGTAATTTGTCCCATTGGAACTAATATTTTACATATCTTTATGGGGTAACTTTTTTGCCTCAACCCTCTATCCCCTTTATATAAGATCCTTGCTTTCACCCAATAGTTTTTTAGTTATAGATATGAAATTTAAAGTAGACGAATTTAGTTTTCAGACCCCGCAAACCTCATATCTCTATCTATTACAAAAGCTGAGCTATAAGTGTTCAAAAAATACTATATGAACTGCTTCTTCTTAACAACAAAGAATATTTGGGCTATTTTATATTTATAAATTTTAATTTGGGATAATTTATTGAGACGCTGACTCTTAATATAATTAGTAAATTCTCCTTTAGAAATAAACAAATAAATATTCCCCATAGGTTTTGTCAAATATTTAATATCAATTAAGGTTATTTTCTACACATTCAAAGAAACATGCAAGTGGCTTCATGGCTTCATGAAGTGGGTTAAACAAATAACGAAAATTATTTGGTTAAAAAAAATATAGTTTTTTAATTTTGTTTAAACAATATTTCATGTTTGGGCATTTTAGTAGCCTCGTCGGTTTATTGTCCAGTCAACAAAGGAAAAATTGCGGAACTAAATAGGAAAGTTTTGATGCTGACTTCTGACTTGTTTATTGAGGCTTGAAAATGATCATATCAAAAGTACTGTAAGTTCTGAGGGAAACTATGTTTTGTAAAGATTAGATTTACCGAAAAAGTCACTCTATTCAGGATCATAATTTCGTCCACAAAAAGGTTTTCTACTTATGCGTTTTTGGTACCTACCTCAGTGGTTAAAAACATTTTTTTTCTTTTTAGTTTTTGGTAAGGTGTAAAATAGTGATCACATTGTTGACCTTGACTGTAATTTTAATTGAAGTAAAAAGGGTATGTACATTATCTAAATACCTGATGGATTAAAATTAGGGGGCTCAGTTAGAAACGTTGAAGTGACATGTCATTAGTTGACCTAATGCTAGTTTGCAACTTGACTTTTAGTGATAATATAGACAAATTGTTAGTAATAATGTAGATAATATACTACAGGGATTAACTAATCAGCTCTACTTTTTTATCTTACAAGTAAATTGTTCAGTTTGTCATTAGCAATTTTTACCTTGTTTAAAATTATATTTTAAATTTTTGGTTATACCTATTGCTAATTACAATTGACTATTTGGTTGTATTAGAGTATTTTACAGCTTTTTATATTCATATTTCTTCCGACCTTACCGAAGTTAGCTATCTGATCCATGGGTGTATCCAGCTCAAAACAGAAGGGGGAGGGGCAGCTTTCTAAATTTAACTTCTTTCATGGGGGAATGGTAGTCCAGGGGGGGGGGGATGCTATCTATATGTTTGCGAGGATTTGATGAAAATTTTCTAACTACAGCCTCCGTTAATTCTCCTTGTTAACGAAATCCCATCATCGATGAATGAGTAACATAGCTAACCCATTTAACCTGTTATCGCCAGTTGTGATTCTTTGCCATGATTTAATTCGGTGAAGGGTGCTAAACGAGCGCTTGATAGAGCTTGTTCGGGGCTGTGAAAACTGAAAACAATATCAGCAGAGCCCTTCTAATAGCCAGAAAAACTATTCGCTTGACCCTAATTAACTGTCATTAATGGCCAATTAATGATCTCACCCACACCATACTTCGGCGGTACATTGTAATGTGGTATGATGTGAGAAGTAGATCTTCTTTCCAGGGGCTGGCTGAAAGGGCCTCAATACTCAGGGACGGATTTAGACATAGGCGGCCCGCACCTCAAACGAAGATTTGATTATATTTTCTTTCAGAATGCTTCCATTAACTTCAGTAAGCCCGGAACTTGGAACTATAAATTTATGGAGGACATAATGAAAATACCTGCTCTCATTTATAACAATTTTTAATTTGACACACGAATTTACAATTTAATTTCGATTTGCGCTATTCTATTTTTATTGATATAATCCTAAATTCTCTTTGGTTTTAAAGTACAAATATTCAATCCTAGCTCAGTTAAAAGGAAATATTGTGAAACTAAAGTTTTGATAAATTGCATAGTTGTTCATTGATGTTTGAAAATGAACAAAAGTCTTGAAAGTTTTTAGGAAAGCTATGACCGCGTAATTTTATAAAATAGATCCAAGTTTTATGTTTTTCATAAATATCTAGAAAAAAAATAGGTTTATCTAAAATGTCATTATATGCACAATAAAAGATTATACAAATGTTTACAAGAAAGGACCATATGATTTTCTTGATACCTTGGAGGCTTAAAATCATTTCTTTTTATAAGTGCAAATTAAAACTATATTCCATACTAAGTTTATTGAACGTTATTGTAAATTATTTACAGCAACTTTTATTTTTCTTTAATTAAAACCATCATAATATGTAAAACCTTAAATAATAAACACGGTTTAAACTAAATTTTCCGAGATTTCTAATTGAATTACTTTCTTAGGTAAATCTTCCGTATCCAACTAAACTTTTTACTTTCTCGTATATTTTGCAGGTCCTCCTGCGAGTCTAAAAAAGTTATACCCTCTTAAGATCGGCAGAAAAATATTTGGTCATCGCTAAGAAGTGGATCCGCCTTGGCCCCAAGAGTACATGGGCCCCCATGTACTCTGAATCCGGTCCTTTCAATACTCAATAAGACCTAATTTCTTGGTTCCAACAATTGGTCCATTCTATCCGTCTAGTACTAGTAAGTACTAGAACTTACTACTGCTAAAACACTGCGAAAAAAATGCAGAGTTGGATAATTTGGTTATTATTATTTTTTTAATGTTGTTTAATTTTACATTTTTATCTAAATGTTTCTTTAACAAATTTTCGATCTTGGAAGGGGGTAGTTGCCCCCCCCCCCTCCTGGATACACCCATGTTATAGTTATAAAATAGTTCTAGAGCAAACATATTTTTATGTTTCCAATTTCAAAAATTCCAAGGCAGAAATCCGTTTCAAACATCTGGGAACATTTTTGGTTACGTGTCTGTCTGTCACTCAGTTTTGGTGAATCAACATTTCTTAAAAACTACTCGTCCGATTTTAATGAAATTTGGATGGAAGGTTATAATTAACCCATTGATTGTCCCATACATACATTCATAAACATCTATATCTTGATTTTTATGAAATGTTGATGATTTGTCAATTTGTCGAAAGCAGCCCGCAGATAGCCCCAGATTAATTTAAGCTGTCTGAGCCCTTTATTTTGCTAAATTGATACTTTAATCCATGTAAAAAAAAACCAATTTTGACAGAATTAAAAAAAACGGGGAAAATTAAATCAATTTGACAATAATAGGTTGTAAATTGAAAAAAGCATAAAATCATTAAAGTAGGCGAAATAGGACGCGAGGAAGCTATGTGCCACACTAACTGGCAGACTATTTTTGCATATTTTACATATCCAGCTTTTTTCATTTCTTTGGTTTATATTATTAATAAAAGCATAAGTGAATCTACAATCATTAAGATATTTTGCATTCAAGCTTATCAAAGCCAATGGAAGCATTCTGATCATTCTCATCAAGAACGAAATTTGTTTTTTCCCAAATGCAATTTTTTAACTTCCAGTTTATCTGACATCAGTAATTATAATTATACTGTGATTACTTTGAATTTTGAAAAAACCCATGAAAAGAATATGGAAGAGTTTAGGGTCGGTCATCTTGATTGTGGTTCGTGTTAATATTGTAGTATTTGACTCTTGAAAACCGGAATAGCTGCAGCCTGCAGCCTTTTGCTAAACTTCTTCTTTTTTTTAATGACAATCCTGCTAATGTTAAATTATCATTGCTATGATGTGATATTGTATTATGTAAATATTTTTTGTAAATAAAGGAATCATTATAAAATTACTAGGCAGTTTTATTAAAAATTGTTTATTTGGTTTCAGGTAAAGTTTTGGCTGAATTTATGGAGCCTATTTACGTAAAAGAAGAAGACATCGAGCGTTTGAAAATCGAAACAAGAGATCTAATGCAAAATAAATTCGACGAATTAAACGTTAGAATCCAGGCTAAAAAGCCAAAATTCTTTATGTAATTAATCGAATTAGTGTGATATAAATATGTAAATAAATACATTTCTACTCAGGGTAAGATTTGAAAGAGAAGCTATTCGGGAAACTGGGACAGGCGTTGCATAAGAAGGATCCGATCCTAGTGAAAGGATGATAGGATTACGCAGTTCTAATCTGGAACTTGCGTACATCACAGACATCCTTTAGTCACGCTATTAAGGCTTTCCTTCTTCATAACATTACAGAAAAACAAGGAAGATGTCCCATCCCTATCTTTTACATTTTTTATTGTAATGATTATTTTTTATTACCCTTCCTTGACACCTTTAAAATCATATTAAGAGGAGAAAGTATTTTACAGAAATGAACTGAATAAGTTGCGTCAGCAGTGTAAGTATAATATCTGCTTACTTTTCCTAAGAATTACGTTATGTTGCAATGAATTTGCTTGGTTTTTAGAAAACTATTTTTTATATAATTTTTTCTCTAAAATATTTTTAAAATATAACTTATTAATAAGTAATAACTGACCGAAAAAAAGGGTTTGGTTTTTGTGTATAAAGTCACTGAAATGTTAATCCTCTTTCTTATGAAGTTGTAGTGACGTCGCGTCGGTCGGGAAATAATATTTAAAGCTATCACTTGATACATGAATTTTTAAATTGAGTTTTTAGAGAAATTATGATTAAATTTTAAAAAATAAATTACGTTACTATTATAAAAATAATCAAGTATATAATTTAAGATAAGTTCGTAATTAAAACTAGTATACATCATGGGACTAGACATCGCTAAACCTCAAACCAAATAGAAACAGAAACAACCAAGTATAATCGTTTTAAGATGATTTTAAACTTCCTTAGTATTAGTATTCATTACACAAGCAAACCATAACTTGTAACTTAGTTATTAATAAATAAATAAAAATAAAATCGTGAGTTACTTGGGTGAAGAAAGATAACCTAATACGTATTCTGTTTAAAATTAAAAATAGGGGAATTACTGTAACAGAATTTAAATGTTATAACTGACGAGTATGTTAATTGAATTTGTATTAGTACAGATGTACTTTAATGCCAATAGAATGATCTAAGGTGTCATGACTACTTTGTAAATAACTATTTATATGTAAAATTAGAAAACGTATTTTTTTAAAAAAAAAAAATTGTTTGTAATAATTTTATGAAATTAAATAAAGAAAAAAACATTGGGACAGTACAATTGGTTATCTACGATCATTGATTCTATTATCTACTTACCTGAAGAGCGTTTATCTTTTATGTCCAATTATTCTTGTGTTATTTATTCTTGTGTTATTTATTCTTGTGTTATTTATTTGTGTTATTTATTCAATTGGAATTATTTAAATATACTGCATTGTGCACTTACTGCAATTAAACATAATTAAAACATGTGAAGGTTATCAAATGTTAATGTTGCATTTGTGAACTATTATCGAATTAAGCTAGGGCCAATAGACATTGTTTAGTCTTCCTTACTGCAATGAATCACCACAGCGGTATAGGCTGGGTACATACTGGCCCAGTCTAGCCCAATGTTCCTTGGGAAGGAAGGCGGCTCCTTTGAATTGGGGTTGGGTATTGACCAGCCTTCTATCAAATATTTGAGATCAATGGTGGAGCGGTCTCACTACTCGCCCATGACCAACCTTGGAGCCTTGGGCCAGGCTGGACACAAACGTGGCCTCAGCTTTCATTGAAGAAGTTAAAGTTAAATTTAATTAATATGGCAAATAAAGTGTAAGGTAAAGTGCCCAAATACCGTCCCCTTACCTAAATCCGCCCCCTCCCCCACTTTGAAGACAATATGCTGCACTCTGTTAATTTATGAATGAAACTCTTCATTTGGTGTTAGTTGGACGGCAGCATCACTGTAATGTTGATGACGCTATTCACTTTTTTACAAGTTTTCAAAATATTTCTAGTCTTTCGTGACTGTAAAATTGGTGAAACTTCAAGTCTTGTTCAGGTATTTCAAGGTGTCTCACCAAAATATATTTCTATGAATATAATTAGTTAAAAGCTTTCATTTTGCTATGCAACCATTTTCCTGGCTCTCGGTTGAGTTGTTTGCTCGCCATAAGCCGTCATGTTTATAACTAATATGTTCCTATATCCATCCCCCCAAGGGTTTCCTTGGCAGCAAGGAGAAAAATGGATTAAGTGCACAAAATGTTTTAAATGATGCCACGAAATGTGCAATCAACACCAGAAAGTAAACCGTTTCTCTGCGATTTGTGTTTCTGATGAAAGTTAATAATGTTAAATAAAAAACGAGTTCTTTTTTTGTTATGTTCTTATTTTGTTCTTTTTTTGTATCAGTCAATACTATTATATACAGAGTGACTGGCGATATATGTGAAAAAATGAAGTAGGTTGTTCTACGCCTCAAGGGCTACAAAAAAACTATATAAGCCATGGGTCAAATCTTAACCGTTCTCCCACAAAATCAATTTTCATGATTTTTTTAAGATTACATACCTTTGCTCATAAAAATGCTTATTGCACCAAAAGTATAAAAGCTAGAATAAAATGTTTGGCACCGCTGTAAAGCTGACAAAAGTTCCTATAGGAAAAATGTAATTTTAATTTACTTGCCTTCAAATTATATGACGAAAATTTTATACAAATTTATTTTTAAGAAAAAATATACATTTTTTTTTTGAGGTCCCATATCTTGGTAAAGAACCGAGCTCAAACTTTTTGGACTTAAGGAAAAACTTCCTTATTGACTAACGTTTCGATCAATATTAATATTATTACCCATTTAGAAGGCGGAATTTTTAGTAAACTTCGTTGAAAGCAGAGCCGGATCTAGGTTTTTTTTCAGGGGGGGGCAAAAGCAGATTTTGCCGCCCTTGCCACACAGGGGCAGATCTAGCAGTAGAATTGGGGGGAACTTGGGGGGTTTAGGCTCAAATTCCAAAGGGGGGTCCGGGGGGCCTCCCCCGGAATTTTTCATAAAATTAGGTGCAAAAATGGTGACTTCTAAGCGTTTTGGAGAACCTTTTTTTAGAGCTTTTTCAGCTAAAACTACAGTACCTATTCTATATTGCGTTTAAAATACCAATTAATAATGATACTTTCTATTTTATTTAACCTGTAGCACTATACTATGCTATTAATTCTTCCAGATTCATTAGGAGGGATTACCCTCCTGCCCAAAGGGGAGTTCGGGGGCCTCCCTCGGAAAATTTTAGAAAATTAGGTTCAAAATGGTGAATTTTAGGCGTTTCGGAGAACCTTTTTTTTTGAGCTTTTTCAGCTAAAACAGCAACTTAAAGTTTGTTTAAAATTGTTTCTGCAGAATTTTTGAAACATTTATTATCTAAATCGGGTTTTAGACTTAAAAAAATTATTTTTTACCTGTAATACTATACTATGCTATTAATTCTTCCAGTTTCATTATGAAATACCTTCACAACTTCCTATATAGCAACTGAATCAAGTAGATACACACTCAATTAAGCATATAAACAAACATCCATTAAAGTATGCAAATAAACAAACAAAAAAATAGTTTATATTTGCATCCCACATAAAAATGTAAGTGGGAATCCCAGTTAGCAATTTTAATATCAACTTGACTATTGCTCCATAGCTAAGGCAACCATATTATTTATTCCAATAATAATATAGGTTTGTTTTGATTTGTTGGTCTTCAAATAGATGTAATAACTTATTTAAACTAGTTTATGTTTACGTTTTATTATTGTATTACATATCATGTAATATATTAATTTGTTAATATTGGCAATAAATTACTGTTTATTTATTGATATTTTTTGCTTCCAACCTCACCGAAGGTAACGGAAGCTATGTGATCGTTCTGAAGAACGACAAATTTTTAGGTCTCCGATTTCAAAAATTCCAAGACAGATTCAGACATCAGGGAACACTTTTGGGTCCGTGTCTGTCTGTCACTTTTTTTGCGAACCAACATATCTTAAAAACTACTCGTCAGATTTTATTGAAATTTGTATGGTAGGTCATAATTAGCTCATTGTTGGTCCCATACAAGTTTCTACCCTCTGCGCCCATTTGTTTCTCTTATGCATGCGCACAAACATACATTTATTTACACCTACAGCTTCATAAGTACTTTTCCGGTTTGTATGAAACTTTTATAGTTTATCGAAAGTAACCCGCAGATAGCCCCAGGTTAATATGAATCATTTGCGTTCTTTAATTTTTGCTAAATTGGTACTTTAATTTGGGTAAAAAATCCAAACAATTTTGACAGATTAAAAAAACGGGGAGACAATGAAACAAAATAGACAATAATGGCTTTAAATGCATAAAATCAATAAAGTACGTAATATGATGCGAGGAAGGGATGTGCCACATCAATTCAACGTATTTTTACGAATATCTCGTTTCCTATGGCTCGGAGACAAATTAAAATTATTATCAAAAAGCAAAACTATTAAATTTCCACAAAAAAGGTCTCATTCATTTTTTACGAACAAAGAACGGTTTAGCAAAAACCTAGTTCTACTATATATTGCATTGTGATTATTTTTGCACGACTTTTTACGTGATTTTGTGAATATCTCGCTTCTTCTGACTCAGAAACCAATTGAGGATCAGATCAAAATTTAAGAATCTAAAATTTCACACAAGAAACAATATGTTCATTTTTTACGTACAACGAACCGTTTGGATAATAATGCGCTCCGAAGTTTCCCTTATTGTCTCCTAGCCATAGAAAGCGAGATAATTCGTATAAAAAAGACCAGTCAGCACCATGACTTAATGAGCGAATTTTTAAAGAAATCTGCGTATTATTTGATTATGATAATATAGAAAAATTTTGGTTTAGAATTTGGATGGGTTAAAATAAAAATTGGTACACAAAATTTGACCCGTAAATGGACTCCAAAAAGTATTATATTTTGTATTAATAGTATTATTATTTGCTTAACAGTTTGAGTCTTTCTTGACACATCAAACTTCTTAAATAGTTTTTGATAAACTTTAATATGCTTAAATTTCTTTCACATCAACTGTAAAGAAAAAAAGGGTAAACGAAGTTAAGGGTGGGCTATATCAGATTGGACAAGATAAATGTAATTATATTACATATAATTAAAAATTACATTTCACCTATTTTTTTTTTTTTTTTTTTTTTTTTTTTTCATGAACTTTTTATTATTTTTTCTTTATTTATCATTTTATTTTTCCACCTCGTTTCGCCGCCCCCCGGGCGTGCCGCCTGGGGCGCTTGCCCCCCGCAGCCCCCCCCTAGATCCGGCACTGGTTGAAAGTGAAAAAGAAACATGTTTATTGTTGCTATTGTTGACATAAAGATGAGTATTCTAAACCAATAGTCCAGGAGCCAGGTCGAAAAAACCAGGTCGAGCTGGAAAGTATTTTGAACTTAATGGAATTTTTACAGGTAACTCAGAGGTTCTCTGGGATGCCAATGCTGAGTTTTCGACCTCGTGGCCCTTGTGCTAACTTGGGGAGGGGGGAAAAACCCCAATTTTTCCGCCAATGTTTTGGTTTTTCGCCTCTAGCTCGAAAACTACGCGTCAATCAAAAAAACTTTACCAGTACAATATTAAAGAGCATCAAATTTCCTATAAAAATCACTGGTCATACGACTATTTTCACCCATTAGGTACTGTGATACAGCATTGTGAAAAAATGGCAAATTTTAAAAAAGGTGGATTTTAGCGGAAAAAGCATGTTTTTGGGATTATAAAATAGATTTATCATCATAAATTGAGTATTCAACATTTCTATGTATACCATAATAATATGTAACCCCCTCCCCCGTCACTGCCCTCTCCCCCCCCCCCCCAGAACCAAATTTGAAATATAAGTTA
The DNA here is from genome assembly GCA_951217055.1 of Gerris lacustris. Classification (NCBI taxonomy): domain Eukaryota; kingdom Metazoa; phylum Arthropoda; class Insecta; order Hemiptera; family Gerridae; genus Gerris; species Gerris lacustris. The sequence continues at coordinate 71,800,856 of OX578277.1, read as the reverse complement.
AATAAAACCTCTTCTTCCCTGAAACATTCAACATGATGCTATCATCAATCTTACATTAGGGTGGAGGGGAGGGGGAAAGGATCCGTTGATCAGTAGCGTACCGAAGGCAGGGGGGCTGAGGGCGGTCCACCTCAGGCCCCGTTCAAACGGAGGCCTTAATTTTATTTTTAAATTGAAAAACCAAAGCAATGTTGAGAAGCGATAATAATGTGCGTAACTTATTGATTACGTAGGTAAGAAAGTTATCTATAATTATGCTACATAATAATAAAAATAATATGAAAATAATAAACAAAAAATGGACATTAAATTAAATCTTCGTGAGTCTCTTCGATAAGCGACTCGTCAGCCCCATCTTCGTCCATGCCTTCTTCTGTTCTTACGTTCTTCTGCAGAAAATTAGTCCAAATAATGATACACTAAAATAATGTTCAATATAAAATAATAAATATACGGGGCACAACACTCTGCGAGAGGAAGAGACCAATACCAATAACTGAACTGTGCTTGGTAGTCCAGTAAATAATGCTCAAAAATGGCAAAACCTCGCAATTGGTTCGTCCTTCATCGATTTCCACAAAATTTTGGAATTAGGCTCCTCTTACCCTTCAACTTCAAAATCTATATTATGCCGATGGGCGCTGTTTATTTTTTAGGGGTGAAAACTACCCCCAATTATCAAAACGTATAAAGTAACATTTTAAAGCTTAGGGTGGGTGAAATTTCGTTTGGATTAGTTGAATAATGATTGTTTTATACTTTGGAACACAATTTAAAAATATTTCAACCCTTGAAAAACAACCCTTGATAATCCTTAATGTACAAAAAAATATATATCCTTAAATAAATGATTAATTAATCATATCGACTTAATTTAAGAATGTTGTTGCCTAAAATATTACCAATTTCATTATTTTGCAATTTTTCAATCCTTAAAAACCACCCCTTACAACGATTTGCACCCAAAGTACTAAATGCACACAAATTATTTCATATTCTTTTTTCTGACATCAAATAAAGCACGTATACCAATTTTCATTCATATCGGATCTAAAATAATAATATTTCTAATTTTTAGCTAAAACCATTTATTCCTGTTTTTCCATTTTATCCCCCTCTTAAATGAAAATATGACAAGTGATTATAAAAACAATTACTGCTCTCTTAAAGAGCTATCCAACGACATTCATCATAAAGGATTTATACTATTTTGAGTTTTGTACCCCGAACCCCGCCGTCTGGATATTCCCGAAAATGGAGTTAAGCTCTTCTCATGTGTCCCATGTGATCCACGCAAAACGGTAGAAGGACGAAGATCAATTTGAATTAGGGTGGTAATTAGGGGGTGGTTTTCACTGATTTTTTCGTAGAAAAATGTAGGGACTAACTTTATTTTCATCGTAACTCGCTTAATTTTGATGCTATCGACTTCTATTTTTTTTTAAATGAAAGCTCTTTTTGTCTACTTTAAAAAAACGTCTATAAGTTTTCCTCGTAAAATGCACAGTTTTATTGCTATTTGACTCTGAATCTCTCAAATTTAGCATTTGACGAACAAAAGCCAACAATTAACAAGCCGTAGGTCGGTCCGTATTAGTCGTACATGATTTATAAAATAAGGATTTTCTTTCTTTTTTTATAGGCTACAATTTTGTTTTTACAGTTTGTTTGATAAAATGCATATTTTTCGAGTTATTCGCGAAAAACCGATCAAAAAGGTCGAACAACTTTTACTTTCAATCGCGAATAACTCGAAAAATATTAATTTAAACAAAAAAATGTATAGATCATTTTTGACTTAGAATTAGCTTTTCCATCGATTCCTGTTGTTAAAATAAATAAAAAAATTTCAACCCCCGAGATGGGGTGGCAACCACCCCCAGGGTAATAGCAATGACAATGTTGATGATATAGATTTTGATGCTTGGACTATTCTCTACCTACTGTCAAATTTTCAAGTAAATCGATGTATGACGAAAGAATTGCGAGCCAAAGTGCTTCATTTCCTGGACTATTGATATTTTAATTTTATTAAAAGATAAAAAGTCAAAAATTTTGAGGAAAGGATAGAACTTCTTTACCTACGTAATCAATAAGTCACGCACATTATTCGTCATCAAATTTGTTTCTGGGGGGAGGGGGCGGGGAGAGGGCAGTGAAGAGGGAGGGGTTTACTGGGGGTTACATATTATTATGGTATACATAGAAATGTTGAATACTCAATTTATGATGATAAACCTATTTTATAAGCCCAAAAACACGCTTTTTCCGCTAAACTCCACCTTTTTTAAAATATGGCATTTTTTCACAATGCTGTATCACAGTACCTAATGGGTGAAAATAGTCGTATGACCAGTGATTTTTATAGGAAATTTGATGCTCTTTAATATTGTACTGGTAAAGTTTTTTTGTTTGACGCGTAGTTTTCGAGCTAGAGGCGAAAAACCAAAACATTAGCGGAAAAATTGGGGTTTTTCCCCCCTCCCCAAGTTAGCACAAGGGCCACGAGGTCGAAAACTCAGCATTGGCATCCCAGAGGACCTCTGAGTTACCTGTAAAAATTCCATTAAGTTCAAAATACTTTCCAGGTAAATCTACCTGGCTCCTGGACTACAACCTTGCTTGTTTTTAATTATTTTACTCACCTGTAAGTCAAGATTTGCAACAATAAACAACGTTTCTTTTTTACTTTCAGCGAAGTTTAATAAAAATTCCGCCCAATGAATGGGTAATAATATTAACATCGATCGAAACGTCAGTAAATAAGGAAGTTTTTCCTGATGTCCGAAAAGTTTAAACTCGGTTCTTTACCAAGAACCGCAAAGCAATTGATTTTTTTTTTTTTTTTTCTTAAATATAAAATTTGCGTACATTGTTTGTCATGTAATTTGAGGGCATGAAAATAAAATTACACTTTTCTTATTGGAAAATTTGTCAGCTTTACAACGATACCAAACATTTTGTTCTTGCTTTTATACTTTTGGAGCAATAAGTGTTTTTATAAGGAAAGGTATGCGATCTTAAAAAATCATAAAATTTGACCTTGCGGGAAAACGGTTAAGATTTGACCGATGGTTTATATAGCTTTTTTGGGGCCCATAAGACGTAGAACAACCTACTTCATTTTTTCACATATAACGCGTCACCCTGTATACTTACCAATAAAAAATAAACGTAAATATTTAAATAAAATATTAGATATTTTTTACTTATCCTAATAATTACGGGTCCTAATTTTTGAAATGTCAAAATTTGGCTTTTTTTAAAATTCCAAATTTCGCTCAGTTAAGCTCAATACAATTTAATGACCAAATCGGGATTATTAGACAAAGGGTACAGCAACACTAAACTGGGTTTTCTACTTGTTTAGGTATAACTCTAATTCATAAATTTAAAATTTTCCCTAGGGGGACGATATTAGGGCACTTTACCTTAAGCCTTTGATATTTATTTAGTTTAAAATCATCGCAATGGATTTACACTATTTTTACAAAGAGAATTGTTTTGTGTCACTCAGTTTAGCCAACTTTGTGAGGGAAAAATAAAGCCACTTAAATATCCTGGAGGTTATCGAGTAGGGATGGGCGAAACGGAATGTAACTATAAAAATAACTAGTTCCAGTGTTTGAACGGTTCCAATCGTTCCAAGCTTTCATGGAACTACGTTATTTTTGGAACGACTTTGAAGTTTTTATTTAATTTAATTTTACTGCCTTGTTTTATATAGTTAATAAATTTTTATTGTTTGAATTCGATACAAATTTGTTATTTGCTTTTTTTCGTTTAGGTCCATAGTCAACTTCCTCTTGTCGCTTTCGCCCTTCGCCTTTTCTTTTGTTTTCCGCTTTAGTAAATAGTTAGTAAATAATACGAAATAAACAGGTGAAATTTAATTTTTTTTTTTTTTGTTTAGTTTTAGGATCTCGTTATGAAAAGAATATATTCTAGTTTTTAAAAATATTATTTATACTGGTATAAAATATAATTTTTAAGTGGTTACCATAATGTTGTATCATAAACATTTTTATTATACAGTTTACTTGGTTGTAATTAAAATATCAATATAAAAAAATATAAGATAAAAAGATAAATAAAGAGGTCTTAATATTATTATAAATGTTGGTATTTAATTTCAACTTTTCATCGTCAGCGTCAGTGAAGAGTGGAACTGTTTAATAAAGAAACGGAACTTATTGTGGAACGAACCTGGACTAGACTCAGGAACACGTGAAGTATGAGAAACTGTCTTTGGAACATAAACTGATACGTTCCAAAAATAACTAGTTCCTGGAACTAGTTATTGGTTTGGAACAAAACGTTGTAACTCGTTCCACTCATGGAACCGTTCCTCCCATCCCTATTATCGAGTAACATTTTAGTTGCCTATTTTCTAGACGTCAAAACCTCGAGATCGCATTGGCTCTTGGCTCCCCACCCCAAGTTTTCAAATTTCCCGGGCTATTAACGAAACAATTCTCTTTGAAATATATACTGTAAAAGATAATTTACATGAGGGCCTTAACATTTCTGCATAGTTTTGAAACTGGGATTCTCATTACACTATATTGAGTGGAAAATAATTATAAAATAGTCGCCAATTAGTGTGGCAGGGCTCATAGCTTCCTAGTGTTTTATAGCGTTCTCTAATGATGTTTTGCTTTTATGACCCATATAGCCTTATATATTTAATTTTTCATTTTTTTACATGAATAAAAATATCAATTTAGCAAATATTTAAAGTGCGTAGACTGTTTACATTAATACGGGACTATCTGTGGGCACTTTCAACACACCATCAAAATTATACTGCAGCTTACTGAAGGTAACGGAAGCTATGTGATTATTCTAAAGAAAAGAAATTTTTTTTGTCTCCGATTTCAAAAATTCAAAGACAGAACTCTGTTTCTGACATCAGGGGACATTTTTGTTCCCGCGGCGTGTCTGCCTGTCTGTCATTTAATTTTTGGGAACCAACATGTATTAAAAACTGCTCATCTAATTCTAATGAAATTTATGTGGTAGGTCATAATTAATACATTGTTGGTCCCATTCAAATTTCAATCTTCTGCACATTGATTTCTCTTTTACAAACGCACAATTAACCCCTATATCTTTAAGTCTAATTTTGAAGGAATTTGGATGATTTGTTGAATACAGCCCACAAATGGACCCATAATAATTAAAACCATCTGTGCTCATAAAATTTTGCTAATTTCATACTTTTATTCACAGTAATAGGTTGTGAAAACACAACACCATCTAAGTATGTGAACAAGCTATGTACCACAAAATTTTAATATTGGATGAGCACTTTTTATTAAAAAAAAACCTTTGTCGGCATGTGGAGGAGAAACTAATGGGCGTAGAAGGATTATACTTATATGAGACCAACAGTGGTTTAATTATGACCTACTTGTAATTTTCATTAAAAACGGATGAGAAGTTGTGAAGATATTTTCTTCAATAAGCTCTGAAACAAATGAATCAAAAATTAAAGAAGGGCAACCAAATGATAATTGCTAATAAATTGTTTTTTTCTAGCATTTTATTATTATTTCATCTTGTTTTTACATTTATAAAATTCATACAAATATAAATATTAATGTAAGTACATAGTACATGTACAGAATTAGAATTAATGAGTTGTAGTGGTTAGGTACAAACGCTATGAATGTATGAAAGCTTGATAAGAATTGTGAATAGAAAAACTAGTAAAAAAATGTGTGACTAACTAAGAAATTTAAATGAAATAGTGAAATAATCACCTAAATTGAAATGAAATTATGAGAATCAGTATGATTCAATATAAGAATTTTGACCATCATCACAATTCAATTTTCAGTCAGTCAGCATGAGAATGACCCAAGGAGAGGTAGAAAAATCAAAGCCTTTTAATCTAACTGCTCAAAAATTAATTATTTAAACAATGCTGAAAAAAAGCCACATACAATTGAAACAGAACCCTAAGATGGTCATAATTTCCTGACAATTTGCCCATCATGAAGGGAAAAGATGAATAACTCAGTAATATTAAGGTTTTTAAGATTAAAATAAAAATATAAAACAACCTTTTATATTTAACTGTATCTTCAGCAAAATCACATGGTAATACTTATGAAGGACATTTAAAGTTAACAAAAAACCAATTACAGTAGAACCTTGCTTACACGACCCTCAATAACACGACAACCTCAATTGCAAGTGTAATTTTCAAATCCCCTTGAGATTGCCATAACACATAATGATAAATTAACCTCTATAACGCGACTATTATTATCCAAACAACCTCAATAACACGGATTTTTTCCATTTCACAACGTAACTCAGAAACTCTATATCAAGTCGTTTTGAGAAGTCAACCTCTATAACTGGGTCGACCTTGAACAAGTCTAGACTTGAAAACCCCGCCCATTAACCTCGATAACACGACTGATAGCCAAAGTAACCTTGATAACACAACCCTAAACAAAAAGAGCACCTCGATAACAAGGCTGTTTCTCTAATCCCCTTGAGACACTTCTTACCGAAGTTCTACTGTATAAACAGAGTAATTAAAATATTGTCACCACTTTTATTTCTCGTGTCCCAATTATTCATCACCAATCAAATATTATTTTGTCTACCAATTCTTTGTTTTAATACATTTCTGAGGAGAGATGCTATGAAAGTCTTGTTTCTTATAAAGTTTTAAATGGTTTGGTTATATCTACAGCGGTCCAGAAATAAGTACTGTAGAACCTCATTATAACAGACTAATTGGGCTAAGGGTGGTCTGTTACAATGAAAGTCCGATAATATATAACAAATAATAATGCAAAAGGATGTACTTAAATGAAAGTACAGTAGTTAGCTATAAAAGTGTTCTGTTTTCCGATTGAGATCGGCGAACCAGGTTTCCTTGTGTATAGGCCGCTTTAACCATATGATTAATAAGTGATGGTTGACGAATACTGAACAAAACAGACACGTATGCTGGGTCTTGGGTCGGGCAACAATTCATAGAATTTCATAGAAAGACTCGTCAGGTGCTGGTGTCAAACAGTAATTCGTTGAATTCATAAAGTGACTTGTCTTGCTTGGAAATACAGGTATAATTACAGCGTTTTTTTAGTATGAGTATTATAATTTTTTTGTCTGTTATAAGCAATGTCTGTTATAGTGAGTTTATAACCGTCGTGCAGGTCGCCTTCTTTACATTAGGGAATACATATCTCGACTTAACCCCATACTTCACTCTGTGTCCCTATTAGCTCCCTTAATTTAAATCTATAATTAAGATTTAAGATTAAAAAATTAAAATTTATAATTACATCCTTAAGTTCCTTACTTTCCCACTTGGCAATTCGTACCTGTTAACTATTATTTATCATATTTAAACAATTTAAATTATTACCTCTATTATATTTTATTACATTATTTATTTAATAACTCTGAATGTTTTTTTGTTTTTTTTTTATTGGTCTACTGTTTCATTGTGCTTAGCGGATTTAAACAAAAAGAGTTTCAATTCTGAATACATTGTAACAGTGGAAAAATCAACCCTCCTGACGTAAAGAGAAGTTTAGGTTTATGGGTCAATGGAATATTGAAACTCAAGTTATATGTGTGCCAACATTTTAACAGATTAAAGGAATGAGCAGATTCAGGCAACCCACCTACATAATTTGTTTATTCTTATGTCATATATAGTCACAAGCCTTAAAATTGCCCATTGCTAGTCAATTCATTATAGTACTCAGAGGTGCCTTTTAAAGTTTATTATTATTTTTTTTTATTTATATTTTTTTGTTTATATATATAAAAATACAATATTGTCAAGTGGTTCTACTTTAGATTTTGATTCTACTTCTAGGTAACTGGATTCATTTAGATAAAGTATTTGGTACATTTCTATTCAGCCACTGTTACTTCCATGGTTATTGTTGTAATTAATTTAATTCAGAGTAAAATTTGCCATTTTATTATGATGAGATGAGATGAAATAACATTGGGGTTCGGTGTGGTGTAATGATAGACCTGGAACCAATATCGACATAATTTGGGCTACTCATGATAGGAGCCATAAGCAACTATTAGTTATTACTCCCTTGTGAATGCTCCCTGTAATGATTTCAAAATGTCAGGATTCGATTCAAACAATCTCAGACCCATTCATTCTCATCCAGAAGATCTAGGCCTATAAATCTCCTGCTGTGGAAGCCTATATGTTATCCACATAGCTTGTTTGCATCTCAAAGAGGGGAGATATGTTTCAAACTGATGAGTAGAAGTGTAAAGTAGCCAATCTCTCCATTCTATAACAATGGGTAATAAACCCGGACTTAAAAGAAAGAAAGAGAGAGTGAAAAAAAATGATTGCAGGAATATTTTATCATTTTCTGTTCCGCCATAAAACAGTTTTGGCAACTATTTTACTGTCTTCTAGGGGCTTCTGTTTCAGAATAATAAAATTCTTTACTCTAGCATTAAATCTAATAGTTTTGGTTTTTAGGTCTGTTGATTTAGACACAGGAAGAGTGCTTTAAAATTAAAATACTGGGGTATAAACATTTGAAAAGTAACCAAGCAATACTCAATTAAAAAAAAAAATCACAGTAAAAATAATTGCAATTAATAAAAAAATAGAAATAAATAATAATAAAAATATATCGATATATATATGTATATACACAGTAACAACTGGAGTTGTTAGGAGTATTGCACTTTCAGTTGTGGCTTGATAATACACAAATACAAAAATACCATACATCTTTTAGGGCTTTAGGGCATGGGTAGGCCTTGTGGTGAAGAATGGTAGTCATGAGACATATTTTATTTATATTGTATAGCTCTGAAAGGGTTAAAAGCCTCTAAAAGAAAGGATCAACTTAATATCTTGCCCCAACCATTTGTAAAAGGTCTTCAAAATCACTAGGTGCCATCCTTAAAAAAAATGACAAATCCAATGCCACCTTCCAGTTATAATAAATCCAGAAGATGATTGCATTGCTCATTGGTAGCACTTAATAGCTTCCATACCCACCATATTTTGTATTATTGTTCTTATTTTAATTATAAAGTAGAATTAAAAGCAAAACGGAAAGACTTAGAAAGTGGGAGGGCTAACTTCTAAGACATTTCAAACTGAAATAATCACACAAAATACGCCGAAGCATGGTTATTACCAGCATTGTGTTTTTCTCTATTAAGCGGCAACTGAACCGGCTTGAATTCTTTCATTGAGTTGTTTGAGGTTAATAGAGCTCCAAGATATTTGAAAGAACTAACTTCCTCAAACTGATCTCTTTCAATGATAACGTCTGGATTTCTCCTTCTATCTTCTGACTTTGACCTAGGCATTACTTAGTCTTACTCTTACTGACAGGCCAATCACAATTGTTTTGTCTTTTGACAAAGCACTTCCTCATTGTCCATCTATCCAGTCTGCTGTCATCCCTGTCTTTTTCATTTAAACAATCTACCTTTTCACATTTATTTGGGGATCCTCGTCTCCACCACATGTTTGTCTATTGACAAAACACTTGTAAATACTAAACACTAACTAGGGATTGCGTGGTTCTATCATTGAAGCAAGTGTAATGCATAAAAAATTGATAAAAATGAGATAGTTAATCATGATGAGTTGATAGTTAAAGAATATGATTATAATAGAAATGAATGAATGATTATAATTCTGTAGTGGGGCAGAAGGGTTTTTCCACTGTTCCATAACTCAACTACATGTTCCGGGTCATTCTCTTTCAACTATTATAAAATTATCACTTTGCTACACAAAAACGACTACATGTATCAAGTGGAAATTTTACATGCCTGTTTCAATTATGTTTTAGACAATGTATATGAAGTTTTATTAAAATCGTTATGTTAGAACGTAAGTTATCGGTAAAAATATTTTTTTTCTATTTTAAATGTTCAGCTCCGCTTTAATAGTTTTAACGATCTTTATCACCTTATAGTGGTGTCGCTGTTGGTTTTACTAAAAAAAATGTTATTTTAAAAAATGTTGGTCTCATCGAATAGGTGATGGTAGAATCTTTTCCCGTCCTGAAATTCCAATTTCAAATTTGAAGCTCACGTTTAAGCGAGTGTTGCTTACGAACTCTTGGATGGATTACGCTGTCCAACAAACTTATCTTGAGCCTTAGTGAAAGGAACACAAATACCAATCTATTGACAAATACTTGTATGGCCAGTTGTAACCTAAAGCAGCGAAACATTGTCTTTAAAAATAGTAGTAGAGCCACTCAGATGTTTTGTTAGACAGATTCTTAAGAATATAAAGACTTGCAATGGAGATGATGTAAGCTGGAGGATGTGTCACAACCCAGAAATTGAACAACTCATAAGATTTGTCCGCCTGGACATCATACACTTTACAGAATATCAGAAAATAAGATGGTTAGGCCATCTAGCGTGAATGCCTGAGATTGAGGATCCCCAAACAAATGTGGAAAGGTAGATTGTTCAAACGAAGAAGACAGGGATGCAGTGGCGGCGTGTCCTTAAGGGCAGGTAGGGCTAAGCCCCACCTACTTATTGAGAAAAAAAAAAATATATTTATTTTATTTTATTTATTTAGAAAAGAAAAAATATTTAGTTGTCAACACAAATAAATACATACATTAGATATATATAATTTTAGTGTTCATAGAGTACAATCGTATGTAGTATGTAGATCCAGATCGTTTAAAATAAGCAGTAGAAAAGCATAGCATATAGCGAGAAATCTCGCGGGGGTAAGAGGTAGCAGGCCAAGGTTATTAGCTCGGCAAGCTGGGCAAAACGTTAATACCTAAGGTTATGCCCGAGCGGTGGGCCAAGGGGTAGGGCATGTTGAGCGCGGAACATCCCCTACGTGCGGCTAGAATCGCGGAAATATGAAGAGGTCTTGGGCTAAGCCCGAACCCTCGCGCCGAGCAAGATGGTAGAATAGAGAGGTTTTAGTAGGCTTGAAAACTAGTTTATCTTCTCTCTACTAGATGCAATTATAAATGAAATTTATGATCTTTTTATTATAAAATATATTGAGCAAATCACTTCTGATGCTAAATTTAAAACAATAATGCAAATTATAAAAAGATAAAGCAGTCTAACTGAAGTTTGTGTAACGTAAGTTCTCGATAACATTTTACGCAGTTTTTGGGTATATAGTTAAACATTTTCTTATTTACACATTCTCATAGTACTGTTTATTAAATGATCATGAGATCAAATGCAGCATCAATTAGCTGTATAGCCCACCCAATTAAATAGGGCACGCGCCGCCACTGCAGGGATGACCACAGACTAGATAATGGACAATATGGAACAAGACCTTGAGCCAATGAACATCAAGGGTGGAGAGCGAAGGCGGCTGACAGAAATGATTGGAGGAAGGTTGGTCAGGAGGTCAATGCCAATAATGGTATGTATTCCAGGATTTAATTAATTAATAAATAATTAATAAATTTAATAAATAAATTATGTTTTTTAATTAATTAATTAATAAATAGTAATGTTATATCTTTTTATAATTTAAATATTATTTTTAAAGCCATAAATACTGTGTTCAACATTTATTTAAAAATCATGTTTATATATTACCAATATTAATTTATTTTCAAAATATAAAATTTTATAAATATGGTTACCAAGATAAAATAAAAATAAGTGTAGAAATCATTAGCTCAATAATATAATATTTCCGTCACTTTGAGATTCCTTAAAAATCCGCTAGATAGATCTGCCCTTCACTATTCTAGTATCAAAGAAAGAATAATACATTTTAAAGTTATTGGCATAAATAAATAAATAAATAATGAGGTGTAAAATAAAATGATATTATTTTACTTACTTTGATAAAACCTATTATAATATGTCATTTTAAAGTTGAGAATAATTTATATTTACTAAAAATAATTTAAATTCAAAGTCTTTTAATCCTTATTCCCGCCAAACCCCACCTTAATTGGTCATGGTCGCCAACTGTTGTTAATAAAACATCTTCATTTCATTTTTATTATTAATTTGTTTAAAATAACTTCAGTTAATTATAAAATTAACAACTAAAATTATAAAGATAAATTAAAATTTATGTGATTTTAGTTTTTTTGCTGATTAGTAAAAAAAACCTCCCCACCATTTTTGATTCGGTGTTTTTGAACGGCATCATGGATCCACCAAAAATGACGCAAAGGATTCTGGTATCGAGGAACCATATTTTTCTTCATTAACGCGAATGTCGTAGCGAAGTCAACATTGTGTGTTACCCGTTTTAATTATTCTTATTACCGGATCCGTCTTATTATTATTTTGGGATCGTTTTAACTTATTTATCTGAGTGTAAAATCATTTGTTTATTGTGATTCGCGGGTTCGCAAAAGGTTACACATTAATTCTGTTTTGCTTTTTATCAGGTTTTCGGGAACGTCACTATTTTCCCTCCGTGATCTTTTGGTTTTATTTTCATGTATGGATCTGATTTTTTTATTTACATAGTTAATGTGATGAAAATACTCAAGTTTTCTCCGGATATCTGTTTATATGATTTTTTTACGATATGCAGGTGAGTTTTTACATACGAATTTAAACTTGTCAGATTTTTTTCCTGAGTTTATCGAACTCAACTTAAAACTTGTGTGATATATTTACTGTTGGTTAAAAAACCTTGAAGTTTGTCCTAGCAGAATCTAGTACATTATACCAATCTGAACTCTTATACAGGTCTTAATTAACTCTTTTCTGAACTGTTACAATTATATTCAAACCACTAGATCGTGGCACCAAGGTTCGCCAATATTGTTTTACTTCCTTTGCAAAGTTAGTCAAATCTTTTCCTTTTTAATTTTGGGTCTTGCTCTTTACTTATAGTATCATAGATTATAAGAAGAGTATACTAAGTGCTAATGACATGTTAATGTTTCCTAAGGCTGGATTGTTGATAGCTATATTGACTGACGAATGAAGACGTGATAAGTCTCATTTTTTGTTTCTATGAACAGTTAACTATCTGATGTAACTATTGTCTTTCTTGTAATAATTACTCATATTAAGAGAACCTTTTAGTCATATAATTTCACGAGGCTACCTTGTAGCCATATCGTACATCATAAGTCTCAATGTTATTATCACAAGTTTGAAGTAGGTACAATCCTTAAGTTCTTAGGATTATATTAATTTATGATAAGAATATTATAAAGTCGATTTTTTAGGATTTGTCTATTTTTTTAATTCAGGTGTTTAATATACTTATATATTGTATACTTATATAGTTTAATTTCTTTATCAGTGTTAAAAATATATTTAGGCAAGGTTACTTAAGGATTAAAGTTGATCACCCTTTGAAATGCACTGTATTTTCTCCAGTAATTCTTTGTATGAGGTCTTTTAAGAATTTCACAACTTGAGTCATAAGTGTGTAGATACATTTCGAATATACTACTTAACAATAGAACAGTGTAATAGGGTCAAATTTTTTGATGGCTATTTGCCAAACCAAGGATTATTGTCCTGATTGGGCTTTGGACACATTTTAGGTCTTTTTAAATATAATGATTGGTTTTGTTTATTAGTCACTGCCTTGATTAATATAGGTAGTAATTTGATTAAATGCTATTAAAGATATTTATGTTAGCTTTTTTGGTATGATTGATCTAACTTGGTATTTGTACAAGTGCCTGTAAATTTATAATGGTGCGCTTGTTTTTCTTCAACTAATTTATCGAACCTTGGCTCTGTGTTTGAGACACAGAGTATGAGATCTTCTTCTAATTATAGTATGTTGTTATCGCAACAATGGAAGAAAAGGCGAGCTCACATAGATATGACTTAGTGAATAATGTCTCATCACAGATTAAGTAAAATATTTTTCTGTCCAAAATTCCAAATCTCATGTTTACGCACAAATGCCTACCTGATCACAAATAGAAGGAATACGTATACCAAATTTCAATTAAATTGGATAATTTTTGCTGAAGTTATTGTCGTTCACTTAAATGTTACTGACAGACAGACAGACAGATTCAGTGCATATTTTGTTAAACGTAGGAAGTCTGCTGCCTTGTTTCAACTATCTCAATCTTCAGTTGCATGGTGCATTCCTGGGTGGGCTTGTGCAAAGCTTGATACTTATGAGAAGTTCACTCTTTCAACACATCAAAAGACTGGGGGTCGGGTGGAGGTGATTTTTTTTTAAAGGGCTTTTCAAAATTTTGAAAACCGCTAGACTAGATAATACCTAAACCTCGTTATCAAACTTGCTGTTTTTCCTTACACTGACGTATCTGGTTCGAATCCCTGAGAAATGTGGTATCTTTCTTAGTGACCTAACTTAACATGACATCATTGATTCCTCAGATATTTATTTTTAATGGCCTTGAATAAAGTTATTAATTGTAAAAAAGGTTTATCTCAAACCCACCCAAAATATGTAGAAATTAGTGAACTCTGCATGTAGGTTTTCAGAATCAGCGAAGTTAAGCTGACTAAAGTTAAATATTTACAGCAGCTCTGAGCTTCAGATCTGTCATGTATGTTTGTTTAGCTTTCCCTTATCAATACTTTGGCCTTCACCCTAAAATCTGCTAACTTAAAGTAAAAATTTACTTTTTTGAATTTTTTATAGACATGCGTTTGTATTCTTTTGAAATTAACCCTTAGTTCTAAAACTATACCATACCATAGGTTTCCGAGGCCAGAGTCTAATAAATCTAGATCTTCTGGAGGAGTCCTGACATTTCGAACCCATTACTGGTATCCTTCTCAAGTGAGTTGTTCATGATGAGAGTCTTTGTAAATGGACTTGAGATAACTCAGTTGCAAATTACTCTTATCACGAACAACTCCTTTGAAAACAATCTCTGTAAAGGGTTTGAAACATTGGAATTCACAAAATCTCTGACACAGTCTCCTCTGGAAGATCTTAATTTATATTAGGTACTTGGTTCTAAAGCTAGTTTTGTATGATTGATAAGGTGATTTTAGCTATTACAGTATTTGGGAGTTAGTTGTGACTTAGGAATTGAACAGAGTTTATTATTATTAATAAAGTAAGATTCTATCTTATTGATTTTTATCCCTTTTCTGTTGCGATATATTAATGGAGGTCTCATGTTACAGGGAACTGTTATGATAAGGCATTGCACCAGTGATGTTAACTCTGGCCTCCCAGTTGGAATATGGCCGACAAGGCACCTGCGCATCCATCCCAGCCTGATCATCAGAACAATGTCTTAGTGTACAGTGTCGCATCCGAGTTGCACGGCAATGCCTCTACCGCGTTACAAGCCCCCTTAAGTGTGCCGAAGCAAGGCGCAGTCTACTACCGTACTAACAAGTTTGACGGTGTGAGTGTTGAAACGGTGCGCCCTGTTCTTGTCGAGTCGGTTTGTTCAAGTTCGGCAGATAACGGTCTAACTCCCTCATCCGAAAATAATGAGAACTGTGAATATAAACCGGATGCCATTTCACCTCCTTTTGGTTGGAAAAGGATCCTATCTAATGGAATAATCATTTATGTCAGGTGAGTCATTAAATTTTATTACTAAGCATGCCTTAAGATTTAACCGTGGTTAATGGCTTGTGATATAGCACAATCCAAAATATTAAACCAATGTTTTTTTTTTTTTTTTTTTTTTTTTTTTTAATTAAACAAGTTACTTAAAATAAAATAATTGTTGAATAAAATGTACTTCATGAGTACATTTATTTCTATCATTCTTCGGGTTGGCCATTACTGGCTAATTAAAGTTCTAACTTAATTCTGTGTTTGCGAAGAGATAGTTCTCATAGGCCTAAATGTAAAGTATGGGTTGGTTATTTTCCATATGTGTAATATCAAAAAGTATTTTTGTTAATAATTAAGGTTAGCAATTATACCTTTTGTAAAAGAAGGAACATTCTTTAAATGCTGATTTTGTCATCTAAACCTATCTTCCCGGTATGGAGACTAGTGTTATAATTTAATGAAGCTTCTGTACTTTGAAAATTTTACATCTCTTTCTGCCTATGTATCAGTAACGCTTATAAATCTCGTTAAAAATGTTTCTTAACCCATTCAATGCGGGTGGATCCATGCCGTGCTAACGCGCCTGGCGGGTGGATCAACAGTGGCCCTCCCTTTCAGCCCTCAGTAGCTCTATTCTCCATGCCTCGAGTAGAACCATCTTGCAAGGCTCCGTCAGGCCTGCTGACGTTTGTATCCACAGTAGATCCAAACATTTTTTTTTAATTGACTTTTAAAATTGTGTAAATTTTATTCAGTCACTTAGGTAGGTTCATAAATTGGATTACGCATTCAATGGGTTAAAGAATCTTTGATTATTTTCCCTCCAGTTATCATACCGTTGATTTGGAAGTAAAAAATCTCCAGTAACTTTATAGTCCATAAAGTTTACTGTCCATTCATCTATCACAAACTTACTTACTTTTAAATTATTCTTATTAAGGGTGGCATTGTGCCATAGTAAAATAAATATTTTTAAAGTTAAGGTTTGATGGGCAGGTAGTGCCCCATTTTAGTCACCTCTTAAATGTATTCAACACTTGGTACTAGTTTGATTTTACTACTTCTGTCTTAAATGAGTTATTTACTACAACATTTTCATTATTATTTTTATTTATTTATTTATTTATTTTTTTTAACAGATACTACGTCTTTTATACATTTACTGTAATTTTTGTTTATTGTTGAGATCACCATGACTTAGTTTATGACACGTATAAAAGTAACAAGACTCAAAATTAGGACATTTCGCCAGTTAACTTAAAATTATCTGTTTAATTTTAATGTTAATAACTAGTTAGTATTATTGGTATTTAAATTTACAGTAATTTCTTTCATTACTTATATTTTATATTGCAGGATATAATTTAATGGTCTATCAGTTTTGAAGATAAGTTAGTTAATTATTAAAGAGGGGCCACGGTATGTGACATAATTTGTGGAAGGACATTCAACTTATTTAGACCAGGTGGAACGTAATTTACATACATTATTTATTTTTTAAAAAAAGAATATAATCGTCTGTAAAATAAATAAACTAATAAATGTAGAGGATTATAAAAAAGGGGGTGCTTATAAAAATCTATTTGCATCGCCTAATTCACCTCTGGTCTAAACTCCTAGTTTTATTTATAGGCAGGCGCTGGGTGTTGGGGGAATAACTGCTTGCGTTGGTATATTTATCTGTTTTGAATGCCTCAAGCAGCTGAGAGACAAGTCTATTATATCTGCTTACATCAACATTCCTTGAGACAGCTGAGCCAATCCTTGACACACGACTTTACTTGTGCATCCTTCTCTTGACTCTATACATCTCTTTCCCTCTTTGAATACGTTTATAGATAGACCATATGACGTAAATATTTCTTCAAGAAATGGCGGGGTCATCAAATTCCTGTGTTCTTTTCCCATTCAGAACTGATTCTGCTGTCACATTGTTGTTGTTTTTTTCATTCATATAAACCAGCCCTTAGTTTGTTTTTTCCTTCTTTTCTATTTGTGTGTAGCCTATATTTAGTTTTTTCTTTTTATCATTCTTATAACAATTAATACTATGATTATGCTTATTGGATGCTAAGCTTTGCTTTATGAAACTGTAATTTGATTTAGTGATAGTTTTAATTAATTTTTCTAAGAAGATATAGAACTTTGTATAGAAGCTTTTTGGAAAAACTTTTTATTGTTATAAAAACTCTTAACAAACATTGTAATAGTATGTACAAGAATTCTAAATTACTATCTTTAAGGATCCTCAAATTCTATTATTATTAAATTTATGGTGATAAGCATGTATTTTCTTATTATCTTTTCTTGTGATACTCCTCTTACTTACTCCCTGCTCCTTGGGGTCCACGGTAGCTATTGCTATCGCATTCGCCTTTCATACTGGGGTTTGATTCCCAACTCCAATAAGGTGAGATTTAGTTAATTATAATTTATTAAACGAACGTTGAAATTTACACCTTTCACAAATTTTAAATTTCTTATTAAATGGATATGTAGGTGTAATAAAAACAAAATTTATTTTCTTTTCTTTACATGAGACGTTTCGACCCTTACAAGGTCATCTTCAGTCATCGATCATTTATTAATTAATGGTGTATAATATCTATCTCCATAGGAGAGGGTCTTGAACAAGTACGATTAAGTTAAAATTGTAATTATAATAATTAACATCTTTAAAATTAACAATGGACATGTCACTAAAACAAAACAATTATACTACTTAATTATAATTTACATGTTTTTACATCACTAAATATTTTAAATTATAATTAAGTAGTATAATTGTTTTGTTTTAGTAACATGTCCATTGTTAATTTTAAAGATGTTAATTATTATAATTACAAAAATTTTAACTTAATCGTACTTGTTCAAGACCCTCTCCTATGGAGATAGATATTATACACCATTAATTAATAAATGATCGATGACTGAAGATGACCTTGTAAGGGTCGAAACGTCTCATGTAAAGAAAAAAAAAAAAAAAAATTGTTTTTATTACACCTAAAACATATCCATTTAATAAGAAATTGTTAATTATAATTCCTTTTCAATTGTCTTATGGGTAAGTTTTTTAAAAATTTCGGATTCATTTTAACATTCCTCTGATTCTATTCTTCTTTGCTTTTTTAGGATTTGGCAGGATTTTGTAGACTTCAAAATTCCTTGTTCATAAGTCTCATAAATCCTTAAAACTGTCTTTTGGTCCCTGGAGAATTGTTTCTCTGAATCCTATTGAATTCTACCTAAGGTATTTGTGCTGTGTCTTGTTATCGTTTTTGGGCCCAAGTTTTAGATAAAACTGAGAGAAATAAGAGAGCTTAACTTTAGAAGAACTTTAGAGAGAAATAAGAGAGGTTGGAAGGTGGGGATTTTTCTAACTACATCTCTTGCTTTTATCAGAAGTACGTCATTATTTGACATCGTGTGTGATTATCAGAGACCTTCAAATGCCTTTTTGCCATGGCGCCATACTAAAATGCCACATTTTGCCTATTTTTCGGTAAAAAGCCACATTTTGCCGATTTTCGGTAAAATGCCACACTTAGTGCCACATTTTGCCTTATTTGGGTTAAGTTCTCAGAAAAAAAATAGAAATGTTCTAATATTCTATTAAGGGGTTCTGCTTCAACCCATAAAACCAGGTAAGATACGCCCTTGCAGGGCAGGATTCCAAGGTGCTGAGGATTCCCCAAGTGACGTGGATTCCTATCTTAGGGTAGTGACACACTTCGTCTCGGGTAGAAGTTCTAAGGTTAAAAAAATCAAGTTTAAAGCCGCGTGTAGCAAATAATCTGGGGAAAGACGCAGGTAGTGTTGTGTTCAATACCAATTACCCTTAAAAGGTATAAGTAGCATACTTAGAGGATAACCATTGGCACATTCGTAGTAATATTGAATGGTTTAGGGATTAACTCCTCCTTTAGAAACATAGTGTTATATTTTGGGTTTTTTGCTAACGGTGCCTTCCCTCTTCCAGTCTCAGGTGTACCTGAGTCAGATACTTGACCAATATCATTCCACCTCTCTGGTTGTTGACAGTTATTGTGTTCTTATAGCCTTCGAACTTTCCCAGTGATTTTAAACTTTGTTTGTGTATTAAATTTTTGACCATGCCAAAGAATAGAAGTAACCGAACTGCCCTGCTCTGACAGCGCTGCATACATACTGAAAGCGGGGGTGTGTTTGAAAGTGTGTTCCCTAAAATGGTCCATGTAACCTGCTTGGCCCATGCTGTTTTTTACCAGCTGTAAATGACTTAATTTCAGTGGGGTAAACAAATTTTTATTAAAGCTCTAAGCCGAGTGCCAATCTTCAAGGAAATGCTACCAGGGACCCCTCTTCCTTCAGAGCCTATCCTAACAAGATGGGAAACTTAAATAAGAGCGGCCCTTTATTACGCAGAACATGGAGAAAAAGTGAAAGTTCTATTAGAAGAATTCGACGAAGAGGATAACATGGCAATTAAAATAGCCAAGCAGGCACTGGGAAACGTTCAAACTTTGACGCAGCTAAATTTTATACGAGCTCATTTTTTTAAGTTGCCACAGATGAAAGAAGAAGAGGTGCAAGGCACTTCGTTGACTTCAGCTGCTTAAGTTGTCTTGGAGCTCCAAAAAGCTGCGATGGAGTTGCCGGGCCAAAAAGGAGAGCAAGCCCGAAAAATACTGGAAGCTGCTTTAAATGTAAATCCAGATTTGAATGAAATTGTTAATGTTATCCTGGGCGCTTAAGGGTTAAAATAATGCAGGGCAGAGACGCAGTATCAAGTTTTAAAGACTGCTTTATATTGAAGTATGTATATGCCAATTGTTTCCACCAACGTGAAAAGGTCATTTTTTAAATTAAAAAATATACTAGCAAACAATCGCTAGAAATTCACCACAGAAAATATTGAAAAGATAATTATTGTACAGTATAATAATTTGAATTAAAGTATAGAAGTTTAATTAAAGTATAATAATTTTAATTTGAAATTTGTTTACAAAGCAAATTGCTACATAAAAAGTAGTGTATAAGTAAGAAACCTTTTTCATCTTATATACATATAAGTATGTATATGCTCAAATTCTAATAATGTGTCTTTTCAAATCCCCCCCTCCCCCCGGTTGGCCTAAATAATTGATAGAGAATATAAAAGAATATTTCGGGCATGCAGAGAGAATGTATTTAGGCTTCTTAGAGACAATAATTCCTAACCCTAGTAATAATGTAGTTAATAGGACTCAAGTTGCACGATTTAATATCCCTTTTACAATGGAAAGGGGAGGGGGGGGGGGGGGGGGGTTGGAAAGTTGAAAAATAAATGCCACATTAGCTAAAATAAATGCCACATTTGGCCAAAATAAGTGCCATATTGCCACATTTTTTAGTGCCACATTTCATAAAAATAAATGCTACATTTTGAAGGTCTCTGGTGATTATGCTTCAATTCTGTGCTCATATTGTCTTGACAGGGGACCCGTGCCACTTTCACTTAAATTTAATTCATATTTTACGATTTTGGTAGTATTCTTACTAAGGAAAGATTAAATTTTAATTTAAAGTAAATTATAATTATTATTAACTACGGGAAACAGACGGAGGAAAATAGACTCCAGCGCCGGGATTTGAACCACGGGCCTCGGTTCAAAGGCAAGGCCCGTGGTTTAAATCCTGGCGCTGGAGTCTATTTTTCTCCGTCTGTTTCCCGTAGTTAGTAATAATTATAATTTGATTTAAATTAAAAAGAGGCCCGTGGTTCAAATCCTGGCGCTGGAGTCTATTTTTCTCCGTCTGTTTCCCGTAGTTAATAATAATTATTTGTTTTAAATTAAAAAGAGGCCCGTGGTTCAAATCCCCACGCTGGAGTCTATTTTTATCCGTCTGTTTCCCGAAGTTAATAATAATTATAATTTGATTTAAATTTAATTATTCCGCTAATTTTAGTAAAATTTAAAAATTAAAAAAGAAATTAATATGGTACCGGTATTTAAAAATAAAATAATAAAAATGTACATAAAAAAGTTAAAATATGAAAATTCTAATTGAGACTGACTGATTTTGTATTTGGAAAATTGTGAGACTAAACAACAATATTTTATAATTTTAAATAAATAATAAAACTAATTTAAACATGTTTTGAAATATTTGGCTAAGATGTTTATGTTTATATTTATTTTACATGTTGTGTAGGCATTTAAAACAGATTAAGTTCTATCAGGGGTGCGCGCCTCCTCATGTATTATCTTTTAGACCGCACGCATAATTAAAATTGTAAAAAGCTCTTCAAATTTGGTTATGATTAGCTGTGGTAACAGTTTCCAACTTTTGTTTAGCATTTGACAATAATATTCACCAAACTCTAATTTTATGTACAAATAGAAGATGAGCTGATAAAATAAAAAGAAGGGGGAAAAATTGGTCCTATAAATCGTACAAAACTTTCTCATATTGATATTTTAATTTCCTTTGTAAATTAAGGCTTCATGCTTTAGCACAGTCTGCACACAGCATACTGACATTGTTTTAAAACCAATTTTTGGACTAAGGAGACCTCAAAACGAGTAAATGCATAAAAATTGAATTTTTACTCCATTACAATACTTTATCTTTATATAATATACCACCTATATGAAAAATTAAAAAAAGTTTGTCACATTACTTAGCTCGCAATTCATTACTATTATACTTTCTTAGCATTTACATTTGTTCAACTCAGTAGAAAATTTCTCTGTTTTGATGTAAGGTCTTGTATTTAAAAATTCCAAATCCCACCAATTTTTTGAGGATGATAATGATAGTATATTATTGCCTAGGAATATGATAACCAGTGTTAATTAGTTAATCCATGCACCTAAATTAAATTTATAGAAGAGTTGAGAATTTAATTGTATTGTGTGAATGTACTTTTATTTATTTTTAAACATATTTACATAAAGTAGTATACCTGGGGGGGGGGGGAATGGACTTGGTATTTAAATTCCTATGGACATGTTATTGTAAAAAAAATTGTGAAGTAATACTTTCTTACAATAAAATTGTCACTTCTTTAAATTGTTACTCCACTTGTAAAAAAAAACAGAGGGAGTAACAATCTAAAGAAGGTGTGCGGAATGTTATTCTTTGACTATTAACAGAAGTGTGATATTCCTTTGTCCCAAAGTACATTGGACTAAAATCCCTTTGTCTTTATAGTTATTTGTGTTAAGGTGGGGATCTAGAGCATTCGCCCCTAATGAGCGTGCGTTCGCCCCATTTTCCTTATAAATGAACAGGGTGAGCTGAACGGAAACGCATGCTCATTTGGGGTGAATGCTCATGTGTATCCCCAATCCCCGCCCTTATTCATTTATATATTTAAAAAAAAAAACGTAGGGGAGTAACAATCTAAAGAACTACCATACAATTTAAATAACTATACTAAATCCTGGGTCTGCTTGCTTCTGAGTATCTATAATCTGTTTAAAAATTATAATGCTTTTCTTTTAATGAACATACTCTTTATGCCCCCCTACTATTTATTCATTTGTATTTTTATCGTTTCCAACTACAATGTGTTAAGTTGTTTGAGGCTTTGTAAACATTTGCCTAATTGATTATTGAGTTGACAGTACTTTTTTTTATGACATTGTGTAATTATATCCCTAAATGTAAAGCTTGTCTTCATTACTCACGGGTATAAAAACAGATTTCACATTGGACTTCATGTCATATGGTTCATCTGTCAAAAAAAAAAAAAAAATTTTAGTTGGTAGTTTGTTGTGAGAGTGCAGGAAAGAGAAGAGAATCACTTGATGTGTTGTGTGTGAACGCCTCTCGTTTCCCATTGCTAGTTCAGTTGTACTCTATTAAAAACTGCTCTCTCCCCCTTGTTGGGTTCGAAGAGTTTTGTCATTTGAGGTATAAGGAAAAAAAAATCGAGTTCCCTCTTTTATTGGGATGCTGTGAAAGATGAAGGGGAAGATGTATTGGCTCATCTGCCTTTGCATGGTAGAGTATCCCAGGCGTCTTCCTTCTCTCCCCTGTTTTCTTTTTGTTGTCTAGTGTGTGATCTCATCCGAAGAAATCCTTTCCTTTACATGTGTGACGTTTTTTCCAAAATCTCTTTTTTGGTCCCCTTCTTGTTTTCATGAACTGTCTCATCAACAGGTCATAGGAAATTGTAATTTTTACTGGAACAAGGAAGTAACTGAAAAATAGATATAATTCTACAAGAAGTGAAAAAAATTCTGTTTGAAGAAAAATTACGCTTACAGATTTTTGTTTTAATCGTTGGTTGATAGAAAGTTTTTTAAAAATTCGTTTATAGAAAATAATTTAAACCTTAAAATGACTACAGGTAGCATTATAATATTTCTTGAAGGAGTACTTGCTGTGAGACCGTCTTCGTGGTCATTTATAGCTTTGGTGTTTGAACCCATGTGGCGTAAAACCATAAGGGAATTCCTGAGTAAGGGCACGGCACCGTGCTCCTATGGCTCACGTACATACTGCACTCCCATCTGACATTTTTACAAGCTTTACTTTTTTGTGTCTTTTTGCGGTGCCTCGGCCTGGTTGAAAGTCGAAACGGGAACAATGGAAAGGACATGGTTTTAACGAGAGCATTTCTTGAAGGTCGAAGTTCGAGGGTATCGGTGTCATTGGTTCAGGTACGAGAAGTTAAAGGCGAAGAACAAAAGGGCGTAGACCAGGTGGCCGCAAAGGTCCTGAAGTCGATCTTTTCACCCGTGCCCTCTTTAACAAGTCCCTTGAGCATTTACCTTCCGTAACTGACACTGTTAGACACGGTAAATCAGAGAAAGATCATGAAACCGTGATGCTACTGCGTATTTCCGTTTAATTACTCAAATGGCTTCTGTGGAAATGTGACACCTGAAATATAACTCCACAGTAACTGCTTGAAGTCTAACATATCAAAAGGTTTAGATGTACCCAACCTTAGTCTCTTAGTTTAATAAAAACAATAGCAACGATTCGGCTTGTTTGTCCTAAACTTTACTCTATTTTGTTTATCGGCATAATTCTATAAACTGTTATCTATTTGCCGTTTGTTCCGTTTCAACGTTTGAGTAGGTAACTCTCCTGGGGTATTTAAGATGGTTATCTGGAAAGGTTCCATAGACAGTCTGGGGTTTTGTCTGGTTAATGGGTGCTCCTGATAGGATCGTCATAGGGAACCGGGTGCAGGTCCTCCGGAAGGACCCGTTATGCCATTTCAGTCGGAGAGGGAGCCGTTAGGTCGGTACTCTCGCATTCTCTCTCCCGAGACAGACCTCTAGTCTTTACCTTCAGGCTCTTCAATATTAAAATCGTTTGCTTCTCTTTCATTTATACGTGATAAAAAGAAAGTTTGAATTTATAATGCCGGATTTACTTGACTTATTTTTTCAAAGCAAAGTATATCCGATTGAAATTTGAATTTATTAACTTGTGGGATTAATGTTTCATGCATCTCTGCATCGTATCTCTGCATACTGGTTAATGCAGAGTGACTTTTTTTCGTTGTCTAAGTAGATTACCATGTCCTTCAGACGTTTTCCCCCTCTTGTTTAAGTTGCAAGACTAGTTGGTCAACTTGTTGATCCAATCAATTTGAATTGTCATAATTGTTATTAAAACATTCCTCTATTAATCTTTATTTGGCTGACTGCAGTTGGATTACAGTTCAAGTATTTAAAGATTGCATACTGATTCACCCCTCTTCTGGACTAGTGCCAAGTTGGATCTTGTAAAAGAGTTGTCATTGCTCTTTAGTTTTCAATTATATTTAATCAACTCGTTCTTTTAAAGCAGAATATATTTATCGACGAATTTTACTTCATAAAATATCGCATCTTTCTACTATTTATTTACCTTTTATTTTAATCGACAAATTTGTTTCGAACTAAATGCGTTTCGATTATCTGTTAAAGGATTATACTTAGTCTTTCCGTAATTTTGCAATCTATTAAAAGGAAAATGTAGTACATATACCAACATGAACTACTAAAATAAATAAATGTATATAATAAATACAGGCTCTAAATTATTTTATTTTTTATAATCTCATGTTTGTAACTTAATTATTTTCTTAAATCGTATTTTGATTTGTAAATAATAAAAATATTTTTATGCGGTTTCTGTCATTCGAATTCTTAGTTTTTACCTGCAGTTTTATCTTTTTAAAGTTTAAAAAACACAATGGGAAACCTTATTACCACTAGCTAAAAGAAAGTATCTAACAACCTGACCCAAAAGCGCAGGAAAAAATAACGCTAAACTGAAAGAAGATATCCATTCCTACTGCAAACTATTAACTCTCACGGTGTTTCAGAATGAGACAGCTGACAAATCGAAGCCTGGAGACACCCTTCTATTTTTCATAACTGATGTATTATTCTTTCGAATTGCTGTCAGAAAATTCAGTCTAAGCTGTTTGAATAAGGACTTTCTTTTTTCCTCTCTTTTTTGTGAACCCTCTCCTTTCAAAATCTCATGGATATGCAAATGTTAACTTGCAGATATAATTTTATCTTCTGAGTGTAATTGTGGTCGATTGACACGGTTTATGGTTGTATCTAAATGTTGATCGTGAAACTTTTGGAGTATTAATAAGAATAAAAACTAACTTTATAAATGTTAGAAATTTGGGGGGGGGGGGGGGGGGGGGGCTAGAGGTTAGCGAACTAGCGCAACTCTGCATAAAACCAGCGTCAAAACACCGACATATCTGGTAATTTCAAATCCCACAAATTGTTGTTGTTGTTTTACACTAATGATCACATTGAGTAGATGTGTAAAGTGACCGGATCCCCCATCCTGTAATAACCTAATAATGCGTTGATCGGGACATCAAAAAATAGTAAATATAAAAAAAAGAGATTGGGAGACACTGTCCCTTTGATTGATATTCTTTTTCTTCAGACTTGTTGGCTGGTAGGGTTCTAGCCATGCAGTTAAAAAGTATTTATTGCTTATCTTTGAAACTTCCTATTAATATTGGGTCTATGAAGGATTCAAATGAAGACTCTTATGACATTTTGGGAAACCAAGTAATTCTTTCCTGCTTATCCGTCTAAAAATCGGAGATTCTTATTACGGTTTAGTCGAAGGGTGAAACATCAACAAGGACATGTGTTCCATATGAGGTAAAGGTTCTGTGAAGAAGGGTACCAGGAAAGAATGCCTCAGATATTAGCATACGGTTGCGAGCCCCCGAGGAGAAGACAAGGTGGAAGAAATATATTGGAAGAGCAGGGTGATTCACCCTCCTTGATCTCGGAGCTAATGGCAGATTCCAGGAAACAAATCATTCCACCGCCCCCTTGCTTCACTTATATTGAATCACAACACTCTTACCTTACTCGTTCTTCCGCATCAATAGCCTTTATACGGTTCTATAAAGAATTATTAGCGCTCCAAATAGACTTTTTTTACTCACAACAAATAAATAATCATCTTAAATTATATATACATCTTACATAAGCCAAACATCTTAGCTATGGTAATTTACGATCAAATATAAGCCTTTCAGGGTTATAGTTTTACATGATCTTCTTTTATGCATTCTTTTTTTATATAATTTATCAACGTAACAAAATTTAATGATCTAGCATTTGTTTTTGCTGTCAGGTATACTATTTATGCTTGCCAAATTTTTGAATTTGCGTTTATTGAGGAATAAAAAACATTCCTTCTGTATAACGTTACAATTTGTTGTAACTCATTGGGGGGGGGGGGGGGGGGGGCAAACGCCCAGGGGCCCGGGTCTCCAGGGGGCCCGTGCATCCGGGGGGCGGCCCTGGTTTTTTATAACCAAAAAAGGCAAGATGGATATTGTAATAAAAGGATAACAATGGGCCCGAATTGCGGGCGTACCCAGGTGCCCCCAAATAAAAAAAAACATGAAACTACTATCTTTGTCGGTAGAGGCCCCTTTAGAACATAATGAAATCTAACTTATACTTCTATACTATTGTAAGGGGGCCCAATTTAGTTGGTAGGCAAATTTTTTTGGCTCCAGGGGCCCCTATGCCCTAGCTAAGTTTGGGAGGCACAGGCCCGGGCCCCCTGGTGCCCCGGACCTCTGGGGGACGGCGCTGAATTTTTACAACCAAAAAGGCAATATAGATATTGTGATTAGTGGCATAACTATAGGCTCGAATTGCGGGCGGACCCCAGTGCCAAGGAGCCCCCAAATAAAAAAGAAACATGAAAGTACTATCTTTGTACCAATGTCGGTAGAGGCCCCATTAGCAGCTTAATAAAATCTAACTTGGAATTATTCTTCTATTCTATTGTAAGGGGACCCCCAGTCAGTTCTGAACGCAAATGTTTTTTTGTTTTTTCTTATGAATTTTTTTTTTGGCGAGGGCCCCCAATGCCCTACCTAAGTTTGGGAGACAAAGTTGATTCACGCAACAGAAATTCAACAGACACAAATACAAAACTTAACCAACAGTACATATATATGTATTTGAAATTCGTCCCCACCAAACATCTTTTCCTGTTAGGACAAACTTGCCCTCAGAAATTCATTAAACTCACTTTTTAACACATAAATTTTTAAAAAATTTCCCGGACCCCCGCCGTTATTTGTTCAAAGGGGCCCTGATGCTAAGTTCATCACTGATTGTGAAGAACATAAATTTATTCCTAATGTGTCATGAAAGTTGGAATTTTAGATTTTTTATCTTATTCAATATGGTCAATGTTAATTTATAGGAGAGAAACTGACAAACAAATCATATTGACATACTGAATACTGGTGTAAAAGAAGGTTTTTTAATGATACTTACTAGCTATAAAACTACCCAATTATTTTTTTTTTTTTTTAGCCCATCTTAGTTAAAATGCGTCCCCACAAGATATCTTTTCCTCTAAGGACAAAATTCCCCTGAGAAATCTTTATAACTCATATTTTGGTAATTAAATTTGAAATTTTTTTCCGGGGGAGGCCCACCGGACCCCCCCCCCCCCCCCCATCCCTCCCTCCTCTTATTTGTTCTAAGGGGCCCAGGTGCTAACTTGCCCAGGGGCCCGGAAATCCTCTCAGCGGCCCTGATAGTAGGAGTGCTACTAGTTTCTTCTTTAGTGTAAATGTAAATAGTTTGCACTGTAACTTTCAGGTGTCTCAATTAATTGCTGTGGCTTTTCACTGGTATTTTATCAAATGCAAATTATTTACATTATACATACAAGGCAATTGTAACAGGAATTTAAATACGTAAGATTAGCAATCCTCTTATTAACCTTTGTATTTGCTTTTTTATTCAGTATAGGTTGTAGTAATTTTCCAACGAAGCTGGTACATTCCCAAATAAAAAGAATAATAGTAGCTTTGAATACCTACTTATTAGTTTAAAAATTCCGTCAAATTTGAGTTAATTAGTATATGTCTAATGTTCCCGCTGTAAGAAAAAAAATCCTGAATCCTGCTGACAATACGTCACAACATACGTCAATAAAAGTTAATGTGGCAATTATCTCTTAGAATGTATCTTACTAAACTACTACTGTTCTCGAAGGAAACCATACTGAAGAAACAAAAAATTGAACTGTTATACTTTACCAAGAAATGTTATGTAAAGTCAAGTATGGCTTATAAATGTGTTTAAATTCAACCATTTGACTTCAGTATTTTAACTTTACTTTATTAACTAAATCCTGCATTGTGCACGCATTTATTTGCTCTCTCATCAGTTTCCTAAACTTTCAACTTACGGACACAATTTTATATTATTCGAGTCTTCTACCTTTCTTCAATATATAATAATGTTGCTCGCTTTTTAAAGCCTCGTTTGCATAGCTTTACTTCTCATTTATTGATTTTTATTTTAAGAAATCATGTTTCTTTTTTATTAAATTAGAAACGAAAAAAGAAAAACTAAGTTATAATTTAATCACATTTATTCTTTCTCGTGGGGTTAGTTATGAGTCTTGAATTGTAACCACAAAGTTTTTATTATAAGAGATCTTTAAGTATTTTGCTCCTTGTCCTGAGGCTTCTGCCAGTTGGTCAGGTGTTAGAGAATCCTGCTGACAACTTGATTACCGTTTCTTTTATTCGTTCCTCTACATTTAAAGATGCTTCTTTCTGTAAACATGTTTCATTCTTGTATATTATTATCTTGCGTTCTTATGTATAAAATTTAATGATTTTCTTTTACCAACCTAGGGGATTTTTTTTTGTATTCATTAGGAGTTTTTTTGTGTTGATCTTGTTAAATCGAGAAAATCATCTAACCTACCCTTTTTCTTTTTTTTAACTAACCATATTTAATGTCTTGTTATTTTTTTTTCTTGTATAGTTAGATGATTATGAATAAAGCCTATTCACACAATGATGATTTGAAAAAGGTGTTGAAATTTTGAACTGAACTGTGATGAAACCTTTTTTCTTCTATATCCCCTCCTCTCTTGTCAAACAGGTTTTTTTTTTTTTTTTTACCACAGTGTAAGCTACTGGATGATTTTTTATCCATTGCTTTTAAACCCAAGTTGGTAAACCTACGAGAACCCTTTGTTAGGTTTCACCAACACCCCCTTGAGAGTACCAACCTGAAACCTGATGTTTCAGTTACCCTTCCCCCTTTTAGCTTAAGCTGCAAACCATAAACAGGATATTACGACTCAACTTGCACTCACGGATAATCCCTCACTTCTTGTTATAGGATTGCATTGAAAAAGACAATTGTTAGAAAATAAAAATGTACTTTTAAATATATTAACAAGATTTGAATTTTAAGTAGGGATACACTTTTAATACCATCTAATAATATATATAATAGGTTTAAAGATCCCCGACTATATTTATCTCCAATATATGATAGGACTCATCATTATAGAGGTGTAGTTCAATAACCAATCACATCTTCACTCAGAATGATTGTTCTTGAACAATTGACTAGTTTCGGCTGTTGTAATGTGGCCGTCATCAGATAATCTGATGGTTATATTGGTTATGTTATGACTATGACTATCAAAGTGCAAGTCACTTGCACTTTAACTCTAGATCTACTTATTTGTTTAATTTACATTTTTTCATGTATTGCTCAATGTACCTTATTATTATTATGTTGGTGATTTTGATCGAGCTATTGTGGGACGTACTTATACTGAGTATAATTTTAATATAATTAAATTGATCAGTTTTCTTTGATACTACATATATTAAATCAAATAGTCTGCCAACCAGTGTAGCACGAAGTATTCATAGTCCTATTATTTGACGAATACTCAAATGGGTATAAAATAATGCGATCCCACTGTAAATTGAAAGTATGGTTGCTCGGACCCTTTTCGATTTCCAGCGGGGGTCACATTTAGTTTTATTCAATATTAAATGTTCGGAGAGAGTTGAAATTATTATGGGACATCCTTATTCCACATTCTTCAAACCATTCTTTTTTCTTCAAAATCGAATGAGTATATTTTTTAAAATGTAGGTGTTAAAAGATTGTGCTCATCCGGATGAAAAATCAATCGCCACAGAAGATACAAATTAATGTGGAGCCAACTGTGGGATAATTGTGACCTACTAATTAAATTTCTTATTGGATTTTATGATATGGTGGCTCGCAATAAAATGTTGACCGACAGACAGATGTGACCAAATATGTTTCCTTATGTGTGAACGGATTTTTGTTTGGGAATTTTTGCTTTTGGGGACATAAAAAAAAAATTGGAATGATCCCATTGCTTCCGTTACTTTTAGCAAACTTAGAAGCAAAAATATTGAATTAAATTAACAGTTATAAGTTTTTACTACCTAACCACTAGCTGGTATTATCCGTAATTTCTTCATTAAGTCGTTCGAAATTATTAGCGATGTTTTCAGGAAGGATTTTGTCAGAAACATATTTTGAAAACTCAATCTGGATTTGAATCTCTTTTATCATAATGTTTTTAGCCCAAGGTCAACACGTATCGAATCGCATTTCTTTAATAAAACGCCTCATTTATTAAGTATTTAATATTTATTATTTTGATTTGAAAATGGACTGATAGTATGATTTATTCAGTTCTTAAAAAGTAAACAAAAGCCGAAACGTTAGGCTACTCTACAATTAAAATACAGTAGAAGTATATATATTCAATTAATTATATACGTTAAAAAAATAATTTTTATATCTAATTTTCGTTTTAATGTGACATTTCTTGTATGCGTTATTTATAGAGTTTATTAGCCCTGCTTTATTTATATTCGCTGCTGTGCTACGGGCCTTTTAAATTATTTCTTAGTCGTTTTTTATTTCCTCGTATAAAAATGAATGAAAAAGTTTATGTAATTTCACAATAGTTAATACATTTGTTATTTTTTCTCTTCTATTTGCATTGTTATTCTCTTAACGTGCGAGTGGTTGGTCATGAACTCTTGTTATCGTTATCATTTGAAGCTTATTGTTTTCTCTTATCTAAGCCGGCACTTGGTTGTTATCGTGTACTTAACTCATTACTGCAGCTCTTAACCATATGTAATGCTTTTAATCAAAACACAGTGCAGCTTGTTAGCCTGCTAATTAAAGTTGCAAAGTACAGTACAAAGGCTGTAGAGGCTTAACATGATATAACACACCATTATTTGTATGACTTTCTTCACTTCGTTAGTCTTGCTTTACTAGTTATAAATAATACAAGTGCTGATAAGTCTTCGTTACTGATACGACCAATTGAAAAAAAAATACCATCTATAACTAATAATATTCACACCACTTATCACGGCAATGTTTTATTTATAGGAATAATTTGTTTTAAAAGTTTTGTTATAATAATTCATTTTACTACTTAAGCTGATATTATTATTCATTTTTAATTTGTTATTTCTGGGACAATTCAAAGTAATCAATTCATTATAGGTGGTCAACTAAAACGTTTGTCGCTTTTTAAATTTATTGGATCAAAGGAATTTTTCAGTTAAAGATAATCTTTATTTGTGTTGTGTTTTATTTATTTTTATTTTCCTTATATTGAATTTCCAGAATACTTATAGATAAAATGAATAGCAAACTGATATATTTACATAAGAGTTTTTTCTAAAGAACGAATAAGTTAAGTAACTAAGTTTAACTTTAATTCTTCTGACAATTTATAACCTGAAGAAAATATTATTCTTTTTCATCTTATACCTTATTTTACAGCTATAAAGAGAATGTTTTGTGAAGAGAAGTTTAATTATTGCTCTGCATCCCTATAAAACTTGAAATATATTTGGTGAAAGGTCAAATAACGGTATACCTATACTTAGCTTGGGTTTCTCAGCAGCTGTTCCCTTCAAAACTTCACCTCAGGCTCAAGACTTGCTTTCTTAATCGTTCCTGTAAATCACTCTAAGCTTACTTTCCTTAATAAATATACAATCTATTTATTTGTTTGGAGTCAACCGTTGGCCCGATTTAGCTTAATGATAACTCAATGTCTTAGATAAATTTTTTGACTTAATATTAAGCGTTTACAATATCTGCAATATCCATAGTGATTGGAAAATATCTGTTTGTGCATTAAAACCATAGCACTAGAAACGAAGAGTCTCCACGAAAACAACGAATGATGATAAGCGATTGTATTATTTCCAATTAAGCGACCCATAGACAATCAATAATATTGAGCTCCTGTAGATTAAATTGTAGGACCTTTCGTTTCGGAAGAAGAATGGTGTTCTGCAATAGTATTGAGCGTCACTAGGTTAGATTCAAAGACCATTTTGAAGACAATGCTTTTTTATATTACTTCGCATTAATATTGATCTTATAGTATAAGTGATTTTAAGTTAAATGGATGGTCTTAGTTTTGAAATCCATATCCTTCATTAGATTGTATTTATCTTTTTAAATTCCTTCTAGTAGGCTCATGATTTGTTTGAACAGGGGTTATTTCTATTTTTATTTTTCGCCCAATGTTATTTGTTTGGTTATTAAAATTATAGAGTTATATTTAATAATTTAAAACTTTAATTGATAGTATATTTTTCTGTCATTCATAGTTTTTGAATTGTTTGTAATCAAATCAAACTAAGTTTTATGAAGGAGAACAGAAGATAATCAAAAGCTACAACAATTTTTTATATTACATTTACGATATTTTATTATTTACATATGCTACTACGAGAAATATTAAATATAAAATTATTACTTGCCTCATCGTCGATATTGTAATTAATACTACGTTCTAATCATTTAAATTAAATTAGTAAAATATATTTGAAGGAGTCTATTGAATTTATTTTTCATAACTAAACGTTACAACAATAGACTAATATTTTTATAAAGATAAATAACTAATGTTATATAGTTACTAGCTGACCCGGCAAACGTTGTTTTGCCATATAAAATATTTCTAGTGAATAATTTGGTAGTTAAATAAAAAATAACTAACTTATTGTAAGTGTGTGGGGACGGGACGTGATCTATGACTGAAAGAGGAGTGCAGCGCTGTGAACAATGACAGCATATCAAAATAATAATTGATCAAGCATTTATTTTTTAATTCATATTACTTTATTAACTTTTAAGAGGTATATATTTAAAATTATATCTCTTAACAGTTATATATGCATTAAAAAATGTTATCCATATTTGCTATCAATAATTATGATAATTAAAAAAAATCAATATCAATCTCTAAGTGCAATGGATTGTATGATATTGTATTTAATAATTTAATAATAATGAAAATTTATAAATTTAAAATGTAATCCCTACTCCGTGCTGTTTGCTGGGTGAGAAGTGACGCCGGTAGACACCTGGCGGGGATAACTGATCGATTAATAATTGATCAGTTATCCACCACTGAGAGTTGAAGATTATTACAGTACTAATATCGATATTAACAAATGGAGGGTTGGTGGTAAAAGGGTAAAAATTTAGGATTATAAGTATTTTTTAATGCAAAGTAATAAAATTAAAAAATTAAATTAAAAAATGTTGTCCAAAAAAGAAAAAAATCAGGTGGTCCACTCTTATCACTTAGGGCTATAAAAAATAGTATTACGACCTATTCTCAGACCTACCGAATGTACACAAAAAATTTCTGTTCTAGCCTGACCCGCCAAACGTTGATTTGCCGTAATTTCTATTGAATATTTTGGAAGTTAATTAAAAATAACTAACTCATTGTAAGTGTGAGGAGATGTGGTCTATGACTGAAAGAGGCATGGAGCGCTATTGACGATAAGGCCTATCAAAATAGTGAGTAAGCTTATTGTGTGAGAATATGAGACCGGCTTCGTTCACATCCCTACTCCGAACTGTTTGCTGGGTGAAAAGTGAACCCGGAAGACGCCTGGCGGGGATAACTGATCGATTGATAATAATAATTACAATAACCGAGCAAACAGCAATAATTTTTGTCTAATTGTTACCTAATGTTACCTAATTGTTATCTCATTGTTATTATTAGTTTTGTTATTTAATTGTTAATTTAAATTTTGAATATTAATTTGAGTATTTATTTATTCTCTTTCATAGTTATTTATTGAATTTTAATCCTTTGCTGTTTCTTAGATGTATTAAGTAGCTTTTTTTCTAGTCATTTATTAGTACTTGTATGGACATTTTTTTCCTGTGGCCCTACTGTCGACTCTTTTTTTTTAAAAAATAAAAATAATAAATAAATAAAAATTGATCAGTTATGGATCATTGAGAGTTAAAGATTATTGCAGTTATAATATCACTATTAAAAAATGGAGGTTGGTTGGAGGTAGAAGGGTGAAAATTAAGGGTTATATGTAAACTTCCTGTCAAAATTAACGCACCACTTTTATATGCTTACACAAAAGTCGTTCAATTAGGATCTTTTTTCTATTGTTTTCATCTCGGGCAGACCTATTTCGCCTCTGTCGATCATATGCACACTCCAGGAACCGCCGAAAAGCTCTGAGATTGTAGTGAGATGCACTCTTAGTCGACCACCAACCTTTTGAGAAAAGCCTTTCTTAACCCATCACTACGGGTTTAATCGCTTTCTCCATAGATAAATTAGGAGGTCTATTCTTGTTGACACAACCAAACATCTGTATTATGAATAACTACGTGAGAGCTCTCATCTAATCAACTGCAAATAACAATGAATCATTTATGATGATGATTAAATATAATTAATTTATGATATATAATTAATGATGATGATTACATATGACATGATGATTAATGATGATTATTAATGAATCATTAAACATCAGTATAAATTAGAGATAGTCCAATCAGAGAAATATATAGGTGGTGCGTTAATTTTGACGGGGAGTCAGTTTGGGCACTGAGTGTTGAAGATTATTACAGTACTAATATCGCTATTAAAAATGGAGGTTGGTGGTAAAAATTTAGTATAACGGTGGTAAAAAAAGGGTAAAAATTTAGGGTTATAAGCATTTTTTAATGCCAAATCATAAAAAAATTAAATTAAAACATTTTGTCCAAAAAATAAAAACAAAAACCCTTATCACTTAGGGGTGGTAAAAGGGTAAACATTTAGGGTTATAAGTATTTTTTAATGCCAAATGATAAAATAATAAAATTAAAAAAAAAAAAGCCCAAAAAATTAAGGAAATTATATTTTGGGGGGAGGGTCTCCCTCATCGCCTAGGGCTGGTAATAAGGTAAAAATTTAAGGTTATAAGTATTTTTTAATTCCAAATCATAAAAAAAAGTATTAAACATTTTTGATCAAAATAATCAAAATATATCTCTTTTTTTTGGGGGGGGGGGGGCAACCTCATACTTAGGGGTGGTAAAAAGGTAAAAATTTAGGATTATAAGAATTTATTAATGCCAAATCATAAAATAATAAAATTAAAAAATGTTGTTCAAAAAATTAAAAAAATAAAATGTTGGCCCCCCCCCCTTAATACTGAGGGGTGGTAAAGTTATAAAAATTTAGGGTTATTAGTATTTTTTAATGCCATATCATAAAATAATAAAATTAAAAAAAATTGCCAAAAAATTCAAAAAATAAAATTTTGTGGGGCCCCCCCTCATCACTGAGTAGTGGTAAAAAGGTAAAAATTTAGGGTTATTAGTATTTTTTAATGCCATATCATAAAATAATATAATTAAAAACTTTGGCCAAAAAATTCAAAAAATACAATTTTAGGGGGCCCCCCCTCATCACTGAGTGGTGGTAAAAAGGTAAAAATTTAGGGTTATTAGTATTTTTTAATGCCAAATCTATAAAAAATAAAAATAAAAATGTTTGTCCAATAAATCAAAAAATAAAATTTTGGGGGGCCCCCCTTATCACTTAGGGGCATAAAAAATAGATAACATCCTATTCTCAGACCTACCGATCAATACAAAAAAAAAATCATCAAAATCGGTCTAGCCGTTTCGGAGGAGTTCGGGATCAAACACCGTGGCCGAGAATTTTATATATATAGACTAGCTGACCCGGCAAACGTTGTTTTGCCATATAAAATATTTCTAGAGAATAATTGGGTAGTTAAATAAAAAATAACTAACTTATTGTAAGTGTGTGGGGACGTGATCTATGACTGAGAAATGGAGCGCTGTGAACAATGACAGCCTATCAAAATAATAATAGACCAAGCATATATTTATTAATAATTCATTTTACTTTATTAACTTAAGTAGTATATATTTAAAATTATATCTCTTAAAAGTTATATATACATTAAAAAATATTATCCATTGCTCGTGTGGTTTTACTACCCTCGCTATCGCTCGGGTGCAAACTCCACACTCGCATGCAAAATGCTACTTTCCACACACAGACACGTAATGTACTATTACGACCTATTCTCAGACCTACCGAATGTACACAAAAATTTTCTGTTCTAGCCTGACCCGCCAAACGTTGTTTTGCCGTATTAATTATATCTATTGAATATTTTGGAAGTTAATTAAAAATTACCAAGTCATTGTAAGTGTGAGGGGATGTGGTCTATGACTGAAAGAGAAATGGAGCGCTATGGACGATGAGGCCTATCAAAATAGTGAGAAAGCTTATTGTGTGAGAATGATAAGAGACCGGCTTCAATCTCATCCCTACTTCGAACGGTTTGCTGGGTTAGAAGTGACACCGGATGACGCCTGGTGGGGATAACTGATGGATTGATAATAATAATTACAATAACCGATAAATTAATTAAATAACCGAGCAAACAGCAATCATTTTTACATTTTTGTCTAATTGTTATCTAATTTTAGCTAATTGTTATCTCATTGTCATTATTAGTTTTGTTATTTAATTGTTAATTTAAATTTTGAATATTAATTTGATTATTTATTTATTCTCTTTCATAGTTATTTATTGAATTTTAATCCTTTGCTTAGATGTATTAAGTAGCTTTTTTCTAGTCATTTATTAGTACTTTTATGGAAATTATTTGTTAAGTCATTTATGTAGTAATGTTTATTCAAGAGTGCCTCTCCTGTGGCCCTGCTGTCAGAGGACTCTTTTTTAAAAAAAAAAAGAAAATAATAATAAATAAATAAAAATTGATCAGTTATCGATCACTGAGAGGTTAAGATTATTACAGTTATAATATCACTATTAAAAAATGGAGGTTGGTTGAAGGTAGAAACTCCCCGTCAAAATTAACGCACCACTTTTATATGCTTACACAAAAGTCGTTCAATTAGGATCTTTTTTCTACTGTTTTCATCTCGGGCAGACCTATTTCGCCTCTGTCGATCATATCCACACTCCTGGAACCACCGAAAAGCTCTGAGATTGTAGTGAGATGCACTCTTAGTCGACCACCAACCTTTTGAGAAAAGCCTTTCTTAACCCATCACTACGGGTTTAATCGCTTTCTCCATAGTTAAATTAGGAGGTCTATTCTTGTTGGCACAACCAAACATCTGTATTATGAATAACTACGTTTGAGCTCTCATTTAATCAACTGCAAATAACAATGAATCATTTATGATAATGATTAAATATAATTAATTTATGATATATAATTAATGATGATGATTAAATATGATTAACGATGAAAATTACATATGAGATGATGATTAATGATGATTATTAATAAATCATTAAACATCAGTATAAATTAGAGATAGTCCAAACTGAGAAATATAAAGGTGGTGCGTTAATTTTGACGGGGAGTGTAATTTTAATCCACTGAGTGTTGAAGATTATTACAGTACTAATATCGCTATTAAAAATGGAGGTTGGTGGTAAAAATTTAGTATAACGGTGGTAAAAAAGGGTAAAAATGTACGGTTATAAGCATTTTTTAATGCCAAATCATAAAAAAATTAAATAAAAACATTTTGTCCAAAAAATAAAAACTAATTTTGGTTTTAGGGGGGGCCTTATCACTTAGGGGTGGTAAAAGAGTAAACATTTAGGGTTATAAGTATTTTTTAATGCCAAATCATAAAATAATAAAATAAAAAAAAATTAATTTTGGGGGCCCCCCCTCAGCACTGAGTGGTGGTAGAAAGGTAAAAATTTAGGGTTATAAGTATTTTTTAATGCCAAATCATAAAAACATAAAATTAAAAAAATGTTTGTTCAAAAATTCAAAAAATAAAATTTTGGGGGGCCCCCCCTCATCACCGAGTGGTGGTAAAAAGGTAAAAATTTAGGGTTATAAGTATTTTTTAATGCCAAATCTATAAAAAATAAAATAAAAAATGTTTGTCCAAAAAATCAAAAAATAAAATTTTGGGGGGGCCCCCCTTATCACTTGGGGGCATAAAAAATAGATAACATCCTATTCTCAGACCTACCGATCAATACAAAAAAAAAATCATCAAAATCGGTTTAGCCGTTTCGGAGGAGTTCGGGATCAAACACCGTGGCCGAGAATTTTATATATATAGATTAGTTCGAATAATTTCTCAAAGAATGACTGATTGACAGAATGCAACCCAGTCCACTTTTTACTCGTATACATTTATAATTGAGTAGTTTCTCACCTAGAAATAATTTGAGAAATAAGAGCGTTGATGGAGGTCATCTTAATGAATAGAAAGAAACAGAGGTGACAAGGTTAGAGGTGAACAATTGTAATGACTCGGAAAATTCAATTTTGAGTTGTTGGAATTTACATGTTTTGAGGTGCAAAAAGTGTTTTAAGTTTTTTGAATATAGTTTTTAAGTATTTTTTAGAAGACAATATAAGTTGTATTACAAACGATAAAACATTATTTATAATGATAGTTCGAGGAAACTGACCCAGACACCGATAGTTTGTCTAGAAGTCTAGACTATAATACTGCTAAATGAAACAGAATTCTTCTTAGTTCCTCGTTTTTACAGTTAAATTGGAGTAGCAATATCTTTTTTTATTTTAATAAAACGTATAATTATTATAAAAGAAAGTACTTTGGAGTATAGAAAGTGATCAAAAAAGCAATTAACCTCTTATATCAATTGTTAAAATTATAAGCTTACTCTTAGAATTTTATTGGAAAGATGTAGCTTTCTCAACACGTCCGATTGAAACAAGTAATACAATATTTTCAAACACAATAAAACGTTTCAAATCACAAATATATATTAATTTGCTAGTGCTTTGAGAATTTATTTAGAACGTTGTAATTTCAGTGAAGTTTTAATATTTAGTTTAACGTTTATAAGCTCATAAAATCTTCTATAGTATTTTTGTTATGGACTTTTTTATACAGGGAAGTATACATGCAAACGCAATTCAGCAATGTACAAAAGCCAATGTACATTTGGGATTTAGGCTAATTAGAGGTTGTGCTCTCCAAACATGATAGTCGTCATGCGATACACACATACAAAGCTACTCAATATCTGTTAACTCTATTTCAGCCATTTAATTGAACCTTATCACTCTTCTTCATTATGTCAACCTACAATATGTCACTCGAAGCATATGTTTCCCATGATTAATTTGTCAAATTTTAAGTAAATTCAAAACCACTTTAGAAAGATCAAAACTATTGTATAATAGAAACAAGATAACTCAAGACACTTAATACGAGTACATAATTGTTCATGAAGTTTATAATAACAATTTTAACTTGAATTAATAAACATGTCTTATTCATCAAATATATGTTTCCTTATCCTTAATAATATAAACAGCTAATGTTCTTGTATAAAATAAAGTTTTAAGACTCACATCTCGTTAATTTTGTTTACATTCCATGAACAATTTTGTCTGAAACTTAACGAACAATTGAGGATTATTAATGAAGCGAAGAAAAATTGTTAACAAGAAAATTTTCTTCACCTTAGTATTTTTTTCTTTTATACGTTTATATTTATAATTTATACTATTTAAGAATCAATTCTTATTTTTCGAAGATGATAATGATGTCTGACCTCCACTATGTTCCTTACAGTGTTTATAGCGTTTTCTTTAAAAACACTATTTTTATTAAGCTTAGTTAAAGTGATTTGGAATTTTGTTTTATTTGTTGATTGCTTACATTATTCTTTACTATTCAAATTTAAATATTAAATAGTCTTAATAGTAAAATGTAAACTAAGATGTTGGTACATCATGTTTTAATCATGTTGACATTAAAAAACAATAAATGTAAACCTCTTTCGGTGCCAAGGTCTCTAATAAATTGTTTTAGACAGCGCATTCCATTTTTTTCATATTTATGTCCAATAGATAAATCGTTTTGACTAATTATTATAAAAAAATAAACAAGTTTCTGTGAGCATTCAAATTATAATGAGTAATTAAGCCGGTGATGCTGTTAGAAGACAAGACAGACTTTATAATTACTTTTTGTTGAAGCATAATTAGTTGTATCTGGACCTCCTTCCTCTACGTCTTCTTCACACCCCATTACTCGAGTTTTCTCATTTTTATGTTTAGCAAATTACTCTTTCCATTAGCTACCTGTCTCACAAGTTTATTTTTATTTTGTTTAAAAGTTGGTTCCATCCATCTTTTTTTATAGTAATTATCTTTATTCTCTGTCTTTATTACTTTATTTGTTTCTATTATTTTATATGGCCTTATTTATATTACAAGTTATCTTGTCATTTTGGTCGATTTAGATAGCTGACGGTGTTGGTATGCCGGGCGTTTATCCAAAGCGTTTGTTAGTGATGAATCCAATGACCAATGTAAGAGCTAGATTTCTCACAATTATTTTCCTCCGCGTTTTTTCGCTTTAGAAATTTTATTTTGTTCATCATTATGTCTTGTACCTTAAAGTCTAATTGAACCTGGGTCCTCCAAAAAGTGTTTTTACTTCTTTTTGCGTCCTTGTATACTTCATTCCTTCCTCTTGTTTTCTTTCAGAATCTTTTTTTTCTTCTTGTAAAAACTGAACAATTCTTTTATGAAATCACTAGGAACAAGTAAATTAAAAAAAAAAAAAATAATAGCTTTTCGTAATCTAATGTTTTTAACTTAAATAATTAATTAATTAACTAATGACTGATTATTGTTTTGTCATTGGGAATACTTAATCTGGACAAGTTACATTAGGTTACATGATTTGGAGAGAAGTGAAGTATACAGGGTGGTCCCCACCCCATCTTAAGTTTTGAACGGTTTGAGATAAATTAATGAAACTTGGGGGATCCGTACCATGTAAAAGGAAATTTGTTTTCATGCAATCGCCCACTAGGGGGAACCACCCACTTAGCCCCCAGGCCACCCAACTTCAAAATTTTAAATTGGAATATATATTTATGATAGCATATTTGGATTTTAGGATGAAAAGTAATAAAATTTTACTTAAAACTTTTTTTGTATTTCCAATATTTTGCCCCCCTATAGGGTGGCAAAGATAGCAAAACAACTTTTCCCAAAATAATAAAAAAATAATACTTATGAGTATATCGCTAGAGAACATCTAAACGGTTTGGAATAAATTAATGGAACTTAGGGGAAGTAATGGAACATGTGGTGGGAAGTGTGTATTCATCCACTCGCGTAATAGGGGCAACCACCCATTTTGCCCCCAGGAGCTCAAATCTATACCATTTTTATACTTTTGCCCCATATAGGGAGCAAAATATTGAGATAGAAAAAAAGTTAGAAGTAAAATAGCAGTAAAAGCTATAAAAAATATATACTCCAATTTGGCATTTTGAAGTTGGGTAGCCTGGGGGCAAAATGGGTGGTTGCCCCAACTGCACGATTGCATGAAAACAAACTTCCCTTTACATGGTACAAATCCCCCAAGTTCCATTAATTTATTTTTAACCTTTCAAGAGTTAGGAGGGGGAGGGGGACTTTTGGACCACCCTGTTATAATATAAAGAGTGTAAAGATGAGAGAAAATTGGACTCCAACACTTTTCAGAATTTTTTTTAAAAAAGATTAATCATCTTCTCAGAGCTTTCTTTAAACTAATTTGCGAATAGGTTTTCCTTTCGACTGAATTAATAATACCGCCCAATATATATTTAAAAAGTTAGGAATAGCCTATTTAATAAACCTGTATCGTGAAGTCTTATGAAAAATTGTGATTTATTTTGTTTCAATATGTACAAGCGAATTAACAGGAAAAGCAATTTAAGTGCCAAACTGTTGAACATTATAATATAATAACCATACAAGCTTCTGCAGTATTTAATTTTTGATATTGGACATATTGTGCAAATATTTATTTGCTATTAAATATATTATTTAACTTATTTATTTTAAGGTTGATTCGATACCGGCTTATAAAACCGAATAATTTTTTTTTAAGTACTAAGATCTAAAGTCGTAGTGATGTAGCTTGTGATTAGGCGTTGGGTTTCTTTTAGGTGTTAAGCTAAATTTAATCAACCATATTATTTTACTTAATTTTATACTTGATGAATTGAGCGAGTTTTGTTCATATATTTTGTTCGCCATATTCCTTCATCGCCTTTTGTTATCCAAACTGTCTTGCTAACTCAGATTTTTTCCTTCTCCGATCTGGATATTAAGTTATCATTATTTCAAAAATCTGCTGTTTTGCATAATTGACCATTCTTTATCTAATCTGTATCTGTCCTTTATACTCAATGGATGCATCTATTGAATGGTAATTTTAAATATTGGCTCTTTGTCATCTTGCATTGATTAATTTTTTTTTTCTAATATCGATGTTGTATAGAGGTGGATTTCATTTGGAATACAATTGTTAGTTCTTTTAATTGTATTCAATGTTCTTGATTTATGTGCTCGAAAAAGTGGACACTTAATTTTAAAAATATAAATCTAGACGTGTTGGTGTTGACTGAGCAACAAAAAATAATGGGCTAAACTGCCTCTTTAATTTTTTAGAGTTTACTACCTTTCCTGTTATTTTATTTATTACATTTATTTTTTATGAGTTAAGTTTTCTGTTATATCTCAATCTGAGGATAGTGTATTTATAAGGGTTGTAATTGAGCAATGAGTTTATAATCAATACAGATAATTATAGTGTAAAGTCAAATACCCTTTTACTTTACTTTTGCATTAGGAGTTAACTTGTTGAACTGTTGGTTTTACAAGAACTTAGAACGCTTGTAAAAACTTTTCAAAAACTCTTATAATTTAATGGAGTGCACTAAAGCTTGGATCCAACGCCAAGGGAAGGAAACTTTATAAATTCATTTAGTTAAATTTGTTTTATAATAAACTGGAGTATAGTAGAAGGTGGGGAAGCAATGTAGGGCAGGGGGGGAGTGTTTGGCGTAGGTAAGTTAAGTGCTTTGCGCCGGGGCACTGGCAAATAACGCCACTAAGTTGAATGAGGAGGGGGAAAGCTTTGGATGCCCCCTCCCCGTCAAGTAAATGGGGGTTTAAAGCAAGGCTCCTAGCCGGGGGAGAGGGAGCAGACCCACCTCCCCTTGGGGGTCTCACGATTAAGGAAGGCAAAGATACAAGGGGAGTGTACTCTTGCCTTTAGTGCGCCGGCCTCTACCCCCCTCAGTCACGGAGAAACTGTTGACTTATTGATCATATACGACTAGGGCCGAGCGAGTGAGTCCAACATACCTAGTTGTTCTAATCCTTTATCTGGAGCGAACGAGTCAGAAAACAATATACCCTCTTTCCCCCTTTTTCCTCTTTTTAAACTCGGCTCCTCTCGGGTATTATCGTATCATTCCGTTCTGGAATGAGGGGGGCTTTTTTCAATATTTACCCCACTTATTCCGGGGTTTGTCGGGAGGTAAAAAAACTTCTGGAAAGCTAATTTAACCCTTTCCATCTGCTGTTTGTCTTCTTGCCTTGCTTGATAATAATTGTTCTTTACTGGTATGAAATACTTTTTCAGTTTAGCTCTTTTT
Source organism: Gerris lacustris (assembly GCA_951217055.1). NCBI lineage: Eukaryota > Metazoa > Arthropoda > Insecta > Hemiptera > Gerridae > Gerris > Gerris lacustris. The sequence goes on along the minus strand of OX578277.1, from coordinate 71,756,248 downwards.
AACTCCCAGAGCGAATAGCCGACACGCTTCTCACAATCTGTTGGATAATATTTATCTTTTTATACAGATTGATTTCACGAGAAGTCTTAAAAAGTTTATTACTCCTTTGAAGAAAACGTAAGAAATGAAATAACATCTAATAAACTCATCGTCATTCTTACTAAAAATGAATTAAGCTTTTGACCTACATTCTATAATAAAAAATTAAATCTTGCTTTTAACTTCGTAATAAGTAATTTACAATGCTAAATCCTTTTGGTTTGAAATATTATACCAGGAATGTATTCAAATTTTGACATGGTTTTCTTGTTTTATATGAAAGCAAGAAAGGTTATAAATTCTATCTGAAATAATAAATGTCTTTTTGACCTCTTTCCATATACGCTAAAAAATTAAATAGCATTCTTAGAATAGAATTAATTCGAGTTTGGACTTAATCTTGTATTCAAAATGTTGCTGCTGGCGCCCTTGATATATAACATTATAATTTATTAAAATTATGTTTGATACTAATGAATATGATTTTCCATTCTGAGTTGTATCTTAAACCAATTTTTAATCAAAATTATGTTTGGGGGAAGGATCGTTATCGTCAATATTGAATAGGTTAAAGTAGTCTCAACTCACCTAAAACTCAAAATCGACATCTTCTGATGATTCGAATCCTGTAGAGGTGAGACATTTTTCACCCTTATCACGTTTCCTCTGATAACTTTTTATTTTGTAGAAACACAACACTAGAATATACTACCTTAGAATTGTAGTTGAACCCTTTTTTAGTTTTTCGTCTGTCTGAAATCCTATCACATATTTGCAGCCCGATATCGCTTTTTGATTTTGTAGGCCATGTCCATGATTTTACCATGTCAGAATGCGGGGGCCGTATAAATTGTTGGTAGACTGTTTTTTTCCTTCTATTCAATTTCTCTTTTTCATACAAACGGTGTCCTCATGGTAGGACACCTTTTTCGTCAATCTTTCCGTTTATCTCCGGATCTATTGTTCTATTATGTCTGATTAGGTTGTTGTACCAAGGTACTTTAATTTGTCAGCTTGTTTTAGATACTTTCTACGGAGATTCAAACTTTATTTAATGACAACTCTTTTATTACCCTATTTTAGAAAGGTCCTTACGACGACAAAGATGTAACAGAAAACATGTTATTACTAGTGAAAATTATATTTTAATTTCCGATTTGTTTTTATTTATACATTTAAAGTGTTTAGTGTATAATATATTACTACTTTATGTGTACAATTACTTTCAAAAATTTACACAATTTGAATAGAATTTAATTCAGTTTGTCCAAACAAATTCCCTACTTTTAAACATATTATCGGCTTTTTATTTTGATGTGTAATGGTAAATAAAGTACTAAAGCATATTTGTTAAGGAGTTCATAATATCTGTCTAGATATATTTATTTATTTAGTACATTATATAAATAAAAAGTATTGTGCTGTCGCAGAAATTCGATTTTGAGACTGTTTTAGTATAAGTAATATAGTCAGATATACTATATTCTATATATATATATATATAATCTGAAAAACTAGGTTGCCCGGATTTTACTAGATTCTTACAATCTTGGTCCAATGATATTTCGTTATATTTTCTAGCATTTCTATTTAGAGTGGTAGTGAAATCATTTTTAGTATAACCATTGTATTCATTTTTAAAATGATTTTTTGTTCCTCTCAAAAAAATTAAATTACAATAAATATAAAATGGTAGGATTTTTTTCTATATAGCATTTAAAAAAAAGAAAAGACAGTTGTGTAAACAGAAAGGCTTAAAGCAGATGTCTCTGTATATGTAAATACGTAAAACCTGTGAATATATAGATTACTTATAAAGGATTTACTAAGCGTTTGGTTGTGGATAGGTAAATATAAATCCAAATATCAACCAAAGATAAGATATGAAACTTATTTTTACCTTTTAGTATATCAGCGTGTTTTTCTAGGCAATATAAAATGCTCTTTATTTCTTTTATATTCAATGGCTTTTGTATTTTTTATTCATAAAAGTAAAAATAATATTTTTTTTTATTTTAATTGCCAATAATAAATTATTTATTTGTACTGACGCGACGTTTAACAGCTTGACAGAGTGCTGTATACATTTTTTTTTAAATGTATGCATTTTTTTTTAAATGTATGAATGAACTTAAAACTTAAAAATTTGAATTTAATTTAAATTTTTTGAATTTAATTTAAATTTGTTTTTTATTGTAGGTGGCATTAATTATTGATTTTTTTCAGTTTTTTCTTTACTTCATGTGAAGTGTACGAAGGGTATGAAAAATGGGAAAGTGAACTTTACGACCTTGATGTTTAGTGAAATGGATAATTGTTATTTTACACTTTGTTACGACGAAACTACCAATGCTGCATCCTATAAATAGTTGCAAAAAGCTGTTAGGTATTGGTCGGAATCAACTGAAAGGATTGTAACACGACATGTGCAAACATTTTTTATTGGCTTAGCAACTGCTCAAGATTTAAAAGATAAGGCTAAATTGCCAGGAGCTAAATTGCTTATGCTTAGTAATGATGGACCAAATGTAAACAAAGCTGTTACAAGAATTATGAGCAAATATATGATTATTTTTTAAAAAGAAAAACTATGGTGATGAACATTCATGTTTTACACAAGGCATTTAAACGGGGCATGAAAGTACTCGGAGATCATGCAACAAATCTATTTTTCCAAATTCACAATTTTTTTAATGGTTGACCGTCAAGGTGGGAAGATTTCACTGAAGTTTAAAAAGGCCTAAATTTCCCCAGTCATAAATTTATTAAGTATGTGTCATCAAGATGGTTATCCTTAGAGCAAGCAGGTAAACGACTTTTAGAATCTCACATTTATCCCAAATAATAAAACTGACCTAATGAAATCTACGGAATATAAGAACATCGTTACGCTGTTAAAAATTGACACAATGAAAGCGGAAGTATCTTTGTTTTTATATATTTTCTGGCTTTTGATTGCAGAGCATTACCTATTTATCGTGTTTCTTTATCAAAGATCAAATTTCAATTTTTACAGCTGCTCATGGGGAGAAGGGTGGCCAATGGGGAAAAAAATCATTAATTATTTGATTTGTCATTATTTTTTTTTAAATAAGGATTGATGTCAGTAATGTTTGTAGGTATTTAGTCAGTATTTTCACATAATTAGTCAGTAAAGACAGTAAATTTGACCTTACAACCAGTTTGCAGCCCTGTTATTATAAAAATCCAAAGAAAACTATTTGTTGTAGTTAGCTTATTGCTTATTTTTAGAAAATTAACTAAAATTTAAAAATTCATAAAATAAATTAATATTTATACGTTTTTTTGCAATTCTGAACCACTTTTGTAAATAATATTTTTCGATACCATCAAAGATAAGGGCACTTCTGGTCATATTTTAAAGTTTTCAAAAAAACAGAACACCCTGTAAACAATATAAAGATAATTTTATCATTGTTAAAGGTTAAGAAGAAGCAGGAGGTTTTATAAAGGATGACCTTTTTTTTGAAAACCCAAAAATAAGAAAATTTTTCCTCTCGGATACTCTATCTTGGGACACACTGTATAATAACACATAACTATAAATTTTCAAAAGAACAACTACATTATAGCATTTTTATTTAATTAAAATTGTAAAAATCTAGAGACTTAATTTTAGGGCTAAAATTAATTTCTTGGATTAGCCTCGTAGTATAATTTTTAATATTTATTCCAAATTTCATTGGAATCGCCCCAATTGGCTCTACACATCTGCTCAGACGACAGACTACAGACAGACATTTCTTAAAACCACTTTTTTTGAGTCAGTGGACCTCAACACGTGTATCAAATGCATACGTAGTTTCTTACCACCACAATACTTTCTTTCTATTATACTTTTATAAGTTTATGATATAGTAAAAATAAGGGAAAAATTAAAGGGAATAATATATGAACAAGGGAAAAGTAACTTCCGACTGAGAACTACCTTAATACAAATTAACAGATTTTTTTTTTTAATCCAATGTTATCTAATTAAGCTGAGAAGAATAAAGATACGATTCTATGTATATTATCATACAATTAATTATGATCGAACTATCAAAGATTATACATTCTTATTTTTGGATTCATTAATCCGTTTATCAAATTTTCCAATAATTTGTATACTATTAGGAAATGTTTTGCGTTCAGGTACTGGCGTTTGTTTTAAGGTAAAAAATATGCCAGTAGAATCTATTTTTTTAGTACCTATTAATTAAACTAGTTTTTTAGTTGTGTTGTTAAGAACATAAACTATAGTTTTTGTTAACTAGTGTCTGTCCGATGTCTTCTACTTCTGCTCTGAAAAAAGAAGAGATTTTCTATTATATATATATATATATATATATATATATATATATATATATATATATATATATATATATATATATATATATATACTAAAATTTTTTTATATGCTTCCTTATTTGAGTTTTTTCTTGTAAAACTAGTTACTAAATACTCTATGTAATTCCAATATCTTTAAAGATTGAAAACTTGTTAGAGATCCGGTCGATCTCGCTCATCTTGTTTTTAGTTCCGTAGTCATTAGTCGTTTTGTTTACTATATTCCCGATTTCATTTTTAACTCAAGTCTTACCTAATATATGTATAGCCTTTTATATGAAACCTATGAAAGTTACTTAATCTGTTCTCTAGTTTTTGTTTTTTTGAGTTTATTGGCTAGACAAGTTAAGTCATTAAACATTTTTTACATATATTATGCAAAACCATAAGATCTATGACCAAATCAAGATAAATTTTAAGTTGTCATAATACAAGATTAAGTCCTCAAAGAGATTATTTTTTACAAAAAAAAAACTTTCAGCTTTTATTTATCTTCCTTTTGAAACTTCATTTAATTGCGTTCTTCTTTGTCTAATATTCCCTAAATGGTTTAAGTATATGGCTTTTTTTCTTGATTGAGTTGAGAAAATCGTTAGCTTAGTATGTCATTTTTTTAAAAATCGCCTTGCCTATTAAGAAGAAACTCTTATCTTAAAAGCCGCTTATATTTAGAAAATAAAATCATGGATGTCCCTACTAATATTTATTTTTTAAATGTGTTTCTCATAATGATAATTTTTTTAAAACGTAATACTTCATTGTTTTATAGAACTCTTACATCTCTGACTATATTTTGGTCGTGACTTGAGATGCAGACCTTTTTGGCATTACATCAAATGTCTTAATAATCTGTGATTTTTATTTTGTTTCTAATTATTATTTATTATTGTTTACTATTTTCTCGTGTAAAAATTAATGAAGGAACTAATGATATTTCTGCTATAAGTTCTCTTAACTTCGGCATTATTATTATGACATAGGTTAAGAACTAGGTTATACTTACTAAGACCAGACCCTAAGGGTAAAATATATGTATCTGCAACAATAGGCAAAACTTAAACCATGTCATGAACATTAGAAATTGGGAATTCAAGGAGGCTCTGTTTAAAATAGCCTGCCAATTAATGTGACACGTAGCTTCCTGGCGTCCTATTTTGTATAATTTTATGATTTTATCTATTAAAACCTTATGTGTGTCAAATTTATTTAATTCCCCCCTGTTTTTTGAATTGGTCAAAATTGTTTTGATTTTTTACATAAATTAAAGTATCAATTTAGCAAAATTTTAAGAGCGCAGACAGTTAAAATTAATCTGGCTCTATCTGCGGGCTACTTTCGACAAACTACCCAAATTAAGAGCATACATAGGACAAGGGATTTATCTTATAGTGTAAGGAATATAGATGAGAACAGGAGAATGCATGCTGATAATATTAACTGTCACAGACTTTGATAAAGGAGGTGGCAAAGGATAAAATATAATATATTATTTTATGATATATTTATTGTGGTTTTATTTAGATAACCTGTCAGAAGGCTATGTAGTTGTCAAGGTAAATTTAAACATATACAATGTTTTGTAATAATTGTTTTGAAATCTTAGAGTTATTGGACAATGTATTATACATTTAATAATATTTAACAGTTAACTATAATATTTTAAATAATTATGTCAATATAAAAATACATTTAAAAATGGTATCTTATGTGTTTTTTATATTATATAATTAGCTATTTGTCCTGCAATATCGAAGTATTTTAATAGGGTAAAAGATGTATAACATAATATGTTTACCATTTTTAGTATAGTAAAGTGTTGATAGTTAATAGTTTTTGGCACTGTTGATTGACATTTATTGTAAATAAATTGTTTAATGAACTCCTATTTAGAACTTTACATAATAATTTACTATCAACATTTTGCTGTTATATTATTTTATTATCAAAATTATTGCTTATTTTTTAAATTACACGTAAGCAATAGTTACGTAAGCTCCTAGCGAAAGTGTCAAATTAATTAATAAATTTAGTTGAAAGGAATTTTTTTAAATGCTAAAGTACTTACAATGAAGTATAATTAACTCTTTAAATTTAATGATTTTGAATCTCTGTAGTGAAAACCAATTAAAATTGTTTTTTTTTTTTTTTATATTCATTGTTTAGCGCAGCGTTTAGGTCTTATTATAAGGCTGTTTTCATTTATTTTTAAATGTTTGCATGTCTTCGATATTTATCATTGTATTACATTATATCTTTTATTAATGGTCGGTAGTAGAATAAAGAATGGTTAGATCTTTTAAAATGACTTCCAATATTTCTGTTGCTAGTACGTTCTGTCTACTTATCTCATTAAAATCCTGGATATGGGAGTGTTCGTATATGGTCTGCAAGATGTTTAGTCGGTTGTATTCTTAGCTAAATTATTGTACACTGCAGGTGTTCAGGTCTGAAACCTGTTTGCATTCTAAACTTGCTCCTCTTTGCACTTTAACAACCAACACCCTTAAAGGTTTTTACGTCGGTCAGAAGGATTTAGTCTCTGTTAGTCTAATATAAGGTTGAGAAGCTTTTATTAAAGTGATTATCTATTACACTGAGTTACAAGTTTACGATAATTCTTTTGTTCGGTTCTCGGAAGTGACAGGTGTTTCAAGTTTGAAACCTGTTTGCATTCTTTACCGGTTGATTCTTTTAAAGAACTCTCAGTTCTATATACTTATGTGGAGCTTTGAGAATTTTTTGTCTCTTGTATTATAGTGAGGCCCATGGTTTGGGTGTTTGAATTGTTTGGCTTTTATAGAAGTTTTAAAATGTCCCAGAATCTGGGTCAGGACCCGTTAGACACCTTCTCTCTCCACTTTAGTCTGTAGAGAACAGCCCAGTCAAGGGGATTTTAATAATAGATATAGAGGCAAGGGGCTCCCCTGGAATTCTTGACACGCCCCTCAGCCCTGGTCTCCATCTCTCATCTAGAAACCCTTCCTTTGCATTCATCCTCTTGTCTTGTCCTTCCTTCCTTCCTCACAACAACTGCACCTTAACATCATCTGCAACTCAGCTCAGATTCATTTAAAACTTGCCAACTCCTTTGCTTTACTTATATCACCTATTTCAATTAGTTCAGTTAATTATTCCTCATTAATGTTAAAATAAACCTCCTCTATTAGTCAAATCCAAGAGAAAACGATAATTGTTTAAGGTGAAAGTTTTGAAAATATTTGTTAATGAAAAAAAAAAAAAAAAAAAAAAAAAAAAAAAATATATATATATATATATATATATATATATATATATATATATATATATATATATATATATATATATATATATATATATATATATATATATATATATATATATATATATGTATATATATAATAATAATTATAATAATAATAAATTTCTTTTGCATACTTAGTTAAATAAATATGAAGTATTATACCACTAAGAGATTACCTGAGAGAATAACTACGTTTACGGTGAAAAACTCAGAATTAGAAATGAAGATGATTAATCTTTCTCACAGAGATGCTAAAAAACTGATTAACTTATGCAGATATTAATATAATTATTATTTTTTTTTTTTCTAATTTCTTCTTGTTGCATGGATTAGAGTTAATAGTTATTACTTCCAGGTTACCTCATGTGGGTTTTGAAAATAAGTACGTAGTTACTTTTTGAGTAACTGCTTATATTCTGTACAGTCATATTTATAGAATAGCTCCGTATCTCATGGTGAAGTATTTAAATAAATGCTAAAACTTTCCTGCAATGTAATTGAGAAAAGAAAATATTGAATTTAAATGCATTGTTATAGTAGAAACCTTAATTAATTCTGCTTTAGTTTCTTCCACAATTTAAATATTGTTATAATAAATGTAGAGTAAGCTCAATGTCAATAATATCAATAGTAGAATAACCTTATCTCAAATTAATAAAATCGGCCAACTTGTTAGATGCAAAGATTTCATAAAAGGGATTGAATACGAGTTCTCCATTGTAAAAATATGTTCAATTATATCTAATTAAAGATAACCGGATGTATAATTCTGATCTATATTAAGTCAAAAATGAAATTATCTTTTCATTTTAATTTAATTCTATATAATTCTCAAACTTACCTATTAGAATTTCTAAAATAAAAAAACCTTTTTATTTAGGTAAATATTTCCATTGTAAACACAAATTATATAGTTGAGTATCAATAAGGATTATATTATAGATGAGTATATTATAAGAGTTATAATTATAGATTTGCAAGGATAATCTTCACCTTTAAATTAAGTTGTTCATAAAAGGAGCTTCTGATAATTTAAGCAATCCATTAATAGATTTTATCTGAAAAAGCTTTGTGTTCTATTATATTACTTTACAAGTAATCAATTCTGGCATCAAATTACAAAACAATGTAGTTGTTGAAGGCCGGTGATTTATGCTATTGGGTATGATTTAGCTGGTGAGATCGTGATAACTGATATTAAGAACTCGTGTTATAAGATTGATAGAGGTATAAAGATTTATAATTAAATAGATATTTTTTTCTAACTGCAATACTTAAAACTCTTAGCATTTACATATTTCTGCTAATTATGTTTTCTTGAATGACTCAATATGTTTTGCATTTTCTCTTTAAAATTTATCCGTTAATGTTAATATGCTCTTACCCTGGGTAGTGGGTAGCATTATGAGAACGGCCGAATCCACGCCTATTCATCCTGAGATTCCGAAAACATGTGCTTGTTGGTGGCTTGAGGATACCAGGTGATGGCCGGAGTCAAATAAATGGGAGCCCAGGCCAATTTTCATAAATATTGTCTGATCTGTAATCCTCATTTACCCAGTGATAGTACTCTATCGAAAGAACTATCATGTTACTCACCGCGATAGTAAAGTTGTAGAATTGTACAGTCTTGAGTCTACACACATTTTTGAGACGAGAGTTGACTGTTTGACTCTAAAAAAGTATGTCAAAACAAATTTGTTTTGAAATATACAATATACATATTAGTTTAATCTAACAAAAAAAAAATATTGAAACAAAAAAATATTATCAATTATTAAAAAAAATGTGATCTTGCTATAAAATCTTAAATTTAACTTTGTACAAATTATTAATTTAGTAGGACTAATTTTTGTCTTTATTTCGTTTATTTTTTGTTTTGTTTAGGATCATTTCTTCCTATAAATTGCACTGAAATCTACCATTTTTATACTTTTGCGCTCATATAGAAGGCAAACTATTGGAGGTAGAAAAAAGTTTGTAAAATATTCTTATTTTTTGCCATAGATTCCAAATCTGCTATAAAAAATACACAATCCAATTTAAAATTTTTAAGTTTGGTGGCCTGGAGGAAAAAAGGGTGGTTCTCCTAGTACGTGAGTTTGATAAATATAAACTTCCCTTTACATATGGCACTGATCCCTAAAGTTTCGTTAATTTATTATCTCCTTCCGCAAAGATTTTACAACGATATAAGTGTTATATTGTTTACTATTTTTTCTACCGCCAATATTTTGCTCCCTGCAGAAAAAAATGGTTGAAGTAAAATTTTATTATTTATTGCTCAATTTGGAATTTTGAAGAAATTGGCCTGGGGGCAAAAAGGGTGGTTGCCCCTAGTGCGTGATAGCATGAAAACAAACTTCTGTTCAGATCCCCAAAATTTAATTAATTATCTCAAACCGTTCAAAATTTAAGGAGGATACTTTTGGACTACCCAACCCCCTGCAGATGTTAGCAATCAACAAAATATGTTTATACAATATAGAGCAAGCTTGTTGCACACCATACTTGTTGCTCATTGCTCACAATATCTGTTTTTACGTGGCACTGTGTACGATAGTTTTTGTGTCTACCGTGATAGTTCTCTTAACCTTTTCGTCAGTCGAGATTGTGTGATAGTTAATAGTGACAGTATCTGTCACCGAGTAACTGGGGCTTTAAAGAAAGTGAAATGTTTGCTTAATGCCACAGAAAGAAATAAAATGAGCTTAAATTTAAAAAAAAGGGATTTCTGTACATACAATCAATAAATTGAGAAGTGGGGTTTGACGAATATCACCAAAACAATTTAAAACAAATTTCTTTACACTTATAAAAAAAAAAAAAAGATACGTTTGAGTGATTCTTAATTTTGCTTATCCTATATTAGCTCAGTCAAATGGCTTAATGCCACCTTAAAAATGCGGATAAAAGATGTATTGTCCTTTCATGTACTTGTGCTATGATTATGCTTATGTCTAACCCATAAACAGTGGAGTTTATAATGGGGTACAATAGGAGTGGCCAACAATAGCAATAATTTGATTTAATTCTCAATAATCCAGTCAGCATGGACGCTTATAATAATGGATGCGAAATGCTTCACAACATCTAGAGACTATATTCTAGCAATAATTTAATAATAATCTTCTTCTCATGTCCATACAACCAACTAATTTCTTTCGTAACTATATTTTAAAGCATCTGAAATTACTTTGTTAATCTTTTCGTTCACGCACCCGGCTATAGTAACAACCTTCAAAATAGTTCTAAATTACTGCAATAAGATTTGTTAATAATGTTTGTATCTCTATAACTTTGATTATTCAACCTTTTCCAAAATAATCTTTTTTTATTTAACTATGTTTTTTTTTAAATACCTGTTAACCTTTTGGTTGTCCTCTTTAACCTTTTCTCTTCCTCATTCCTCTAACTACTACGTTAGTTCCGTCTCTACCTTGAGGCAGCTTCTATTTTTCATCTCTCTCTTGTATGTTTTTCAGTTTAGAAACGTATTATAATGATTGAGTTGTCTGACGTGTCTCTAAATAATAATCAATGAGCATCACAAGCAAGCGTTGAATATCTATTGTTCTCAGGTCCTTTGTGTTGCACTGAAGTTTTACTTTCCAACTTCCTTATGATTGATTTTACTAAGCTTGCTGTGTATATTTTATCATTTAATCTTTGTTAACCTCACTTGTTTTTGCTTCCGAGCTTACCAACTGTTATGGAAGCATTGTGATCATTCTGATGAACGGCATTTTTTATGTCTTCTACTTGAAAAATTCCTTGACAGAAATCCGTTTCAGACATCAGGGAACATTTTTCGCACAAACGTTTATTATTAAAGCCTTTATCTTTTAAAGTATTGATGCGATTTTAAATAAATTTGGATGGTTTGTCGTAATTAGCTCACAGATGGTCCCTTATTAATTTTATCCGTCTGGGCAACTTTAATATTGCCCAATTGGTCCTTTTATTCATGACAAAAAAACAAAACATATTACGGGGAATAAATTATAAATTGGACGATACATGGTCGTAAAAGCGAATCAATATTAAAGTAAGTAAAAGAAAACCTTGGAAGCTTTGTGCCACACTAAATTTGGCAGACTATTTTTACTTCCTCATATAAAGAGAAAGTATTGTGATGGCGCAAAAATACTTTGTTTGATGATTATTTGAAAAATTTTGTTTAACTTTCTATTTCTCATCTGTATTACACTTTTTTAGTATATTAAACTCATTCCAAATTTAACGAAATTTTTATTTAAAGAATAAATATTCGCACTTACATGACAACGGAATAATTTAATAGAAAAATATGAGATAGCATTGCTGTATTTATCATTAAACAAATGGTTGTTTATAATTCATTCAAAATTACACAAGAGGAATGGTTCCAGGATTTAATGAATTTCTAATTTGTCTGATTTATTCTTAGTTATCTATAAGTTAAGGATTATTTTTATAGTGAGTTGAGAGATGCCTTAGAACAGGGACGTTATCTTATTCAATCATAGGTAGTTTGTATGACAAAAGCATTGTTACAGAGTAGTGTGATATGAGTAAGCTTTCGTATCAGATCAAAAATGTCGAGCGAAGAGGAAATAGCGATGACTATTTATTTAAATATTTTTTGTCAAGTTAGTTGTCATTCGAACGGGACAAGGGAACAACGAATATGTCAAAGATCTCCCCCTCCTTCTGAAATGACATGTTTGCAGTTAGGTGCAGGTACTGTTGCTGATTTTCTTTACGATACATTTTTTAGAAATTCAATTTCATTATACAAAGATTTATACATGATAGAAAGATTATTTACATGATAGAAAGATTTATTTGTCTCACTATGCTTGGTTTATTTTAAGTTTTCAACAGGAAACGTTTATTTTTATATTAATTATTTGATTTTTTATTCTTTTTTATTTTTCTTCTCGAAAATAAAAGAGAACGTTTATTTTTATTTTGTAAACTTCATTGCAAAAAATGTGACTTTTTATCTTGATGTTTTTTCTAGTAATTGAATGCTTTTAAAAATCAATATGCAAAACAGGTAATCATGCACGCGAAGTCGTTCTCTGCACTTACCCTCTAGAATAGTCTGCCGTCTATTGCGCAATCAGGGCGAACAACTTTTAAGACCACTCCTGTCTCTAAATCACACTACAGTTAACGTACATGGACGATTATAAGTTCCCAATTACTGATTCTGCAATCTTGCGACGATTTACTATACCTTTAAAAAAATAACAGGGATCTTTTATTTAAAAAAAAATGAAGAAAATTCTTTACTTCCTTCGTGGGAAATTAAATAATGATTTTTTATAAAACAGTTTTATATATACACTTTGAAATAATTTACATTACACTAATAACTTGAGTCATATTTTTGATTTCTTCAATTTAGCTTTAAAAAGGAACTTATATTTATTTTTTATTGCTTTTTCATGTTAGCTTTCGTTTTGTTTTTTTATTAACTCATAAGATTCACCTACGACATACATCCTACGATGCATAATATTTATCCTGATGTATTTTACAAATTTGTCCTATATTTGTTAAATATACAATTTTATTTCCTACATAAAAACCAGACGAATAGCTTAAGTAACGATATTTTTGGTTGGTTGTGAAACCTGTTTGCTTGTAATAATTCTTCATAATATTTGTTTTTAGTAACTCCTTTAAAAAAGGTTTTTTTTAATAAAGGAATGTAATTTGAAAGAGTTGAATATTTAAAATCTCTATTATTTTACAACAATTTTTTTAAATTTTACTGTATAGGTAAGCCAGGCCTGCTTTTAAGTTGCCAACTTCACTATTTGTACCCTTTATTTCCTGAAAAGCCTGCCGCCTTCATTTATCTCTTAAGATTGATTCTTGTAAGAAAAGGTGTTAGTAGGCAGCATAAGAGATTGTAGATGTATTCAATTCATATTTACTCTCTTTGATTTGATTTGAGCAGAAAGTTAAAATATTATGCTTATATAGTCTTGGAGATAGCGTGCAAAAAAGTGTCTGATTAATATCAAGCTAGAATTTTGTGTAATAGTTAATCTTTTAGTGCCATTTAAGAATATGCGATGGGCTAAGTTTGTCCGCTCGACATAGCTTGGCAATAGGCATTTGGTCAACAACAACAGGTGATTTTAATCCCGAATACAAAATTAGTTAGTATAGAACGAAAATCGAGTTGATGTTAGTTTGTCCCTTGATAGGTGGCCACTTTGATTTGGAGTATTATTTGAATAACTAACCAATCAAGTTACAAACTGACATCAACTTGATTTTCGTTCTTCCAGCTAATTTGGTACTTAGGATAATGGAAATCACATTGTCCATAGTTGGCGTAATAAATGTTTATTGTAAGCTATGTCCTGCAGATAAACTTAGCCGACCACATATTCTTAAAAGGCACTAATAGATTAACTTGTACACAAAATTCTAGTTTGATGTTGATGTTAGTCAGACACTTTTTGCACGCTATCTCCTGGACTATTATATCTATATTTATTATTTTTATAATTCTATACTTATTATTTTTATAATTTTATATTTATTATTGAAATAACTGTCTGTTATTTTAATTGGTTTTGAAACAGAAGTACGACCTGCTATCTACAATTGAGAAGTTATTTATTATAATTGAATAATTGTAAAAATAATTCCTCTCCTCACGTGCAACTAATAAATAACCTTGTTCTGGAAAACTGATTTAATTAATTTAATTAGAATCTCTAATTAAGATTTTCCATCATATATCTCATTAACTGTGTTTATTCTATAAGTATGGTTTAAATTAAATGTCGAGTACGGTTTGAAGACACTAACGGTTGAAGTTAAGTATGATGTATCCATTGGCTATTCGATACGATCCAGACAGGTAATTCGTTTCAACCTTTCTCAGCCAATACAATGATTCGTTTTGCTCTGAAAGGCCTTCATCAATATACAACGTGATAATAAGTTCCTTAATAGAATCTTGTTGTAGACATAATGGAATAAAGTGGAGGACGAAGACAGGTCTGCAGATAAGGGGGGAATGGTTCGCTTGCCTGCGCAGTGAATCCTACTGAAGGCCAAGGAACAAGACAACTGATCCGTCGTTTTTAATATGCCTTCCTTGAATTAGGCCAAGGCTTCTTCTTAAACCTGAACACATAATAGCGAGTCTAATAAACACTTTGGGGCTCCTCTTGATCCTATTTTAAAATCTTAACACATTCTGCTCACACCACACCGCTCATTTTTATTCCACTTTTATCTTCAATCTACCTTACCATTAATTCTAACTTTAAAGAGAAAGAAATTACGAAAAAAAGAACTTAGGTACTTTAGATTTGTAATTATTATAATAATTATGATTTGCTAATATTTATCTACATTGAAAGTTAAAAAAATAAATATGAGTTACTGTTTAAAAGAAAGGTTCATTGTGAAGATATCTTAATTATGAGTAATATTATTAGTAAATAATATAAAGTAAAAAGTACCCGAAAGTAGGTTTATTGTGCAAAGTCGGGTTTAACTCCAAATTGCCAACTTCATAAAGCAATAAAAAGAATAAAGGCGAGAAAATGAGTTAATGTAGAAGTTCAATCTTACTAAATGTTAATAGATTTAGATGTAAACCTTTGTCTCATCATCTAGGCTTATATCTTCAAAAAAGGCTTTGCTAAAAAAAAAAAAAAAAAATACTTTTAATAGGGAGAGGCTCTTCTTTATTTCTAAATTGGAAAAAAATTAAATAAATTGTCTGGTGCCCAATTTAAGTTATACAATTTTATATTTATTTTTTAAAAATTTTAACTTTTTATAGTATTTTTTATTATATCTTGAAGATACCTATTGTTCAATAACTCCCTTCACATGAACCTAAATTTAGGATTACAGGCAAAGATAATCTTTTTAAGATAAAATGATAAAAGCATTATTAATCCAATCAAATCTTATCGGAATCGTGGAACTTTCATTGATGGTGTATCTAGACGAACTTTAACAAAATTTGTTTTTGTTTTCTTTAGGTCAGCTATACTATTAGACCATTACAAAACGACTGGGCACTTACTCATCGATTGGTAATATCAATAGTGCAGAACGAACCAATCGATCCCAAATTACCATTTGTACTTTAAATTTGGTTCGAAGCAGGGCTCCTAAAGCTTCTTGACTTACTGATACCCTAATAATTTAAAAAATAATAAAAATTCGCTTTAACTATTATGGAAAATGAATAAAAATTGAATATTACTACGATCAAACGGTTGTGCAATAATTAATTTTCTAAATTATAATCGACAAACATGCTTATAGAAGAAACATACCCTTGGGTGAATTGGAACATCTTTTCAACGATTTAATTGACCAATATAATCAGTGAATGTTTGTTTACTCCATTCACCTTCACAAATTTCTTGAACTGAAGAGGAAATTATATAAAGTTAGCTTCACCAAGAATTTTTAACAGATGTAGACATTCTTTCATTTTTTATTTTTACAGATGTACAATGTACACATTAATCCTTTCATTTCTTATTTTTAAGGTAGTTCAATCTATCAATGTAAGCAGAAGATGTTGAGATATGAGTTTCGTGTAGAAAGCATAATAAAATCTTTCTTATATCTTATTGCCTTTTCAAGTTTTTCCTATTTTAGGTGAAAATTTTCCTATTAAGCAACCTTATGTAAATAATTCTTATTAGGCATAGAATAACCTTTTTCCAGATGAATTACTCATTTTCTCTTATAATAATTAATTTTATCAAAATAAAAATCTGTTCTATATCATAATAGCACGATATTAGGGGCTTTTTAAGCTCCTTAAATATAATTCTATTTTATTTATTAGAGTCTTACTCTTTTTATATAGTTAGCTAGTTACTATATCCTTTCAAAGCTCTTTTTCCTTCAATTTGTGCCTTTTTTTTTCTATTTTCTAAGTTGTTTGTACTTACTTATTTTATTTTACTTTCTTAATTATTGCAAAACTTTTTACATTTTAACTATCATTGTTTTTCCCGTAACACTTCTCCCTTATTTTATTTTCTGTATTCTTTTATTTAGGCCGAATGTTTTAAACTAAACGTAAATAGGAAAGATGTATGTTCCTAAATTAATAATATTTACAATTTTCAGCTCTTTTTTTTTTACGACTATTTTGTTTTTTTTAACTAATTTTACAAGGGCCTATAGTGAGGCGATTAATTACTGTATTAAGAACATGTTGATTATTGACTAAGCTAAACATTAAAGTAGTGCTACAGCTGCTTTTGTTGTTCTCTCTCTATCTGTTTACTTATGTTTGGGCTAGTTTGTTGATTGTATATTGAACATTTTGTTTTATAGGTCAGAACTGTCTATATGATGGATGAAGGGAGGTTAGCTTAACATTCCAGTCTATTTCTGTAGCCTTCTAAACTCCCTACGTCTCTCTCCCCCCCCCCCCCCCCTCCCCCTCCCCTTATATAGATTTTATTTTCTTTTCACAGACAGAAAAGACCAATAACATTATAAAAATCTTTTTGAATATGACTTATAGTTTTTGTTTGTATGCATTTACTAAGAACTTTATTTGTTATAGCCATTTTTTTGTTTTACTGTAAACATATATTTAGTTGTTGGGTTCGACCTTATGTGGACAAGGGATATTTCAGATGGAATGATAGTCTTAAGTTTAAAAATGATGATGTTTTTGTTCACCTTGAGTAGGTTCCAAAAAATCTTTAATGATACATTATTTAGAAATACATTTTCATTCATTTTGGTCATCATTCCAACACTATATGATGTCTATAAGTTAAACATTTATTATTCAGAAAACCTTAATTTTTACTACTCTTCTTTATTGAACATTTGTTATTACTGCCATACTTTAAACATTGAAAGGTTATCTTTTAAACACTGGTTGTGGAGTAGATTTAGACATTTGTAATTATTTCTCTTTTAGTAAAATAGCAACAAATGATTACGAACGGGATTCGACCAAACTTGAGTCAGCCAAAGTAAGTTGAGTAAACTTTACACCTTATGTTTCCAACCTCCAAGTAGGAAATTAGATTTACTTTTAAAGTTTTACTATTTTATTTTTATTTTCTTGACGTTACTGAACTTCTTCACAAATTATCTCGTTAACTGATTTATTTGTTACCTCCTTGTCTTATTATTTTCTTGATAACTTCTTTATTATTTATCTTGTTTTCATATTATTTTGTTTTATTGATAGCTTGTAGACCTGTTCATTAGTTTACTCGTTAGCTTGTTTACATATTACTTTGTTTTGTTGTTAGCTTGTTTGTTGTTTAATTTGTTAGTTTGTTTATTTACTTGTTAGTTTCTTGTTTCTTTACATAACTACTCGATGTGATCATCTGTGTGGAACATATCCCACTTCTTCAGGATCAAATCTCTAGATATAGATATGTTTGTTTCAGTTGTGAAGAGTACGTTAACCACTTGGCTGCTTCTATCTATTTTATTATATTTATTTGTTTTGCTGGTTGTTGAACTGCTTTGATCATATACACATTTTTAATTAAATTATAGTTTTTTTTAAGTTAATTTGAAATTTTGGAGTTAGGTGGCTTAGGGTCAAAAAGGGTGGTTACCATTAGTGCGCGATAGCATGAAAATATACTTCCCTTTGCATGGTGCACATCCCCCAAGTTTCATTAATTTATCTCCAACCGTTCAAAAATTAAGAGGGGGGGGGGGGGGGGGGAGGAACTTTTGAACCAATATGTACCTATAATAATTGCTTGAAAAATAAACAATAAATGTTAGTATTTTATTTATATTTCTTGGATGTTAGTAACTTAATACAACGTCATTAAATGGCAAGAATGAAAGAATGTAGAGCTTTTCGTGCCATTACATTCTTAGGTCAAAGGTCAAGATAAATGTCACCCTAAATAAAATAATTTAACTAGACTAGTTTATGTAGGGAAAATGCAATATCAAATAGTGAATAAAATATCAAAATTTAAATACTTCATATGTATGTATTGGATTCGTATGTTATGATAATGTGATTTAAATTTACAAATGAATTATAATATTATTTCTAATAGTTAAATATTACCACTTATTTGCGTTGTTGAATACTTGGCATTGGCACGATGGTCAAAATAATTTGTATAGTCAAATAAAGTTAAATATATTGAGCAGTTTAAGTTTAAATACTAGGAATATAGGCAAATTAATAAATTCAACCTAGTAAATTGAGGCAAACCAGAGAAAGCCTCAATTAGGTTGGGCGGACCCGAGCCGAGTCCTTCCTAAATTCTTTCTATGTTTTCCCTAATTAATATATTATTGTATCATTATTATATTTTTAAAACTAATAAACTACCAAGTGCAACTACCGTTATTGTTGACTGTATCGAAAAATATTATTTTAAAGTGTGGTTCAGGTTGTAAAAAACGTAATATGAACTTAAATATTACATATTCATTTATTTACTAATATATTAAATTTTAAGTAATCTATTTTATAATTTTCTTAAATTTTAGTTTAGTTTCCAAAAAATAAACAACAAGCTAACACCAACAAATATTCACACTGAATTTGTTTAATAATAATTATATATGATAGAACGCCAGGATAAATTAGCGTGGATAAGCAAAAGGAAAGGAATACACTGGTCATTGCCAATATTATCCTTCATCACGTTCAAAATACTTGTAGGGAAATATTTTTATAAAATGAGTTGAAATGTGTGCAAAAGTTGATGGCAATAAAGTTGTTCATTGTTTTTTAATTAATTAATGTTTTTTTTAATAATTAAACACTGACGAGTTTTTTGTGATAGTTGTTTTCTGATTATATGTAAATATTAGCATTATTTTTATTAATTACTTGTTACGCCGATAACTTCGTTTTTTATGTTAGCCTATATTTGATTTGTAAGTTTTATTTTATTTTCAGAAAATAAACTAAAATTTAATTTTTAGGCGTTTTTGCAATTCTAAACCACATTTCCAAATAATATTTTTCAATACCCCTCAATTTTTAAAGATATCAATAACAACATTAAACACCCCTTTTAAAAAATCATGAAAATTACATCTTTAGTGGATCAGAACAAGCAGTAGTTTTTATAAAAAAATCCTGAAAACCCACAAATACTTCTTTCAGTTTCTATCGTAGGACAAGACTGTTTATTAAGTACATGGTTAAGAATCGTGATGATTTAATTTTCTTGTTACTTTGTATATGGTATTTATGTATGTGTTAATGTGTATTTGCATGAGAGTTCTCAGTAAGGTAAATGTTTGGATTGTTAAGTTGGTAATTAAGCTTTTTAGTTTGATTGCCTGGTGGTAGAACTGTGGAGCTAACAAGTCACGTGGTCAACCTTTACCTCAAGGTTAACTGGACATAGCTTCCAACAGCGTAGAGAATATTATACATCTATCTATCTGTGTATTCCTTGTTAGGTGTTTCAGTTTGTGTCCTCTTCAATGTGTTTTTTATGTGTGTGTACATGCCTTTTATAAGTGTATTAGTTTCTTTGTATAACCTGTTTAGTATATGTATGTGTAAGTCTATAATTGAGTCTACCTATATATTTATATTTATGTATGTGTTTGAAGAATATATATTTTCGTGTTTCAGTATATGTAATTGTCTCTATGTGTCTAAGTGTGCTTGTATAATTAAAGTATGAGTGTATTGTTATTTTATATCCTTTTTTTGTCTTATTATGTTTATTTTTAATTCACACACACACACACACACACATATATATATATATATATATATATATATATATATATATATATATATATATATATATATATAATGTATAAACTTTAGTTGAGTTTGTTTCTTAGTGTTTGAGTAAGTGATAATTATACCCGTGTATGAATGTTTGCTTGTGTATTGACATATTCACTTCATTACACTAGTTTGGAGTGTACATAAGAATAAAATACATTCTAACACGATCATACATGTTTACTATTTAACACAGAAACACTAGAAGACTAGAACACATCTATAAATGTTATTTAAACACACACTCTCACGTAATGTTAATTCAAATAACACATCTCTGTATCCGTTTATAACCAAGTTAAATTATTTCTAATTCATTGCTGCTTTTATCCTACTTCACTTAACATTGCATCATCAAATTATCAAACTTAAACAAAAACTTTTTCAGTATAATTTGAGACTGGCAAAAAAATTTGCTTTTAAAAGCTTAAACAAGTAACGAAGCTAATTCTCTCATTCTTATTTTTTTTATATGAACTGCGTATTTAAAAATAATATTTTGTTGTCTTAAACTCATAACTTAAAACAACTTAACATTATAATTATTATTCACGGCTAAGAATAAATTAAGATGCGAACAGGTAACATAAATTGTTAGCGACATAGCACAACAAAAATGAATATGTGTATATATATTTATATCACAATATTTGCAATGAATTTGGTTTGAGCACTATTTGGTTTCGCGGCTATCTTAAACCAAAGTAAGGCCTTTTCTTAAATTATCTTGATTTTCAATTATTTATTATATTTACAATGAGATTGATTACGAATTATATTTCATATGAAAATTAAAAACCATCAGAATATTTAGGACAACCATTAAAGTCAAGTGGACGTTTCTCAAAGTTATTATTTTTTTTGTTTTTGTCTAAAACTTAGTCTGCAATAACTTGAGATAATTATTATTTACTAGAAAATAAATTCAATTATCTATTACTAACTAAACTAAAAAAATACCACAAAGTAAAACAATTAAAGTTAAATATAGTCTTCTTATGAGTCAAATGCGCGTAAAGTAATAAGAAAAAAATATTAAAATGGTTTCGTATCTTTTATTATTCACGTAGTGGTGCGAAGGCATCGTGATCTATTCGTAGTCAAAAGTATATTAGAATATGACTTTTTTTGTGTCTAAGTATATCGTAAAATTCTGTGGTTAACAAATTAAATAATTTTTCCTATTCAGCCGTGCATGAATTGGTTTTAACCCGTTAATTTATTTAGTTACAGATGTCAGTTAACTTTTTAAGTAAAAGTAGATCTCAGATATAATGTGGATGTGTTGATCAGGACGTAAACAAAGAGAAAATGAAAATAAAAAAATAGATTTTAAATTAATACTAGAATAAAAATAACAGTTAGTTTCATCAAACATATTAATCCACTTCCTTTAGATTTTATATGTTTTTCTATTTACTAATAACTGAATAACTGAGATCATTTTTGGGAGAAAGGTTGTTTGATAAGGAGTTTTGGCTTTGCTTGATATCTTTAATTTTACGCGATGATTAAAGGGATTTTTATCAAATAAAAAAAAAATCGTGTAAATTATTTGTTTAAAAAAAAACTTTTTGTCATAAAATTGTTTATTATCTTGATTTGTTTGATTTATTTATTTGGCCTTAAACTTCTTTTCTTTTTTTTGCGATTTATTTTAGACTGATTTCAAAAATAAATCGATCGACTTAAAACAGCTTTTATTGCGATTCAAAATTAAAGAAACTAGATTAAAAGTTATAAGACCTAAATTAAAAAGAAAATATTTTAAAAATCATCTATTTAATTATTTTTCTAGTTTGTATTTTATTTTTGCTCCTGAGCATACTGAGGTTACGATGTTCTTATGATTATTTTAAAGAAGTAAAAGATTTATAAAATTAGACAATTAATAATTTATTAAGCTATATATCTTGTTAAATCCTAATTGCATTGGAGATTTATCTCGTGTCAAGATTATAAAACAAAATATAATATCAAAGGGACCGAAAGTGTTTATTATCTATTTTATTGTTTACTTTTAAACGGTTTTTATGTGCTTGTGTGTTGATGACTTTATAATTGAAAGTATTAATTCGCTTGAAGGAGTTTATTACTTGTAATTACATTACCGTTGTGTTTTCAAAACTATTTCTTCTCTTCTTATCCGCTTCTAATATTCTTTTAACCTTTAAGATATCTCATCTTCTATTTCTCTTTCATCTATACGTATTGAGTCTTCAATAAGTTTAAACTTTAAAAGAATGCAAGGCGAAAGTAGAACGGTCGGATAGTTTAAATAATTCTCTTAGGTTCCATGTTTATTTTTTTTTTTTTTTAATAAATATAAACCTGTCTTCTCTTGTGGTTAGTTATTAAAAGAGTGATGCTCTTTTCTAAAAAAGAAAAAAGTCGGCATGTCTGGTGGTATTGGAGAATTTTAGTGGAAGGATTCTAGCTTCCATATAAGGTGAAGAGAGTGGGGAATGTTGAGCAGCCCTCCGGGACTCCTCTTGTCTAGGAGGCTACGTCGAAGCGGCCACAGTCACCGCAACCTCGGGTCGTCCTCTTGTCTTCTATTATCTTTTTAAAACTCTGCGAGCTTTTTTTACGACCCTATCTTCTCGGTGTCGGTTAAAAAAAATCATATGACTAAATGGCTTCAGTATATACTTGAATATTCAATTATACATAACTCCATTGCTTTTTACAGTGTATAGCCTCCGAGAATATTACGATGTACCCATACATTCTTTATGTAACTAACAGTCATTTATCTCTTGACAATATGTAGACAATTGTACAACGAACTATTAACAGTGTAAAGACAGTGTTCAAATAAGGAAAAAAAATCTTCTTTTTAGCCCATACGGTAACGTTTAATGTGCATGTGTATTTCTGGTAAATGGAAAATGCCAGAATATTCCTGCTACCTATTTAAAAATATAAATAACTGATTTTATTTGACGGTTCTAATTTTAATTTAATTTTTTTTTTATTTTCGCATAAATAAGCGGAACTCTTAGCGAAAGATAGAGGAATTAAAACGAATGAGTATTTAAGATCTCCTCAACGCCCTTCGTAATATTTTATAATTGAATTATATACCTACAAATAATTTTTTTCTCTTTCAAATTGCAGCGTTTATAAATAATAAAATAAAATACATTAATAAGTTGCTATGTGTAATGTGTACTGTACTAACTTAATCCTTTTTACTTTCTCATATTCGTAGCACGTATAAAAAGGAGGTATTGTGATGACGCGAAAATTCTATTTTGATTGATTTACAGTTTTAGTCTGGGTCCATTTTGATATAATTTTGGCTTACAGGTTCAAACAAATCAAAAAAATTCAAAAGAAAACTCGGTGATCTTTTACTCAAGTTATTGTCATCGGTAGATTTCGTGACGGTGATTTTGTGATGGTTATTTTCTGACGATGATTTTGATCGTTTTTTTGGATTTACTCCCAGGCTCCAGAACGTGCCATAAAAAATAAAATAAAATAAGCCACACAAAATAAGACCACAGTATATGCGTATGCCACTTAAGATAAAAGATGATTATATTAAAAAGTCTTTATTTGTTGAAAATAAATATTTTTTATTGGATATAAAAAACAACAAAATAACTATCTCTTGTTAAACACTGTTTAAATATGTTTAATATAAATAAATGTTTGTGGTGTTTGAATGTTATTTTGAATAGTAGTGCCTTTTTGTCAATTTATTATTTATCCAATAATATTTATGATATGATATAATAGTCTTCTTTCCTCGCGAGGCTCATGCTAGGAATCAGTGACGGTTTCCTATAGTATCATATAGGCCTTTAAATTAAATGCTTAAACACTTTCATTTCCAAAGCCTTCATAGAAAAACATCAGGGCTAATAATAAGAATTTAATCTCACAATGATCTTAATTGTGTGTTTAAAAAATGATTGATGTGTTTGAAAAATGATTCTAATGAGTAAAACACCAAAAAAAAAAAGTAAATACAATCAAATTATTTCAGGATTTAATATTTTTAAAGATAATACCCGTGAAAAAGTAAATAGTGTACACGTACAGTAAAAACTACAAACGTAAATAAATCTAGTAGAAAATAGAAGTTTTAATTACATTTTTTTTTTGGTTGTAAAAAATAAACCTTGATTGTTTCGAGAGCGTTTTCTTGTTTTTATATAATTGTTAATAAAATTTTAAACGAAGCCTGCAAAATGTTTGCGCACACCTTTGCGTAAAAATTAATAAGCCAGTTTGCGCCTATAAAATAGGGCCGGTGTGCCAAACATACATATTTACATACGTACAGACTGACATGAAAAAGCTTAAGACCGGATTCGGTTTTCATAATATATGAAATTAAAGTGTCCAAAAAGTTCCCAGTTTTGATTAATGTACAGATAAAAATTTAATTTTATATATATGGATTCTCCTTTTGGATTTTATGTGTACTTTATTTCTAAATTAAATCCCTTTTTATGAAGACATAACTTGTAAAGTAATTAATTAATTTAAGGTTTACTGGTAATATTCTTGAAAAAAAGTTTATTAAATAAGTTGAATTTACATTTAAATTGGTTCTTTAAATATGTTCTAACTAATCTAATCAAACGACCCATTTATGTATCAATCTAAGTCGGGTAATATAAAAAGAATGTGTAGTGTTTAAATTAAAAATTTATTTAAATTTCATACAGTATTTAAAACAACAAAAGGCTTCGAAATTAATTTAGTTGTTAGTGAATTAGCTACAAACGGTTGATATTAAATCAGGTAATAAAAGGGAGAGTTTTTGTTAAAAGACCTTTTACTAATTTTTTATCGTCGTAAAAAAAAACTAAAAATAATATCGGTGTTCCATTTCGGTGCCTTGAAGTCTGCCGTTGGAGTAGGCGCCCCCGGTCTTTTCATACGACAGAAAGATAGGCATCAGTTTTTAGGGGGCATGGACGAGGAGTACTAGGGTGCCCTTGCGTCATAACAATAACCTGTTATGTGATTGCGTGCCGCCACTTTTATATGGTTTTAACCAGACTCTGCTTATAGTAAAAAAAAAAAAAAAATAATCGTTAATATGTTGGTATACCACGCAAACAAACACGCTTAACCTTTTTTTTTTTTTTTTTTTAAAAAAAACAACAAAATAACAACATAGGCTCTGATTAAACACTTCACAATATAACGATGTAATAAAAAAATAAAGGGAACACCTTTTTGTTTTAGCTGTTTCACTGTATATTTTTTTTATTACTACATGTATTGTTTTAGAATTTTTATTTTCTTCTTTTATATTTAAAAGTTTAATAATTGTATTTTTTTTAAATTGCTCTTTTACAAAACATGAAAAAGTTAAAAGCAGATTTTATGCCTTGTACACATGCATAAAGAAACACATGTGTACTTATTTATATATTTTTATATACATTTTAAAACACATATTAATTCTTTTTTAACACAGTTAAAAGAATAGCGTAATTTTTACCGAGACCTTATAACTACTGGAACTCTTTTTTTCCATGGTTTAATTAAGATAATGTGATTATTTAGAGTTATTTACAATAAGAACTATTTTTATATTAAATATTAAAAACTTGTTTTACTTTAATATTAGTTTAGTTAAAGAGAATCTTCCTTTTTTAAATCCCAAAAGACCCTCAAGACCTATAAGAAATTTTAGGGATTACTCTCCATTTATCTACAAATTAATGATATATTGGTAACGACTGTGAATAGATAAATTGAAGATAGAGAGGATCAGTCAAAATAAAAATATAAATTTTGTAATTCCTTCTTAAAGGTATAATACAAGAACGGTGGGGATCTTGCATTATACCTTGAAAAAGGAAATACATATTTCGAAACTTTAGTAAATATAAAACTTTGATTTTTACTGTAGACTAGTACTCGTCTACAATTTCTATTAATTAATAGTGTAACAAAAAAATTGTATATCTAAATATTAGATATACAATAGTTATGACTATATTATAATTTTATAAATATCACGTAGTGGGTTCCACATTTACACATGCACATATAAACATATATTTATTTACTCTTATATCTTCATAAGTGCTCATCTGATTTTATGACATTTGGATGGTTTGTCGAAAGTGGGAAGCAATGTGCCACACTAATTGGCAGACTATTTTTTATACTGTGTGCAGATTTAAACGTTTTCATTTGACTCCATTTTGTGAATAACCCTTAGTAATGGAGCTTTGCACTAAAATATAATAACAGATTTTGTTGAGCTCCAAGCCATAAAAATTAATATAGCTAGCTGAAAAAAGCAGTTTGATTTTTTTAAAAAATAAAAAAAATGCGTAAATGCTTTTGAAAACATCGGTGTGTTAGTTGCTGCTCTATTGCATGTATGAGGGGTGGTTACAGGTTTACCAACTAGCACCCTTTCAACCTTATCTCTACATTTACATATTGATTATTATTATACACGTAAAACTTTATACATAAATTTCCCTATTTCCCTTTCTTTTCAAAGGTTATTACATTATATTTCATATCTAACTAGGTCTCAATAGAACAATTCATAACTCGTCCTTTGGCTTAATAATATAAGGCAGGGTTATAAAATTAGCATGATTGTAATATCTCCTTATAAAAGGGTATCATTTTGAATAAAAAGCGGATGTCGAACATAATACTTCAATTTTATTTTATTTGTGAACTGAAAATACTATTTTATTTTCTAAAAATTAATTGTTTTGTCCACTATTTTAAACATTTAGTTTTTATTCTACTTCTTTATTTTCCATTAAGTATGCGTATTCAAATGGCAAAAACTTGATATTAATGTTGTTCTTTGTGAGCTCTAGAAGCTGACAATATAAGATATCTCTTCAACCTTTTATTGGCTAAGATATATCTAGTAAGATGCGTTAGGAATATTATAATTTTTCCACAACTAAGTGAATTTTAAATTTGCTCTACAGTATATGGAGATATCATGTTCTAACGACAGATATGACATAGATTCCCTGTCTTAAATATCTATGGTAACTCAAAAGAATTAATGTAAGTGAATGTATATTATTAAAACGAATGAGTAATCCATTAGCTTGTTTAGACATTTTGATCTATTCGTTTATAGGTTAATTAAATGAAGTATTTACTGGATATATTATTAGTTGAATGAAAGTACCATCGGATCAAGCTAAGTAAATTAACTTTCGATGTGGTATATGGTTCTTACTTTGTGGTAACGGTCTTCCTAGTTGTCCGAGTGTAAACCTATTTGGTTTAATTCAATTAATCTAAGAGGGGTACTTATCAGGAGTCAATGGTAACTGACCGTATGTATATATGACCGCGGAGGTCGCCCCCTTTGGCTCTCTCTATATGACCCTATATATATATATATATATATATATATATATATATATATATATATATATATATATATATATATATATATATATATATACAGGGCTCGATTTGAGGCGGAACGCGGCGGAACGGCGTTCCGGGACCTCTCTCTCTGATTAACAAAGAATAAAATGTTCGGCACTAAGATTTTATTTAAATCCTTAGTTAAAATTTTGTTTGACAGTGAGTGACTACAAATTTGATTAAGGACATCATGTATTAAACTGGCAATTTTTTTTTTCCAAATACAAAATATATCTCCTTTGTTGAGATTATACTACTAAATTATGTTAACCTGAAACAACAAAGGTTTTTTATTAATGGCGGGGATCGTATTAAATAAGTTCTGTGCAGAGACGCTGTGCCGAAGCTCGCCCGGGGCGAGTGGGAGAGGGAATGTTTTGTTGATTTAATTATTCAATCCTATGTACCTATTTATTTATTAGAGTATTATAACAACATGGCATGCTAATCAAGAAATTGTTTATACAAAATACCACTTAAAATTATATAAGTTTCCACACGAAACCCACCTGATTGCAGTGTGGGTTTATGTATAAAACTGCTTAAAATGCTGTTTTTGAACGTTTATTTTTCAAAATTTTCCCGGGGGAGGACCCCCCTTCTAATGTGGGGGGGGGGAGGGGCACTAGAGAGAGGATAGGTTGTAGTTCCGGCACCTCAATTTCTAGAAATCGAGCACTGTATATATATATCCCGTTATAAGCAATTAGTAAACCATCTGTCAACCATATCCGACCCCTCTGTATAAGTTTGCTTGTACTTGTCGTCTGATAGTTCAATCTCTCTTCATCCCTCTTAGTCTTAAACGTCAATATATCAAGACCGGTGTCATTTCACGTTTGTCTATTTGTATAGGTTTAGTAATCAAGATGTTCAACTTTTATTTGTTTGTTTTACTTGTCTAAGCATAATATTTGTTGATTCGTCTTTTTTTTAATCCAATCCTTGAATGCATACGAATACAGATAAGCAACCACTCTCCACTCTCCATGAATACTAAATAAATTGGGACACAGACGTATTTCTGCCTGAACGGTAATCCTCAGAGTCGTAAAGAAACAAAGAGTGTTCTAAACGACAAGTTGAGATAGACTTTGACACATGACTCTAGAATAAGCTTAGCTCTGCCAATATATTTGGTATTCTTCAACTTACTTACGTGACTGCCTCCACTCTTCAGCAATTTAGCGTATTTGTGGTGTTTTTCCCCATAACATTTATCAAAATAGAAAAAAAGTTGGATGTAATTTATAAATATTTAATTTCGATTGCTCTAACACGGAATAAGATATTCTCTTTTGGAATTATTGTAAATTTAAAAAAGAAGGACCATCTAGTTATAGATGCGGTTCTTCTTTTATATAATAATTGTAATTTGTGTAAATTAGGGCTCTTGAAATTTTAATTTTAAAGATAAATCTCTTCAACTGTTGACTAACTAGCTATATTTTTATTATTATAAACATATATTTTTACATAACTATACTTATTAAGTTAACTCAGAATTTCATATGTATTTAGAAAATTAAATTACTATTTTTAAGTTTGAACCCTATTTATCAAGAATTTTTATTTCATAAGTGAAGTCTAGTTAGACACGTGTAAGATGCTTCATTTTTAATCGTGGCTTTTGCTGTATATTTTTTGTTTATAAAAGTCATTGCTCAACGTAATACTAGTTCTCTAGTTAGGATTGGTATTATAAAAGATTTTATTAGCTTATTTTGTAATTTTTATAATTGTTAGTGGACATTTATAATATAATTCGTCCCATGAGATATTTTTTGACCTCTTTATTAATAGTCCTATTTCCGTGATATTTATACCTTAAAATATATTAAATATTATCGTAGCTTTTTTTACTTACCTCTATTTCATTTGACTGCGCACATATTCATAATCACATTTATTTTTTGAGTGTGAACTGTGCATAGATATAGGTCCTTAACTTATTTTCTCTCTTATCAATCTTATTTAATTATTATATTATACTTTTAATTTTCTTACCCAGCTTAATTTATATAATTTTCCATTATATGTGTAGCTGTTAAGTTTCGCTAATCTTTAGTGTGCTTTGTTTTGTCTTGTTTCAGTCCAAGCAATACTGCGTTGGGTTCCTTGGAACAAATTAAGTGCTACGTTCAGTCCGAAGGTACCTGCAAATGCGGCCTCGAATGCCCTTTACAAATACCCTTGGTATTCAACTTTGACCCTAAGGTAATAAAAAAATATTTTCATGACTTAAATCTTTTTGTTCCTTAAATTTTTTTGGGGTGCTATTTTGTTAAAGTAACTTTTACCTCAAATTTCAACCCTAATTTTTTTTTTTGGGGGGGGGGGGAGTATATTCTTATTAAAGTTAGATGGCATCTTATTGCATATACTAAAAATCACCTCATGCCCTTATATATCACTTTTACCTTAGCCCTTCTGATAATGGTCCCTTACCCCACTTATTATACTGGTTGACCGATCCCCTTCCTTCTTATCCACACCTTGGCTATTGTTAACACTCTAGGTACTTATGAAACCCCTTTTTCTAAGGCTTTTTTTATAGTTCCTTGTGGCAAGTACTTTTAATTTTAAGAATTTTTTTCATGTTCATTCTAAAGTCAAAACTTTTTTTAAAGTACAGACCTATAGAGTAACACAAAACAAAAAAAGTTATTCTTTTAGTGGTCTCGCAAAATTCAAGGCCTTTAAGAAAGTTATATTGAAGTGTTTTATGACCATAATAAAATTAACAAAGGTGATTATGCTAATAATAAAATTGCCCACCTGTCCAGGTATTTCCTGTTCCGAAGCTAATGATTTTACCTTATTCATTTCAGTTATAAAGGATCTATATAGCTTTTCACTGATGTCAGCTCTAGAAAAGAATGTGTAGTAAAATAAAAAAGAGTGTGTAAAATTATCCAGGGTTTATTTTTTACAGTCAAGATTATTCATGAAAATTTAATGATTGAGTTAATAATTAATGTACAAATTTCAACGTAGTTACAATAAAACAAATGATTGATGATACCTCTTCCTATGAGATTAAATCAATTCAAATTAAGATGTTATTTAAAAAAAAAAATTCTTTCAGCTTATACCTTGACGAGTTGTTTATTTAGTTGCAACTTTGACAGGAGAGCTAAGGGAAATTCGTATAGGATGCAATGCTGAATGCTAAGGATCCGGGGGAAAATCATTACATATCGTTTTCTTCCTGATGATATCTTACGTCTAACTATACCTACATCACATTATCACTATATTATTAAAGATTAAATTATGTATAGTACCTACGAATATTGTAGTCGATTGACGGGGAAGAGTTAAACATCTATAACCTTCCCATTTTAAACGTAGAGTACACTGCTATTTTATTGTCCTCGCCCTTGGCTTTTTAGTTAGGTTTAGTCTAGCCCAGTAGCGTACACAGAAAATATTTTCGGGGGTCCAACTTGACCTTATGTACCTAACTATTTGCGGGTTTAGCCCCGTGCTTTACTATGTATTATGTAGGCATTTCTTTTTAAAAAAATCGGTCCGAGACAACTCAGACAAACTTTCTCATATACACATAATTTTTTAGCCCAGTGTTTTCCATTTTTTAGTTTTCGTATGTACATTTAATTATTATTGAACATTTCATCAAAATTTATCATAATAATAACATCTCCTGGGCGGGGAATCGAACCCGGGCTCTCTCCATCCGCGTTTTAAGCTTTTTTCTCAGGAACTAGATTTTTCCCGGGAAACGGCTTATATTGTTAGATTCGCATTTAAATGGGCTACATTTTAGATTTTTTTAATCAGAATCGTCGGAACCGTTTTCGAAAAATAATTTTTTTCACGTTTTTTCAGAGTTTTTGGGGGGTAGCGCCCTCACATTTGGAGCTAAAATTCGTTTCTCGAATTTAAAAAAACATTTTTTAAAAACCACTTTTTTGGACTCAGGGGACAAAACGTGTAAATCCATCAAAATCTCAAAATCGAATTTTCGCACCATCACAATACTTTCTCTTTATATGAGAAAATAAAAACTGTCAACCCACTACCAATAAAATTCTAATACTAAGCAGGATTATCTAGACTCTAGACCGTATACCGTATACTATGTTTTTTTTTTATAATTAAAAAATGAAACAGAGTGTAATGGTATAATATGACAAACATTTTTGGATGAAACTCCATCGTAAACTGAACTAAGCGCCGCAAGATATGGTAGGTAACCTAATCATCATCGGCGAATACGTATAATTCCCCTTGCAACACACTAATTCAATTTTATCATATTCAAAAATAATATAAAGTTTCCTATAAGATAACATCCAACAAATTGCCATACTAATAAATAGTCTGCCAATTAATGTGGCACATAGCTGCCTCGCGACCTATTTCGTATACTTTAATGATTTTATGCTTTTACAACCTATTATTGTCAAATTTATTTAATTTACCCCCGTTTTTTAAATCCGTCAAAATTGTTTTGATTTTTTTAATGAATAAAAGTATTAACTTAGCAAAATTTAAAGATCGCGGACGGTTTAAATTAGGCTAGGGCTCTCTGTGGGCTACTTTCGACGAACCACAAAATTTCATAAAAATCAGATGAGTATACTTATGATGAGATAGGGGCAAATGAATGTATGTTTGTGCGCATGTGGAAGAGAAACAAATGGGCGCATAGAAAGTTAAATCTTATATGGGACCAACAATGGGCTAATTATGACCTACCATCCTAATTTCATTAAAATCGCACGAGTAGTAGTAGTTATTAGGATATGTTGGTTCGCAAAAATTGAGCCACAGGCGGATACGGAATCTAATATGTCCCCAGATGTCTGAAACGGATTTCTGACTTAGAATTTTTTAAATATGTGGTATAAAAATGGTTGGTTCTTCAGAACGATCTCATAGCTTCCGTTAACTTCGGTAAGCTTGGAAGTAAAAATTTCCTGGAGACTGTAAAACTATATAAAAACTTAAGCTATCACACCGATGTATTGGATTTTAAATTACTTGTTTTGATAAATACAAAACTATGTTTCTTTAGTAAATATTTGGTTAAAAAAAAGTGGATTAGGAAAATGTATGTCATTAAATTCCTATTAAAAAGAAAATCTCCCACTATGAAATCACTGAAAAACTAAATACCTATTTCAAAACAGAGTCAACCATTCGTTAGGTAATTAAATGGAGAATTTAAAATCAAACGTTTTCTGAATGCTTTTTGGATTACTTTGTATGTGAAAAAGATTTGTTCGAATTTGTCTAACCGATTTATTTATTTTACCTTTGTTTTCCCCATTTAAGGTTGTCGAACACTAGTCTGGCCCGAGTCAGTACAACCTTTTTACGTTCCACGCCATACAATTGCCATGGACGAGAGGACCCACGTGGTGTTCCACACATAATCCTGGCTCGTACAAAAATATTTCCTAATGGATCACTCCTTTACTCTATCTTTTTTCTTGTTCAGGGCTGACAGGGGCCGTCTAGTGTGCACATTTTAATTCAATGCAATTAATTTCATAGGCAAAAATGCGAATTGACTCCCTAAAATTTTGAAGTATTTATTTTAAGTAAAATATTTACAGAAAATCTGTTTTGCATCTGATTTCGGAAGGGAAGGGATAGACACCTCCCGTACTTGTCATGTATCAAAAGCTTTTAAACCAATTCATAATCACACACCAAGTTCCACAAGAATAAGAGTTGCTCTTAATAACTCGATGATGATCATATATATGTTTTTGTTTTATTTTGCTTTTCGATAATGGAATATGCTCGAATAGTAAGTTTTGCTAGTCTCTGGCATTGAAGGACATCAAACAACTGTACCGCTTTAACAGGCTAACCATTGTTGTTAACCTGAAAACATTAATATTTCATAATTTTAGGTAAGTAGTTGTCGGTTGTAGTTCGTGATTGCACTTAAAAGTAAACCTACATTTGAAGACAAAGTACCGTTCCCTGGAATGATTCCCAGCTAGTTTCTTTAATTTTAACTCACTAAATTTTACCTTTCACTTCACGTCTACTCGCTCAGGCGTCACATGATGTACTGTTTATATTTTCTAGAACAACATATTCTAAACAAATAAGACATAATAAAATCACCGTCTGTCAAGAGCTGCTTGAGCTGTCAGAGCCTCCTTTCAAACAAAAATGGCTCTCCATAATTTCCTAACACAATTAAATAACGTAACCATAAGATAAATCTATTGAATTTGGCATGGTCACCGTTAACTACTAGTTTTGGTTGAATGCTGGCTGTTTTATATTAATTTGTGAGGAATCAGGTAATTATTTGTTACAAAGATTTCAATACAGTGCTGTTCCTCACATAAAACAATGCTTCTCGTTTGAGTTTATTTTTCATGTTAAGGAGGTAATTTAAAAACTCCGCATATAAATCAAGCCTAAGTATATTTCCCCTCTATGTATTTTATACTAATTAAGTATAGGAGAAAGTAAAAAGTAGTGAGGCCAAAATAAAATCGGAGTTTATTAATTTTAAGTTGTTATATTTACCAGGGGTAAAAAAAAGTTTTTTTTATTTTATAATTAAAAAAAAACTGCGAAAATGATTAAAAATATTGTTAGTAGAAAACCCTCTGTGTAATTAGAGCTTTGGTTAATTTCCGAGTTAGTATTTTTTCGCAAAAAGCTCACAGAGAACTTATAGTTTTTAAAAGAAACACAAAGCTTTATTGTTTCAAAGCCTTACCCTAAGAAACCCTATAACTTTATGTAATACAAACCACTTTATCCCCAACGTCAAATGCTTAGTCTTTTCAAGACTTGATCTTATATTACCATTTTTTATACCTTCTCGTATGTTAAGAACCAAAAGAGCGTTATACAAATCCGACCCATTCCTCTAATTACTTTCGTAACTTTGTTTATCCCTGTGGTGTTTGTGAAAAAATAATCTTATATACGGAATTTCTTTTTTTACACTCTTCGTGTTTTTTAATTCAGGTCGCTTGTTCCTTTTATTTTTTTGACGTCCTAATACAAAAAGACTTTTTTTTTTTAAAAAAGAACATGTTGTAATTAGTGATAGCATTCTTTTGACTTTAATTTCTTTCTTTTAAAGTTTTTTTTTTCTCTATGTTGTACTTCAGTTCAAAGCTGTTTTTTTTTAAAGCATCTTTTTTCTTCATCTACTAAATAAAATGCTGAACGAAAAGAAAAAGAGAGAAAGTAAGGCCCAGGTAACTAATTAAGAGAAGCCAGAAGTTATTTTTCCTCCTCTAAAAGTTGCTTCTTCTCTCTTCTAGAGGTAGTAGTTTTATGAATTCGTGCTCGTCCAACTGTGTCTAAAGGTGAAGGTCTGTCCGGTTGTTTGTAAGTCCTTCCAACTTGTGACTAAGTGTTCTTTAATGTACTTTTAACGTCTGTAATATGTTTGGTTATATCTATTACAAAAACAAATAGGTTTTGAAAGTTTATCTGTTAGTAGTAATAGAAAAAAGCTATAATACCGATGTTCAATTAAACGGAATGAATTCTATAAAATGGGTTTAATTTATTGTACATTAACATTTATAGTGCAATGAAATTTCTTAAACAAGTAAATTTAAGTAGTAGGTATACTGCGCCATTTCGTCAATATAAATGTGCATTGTCCTTAATTAATCTAAGGGTGCGTTCGGAAACACTAACCAGGTCGACCGAGAAGTAACCGGTGTGTCCGGAAACACCAGCCTAAACAACCGACCGCGTTCGTAAAGCTCCGGTCGTTTTAGCGGTCGACCGGCTCGGTCGCGACCGCTTCGACCGAAATCGAAATACGGTTAGTTCGGTTAGTAACCATAATGTTACCTTTCTTGGCGAAATGTCATTGTTCTTTTGTAAACATTTGATAACATTTTATAAACAATTGAATACATTGTCGTCTTTTTTTGCTAATCTTTAAAATTCTTTTTTATATTTAGTTTTTGTGAAACATGGACCTTTTTCGGCACTCTCTTACTTTGTTATTCACCTTTTTACTTTCTCATATAAAGAGAAAGTATTGTGATGGCGCGAAAATTCGATTTTGAGATTTTGATGGATTTACACGTTTTGAGGTCCCCTGAATCCAAAAAAGTGGTTTTTGAAAAATGTCTGTCTGTCTGTCGTCTGTGCAGACGCCTGGAGCCTAAACTACTGGGCCGATTTTGACGAAATTTGGCATACATGTTCAGAAAAATCATACCCCGAGGCGAAATCGAGAAATGAATTTTAGCTCTAATTTTGGGGGCGCTACCTCCCAAAAACTCTGATAAATCCTGAAAAAAAAATTATTTCTCGAAAACGGTTCCGACGATTTTGATTAAAAAATTCTAAAATGTAGTCCATTTGAATACGAATCCAACGATATAAGCCGTTTTCCCGGGAAAAATCTAGTTCCTGAGAAATTAGCTTAAAACGCGGATGGAGAGAGCCCGGGTTCGATTCCCCGCCGAGGAGAAGTTATTTTTATGATAAATTTTGATGAAATGTTCAATAATATTTAAATGTACATTTGAAAACTAATAAGTGGAAACACTGGGCTAAGTAATTATGAACTCATATATGAGAAAGTTTGTCTGAGTTGTCTCGGACCGATTTTTTTATTTTAAAATTGAAATGAATTTGGTGGGTAATTTTTTTGACTAATAATAACAATATATCAAAACTGAAAGATGAAAAATGTGATATTCCTTTTTACCACAGGTCATTATAGACCTACTTTTGTCCTAATAGTTATTTACTTTGTTACCAATCCTAGTTTTCAACATTTTATGGATACCGATATAGTTGTTATTTTAGACAATCTAAAATAGAACCCCTGCCTGAGTTGAAGGAGACTGTGCGGTCGAGGATCGCTTGGTGGCATAATTTTGCTTGATTCATTCATGAGAGATTATATACATTTGTTAAACTGTCCGTTTGCATATTTTATACATTTAAGAGATTATAAATGTATCATTTGTACACAGAAGAATTGATATTATCGATGTAAACAGTGAAGTTCAAGGTTTCAGGAGGAAGATGCTGCTGAACGTCGTGTAATCTGAGTTTTTAGTAGAAGGAAAAAGGAAAGGGATGATAGCTATATACAGATTTAACCTAAAGGGGTGCCACTGCTATAGTTTATTTACTTGAGGAATCGTCACAGCTTCACTTCTATCTCACACCAAACAAAAACGAATTTATATTTGTAACCTCTCTTTGTTTATAACCTTTTCGGTCGACCGCTGCCCGTTCGGAAACAAAAATTATTTCAAGCCGCCATGACACTAACCACAACAAACCGCCGGTCGACCGAGAGGTTGACCGGTTAGTGTTTCCGAACACCCTAAGCAACTTTATTTACAAAATTTGAAATTTGAGGATGATATAAAATCTTAAAAACAGAAAAAAATCTCAGAAAGATCTAGGCATTTGTACTTCTAAAATGTGTAATGGGTATGTGATGTAGTAAAAATAATAGTTGAATTATAAGCGTCTATTGATGGATAGTTTAATTAATGTAGATCCAAAATTGTATAGTGTCACATTATTCAAAGGTTTTAGTTGCATCATTAAATCAATTTAGTTTAGAAAAGTGAGCTAAACTTTCAAATCAAGGTTTTCACAGTCTAAGTAGTTTTGAGTGTATTTTTATCAATTCCTGATTCATATTATTTACGTATATAAAGTTGAACTCATTATTAGAATTACACTGTAGGTACTCAGCTAAGTTTAACATAATATAAAGACATTTTCATTATTAAGACGTTAATAGATTCCGAATAAGGAAAATTTGTGGGTGTTGTTTTAATCAAAGTATAATATGAATTGATGATTGAAACATTTGTGGAAAAGGGTATGATAAAAAATTGATTTTTTATTCATCTTTAATTCGACCACAGAATGTTTATTATCGAGTAGCGACACCCGTTCCTTTGTTGAAGCCAGCCTTACATTTTAATTTAAGTCAAAATTGTTTCTTGGTGTTATTAACGCTTATATGCTGAGCTATTTAGGTTTTAGTCAATAATGTAGTCCTATGTGTACAATCAAATTTATATCGATATAAAGAGAAAATAAAAAAGAAGGTTTGACTGGATAATTGAAGGTGTAAATTAGGCGCAATTCAACTAAACCAAGCTAATAGTTGACTATTAAATTAGGGTTGACATTCGTGAACACGATAAATAGTCGGGTTGAAATAGGCTTGAGCCGAACGTTTGCATGCTAAGGATTGAAAAGAATATTATATGAGAACAAAGAGTGGAGCCGGTGTATTAGCCTGAGGGACACCAGATGTCGGATTCCAAGGGGAACTGTTGAGAGAGTTAAACCTTTCGACAATCTAACGCGACAGCTGACCATTATTAATGAGAATAACTAAAAACAAAAGGCTTATTACGGCACTAGTGTCGTATGGCGAGCTTTTAGACTCACACATTGAACAGCGCCGCTCTCAAGTAACGACTCATTTTGGAAATATGGCAATCAAACAACTGACGCTTCCTCTTTTTACGTATCCTGCGTCTCTTATTCACAGTTTTATCGTAAAAACACCGACTTATTTCTTATTATACTCCATGCACGTTCCAGCTTTTTTTCACTTAACAATTTTTAGGGGTTAGGTTATTTATTGTTTGATTGATTTAACAAAAGAATCTTATTATTACAATGGGGTAGTGTCTTCAAACATTGCTTGGCTAAACAAGATTAAATAACTGAGTAACATATAAAAAGAAGGAGAAACATAGATGTTTCTCCCTTTTTTTCAACCAACATTGAAGAAACGTTTGTAATTGTTAAGGTTTTAAAAGGACGAGACAGGAAAAGCTCAATACATAGCTTTATGTGGGATTATCCCTAGATGACAGAAGGATGATCCTGAAGTGTGTAACTATAGAAAAAAACATTGTGCTGCTGCGGCATGAAGACTTTAGCTGTATGGAGAGCGAAGCACCCCGTGAAGGGAAGGTAACATGAAGAGGAAGTAAGGTGGGTTGATCCTCCAGGTGGGGTGCCACAGCTGGCATCCAATGCACTCTGCCTCCGAAAAGGATCCGTCCAGTAAAAAAAATTGGAAAAAATTACAACACCTCAAAAAACCTAACACTTTAGTACTACAAACTAACTTGGAAAATAATTCTTACATGTAACAATTGTGTGCTAAATATTGCTATAACTCCAAGATTGTTTTCTTATTAGGCAACCTGAATAATCCTACTTTAATCATTTACAAAATATGTACAATTAATGCATACGTCGGATAAGTTTAGGAACTCGCCTTTCAAAGTCTTTCTTTATCTATTTTTATTTATAACTTTTGATTCTAGTTCCTGATATTGCTTTAGTCTTTCTTGATTATCTTAGCTGTAATTCAAACTGTCATCAACAATGCAACGAACATGTTTAGCTACTTGTATTGTTTTCTTCTTAGACCAACCTTGAGATTTCCACTTATTAATTTACAAAGGATGCATAAAGAGTTAAGACGCGCAGAATGGGTTTCAATTTCACCCGCTTCTTAAATCTCTTGGAATAATCATTTAAGTTAAAATATTTTAAGTCCATTAATTTTTTTATGTTTTTTTTTTTTTTTGTTTGTTTGTTTACTTTTTCGAATTACTTTTTCTTTTAAGAAAAAAATTCAAATACAAGTACATAGTACTATAATAAGGTTTTATTTATCCAAACATTTTAAGTAATATAAAGGAGTGAAGTATTATTGAAATAACAAATATTTTCATAAATAAATATTTTCATAATTATTATAAAACTGGTTTATCACCTGATAAATTGTTTTGCCTCTTATAAAACTAGATTGTGATTTTTCAGTATGAATAACTCGCTTTTTTAAGAATTATTAATTATAGCAATATATTACACAGGATTTTACTAATTAAATTTAAAAATCCTGTGAAAATTTACTCTTTAAAAATATATATATATATTTTTAAATATTAATTTATTTTATTGATATGTTTTTCTTTATAAGAAACAATTTCGTCGTTCCTTTTAAACTTGATTGGTTGTGAAATTAACTTAAAACGTGAATAAATTATAATATATAGTATTATCAAAAACATGGTGTAAATAATGTATAAATATATTACTAAGAGACTTGATAATACTCTTTAGAAGTGAAAGTCGAAGAGGCTAGAGTGTGTAGTTTTTTTTAAGTTTGAAATTACTATAGAACCTTGTTTTTACTTTCTTAAATACTTAGTACATATACATATATAGAATTTTTTGTGATGGCGTAAAAAGAAAAAACAAATAATAAAAAATCGATACCTAAACTACTAAATTTCTATGAAATTTGATAGTTATGTTTAAAAACTCATTCTCCAAGGCGAGATTGAAAAATCAACCTTAGATCTTAATAACTATGAAAAAGTGTTAATGCTCAATAACAGTCACGAGATTTCGATTGTAAATGTGTAAAACCGTCCAACCACCGATGGATTCAAAATCTCTGATCCATCTCCGATGGAGTCAAAAAAGTGTTGAGATTCCAGGTTTGAACTCATTCCAAAACTCATGTACGGGGGATTTCATTACGAGGAATGTTGATAACTCTAAGCCTTTTATAATAATATATTACATGTCTTTTTACATTTATTTAAGCAAATCATTCAACTTATCAATTTATTATTATTAGAAACTTATTACAGAGGATTTTGCTAATCAAGTTCCGACTGGTTCTCGTCTTACGAAGTTGTTACAATATTTCCAAAACTAACTACGTTAAAGGAGGTTCAGTCCTCTAGTTTAATTCTATAGGTGCTGGTACTGTACATATGTGAAATACACCTGTATTATTTTGGAGTTTTTTCAGATTTGTTTTGGCAACAAGTGGATTATAGATACCTATCTTTTTACTTTCTCATATAAAGAGAAAGTATTGTGATGGCGCGATAATTCGATTTTTTTTAAACACTTGATTTCTCGAAAACGGTTCCGACGATTTTGATTAAAAAATTCTAAAATGCAGTTTTTAAATAGTACATTTAAATACGAATTTAGCTACGATATAAGCTGTTTTCCCGGGAAAAATCTAGTTCCTGAGAAAATAGCTTAAAACGCGGACGGAGAGAGCCTGGGTTCGATTCCCCGCCCAGGAGAAGTTATTTTTATTATAAATTTTATGAAATGTTCAATAATAATTAATTATACATACTAAAACTAATAAACGGAAAACACTGGACTAAGTAATTATGAACTGGTATTTGACAAAGTTTGTCTGAGTTGGCTCAGACCGATTTTTTGGTGTTTTGCACTTCAAAAATTATTAATTTGTTAAATTCGATCAATTCTCTCTTTGCATAGAAAAAAACAGTGAGAAAGGAATGAACTTGAAGGAATGAAAAAAAATGACATCATTGACTTATAATGTAACTTAGTTTTAACAGATGCTAAGTATAAAAGTATAAACCCGTTTTAAGATCTCGAAAAGAAGGGAAAAAAATCACAAACAATATCCAGTTGTAATTCAGGTTATTACAAAAAATGAATAAAAGGCAAAGCTTTAGACTATAACTTGAAATCGAGTTACGTCACAGCGAAGAGTTCAAAATCGACAAAACTACGGAAATCTGGCCGGCCAAGAGAAATCTCTGACATAGTTTAAACTTTAAATTAGATTGATCCAATAGTTTCATCGGGTGGAAAGAGTTAATCTCGGCCTTGATATCTCGAGAAACTGAGATAGATATATATAAACACAACTAGTATGATTTCTCAAGAAATTCAACCTTTTGAACTTGTTAAACTTTTTTACGTAATATGTGAAAGTTTAAAGGTTTTTTTTTTAAGTTTTATACATTAATCATGATTTAGTGCCAGTTTGAATTTAAATAAATAATTTTAACTAAAACTATACTGAATACTGTTCTGATATTTTTCAGTCTTCCGTAATAGAAAGAAAACCTCTCATTCTTAGCAATTTATAAAGCGAGCTAAGAAAAGAAATCGCAGTGAGAAAACTAATGAATTAATTTATTTAAAAAAAAAAAAAAAAAAATCATAGCTAATATTTAAAACATGTATATTACTCATTGACAAGTAGATCCAATTTACTCTTTTAGTTTTATTTACGATCCATAAGTTTTTTAAAACATGACAACTCAATGAGACAAGAATAATTGATAGCAATTTCTGTTGATAACGCATGCTCGAGTCTTACTAATTGCTCGTTTCTCATACTATCATAAAGAAATATTTCAGTAAGATTCAATCAAAATCATCTTTGCCATTCTTTGACCACTCATCTGCCTATTTAGTTTTGGTTCGTCAACTTAAGGTTACTATAACTCTACAAGTTTTGCTATAGCTATATAATTTTGCTTTCTAAGAAAAGTTAAATCAATCAAACTCTAGTACATTCTGCATATACTTAACCAAGTTATACCTAAAATAAGTTTTATTGGTCATCTAAATACGTTCTTTCGCTTTATCTTAATATTGACATGCTGAGAAGAAGTATCAATTTTCTTGTAAAACTTCAGTTACAAAATCGTAATAGTTTCGATTCGTTGAGGCTCTTTTGTCAACTTTATTTATGACAATTTATGACACATTTATGACAATTTAGATAGACTATGAATTTGGAATTTTGTATATTTTAGACTATATATACATTTAAATCTGTTTGAAAACAGTAATCATATTTATTTATTTTTGCTTCCGCGAGCTTACCGAAGGTAATGACAGCTATGTGATCGTTCTGAAGAACGAAAATATTTTATGTCTCTGATTTCAAAAATTTTTTGGACAGAAATCGGTTTCAGACATCAGGAAGCATTTTTGGTTCCGTGTCGGTCTATCGCTCAATTTTTGCGTAACTACAAATCTTTAAAACTACTCGCCCGACTTTAATGCAATTTGTGTGGTAAGTCATAATTAGACCATTGTTAATCCCATATAAGTTTCAACCTTCTGCTCCCATTTGTTTCTCCTCAACATGCGCGCAAACATACATTTATTTCCACCTTTATCTTCCAAAGTACTCATCTGATATTTATGAAGGTTGGATGGTTTTTAATCTGAATTAACCGCCTGAAAACACAGTGTTGAAAACGTGTTTATAGTCTATGGTGAATTCAGCTTTTTCTGGGGTAAAATCGTATTTATTTTTATAAAAACGCTTCCAGTCTGGAGTTTTAATAAAGTTATCACAATGTTCTTCAAAAACATAGCTGTTATTAGCAACCTTAATTCCTTAATGGACCGCCCTTAAAAATAACTCTCGAAGGATTTAAATCCTTCTCCGACGCTCTCCCTTTCTTGAGATCTGGATTTATCAGTCTGAGAACAATAAAATGTCTCTTATCTACGGTTTTCGATTAGGTCTTTTATGGTCCCTTGTTGAGACCTATATATTCTCCATTGATTTTTTAACCAGCTCACTGATTGCTTTTAGTCTCTAGTGTGACGTTTTGTTTCTTTTATCTTCTTCCCTTTTTATTGATTCCTGGCCTATTTTAACACAATTTATCGATCGGTTGGCCAATTTATCTTTCACAATAGATTTAGAGTCCCTTAACTCTTTTATTTAATTTTTAGCATAACTCTTAGAACGTTACCACTCATACTTGCTTAAAATTAAAGAATATATACTTTGATCTCAATATCAATTTACTAATATCCTTTCACTAATTTATTTTACTTTTCAAAACCATTGAGTGTAGTCGTAGCTGTTCTTTATTTGTTTGATTTTTTTCTTTCGAATAAGTGTTTGTAGAAGACAGTAGTGATGCAGTCTAGAATTTTTAAAAATAAAAAAGGAAAAATAAAAAAAAATCGGTTCGATGAATCAAACGAAACTTTCTCTTGTAGACATTGTTACTGTATTTAAATCCAATAATAACTTATTTAACTGATTTATTTTTAAACATATTTAAAAATTCCCGTCAAGTACTTTCCAGCAAGCTATTAAAAGGGTTTCTTCGGTTATAAAAATTCATATTTCCTACATTATATATTTTTTTTCTAAAATAATTATTAAAAGTTGCACTTTGGAGGAGCAATGTGAGCTTATTATCCTTGCATCTAAGGTATGCACTTACTTGGTTCTTTTGGGGGTAAAATGGCCGCCATTTCGGATACGCGATATGTATAAGTGATTTACATTTCAATAATTTGGGTAATTTTGGGTCCACCTGAACCTGTATGAC
The DNA here is from genome assembly GCA_951217055.1 of Gerris lacustris. Taxonomy (NCBI): domain Eukaryota; kingdom Metazoa; phylum Arthropoda; class Insecta; order Hemiptera; family Gerridae; genus Gerris; species Gerris lacustris. Next base: position 71,712,270 of record OX578277.1, on the reverse strand, counting down.
CAATTTATATAAAATCGGTCAAGTAGTTTATGCTTTATGCGTCTGCACAGGCTACTGTCAACACACGATAGACTGACATTGAAAGAAAAAAACTTTTTTTGACTCAAGGGACCACAAAACTTGTAAATTCATAAAAATCTCAAAATTGAATTTCCGCGCCACTCACAATACTTTTTCTTTATATGTACTAGGTATGTATATGGGAAAGTAAATAAAGGAGTGAATGTACTGTTTGCATATAACCCATAAAGTCTTGCCTAAAACAACTAACTTTTAACTCTGATGTCAGCTGCTTTGTACATATGTATATCAATTTTGTTTGTTAGTAAATATTTTGATTATTTCTTTTTATGTATCCTCGTGACGTCTTTCCAACCCTTGGCTATAGTAGTTTTTTAAAGCTATAAAGTCTTGTCTATATGTGACTATGTATACATTTTTTTTTTGTTAATTTTTTCTCCTCTACTAATAATAGAATTGGTGTAGAGCGAAGGCTTTAAATAGGCTAATGTAATAAACTGCTTTAGAGGTAATATTGCTTTCTGTGTCCGCTTTAACCTAAAAATCACGTCTTATAATTTGTTTTTAAAGATAGACATCTGAAAGGCAATAACTGAAAAAAGCTATTGTGTAATAATTGTGTTACACAGCTATTTTCGAAAGGAAAAACAAAATAATTCTTTAGTCGTATGTAGTGTGTATTCTTGTTAGTTGTCAACCGTTGGGACAGAACTTAGAAAAGAGTATTGCGAAATTCTGGTTAAGAACTAACTATAGAATCGCCTACTTTCGCATATTGATTTCCTAAGCGAAGAGTTAATCTTAGCTAATACATTAGGAGGTTTTAAAAATGAAACTTTGTATTGATGGTTGTAAAGGACGACTAGTTATTTTTTATTTGTTTTTTTTCTGTTTGTTTTGACTTGTGTCAATTGTCATGTTTCTAAAATATATTATAGTAATTGCTTTCTAAGACGACTTTCTTACAATAGTGGTGCCGAAACCCGGGATCGAACCAGGGACCTTTAGACGACTAGTTATTTTTTATTTGTTTTTTTTTCTGTTTGTTTTGACTTGTGTCAATTGTCATGTTTCTAAAATATATTATAGTAATTGCTTTCTAAGACGACTTTCTTACAACAGTGGTGCCGAAACCCGATCCAGAGCCAGACAATGTCAAAATCTGTAAGACGAAGTGAGAGAAAAAATTTTGGTGTCCCGCCCGAACGTTATTCACCTGAAATTACATCAAAAAGTAAAGCTGAAGCCTTTTTAGACGACCAAAAGCAACTAGACAGTAAGTCCATCCCTTGCATTATTAATAAAACTAGGGACGGGGTCTCAAATAAGACATTGAAATCAAAAAATTCGTCTACTAAACTTAGACTTGAAATTGAATTAAAAAAAATCGAGGAGATTGCTCAGCTAGAAAGAGCAGCTGAACTAAAAGAATTAGAACGGCAGAAAAAAATTATTGAAGCGAAGGCAGCTCTAGAGATTGCTTCCTTAGCAGGTTCTAGTCGCGCTAGTGAATGTTCCCAACGCTTAAGTGATGTATCAGAGGATAACTTGGATAAGGTGAATAGATGGTTATATGCAGACCCGACAGACAACGACGCACGCGTAGATACCACTCGTATATCCTGTCCAAAGACCAAAGATACTAATTTGCTGGACTCTAAAGGGGACAAGAGAGACGTAATAGGAAAAAACGAAGCATGCGAGATTACTAAAGCCGTTACATTAGCGATGGAGTCCTTAACTAAGACATTAAAAAAAGCAATTGGACCAAAGCTAGATACCATTCGTTTCGGAGGTAAATCAGATGAGTGGCCTACCTTTATAACTGCATTTAATAGGATTAGAAATAACTATGATAATAGCGAAAACCTGAACAGGTTACTGTCATGCCTAACTGGGGATGCGTTAGAAGCTGTTCGTCCGCTTTTCGTGTCTTCAGAGAACGTTGATGCGATTATTAAAACTTTAGAAATGTTATTCGGAAGACCTGAGTTTATTATTGAATCTATGCTAAATAAGATACAACTCATGCCAATAGTGAAAGAGGACGATCCAAATACTTTAATAAAATTTTCGATTACTGTACAAAATTTTACAACTACGGCGACTTCGTTAAACATGACAGCTTATCTTACTAACCCGATGCTTACAACTCAACTGGCCAACAAACTACCACACGGCTACAAATACAGTTGGGCAAAATACGTCAAAGACAATAGTTTGACTGTACCGACTTTGATTGACTTCGCTAGTTGGCTAGAACGGGAAGCTTCGATAATGAGCTTGTACCATAGACCTCTTCCAAGCACAAGTGAAACCTTCAGTACTGTAAAGACCAATTCTGAAAAGGCCAGTGAAATAAACAGGACCATTAAAACGACCTGTAGATTTTGTTCAGGCGACCATGCTCATAATAAATGTCAGGAATTCAGGGATAGCGATGTAGAAAAAAGATGGCAAATGGTTACTCAGAGAAAGTTGTGTTTTTCTTGCCTACAGTACCACCAAATGATAGCCTGCAAAAACAAAAAGGTTTGTGGGATTAATAATTGCCAAAGATACCACCACCGTCTTCTCCATAAGGATGAAACAAACAAACAGATAGTTCGATCAAGTAAATCTCATGAGAACCAAACGCGACAGACTACCCTTCACGAACCAGTTAACACCATAAGTGAAAAAGTTACGCCTAAAGTACTGCTGAAAGTCTGCCCGGTCATCCTATGTGGGGATAACAAAGAGATAAGCACCTATGCACTTCTTGATGATGGTTCAACAACATCACTACTAGACGCCCAAATGGCTAAAGAATTAGGACTGAAGGGCGAAGAGGAACCACTCACCACCTGCTGGGCCAATTCAACTATGCATTTGGAAGAGCAATCGAGAAAGGTCAGCCTGCGTATTAAAGGGTTATACGAAGACAAAGTATACACTCTTGATGATGTGCACACCATGAGAAGACTTGACCTGCCTTTGCAAGAAGTCGACGCTGTAAAGTTAAAGAGGCGGTGGGAGCATTTGAAAGTATTGGAACAGCCCCTTCCTGTTGCCGACATAAAGCCTAAAATACTGATTGGACAAAATTACAGCGAGCTTCTCCTACCAAGAAAAATCATTGAAGGACCATCGAATGCACCAACCTTATCGTGGACAAAGCTTGGATGGACACTTCATGGAAAGACAAACGAGTTCACAGGAAGAATTGATCCAGATTTCACATTGACGTGCCTAGCTAAAGACAATAGCTTGCACGATCTTGTGAAAGCCTCCTTTGAAATCGACAACTTTGGGACCACAACCAAGGAACCAGCAAGGACGCCAACTGACAGAGCTATGACTATCTTAAGAGAGACGACAAAGAAAGTAGATCCTCGGTACGAAGCACTAGCGTCTAGCCATAGAAATTCGGCTGCGAGCCGAGAGCACTCAAGTGGCAATATCTAAAACTAAAAAAAGGTTGTTGGCTGCGAGCCGAGAGCCTCTAGCGGCAACTTTTAAAACTAGGGAAGGGAGCCTTGAGTAAAGGTTACAAAAGTTGACACGGTCAGGTTATTAAGATCTGTCATTTTCGAAGTTAGGGAAACTTGTCATGTTATTATTATTATCTTATATCTATCGAGACGAGAGCCTCGAGCTCACAATCATAATAAAAATATAAATTTTGTCAGATTAACAAAAGGATTTCATCTATTATCAATTAAATATAAATAATAAGTACCTAATTTAATGTGATTAACTTCATTTAACGCAACCTTTTTTTAGGTATGTAAATTAATATACAATAGTTATTCGTTGATACGTGTGTCTGTGTATTGTTGTTTATTAGTTGCTGTTACTATTTATTTATGTCTATTTGATATCTTATGTCAAACTAAAAGCATTTCATTTTTGTTGTGAACGAGATCACAGATGCAACTTAAGAGTTCTTATTAGTGTTATATTATGCCCTAATACTAGATACTACGTTACGAAGTTTTGATGAAAATAAAATGTTTAAAAAAAACTACACAAAAAGGGTTCGTAGGTTATTTAACAAATTGTGATAAACGAAAGGAAATTGTGTGTATTTTAAATTAGGGTTCATAAGGTGTTGAAGTTGTTATTGTAAGTAACTGTCTTTACATTTAACACCTCCTGCCAACATTTAGCTATGATTTTTGTGTTTGAGCTATCTTACGTACAATAAGTGCAAAGTTCCAACTATTTGTGTCGGGTGTTTTCGGAGATATAGGGGGGTTTAATAGCTTCAGACAAAAATTATAAACACACCCTAAAAATCAAAACACAAAGAAACAGATTCGCTTTATGGTGCCTGGCCCTGTTTACAACTTAACTTTAACTTAATGCATTTATTGATAAACTATAATAAAGACTTTTACAACTAATATGACAATTGCAGATTTTTTTATAGAATAATAAATATGATTCATTGATACATGAATACTATTTTTAATTGATTAGTAAAATTTTACTTTTAATGGCTGTTTTTAGATGATACTTCCCTGTTTAGAAGGAAATATGTTGTTGTCTGATTCATTTAACACTTGTCGATGCCATTGGGAGATGAGGAAAGAGATGACCAGTTAATGGTTTCAATATTTATTGAACCAATAAATATTGATTGAACCAATATATATTGTCAATATATATTGATCCAATATATATTGACTCTTCGATTTAACAAGTTGCTTTCATCCAGGCAGAAAATGAAGTCAATGTTAACAAATGGCCTATGTTACAATGAATGTTTCGAACTTATACACTGCTATTGCTTCATGCACTGAAAGGCTTCAGAATGTGTAAGTGAGTAATATAATAGGAAGAAACAAATTTACAAGAAAAAGAATAAGAATAATACCTTGTCTCTATTTTCAAAAATTTTAATCTAATTGCAAACGCAAGAAAGAGGTAATAGTCAGTTTAATCTTAAATACCTCCGGCCTTAAGATTAATTTCCTATCAATACTAGATTTAGTCTGGTGTACTATGTACTTCAGTGTGGATCACTCCTACACTCATTCCACATGCATATATATGCAATAGCTAAACTTACATAATCAACCATTGGAGGCGCTATTCCTACAGGCTGTTGGGGTCTTCAAGTTTTAGTCTAGGTAAGAAGTATACTAGCCGACAACTTCAGCTACTGGTCACTTGTGGACTACACCCTGGGCAACATCTCTACACAATCACCCTCAGGCCGTATGAATTCTTTATTTACATACTTCTTACTTTTATTACAACTTCACTATTATCTTAATATTTATATCATTGGAATGGTGTCTGCACATTTATCCGATTGGACTCAAATTTTGTATTTCCACAAAATGAGTAGTCCTGATAACGAATTTAAGTTTAGAAATTCTCTTTGTCTGTTTGTCTGTCCGTCAATCAGGTCTAGACGGCAGAACAGATTTTGTTGGTTTTTGGGTACAATATTAAGCTCAATTGGTACAATAGTAGCTCAATATGGGACAGAGAATGGGGCTTCTAAATGGATTTAAAAATTCTAATACATTTTTTATAAAAAAAAAAAAAATGTATTAAACTAAAGTTGCAGAAGAAGCTACGGACAATATTTTAACTTCTGTGAAAATTTCTGAAGGAAGAACTGTTAAAGAAATATTTAGATTATTTTTTAAACAAATGTTGATTAAATTAATTAAATAGTTTATAAATCATCAAGAAGATAATAGTTTATAAATCACACCTTACCATGCTTAAACCTTTACTAACATAATTATCACACTTCTTAATACGCTAAAATAAAATCTACATGTGTTTATGTAGTATAATAATTTCTGAATTATGTTGATATCTGCCAATAGGGATTTTATAAAATTGTATCCCTAAAGGGAACATAGACACAAAGTAAGAAACGTAACAACCAAGGGAATTGAGCCCAGACTGATCTTCAAAAGTCCGGAAGTTACTTCTTTAGAAAGGGCTCCTATTTTGGAAAAGACATGGGGGAATACAGAAGGAAAATGGAGCTGCTTTCCCCGGAAAGTTAACTTTTAAGAATTTTTCTTCAGTAGTCGGAATCAATTTTTTTGATTTTAAATTTTATCACAAATTTGGGATTATGCAAATTATCTTATCCAAGGGGAGGGGGTATAGAAATAAAGGGGAGGGATAGAATCTAGATATTATTGCATAGTAAAATAATTTAAATGTTTCTTGATGGTTGTTTATAAACCCATCAAAATAAAAATAACACACTCTGTAGCGAAGCCAGGGTATCCAGCTAGTTTAATATAACTTTATTACTTACTGCACTAGCCCCTTATTATTTGATAAGATAATTTAATTAAATCGTTCATTTTAATTTATTATTTATGATTATCTGTTGAAGATAACTTTTGTATTTTTTTTACTTCCCTTTTTAGAATTGATACGCAAATTAGGCAATGAGTTTGGGATTATATATTATTTCCTCATTATCGTAGGTATGTACTTTGAAATCAACTTCTGGCAAAGCATTAGATGGTAATGTGGAGTGCAGGTTGTTGCTCCACTAATACTTTGCTGAGTGTGAGTGGTTTCAAAGTTACTTAGAAAACTGAGGTAAAACTTAATAATACAATAAGTTAAGAATTCATTTCTAAGTACTGGTTTTGAGAAGTTAGAAGTCAACTCTCATTTAAATTTGAAGAAAAATAAAAAAAATAATTTGCTTGACAGTAGAACACCAGGAAAGTAATAAGCCAATTTCATTTAAAATAAATACATCTTTAATTACATTAGTTATCTTTAATATCAACCTAAAGACAATTAAAGCAAGTTTGAAAGAACTTGAAATTAAAAAGAAACATTATTTCATTTAAAAAAAAACAACAATATTTTCTTTAAAAATTGAATAAAAACAAGTTTAAATAGCATAAGAAATAAATATATAAATAATATATTTTTAAAAAAAATCACAAGCTATTTTCTATATTTCTTAAAAAAAGAAAGCATCTGTTGTTACGAATGATACATAGGTAAGTATCTATTTAATTTGAAAATAAAAAAGAGTATTTGTTCTTCGTATAGTTTTTTCCTGTTATTTACATTTTATCTAATTCTACAACTAAATTAATTTTAACATAATATTATACAAACAAAATATCTATTCGGCAGTTATCATTATAATAACTTAATGTATTACCCTTTTTTTATTTAAATGTACAAATCATTATTGTCCTATAAATAAATAAAATTCTCAATAGAGTCTACTAACAATATATTTATTAGAAGCAATTATAGTCCAGGAGGTACCGTGCATAAAAGTAACTAACTAAAATCAACTTGATATTTGATCTACAAACAGAAATCTAAGGGAACATTTAAAAAATATTCACAAGTATAGTGAAGGTAGGCTCTATTAGGTAACACAGAGGTATCAAAGGAATTTGCTACATTAAACACCCATTTAATATTGCATGATATAGACATTAAATAACAACAATTGCATTTTCCTGATGAGCATTCTTTTGCTTGGAAAATGTTAACCGAAAAAATTAGCAGTGCCTAATTTTACAAACCCCTTTGATTTATAAAAAAAACAAAAATTGTTATCGCTATAATTTGTATTGTTCCAGAACAGGATTGTACAATTCAACAGGTAATAGGCTCAGAAATTTGAAAACTCGGGGTAGTAGAAAAATCAATGGGACTTCAATGGTAGTAAATAAAAATAGTGATGGCTCACTTGATGAGTGTTTCATTGTAACTCATTAGGTCACGAGCATGATTTGGGACATTTACAGCTTTTCGAAGAGTCTCGCAATGAAGTAGCATGCAAACTGGCTGAAAGAGTAGGTACCAATTAATTTTGTATTAGAAAAGGTAAGAAGGACTGCTTTTCAGTTGAAAGCATATATCGGGATACGTTTATTACTAAGAAAGATATTTATAATATCCAAAAAGCTTATAATCTTAATTCTGATGGGAGTCGCCATTCGAATGATGTGCTAAGTATTGATGCATTTGCGGAGCAAGATAAGGTGTCAGAAAATTGTGTTTTGCTTTAAAAAAGACAGGGAGAAAAATCTCAAGAGTTGTCTTTTCTGAATAAAGAAGATTTTATAATAGGCATTATGAATACTGCATAATATGATTTATTAAAATTGTATGGCAAAGATGTAATCTCTATGGATTCCACTCATGGGCTAAAATACGACTTTTTATTAACGACTATCCTGGTTTAGATGATATAAAATCAAGGTTTTCCATGTGCATTTTTATTTTCCAATAGAACGAACACGCAAACCATAACAGTATTTGTAAGAAGAGATCGCAAACAAGTTGGAAAAATAATAAAGTGTTCATGAGTGATATGGATCCATCTCTTTACAATTCATGGCGAGAAGTTATGGGTCCATCTAAAAAGTTTGATTGGGTAGTGTCAAACAAATTCACTAATAAAAGTTTCTCAAAAACTAATTAACTCCAAATTTAAATAGCACTACAAAAATACTGTGTCTCTGTCTCCTTCTAAAAGTACGATGGTGAAAATTTGTCAAACAAATCACAAAAACGTCACTACATAAAAAACGGGGGACACATACAGAAACGAATGTAAAGCGCGCAGCAAAAGTTTAAGTTTATTTTGATTCGATTTGAATTGACAGCCAGGTGGGAATTCCCGAAAGAAACACCCTCCTAGTTTTAAAAGTTGCCGCTAGAGGCTCTCGGCTCGCAGCCAACTACCTTTTTTTAGTTTTAGAAATTGCCACTTGAGTGCTCTCGGCTCGCAGCCGAATTTCTACGGCTAGACGCTAGTGTACGAAGCGGGTTTACTTTGGAAGTCCAACGAGATTGAATACTTGGAGAGCTGCGGACAAGCTGTTAAAAGGCATAAAGGTATTAAAGCCAGAATTAGAAGAGACCACCAGTTCAAGGACGGCTATAACCATAAAATCAATGAATATTTCGAAAATAAATACTTCAGGAAACTTGATGAAAAAGAAGTAAGAATCGTCTCGGGACGGACTTACTACCTTCCTCATTTTCGGGTCACAAATCCGAACAAGCCAGGGAAGCTTAGACTTGTTTTCGATGCCGCCTTGAAATCAAACGGGGTATCCTTTAATGATGGATTGCTAAGTGGCCCTGACCTTCCAAATTCACTTCCTAAAATTCTACTTAATTTTCTACGAGGGTACTATTATGCGGTGGTCGGTGACATTCAGAAAATGTTCCACCAAGTGCACATAAGGCCAGAAGATCAGAATTTTCATAGCTGACGAAACTAGCCGATGATTGTCTAAAGTGGTCCTTCTGTCGGAGGAGAAAGATGTAAAGGACGACTAGTTATTTTTTATTTGTTTTTTTTCTGTTTGTTTTGACTTGTGTCAATTGTCATGTTTCTAAAATATATTATAGTAATTGCTTTCTAAGACGACTTTCTTACAATGGTATTTAAAAATTATAGTTTAATGTTTTTAAGTGGCAACAAGTTAAATGTCACATTTAAGGAACTTAACTAATTCGTCTGCTTCGTTATCTGCGAGACGCGTGGAGCATAATCTACTGAACAGATTTTAATAAAATTTTGTGAACTTACCGAAGGTAATGGAAGAGCTATGTGATCGTTCTGAAAAACAAATATTTTTAATATTTCCGATTTCAAAAATTTTAAGACAGAAACCTGTTTCAGACACTAGGGAACATTTTTGGTCCTTTGTCTGACTGTCGCTTAATTTTTGCGAACCAACATATCTTAAAAACTACTCGTCCGATATAAATTAAGGTTCGATAGTATAGGTCATCATTAGACAATTGTTGGTCCCATATAAGTTTTAACCTTCTGTGCCCATTTTTTTTTCTCTTCCAAATGTGCACTAACTTATATTAATTTACACCTATATATTCAAAAGTATATATCTGATTTTTATGAAATTTGGATGGTTTGTCAAAAGTTGCCCGCAGATAGCCTCAGATTAATATCAACCTTCTGCATTCTTAAAAATTTGCTAAATTGATACTTACATTCATTTAAAAATAAAAAATAAAAAATTTACATAAGTAATATGCTTTTAATTAAAGACTTAAAAGTAAATAAGAGTATTGTTAATGTAATGTAAGTTAACTTATATGCAATACTAATAGTCACCTTAATATTAAATTAGTTAAATTAAAAATATATCTATCCTTAAACCTTGTAATTTATCTAATTATTAATTAAATTAATACTAAATCCCCCAAAGAAACCTAACCGTGAAAAAAGGCCAAGTTCCAGGCCCCCTCCCAAAATAGTCAGCCTATTAAAGCAGTGATATCTATTGTGGCCAAGTCTGGTCTTTCTTAAGTCTATAACTTTACTTTCATGAGCAAGAGTGCTCTTTTATTTTTATTACTTAACACTTGGCCAGTTTCTGAATAAGGCATAAACTTTTTTTTTACGATAAAGATTTTGTTGGGGATAACATTCCTTTTGCTAGCTTTAGTATCGTATTCTTAAAACACTTATGATTTAGATGATGAGTGAGTCTGTGAGTCAGACAGTATCAAAAATGCAAACATTTAAACTCTCCTCCCCTTTTGAAAAGACTTTATATTATGGGCTCTATTTTTTACAGTGTCCTTAGCTACTTATGCTTAATCTATGCTTCAAATTTCAAAAGCCCATCTTAAGAGAAAGCAGAGATAAGGTGAGAAAAACCGGGTGAATTTAGTTTAAGTAAAGGTAGTCATGCTTACTGTAGCTTGGGCTTGCGCACTGCCGAGCGCTCATATAATATATATATACATATACACACACACGTATATATATTTTAGAAACTAGTATCTTTATACTTTTAATTAAATAAAACTATAGCCTGCGAAGTATAATCATTGACGTAGGAATAAATGCAATATTAATAAAGCTTTTCGTTAACAAAGCAATTAAATGCTTACAAAATTATAAGGAAGAAATAACTGGATATTTATTTTAAATTATAGAGCAGCGTTGTAGACCAATATACACCACATTTAATGTTGAAGTTAGAACTCAATCGTTCAACTAATTGTTCTTTTGAGTTAGAGTTTGTAAAATGTAATAATAATATGAGTGAAAATAAAGAAGTTCTACTTTGTTGAACCGTGAATTTTAATTATGCAATTGAGTGGAGAGAAAACTAAGTTATTTACATAAAATCAAGGATCTCATTAATATTATGTGTCCTTGGGATGATACTTGTGCCTTTATTTAATTTTATTGCTTTACTTAAAGATTAATGATGTTGAGAAGAAAGGTGATTGTCACAGTTAACCATTTATTAGTATAAATTAATTTTACAAATTATACTTTTAACATTGATCTCTCGTAAACATATTTTCTTATTCATTTGAAATATTTTCCGAGTTATATTTTCTCTAGTTTGTCTATCAATTGAATTGATTGTTTAACTTCATCTAGCATTTTAACTTAATATAATGCCTGGCGTTGGTCTATCATCTTGTTTTATTTATGTAGAAACCTTTCTGAAGTACTCTCTGAATGGACATCACTTAGGAAGTCTCTTTGCATTAAGATCATTTCACAACATCTGCTAAAACAACACTGCTATCTTGTGCTTAGATTGTTTAAAATAACATTCTCTTTTCGGTAAGTGGAAAAGTTGTCATTAAGCTGGTGATTTGTCTGATTGTCAGGTTGTTCTGTATTAATCTGTCTTGATTATTTTCTGTTTTTATTAAATTCAGATTTACAACATTAGATCAATCGTACTGAACGGGAATCATTCTAATTATTATAAATAAACAAAACATTAGTTCATTAATAATAACTTAATAGATCTAGAATTGTGGTTAAGAAATGACATTACACCCAGCAAGTTTCACATTATCACGAAGTAGTTTTTTCACATAACTCCTCGGGTCTTATCAGGACGAATGGTAGTATCATGAGTATAAAACAAAGTATAAAAAATAAAGTATAAAAGCTGAAAACCAATTAAATTCTGCTGAAAGGTGGCTAAAAGTATTAAAATAATGCACTGTCATCGTGTTCTGAGCTATTCTTAAAGTTTCAAATATCTAGCTATTCGGGAAGTTAGTTAAAAATCTATTGCAAAATTTGTAGTGGACAAACAAACAAGAAACCAAGCTAATAGAAACGTAGTAATAAAAATTGACCCCCACTAAGAAATAAAGTGTTGTAGTTTCTATTTCCAGCGAAGTTAAATTTATTTTTATTCAATATTATGTTAAAATTTATATCTGTGGCTACTTTTGACAAACTATTTTTTTCCAAATTGAATGAGTTCTTTAAATTCTCTGCCAATTAGTGTGGCACATAGCTTCCTGTTGAAGAAACAAATTGGCGCAGAAGGTTGAAACTTTATAAGGGACCAACAATGGGCTAATTATGACTTACAATACAAATTTCATTAAAATTGCTTGACTATAGTTTTTAAGATGTGTTGGTTCGCAAAAATTGAGCGACAGACAGACAGACCCAGACACGAAACCATAAATGTTCCCTGATGTCTGAAACGGATTTGTCTTGAAATTTTTGTAATCAGAGATCTAAATAAATTTCGTTCTCCGGAACGATCGCATAGCTTGGAAGCAAAAAAAGTTTTGGCGCATGTGAGAAAAGATGCAGTGATCGCAGAAGCTTGCAATTTATTTGGGCCTATTTGAGAACAAATTTTGAAGTACCATCCAAATTTCATTACAATAGGTCGTTCGTTAAATATGTTGACGGACAGACAGACACGACACCAAGAATGTTCCTTAAAAAAAAAAGTGAAATGCATTTCTGTCTAGGAAAACCTAAAAAAAAACGTTCTTCTGAATGCCTTCACCTTCAGTAATCTCGAAAGTAAAAAATATAATTAATAATTATTCAACAATAATAATAATTTGTATATTTCTCCATTTAGCACGTTATATACTGTTCATTCCATAATTAGATAAGTATTTAGATAATTTATTGAATGATTTAATCCTTCAAAGGAAGCATTAGTTCAATTAAAGAACTTAAAAAATAATCCGATTTGACCTTCACAGACATCCTTTGTCGAAGTTATATATATTTTTTTTTTTCCTCGTAATTGTTCTTATATAATGCTCATGGCGTGTAATCATTATTAATTTATACCTGTCTCAAAGAATACATTGCTGCCAAAATTATTAAAACTCAAATAAATAACTCAAGGAAGAAATATTAATATGAATTATTTAAGATTCTAAACAAAAATAAAATGTATATTAAAATATGAAGGTTTTTGTGAGGAGTATATTATTTTTTAAGGCAAAATGGTATTTATATTAATCAGATATATATATATATATATATATATATATATATATATATATATATATATATATATATATATATATATATATATATATATATATATATATATATATATATATATATATATATATATATATATATATATATATATATATATATATATATATATATATATATATATATATATATATATATATATATATATATATATATATATATATATATATATATATATATATATATATATATATATATATATATATATATATATATATATATATATATATATATATATATATATATATATATATATATATATATATATATATATATATATATATATATATATATATATATATATACATATATATATATATACATATATATATATATATACATATATATATATATATATATATATATATATATATATATATATATATATATATATATATATATATATATATATATATATATATATATATATATATATATATATATATATATATATATATATATATATATATATATATATATATATATATATATATATATATATATATATATATATATATATATATACATATACACACACACTTTACACACATAAATATATATTAGTATAGATTTTTTAAAAAAAATGTATTGATGCCTTTAAAAATGTTACCTCAATAAATTATTAAATATTCGATAATGCTAATCTCTCTTTATTTCTGTGTAATGCATTATGTTTCAAATCACATCAACTGTGTTATATATCTTATACAGAAGGAACTGCAAAATGAATGGGTGAGTTTGCCTAAATAATTATTTAGGCCTTCCTCTTTATGTCATAGAACTATTTTTGAAATGTTTATTTATCTTTGAAAGTAAGATTTCAAGCAATACTAGTTTTTTCTAACGAAATTTAGTGGCACTTACTCATAGCGAATAAAATACAAGAGCATAATTGATCATTGTAAAAAGAAACGCAATAGTTGCTACTTTGTATAGATCGGTTTTGATTACGAATTCTGTTCATAGATGATAACAAAATGAATTAGTCCAACGTCTGCAAATCTTAAAATTGTTATTTTTTGAAAATGTACTGATCAACTTAGCTGTTAAGATTTTATCTAGTGTAACATTTCATATTTAAGCATTTTTGTCAAGCTTAGTTTAATCCTTTGTCCACCCTCAGCTAGAGTAGTGGTTCTTTATAACCGGGAGGGCGTGAAAGAAATAGTTTCTTTTGTATTATAATAATTTTGTAAATTTAATTTAATTTTGTTAAAATGAGTATTACCTAATAATTGTTATGTTACTTAAAATGGGGGGGGGGGGGAGGGGAGATGTTTAAGGGGCCGCGGTTACTTAAAGGTTAAGAACCACTGAGCTAAAGGGTGGACAAAATAAAACAAATAATCTCAAAAATTGCTTGCATTAGTCAAAGTAAGTAAAAAAAAAATAATATTAATAAATAAATGTATAAACAAAAATAAATCACAATAAATAAACAAACAAATAAACAATTAATAAATCACATTTAAGAAACAAGTTTAAAGTGGTCTATGCGGTCTGCGCATGATATCGAGGTTAAAGGTATGTGCTCTTACTTGTTTCAAGGCCTTAACCTTAACACTATCATATTCATATTGTCGATTCTTAATGCGTTTTTAGACTACTCGTGCTCGCTGGACTTGCAAGGCCTAGTTGCCCCTGGCTATGGAATCGTATAAGGTCTGGGCAGACTGCCTTGAGTTTCTCATGAGAGCTGCAATTTTGTCCACAAGATTTTCGCGACTATTAACACACATTTGATTTACCGACATCAGGATAATATAGCTTTCTCGACCATTCTATTGCGGAATCACTCTAGTCGGACAAGATCAAACACAAGAGGTGTAGATCTTCTTTATATGACAGTATCTAATGACATAACTAATTTTTTATATGTCTGCTAAGTTGTTTCTTTTTTCTGGCAATGATAAACTAAACATTATTGAATTTCTCAACGGATAATTGAAAATATTATACTTAATTTTGTTAACTCTATTTTATGTGATACGACGAAAAGATGCCTTGTTTAAAAAGTTGACTGACAATATTGGTGTGGCACTTAGCTTCCTCGCATCCCATCACGCACTTTATGATTCACAATTTTATGCTTTTATAAGCCATTAGAGTCTAAATTATTTAATTGTTTTCCCCGTTTTTTTAATATGTCAAAATTGTTTTTATTTTGCTTCCGAGCTTACCGAAGGTAACGGAAACTATGTGATCGTTCTGATGAACGAAAATATTTTATGTCTGATTCCAAAATTCCGAAGACAAATCCGTTTCAGTCATCAGGGAACATTTTTGGTTCCTTGTCTGTCTGTCAGTCTGTCGTTCAATTTTTGCGAACCAACTTATCTTCAAAACTACTCGTCCCATTTGAATGAAATTTATATGGTAGGTCATAATTAGCTTCCATATAAGTTTCAACCGTCTGCATTAATTTGTTTCTCTTTTACATGCGCACAAACGTACATTTATTTACACCTATAGCTTCTAAAGTACTTATCTGATTTGTATGAAACTTTTTATAGTTTATCGAAAGTAACCCGCAGATAGCCCCAGATTAATTTTAACTTTCTGCGTTCTTTAACTTTTTGCAGATAGTTTTAATTCATGTAAAAAATCTAAACAATTTTGACAGATTAAAAAAAAACGGGGAAAACAAATTAGACAATAGTGGCTTGTAAAAGCATAAAATCAATAAAGTACGTGATAATTCTATCACGATAGCGAGGAAGCTATGTGCCTCACCAATTAATTGGTAGACTTTTTACATGAATTGAAATATCAATTGAGCACCAGTTAAAGAGCGCAGACGGTTGAAATTATTAATCTGGTGCTATCTACGGTCTATACTTTCTACAAAGCATCTAAATTACATAAACATCAGATGAGTACTTTTGAAGATATAGGTGTAAATAAATGTATGTTTGTGAGCATGTTGAAAAGAAATAAATGGACGCAGAAGGTTGAAACTTCTATGGGATTAACAATGGTCTAATTATGACACCATACAAATTTCATTAAAATCGGACGTGTAGTTTATAAGATATGTTGGTTCTCAAAAATTGAGCGACAGACAGACAGATACAGAACCAAAGATCTTCCCTAATGTCTGAAACGGATTTCTGTCGTCGGATTGTGTCTGGAATTTTTGAAGTCGGAGATATAAAAATTTTTCGTTCTTCAGAACGATCACATAGCTTCCGTTACCTTCGGTAAGCTCGGAAGCAAAATTTATATTCAGCAAATTATTGTGTTATGGAAGGTATAGATTTTTTTTAAAAGGAAAAAAAAAACAGATGACTTCTCAATAAAGGTTTAAAGCAATTTTAAAACTTAAAATTTTAAAGAAAAAATAATGTTAAAAACACATAATTACAGTGGTAAAACCTAATAGTTGTTTTATAGCTTTTTTAGTATAATAAATCTCTGTATGCTCAATACTTTGGCTTTAAAAAGCAACAAGATTCAAAACATTTCTTTAAAGTAGACAAAAAAAAATATATTTGACATAAAAAAGACGTTGGCCTCGAAAAAATACACAATCCGCTTTCAAAAGAAGAAAAATGTTGTTGTTTTTTTGCTCAGTAATTTTGAAGGACTTTTAATAGAATTATTAAATATATTAGTGCTAACAGAGTTTTGTTGGAAAAAGAAAAACCGTGTCTTGAAATCAATGCCATAAATTTAAAGTTAAAAGAGAGAAATTCAATCCAAGTCTCAGGTGAATCCAATAAATATTTAAGAGATCAAAAAAACAAAACAGTCAAATGCCTTCAAATGTCGACGAGAAACGTTTTAGAGAGATACATACATTACTTTTACACATACAATGCTTTTAATAAAATATTAAACGGTAGCCTTCTTTTATTATTGTTAATTTATTTTGATCAGTCCTTGATTTTTAAAAGGTGAGGAATCAGGTGCCAAGTTTTTAAGCTTAAAGAATTACATCGTAAAATTCCATACACTTTTAAAATATTTACAATAAAACAAATCCTTCATCAATTTATTTGAATTGCTTGACCTTCAAATTAATCAATTAAATTTAGTGATTCATATACCTAATGCATATGTACTTGCTGGGTTTAGTGAAAAAGAATAATTTACGACTGTATTAAATTAATTGAGTTTTAGAGTTTATTCTTCGTTTCATCCCTTCAATTTTCAATTTCTTATCTCTACACGTTTGAAGGGATGATAATTAAATATATTAATATTTTTTATTTTCAATTTAATTTTAGCAATATTTCCCCCATATCTGGGCATCTTTAGGCCTAAAAAAAACTATAAATTAATTTAAACAATATTAATGTTTTTAATTATCATCCCTTCAGACCCATAGAGACAAGAAGAAAATTAGAGTTTTACTTATACAAATTGTCTAAATACTATAGAATTAGATTGTTCGCAAATGTTTTATTGTTAAATTTATTTCGTAGTCGAAGCAGGTCTTATTTATGATTAATACCATTCACATACAACAAAGGCTTGAAATGTGTAATGCTATAATTCAAATAAATCTGATGGCCTCGAACTCTTAAACGTTTAAATCTCCTGTATGTAGAAGCAAAAACAATGTTAGACAATCTCTGCTCCAAAGCTATTTTTGACCTTACTGAAAATCCAGTTGGTGTTTGGTATTATAAACAACAAGCTTGTAATGACTGAGATTGTTAATCTTGGCTTTTTCTTCTCTAATCCCGTTCCGTTACTGAATCAATTAAATATTTAACTCTAATATTTATTCAGATTTAAGTTTTAGGTTTGAGAAACTTGTTTATAAAATTAAAAACTATAGACAGGGCTGTTGGACTTTGTGTGTAATTATTATTGTACTAATAAATTATTTACTTAGATAATTAATTGTAGAAAGCTATCTTATTCTTAATAGAATTATTATAATCTAAAATATAAATTAAAAAACTTCATCTCAGTGAAGTAAATATTCAGTAAGATATTTACAAAATAATAATTACGGGTTCCCCAAGGGTCTAAAGAGACACCCTTTATTTTAATTCTATTATTATTATTCTGAATAAATATTAGAGTTAAATATTTAATTAATTCAGTATTGGAACAGGATTAGAGAAGATAAAGCCAAGATTAACAATCTCAGTGATTACAAGCTTGTTGTTAATAATTCATTACACCAAAGTGTATAGGCTGGTTCGGAGACCAGCCTATACACTTTGAGACGTGTTTTACAACCTTATAGTCGGCAGTCTAAACTACTATAAAAATAGTATCAGTAAACAGTTTTGATTGTTATTGTTATAATGTGATAAACATACTCGCGCAGCACTCTTGAAATAATTTTTCATTGTTAAAATCTAAGAAATATCTTTGATTTTTATCAAACAAACAACCTAAAGATTGTATCCCGTAAATGAGTATTGCTCTTTGACTTAATGGTTTTTTTTTTTTTTTTGTCAAGCAAAAGGTTATTTCTATCTATTAGCTAATCAATTGTTTTCCTTATTATTAAATATATACTTGTATCTTTAGTAAGCAAAAATGTACTGTTTCAACGTCTATTGATATTTTTTACAAACTTTACTTGTTACTATAAACGGTATTGAAAGTTACGAAGTGTGCCAAAACAATAACCATGAAAGCTTTTTTTATTTTAACTTAATAATGAAGTTTAAATTGTTCTCTCTTTCTCTTATAGACCATGTAAGAAAGCTAAAAAGTAACGACCTCCTAACTGGGATACATATTGAATATATGAATAGGACTATAAGCTGATGAATGTATAATGTGAATGTATAAAAGTAGGAACTGACTCGTTGTGTCATTGTGAGGAGGTGGTGAAAGTCTTATAAATCCCTACACGATTCCAAGAGAAATTTCCAACAACCAAAGGAGAAAGTATAAGAAATAATAATTTGGGATTTGGAGAGAGCTTCCAAACAGGAACTTTAACCGTACACTTCAAATAATACAATCCACCACGAGTGCCTATCTGATGAAATCAAGATGATTCGATAATTAACTAAAAAAATATGTTTCACGGAGCTGACCTACTATTTATCTATTAATATGAAGCTAACTTTCTATTCCACGTTCAACATCTCTTTCTATGTATATTCAAAAGAAAAACAATTTATTTTTTATTAAACCTTTTTAATAATGTAAGCTTAATAAATAGCAATAATTATACCCGTATCTTTTCATTCACGAATAATGCAGCAAATTACGGTAATGTTTCGAATAAAGTTAATTGCTTTTCTGAATGAGGAATATTTATTAAATGTTACAATTTAAGATTTTAAAAGAAATACTTCATAGATACGTAAAACTTGTTCAAAGATAAGTGAGGTTTCAATAGTAAGTAAATACTGCACCTAAAACTTAGTTCCTTGGTGCATTTAGTTCATCAATTTTGACGACGTAGTAAAATTTTATCGAAAACTAAGGAAAGGTTTTTTAGATGTGGAGATCATTGTCATTTACCCAAGGAAGTGAGCTCTTTTTTATCTGATCATTGGCAAACAAATAATATTTTTAAACAAACATCCCTTTAACTTTTACGAACAACAAGCTGTAAATTTTACGAATTTGCTGCCCGAGAAGAATCGATCTCATTCCGTTGTCTGGTTTGCATTTAGAACTAATTTTGTGAACTTGCTGCATAAACAACGTGTTCTTAACTTAGTGCGTACATAGTGCGCAGGTTTCTGTGGATTATGTCATTATATGGAGTTCTAGATGATCCAGTGGTGACCTAAACATAGTGCATTAGTTTTCAGACGTTTCGCCTCCATGTTAGAGCTATCTTCAGGCTTGTACAATTATGATAGAAGTCTATCATTAGATCAACATGCATAACCCTGAAGATACCTCCAGCATTGGAGGTGAAATGTCAGAACACTCATCCATTATCACTTGGTCACTCGAACTCAAATAATTAGTTCTTAACTTATAACTTAGTAACTAATAATTAAAATATAATTTACCCATAAGAATCCGTGATAATGAAAAAGAAAAGGAATGTTCCTGATATAATTCTCCAAACACCCTTTTAAAATCCATCTTGATAATCTGATTCTAACTTAATTTGAATAATAACTTTCATATAATTATTAAAATCTTAACGTTATTGTACCTCGACAAACAAAATTCGTGTATATTTTTAGATGAAATGGTGTTTAGTGTGTAAACGCGGTGTTTAATTTCGGCTGTTGCCCGTGTTTTAATTGTTTTTGTGTAATTAAGAGTTGACTCATGTGAATTTCCCACTGTATGGTTCCTTCCTTGATAGGGGGATTCGTTGTTGTTCCTTGCCTTCTCATTATTTTAATGGGAAGCTTCCAGTCTCTGGAGATATTCTTATTTCTCTTCCTTCTCTCATTCTGCGTCTTTATTCTACTTCCTCTCATTCTTTCTACTTCTTAAACACTTTTTTTCGGGTTAGACGGACTGTTTTTTCCCACCTTAATATTCCTTACGTATTTTTTTTTTTTTTTTTTTTTTTTTTTGCTTTTTATTTCACAGAAGACAACTAAATTCACTTTTTAAATGCATTTATTATATAACTTTAAAAAAATTCACGTTTATTTCTAAAATTACATTTGTTTATTTAATTTCTCATTGTTTTTATGTACTTTACCTTTAATTAAACAGTCTCTTGACTCAAATAAAGATTTAATATACAATATCTTTTGGGATTTTTTTTTTCATAAAATTGTTTAAAAAACTTGTGTCTTAATACTCCTTTGCTAATGTTCAGTGATATTAATTTTATGTTTTTGGTCTGGTCAAAAGAAGGTTAAAGTAAACAGAAGTCTATAGAATAACTCACTTTATCTCTATACAGTAGTCATATTTTTGTTTTTGATTTTTTCCTTAAATAAAATAACAAGGAACACTTTAGTTAATAATACTAAAAATATTACTTAAAGGTAATTTTAGGAAATTAGTTGCTGGTCTTACAGAGACGCTCTGATAATATTCGAAATCAGTGAGAATATAAAGACCAAATGTTATATTTTCATTTTTTTTTTTAAATTTAACAGATTGAAAGACAAAAATAAAAAGCCAGTCTATTCTGCAATACTGGAGCATGTTACCTTTTAACTTGCTTTTATTTTAGTCCTCTCTCTTTCTCTTAGATTGCTATTAAGTAAAAATTATTACTATTGTTCGTTAATTGATTTAACTAACAATGCACTGAATTTATAAATTGTTATATCAAAATCGTCGGAACCTTTTTTTTCATAGTTTTGTGGGGCAGTGCTCCAAAATTTAGAGGTAAAATGTATTTCTTGATTTCGCCTCGGAGTATGGTTTTTCTGTTCATCAATATACGAAATTTAAGCGTAATAGGTTCTCTAATTTAGACTTCACCTGTCTGTACGACAGCCGACAGCACACACACTTTTATAGCATCGCGCTATAACAATACTTTCTCTTTATATTTATGTGTATACTATGTATATATGAAAAAGAAAAAATGAAGTGGCTTTAACAAATATTTTACAGTTTTGAGGATTTATTTCTGATGAGGCGATTTCAGATTTAAATCTACCTGATAATTGGAGGATGAAATATCTAAAGATATTTTAAAGTTTCCTTGAAAATTGTGGGGTTAATTTGACAATCTCGGTTCCAATTGATAAAACTGTTAAAAAACATTTCTATACTTTTTTTATTCTGGTTTTTATTTACCCCTGCTTCAAGAAATGGAAAAGCCCTACATTAATTTTTACCTTCTGAAATTTGATTAGCTTTGTTTGAAAGAAAATCCTTAATTATATCATCTGATAATATTCTTTGTAAACTTGAAAGAAATTGGATTTAGCGATGGTTTAAATATAATTGATGCCACCCTCTTATTTGTAGAAGAATCAATTGGAAGAAAGAAAGCATAAATAGCTTTGCAATGATAAAACTACATTCAACTACAGCTTGACTGGCTGACTGGCTTGACTTTGGCTGTTTGGTAAAGCTTACCAATGCCAAAAAAAACAAACAAAAAAACTACAGCTTAACTGCATTTACTATACTTACTGATTTTTCTTGTTATGTATCTGCACGCAGTTAAATTTAAATCCAAAGAATGTATTTTGTCTTCAATTGAAACGTATGTATCAGAATGTAAATAGCTATAGACTTGTATTGTTTATGTTTAATAGGCACTTACTTTGTTACCCACCTTTTTATTTTGAAATTATATATAAAAAGAAGTGAGATATTCCTTTGTCCCAAAGTAAATTAGACTAAAGATCCCTTTGTCTTAATAGTTATTAACTTTGTTACCTGTTCTACTTTTCAACGTTTCGTGGATGTATCAATTTCGGTGGGTAACAAACTAAAATTGACATATTATAAGGGGGAGCCTCTTTTACTTTGTTATCCACCCCTTTCATTCTGTTACGGTGGGTAGGAGTGTAAAAAAAAAGCACCCGTTTAATTGAACTCTGAAGGTTAAGACCTTTTGAAGTATTTTATTTCTTATAGTATAAGTAAATAGAAGAGGATAAAAAGTTAGGCCGACTCAAAGGTTTTCTGGTTTTAATGAAGTTATACATTCCTAGAGTAGTATAGATTTTTAGATTCCAACCCTGCAGATGTGTTGCCATTAAGGACCACTACTGTTTAGGAAGAGTATTTAAAATTGTAGAATTATTGCAAGGGTTCTTCTAAGAGCTTTTCTGAATTATTCCGTACAAGATGTACTGTTGCTAAGTGGTATTAAGTTACTGTAGGGCAGAAGGACCTCTTGTCTTGCCTATTGTAATATTGCTGGCCTAATTTGTCCTCTGTGTATTATGTATGAATAAGAACCCTTGCTCTAGTGTTTCCTTTTGTTCTCCCTTAGAACCTGAAGGCCTATAGGTTATCATACGATGATAATATATGTAGATATTATTTGATACAGCAGGTGTAAGCACTAAGTACACGGCTAATTATTACGAGGCACCTGCCATCCTCGTGTCTCTGTCATCTACTGGCTAACTATATTTACCGTGCCTTGTCATGCCCGTCTTTACCCTTGTACTTCTTCCTTAAAAACATCCTTTCCTTGTAATTTTTTAACGTATTGCCTTGTTGTTTTTTTTTTTTTTTTGTCTTTTTTTGTCTTTTTACATTTTAAAGAAGCTACTTTTAATTGGCTTTGTCGCAGTTCTTTATTTTTTGTTGTTCTACGCAAGTAATTATCTCGTGTTTAGTATTTTACCCTCATTTATCACCCTTATCAATTAACCTAGTTTTAATCTATCGGAATATTTAATGCATTATATAGTGTTAAAAAATATATAACACAAATAAAATTTGCAACATTATCAAAGACCAAATTATTATTCTTATCGTTCTTATAAAAATAAAGAACCTTTAATTTCTTTTTAATATTATTATATTTTCCTGTTATATATATATCTGTGTGTGCGTAACGTTTCTGTATTATTTTTAATTTTTGTATGCTTGAAAATAGTTATAATTGTAACTAAAGTTTTCTGTTATTAGTTGTTTTGTGCAAAATGTATAACATTATTGTTATCAGTGATCTAATATTAGCCGATTAAACTAATATTATACCTCTGGCTTAATCGAGAATGCGTCTTGAATTAACATCAATATCTGAAGTAGAAAACAATCTTCATATTGCTTACAATTTACAATAAGATGAGCTGGTTTTAATGTTACCTAAGTACCATTCTAACATTATCGGCCAAAGCCGTGAATGCTCAATGGGCTTCTCGATAAAATTTCACTGAAACATAACACTTAATTGCGAGTTGAGTAGTATAACAATATGGTGTTGTATAACGGAGTTATAAAATGTTTTGCTTTCCAAGAAGAACACTTTAAGAAAATAATAGAATTAGAAAGGATATCGATACCTTTGGAGGAATTGGGCCAAAAATGTAATTATATATTTTCTTTTACAATATCATAATTCCTTTGATTATCTTGATAAAATAAAAGTTGTTATTGTGACATTTTATCTTTCAATTCTTACGTAATCTTATAATTATTTTTATCTTTATGGCATTTTGTCTTTAGAAATGCCTAGGAAAGTGTTTAAATTATTATTATTTATCTAGTTTTACAACTGTTTATGACCTGTCTTTTTTACTAGGTCAGTATTTTCGTCACCAGACGTATATTATATGGAACTCTTTCAGTGCCTAATATAAATCAAACCAAAAATATAATTTTTTTTGTTTATTTACTTATAACATTATTATAACACCAAGAACCTAATCTTTCATTCAAAATAAATAAATAACATAATATGATTTGATGATAATTTAATGTTCTTGTATCTCACATTCTGAAGATAAAGCTGAAAATAAATAAATATTGTTCAAAAAATAAATTTAATTGACATTCCTGACTAATTTTTATTCTATTATAATTTCGCTTTACAATATAATTATATGTGGTTTTGTTTTTCTCGACACAGTTTCTTTTCTTTGTATGTATGTACTACATTATTTTATAAGAAATAAAAATCATTTCTAATTATTAAAATCTCTTAACAATAATTAATCTTGTAGCCACTTTGAGCCTTTAAATTCCTCTTAGGCCCAAACTATTAAAGGAACAATGCAGTGGTTTTTTTCTTTTAATATGTGAGGATTTATGTTTAAGATAAAAATAAAATTGCTTTTTATCTTGAATCTAACTTTTTAGTAATGCACATCCTTAATTGTAATGTGAGAAAGATTCATAACACCTTTTTATAATTTTATTCCTTAAAAAAAGTAAAACAAAAGACTAACTATTCCCAGGCATCTTTCTAATATATTGTTATTATAAATCTTAAAGACCATTCTATTTAGTTGTGTGTTCTCATTTTTTAACCGATATAAATGTTTATTTCTCTTTAGAGTTATCTTTTATAAGAACCAGTGTAAGTTTTTAGTCTCATTTATAATTAATCAAACTGGAACAAGAAACATTACTTTTTTCTCTTTATCAATTTTCGTTGAATTGTAATCCTAAAAACTAAATGTGTATTTAATTATTTTTTAATCCATCCATTTTTTCGTTCTTACAAATCTTTCTACTAATTTCCCTAAAATAACTGTTATCTTTGTTGTACAAAAAAATTTAAAGTTTTTTTTTCTCAATTACTCGAAATGATTAGGTCTAATTTTTATTAAAGTTAAAACGTTTTTCTTCTTGTAACTATTTCATCGTTTTACTGTTCTATCTTGTTGCATTCAATTATGGAAATTTGTCTCGGGTCTCTTCTCTGTTTCCCCTTTAAGACGTTGTAACCTTATTATCACCTGTTTCAAATAATTACTGGTGTAAAGGGGCCCTTAAACTCCACCACAAAACCCACCCTATTTCCCTTCAACTTGATTCTAATCAATATTATTTTGGACTTTTTTTTAAAGAAAAGATGTTGTTTTGTCCTTCTATATTTTTTTTATTATATTTCAGCTTTTGTTACCTCCTTTATAAATATGTATGGTTTTTTTTTTTTATTATTATTACATTTTCTTACTTCTTTTTTCATTTTTTATATATATATCTTTCTTACTTGTGTAGATATATATATATATTATACTCTTCTTTTTTTTAAAAAAAAAAGAAAAACGTTTACAGACCTCGTGTGGTATAATTATGGTTATTAAATATTCCATAGGATTAAAATATAAATTGTATTCTGTCACGATTATTACTAACGAACGTGTGTGACTTCGAATAAATACATTTTTTACTAATTCTGCCTTTTTACTACTGTTACCACTAAACTGAGGTAGTTTTATAAAATTCATCCGAAATCTACCTTTTATTAAATATATCCAATAAAAGATAAGATATGATAATTACCTTTTCTTTTTATTATGGAGTACTCCATTAAAGTTGTATGTGTTAGCATTGGCTTCACTCTCCACAAATTTGTCTTTATTTTACGAGATGTTTTAGTTAAAACTTTTAAATATGTAATTATAAATTTACTTATCTTGATATGTACATCCCCGTTCATGAGACACTGTTTTTATTATTATTATTTTTTTAGTGCCCTATTAGTATCACTATCCTGTGGATTAGTAATTCAAGATCGTTGAAAAATCGTTATTACACTTTTAAAAGATCGTTATTTACACTTTTTTATTTATATATTTCTATTAGTAGTCCATTGTGGAAAATCTTGCATTACATATTAAATGTAGTTTAAATTATAATCTTAAGAACCGCTGGTGCAAGAGTTACTTTCATAAGCCTTAATTTTTAATTATATCTAACGGTGAACAACTCCGTACTTTTAGTTTAATTTTTTCTTTAGGATGATAATATGAGTTCAAATAAACTCATTATTTGATCCTTCATAAAACATAAAATACAAATTCTGTTTATGGGCATACATTTTTTTGACTCTACTGTTACACTACAAACAGTTATTTCTACAATTTCAAATTTTGGATCAATGCTGTGTAATGCAATTTGTCCAACCATGAGAATAAATGTGATTTTCTTTCTCTATCATTTATGGGGAATTATTAGTTTCCCTTAGGACTGCTAAAAAATAGAATTAGTCGTTGTTACCCAGATTTTTTTGGATTTGTTGTTACTGATTAAAACCTAAAGTGGTTATTACCAGTAAAATTATTGAACACTACTAAAGTGTTCCATAATTTCCATGATCTCTATTGAAATAATATCAGCTTTAATTTTGTCGATAAACTGACCAATTTTGCTCTTTGAATTTTATTCACTTATTTCATTTGTCCATCAACTAGCCATCTAGTTTACTAGTGGTACCTATTATTAACTATTTACTTAGATATTTCTTGAATTTCCATTTATTTTTGTAATTCTAGCTTCCTCTAATGCTAGCGTGTAATTTTTTGTTTCAGGTCTTAACAAAACCCTATTCTCCAACTGTGATAGCTCCTGGAGATCTTACCAAATTATGCAACCACAAGAGAAAACTTATAGCCAATATGGAAGGTCTTTCTGCAGACGCCAGGTTTGGTAAGTTAAAGTCTTCTAATTTCTTTACTGTCTTGAATTACTTATTACATTCTGTAGTTTTCGCTTGAATGAAGGAATAATGGTAAAATTATTCAAATTAGACTAATATATAGTGATAGCGAAGTTTTCATGATCAATAATGGTGATTACTTGAAGTGGTAATATAAATCAAACCGAAGTGTAGAAAGGAACTGAAGTAAAACCTTTTAGTATTTTAATTGAAGAAATCTATTAGCTAAATATTTGATTTGTGTAAGTGTGAATTTATATTGCTTCCGAGCTTACCGAATTATTCTGAAGATCAACTTTTTTATGTCTCCAATTTTAAGAATTTCTGTCACAAACCCTGTTACACACCCAGTACAACATAACACTTAGAATTAGAGAACATATTTGGTCTCATGTGTGTCTGTCTTTCGGTCAGTCGGTCTGTCTTCAACATATTTGCGAACACCATATCTTAAATACTACTCAGCCCATTGTTGGTCTCACAAAAGTTTCTCTTATGCTAAGGCCACATAGAAAGCTACGTTAGCTATGATTGCTAAAATTTTATTTACGAAATATAGTTTTCTATACTGACAACAGAAGTGATCACATGTAATTGTGTTGGATGTTAGCTACGTTGCGATACATCACCTCAGTGTTTGATTTGTGGCTATATTTCTTAGCGACGTTCCGCATCTGGTACAAATAGACTTGCGCACTAGACCACTTTGAAGGGCAACAATAATTTACATGTGTTTTTATGTAATATCTGACTTACCTTGAATAAATAGCTAATTATCATTCCTCTGTCGCGATGCTTTCTCTAAAATTCTCTTCCTTTTTTCCATATCATTTGTAATAATAAGACAAAAGTTGATCAAACTGGTTTATACTCATTCAAACTATTCATTAAATTTAATTTCACCTGTTCACGTGACTGTTTTAGATGATGAATTCACCAAAATTTTTTTGTTCCATGTTCACTTCATGGATCCATTTCCTTTTTCTTTTATTATTGTTATTATTATGTAATGCAAGTAATTACAATGCCTCATAATTAGTGTTATCAGTCATCATATCATTCTTCCCAGGCAACTTTACACATTAACATCTCGAACACGACCGACGATATGGTTTTTTGTTGTGTGACAACATAATACAATAATACATAGCATCTGTGTGGCCACAACATATGCCAACATAGTGTACAGTGCATACACAGACACAGCATAGTTTTCTTCGTGGCCTCAGCATTACACATGAGCACAAAGTTTTAACACCTATATCTTTTTAAAGTTCTCATATGATTTTTAAGAAATTTGGATGGCATGTCAAATGTAGTCCACAAATGGTCATCTTTATTTCAACCGTTAATACTTTTATTTGTTTAAAAATACATAACAATTTTGACATATTTAAAAAAAGGGGGGTTCATAAATTAGACAATAGTGGTTTGTTAAAGCATAACATTTGAACATATGCATAACATATGAATTTTCTAGATTTTATTATTTTTTCTAGGAGGTGTAGATGCGCTCAGAAGAAAGAAGAGGCGGGTACTAGTAACAGGAGGTGGTGGTCCAGTTATAGTTGGAAATAATCAAGTTATTGGTCCAGGAGGAACTGGTGCCCCACAAGGTGCTCCAAGTGGACAGCATGGTGTCATGTATCAGGGAGTTAACAATCAGCCACCTTTGGGCATTCCTCATGGAGCCTCCTTACCACAAAATTCATCCCACCCTCAGGTTTCACCCTTACCACAAGGTCCTCCTCTTCCACCTGGTGTCAACCTACCACAAGGAGTAAATTTACCTCAAGGCACTACGCTGCAACACCAGAACCCTTCTCCAGCTCCTATGGGGGTTCATCAAGGTGGATCAGTTGTAGGAGTACATCCTGGACTACCTAATTCTGGCCTAAGTATTCCTTCTGGAAACCCACCTCCCTCTATGCTTAATATACAACAGGGAATCAACTTGCAATCTAGCCCTAATCCTATGGCAATGCAACAGAATGTCATGCTAGGCCTACAGCAAAATTCTCAAGGGCAAATTAATGTACAGCAAGCTAGTTCCATGGGTATGCAGCAGAACATTTCTACCTTAGGCATGCAGGTAAATCCATCTATGCAACAGAATGCAGTTTTGCAGCAAAGTGCTTCTGTTAATCCATCTCCAGCTGCTTCTCCAGCCCTCAGTGGTGGCTCGTTACCTCCTCCCTCTCCTCTGTCTACAAGGATGACTCCTCCCATAGTGCCATCATCTTCAAGATCTGATATGCACAATCCCCCATTTGTTAAGGTATGTATAGTTTACTCACTATTAAATTTGTCTTTGGGGCTCGTATTTATAGTAGGTCATTCAATGTCATTGTTATGGTGGTATGGGTTACATTCAGTAATACTTCTTGGTGGGGGGGGGGGGGGAGGGGGGGTTATAGCCCTCCTTAACCCTGAGTTGCTTGATCCAAGTAATGGTTAGTAACATGTAACCAAAGTTTGTTTACAATTGTTTGGTTAATAACCACAGTTCAAATGCAGTAAATATTAATAGTTTTTATGTTTTTCATGCTCATTGAAATAAACAAATAAAGGCTTTATTTGTATTTTTAAGGTTTTTTTCATTATGATAATATTTAACATTTATTTTCTGATATTGCAATAAAAGCTTTTAGTACATTCTTTGCTAAACTTTTTTGGAACCAAATATTTTATTATTATTTGTATTTATTGTTATTGTTTATTGGTCTGTATTTACAAAATATTTATCTAATACTTTAATATTCTTTATTTTTACGAAAATCTTTAGCTTTTTCAATTAAAAAATTAAAATATTTGTATTAATTTCAGTGTTTGATTGTTAATAGATGCAGCAGCAAATTCCTACTCATGAAGTATGGAGAGAAGGAAACTATTCTAATGGATTCTTAGAATACATGAATCCTGGTAGTGGTCCTGGAGTACTACCACAAACCCCATCTACCAATCATGACCAATCCTTACTCCAGCACCATCAGATTCAAGGGTCACCATCACCAGATCTATCCAGTAACATGTCAAGCTCCGTAAATAGCCAAGCTGAAGAAGTTCATTCTTTACTCAACCAAAACCATATGATAGCTCAAAGCATGGTCCAGGGAAACTCTCAACCTCAACCTTCCAACCTTTCTCTCATACCTCCATCTTCACAGGTCCTGACTCAAGTCATACCAAACCATGGTCAGGAACTTTCTGTATCTGTGGCTCATTGTTCCATCCCTATACAACAAACTACCCAGCCTACAATGGTTAGAAGATTCCCCGTCCACATGGCCTCACAATCTCCATCTCAATCTCCACAATCAACTTACCATATAAATCAACCTGTACAGGTATTATATTTTATGTAGAATAGTTATACCTTAAATAGTGTAGATAATACATTTTGAAAATCCCTATTCTAAAAATTATTTTTGTTAATTATTTTCTTTTTTAGATTCACTATGATAACTCAAGAGTATGTCCACCTGGTTACAGCATAAAGTATACTAAGAAAACAAACAATCAATTGCAACAACAAGTTGTTGAGGACCACCACGTAACTGTAAGTCATCCCCAGGCGATAACTAGCTATCAGAATAATATACAATCAAGTCAACACTTCAGTCATCAACAAGTAGTTAGCAATCATCATCTTATTGTCAGCAGTCAACAGAATGCTAACAGTCAACAGCAAATCATTAATACCCATCAGAATATTGACCAGACTAGTGTTGCAGTTCAGCAGAATGTTAATCAACAGAATATTCAAAGTCTCATGGCCTCAAAACAGAGCTCTAATAGTCAATTACACAGTGTCAGTAGTCAGGAGGTTGGTAGCAGTAGTATCAATAGACCTAAGACCCCACCTTGGCATCAGAATAAACATCAACAGCATCATCACTCAAATTATCATCATCAACATCCTCCACACATGGAGAAGACAACTTGGTCAAGGAAAAGTAAACATAAAGATGAAAGCCCCAGTTTTTTGGACGATCCCAGCGGGTATTTGGCTCAACAGACTGCCATGTTGAGACAAGTTGTTGCAGGTAGAGATGGGGATGATGGTCCCAAAACTATGGCTTCTGGTCATACTGCTAGCAGTAATACATTAACTTCTGTATTAGCTGGGCGAACTAATACCCTCACAGTATCTGTTGGTTCACAAGAACCAAAACCGCAACATCATCAACAGCATATACTTGTCTCTGGTAATGGGCAGTTTATCATAGCTGCTGCTCCTAAAGTTAATCCTTCGTCTCCTCTGCTTTTACCAGCTCCTTTACTTCTTCAGTCTATTGATACTGTTCAGTTGCCTCAATTAGTCGTGCCTCCTACTATGCATGAAGATGTGATGGAGAAAAGAAAATCTCCTAATAAAAAACGAAAACTATCTCCTACTACTTCTACCACTACAACCATGCTCCTTTCTCCCCAGCCTCAGCAGCAGGTATTGACTATTCTCCCAAGCAAATCACCGATTGCTAACATGATTCAGCCTCTAAATGTCGTTCAAAACTTTCCCATACAGCAGTTCTTAGTACCCAGTATGGTTATGTCAGATGGTACCATATTGCAGGACACAGTACAAGTAAACCTTTTACCAGGCACAGGCATGTTTTCTAGTGGTCAAAACCTTCTTACCCCTGCTAGTGTGGTTCTCAGAGCCCCAACTACTTCACAACCTCAGCAGCCCCAACCTCCTAAATTTATTCATTCCCCTAATCAGTTTATGAATTTCAGCGGTGATCTGAGTAGTCAAGTAGTTCCGACTACTACTAATACTACCGTGGTTCAACAGAACACTACTACAATTGTCCAACAGACCACTATGGTTCAACAACCCTCGCCCAGTTATATTTTGGAGAAACCTAACTTCATATTAACTTCAGATAAAAATAATTTTATATTAAATCCAAATGGAAATAGTTCGGATAAGACAGGGAGGTCAGGTTATGTACGGAATTCAGTGTCTACCCAGACTCAAAACCAAGTTGTTCAAGTCAGTTCGACTGGACCCGGAGGCCTTGTTGTCACCACAGGGGGTAGCCGGGGAGGCAGCCCTCCTGACACCACTACCTTAAGCCCTGCTGATCAGGAAGTCAGCACGTCTGTCACCTCACCAGACCCTAGCATGGTACACTGTGTCTCCAGCTCCAACCTCCATGATGATTCATCTCCTTATCAGATAGACACCACAACTTCCACTATTCCTTATCAATCAGGTATGTAATTTTAACAACACCATAATATCCCTTTTTTATATTAATATTTAAGGTATTTATTTATGTAACTAAGAGATGATTACTTATGTACAATCTTATAATATCTATTTCCAATAGCTTTGTTAAATTTTAACTGTTTCATGATTTTCTATTGCTCTTATATTCATGTTTTTAAAGGAGCTGAAGAAGAATCCTGTAGAAGTTTCCCATTCAATCAAAATCAAACATCTTTCCTCAAAAAATAGACTACCTCATCTCATTGAATGTATAATTTTAAAGATCTTTTTAAATTCACATAGTCTCACATAAAATTTGATTGTCAGCTATAATCTACAATTTAATTCATTAATTAATAAACGTGAAAAGCAATGTGAAAAGAAGTAGTTCCTATTTAAACAAAAACCTCTCTTTAATTTCTCAGGTCCTGCCTTAGTTTTCAATAAACAAAAGAAGAAGAAGGCAGAAGTTAGTATTTTAAACACTAAATTAATATATTTAATAACTTAGTTTACTAACTTGAAGTATCTCTTATACCAAAAATAAAACAATATACCTCATTTGTAATATGTATATAACTTTTTTTTATCATCAATTTTATTTTCTTTTTAAGTTTTTTTTTTAAATCTTTTATTGTCGAAAAGTAATTCTGCAGATACTAAAAAAATTCTGTTAGGTGTTTTTAGCAAAATGATCTTCACAAAGTTTTCTTTCATTTTTTTCCATCAAAGTAAAATATTAATTGTGACTTTTAAAACAGGTCTTCAATATTCTTCATTTGATACCATTTAAAAAAAATAAAACTTTCATACCCTGTTTTGAACTTAAGATGAAGTAAATAGTTATTTTAAATGTGCCAGTACATTACCGGAATTAAAATTTAAGCAAACTTTTCTTTTTTTAAAAAAAAAAAAAAAAAAGGAGATTTCATAGATAAAGTGGACCAAGAAAAAATTGGAAACCTCTTTCAATGGTAGTTTTATAATTAAAAGGTGCACCCTTCCTCGTAGGCACTCTTTGTAAGTGCTTGTGTATAAATTTATACTCCCGTATAAAACTATAATAAAGCATCCAATTTTAATAAAACTCAAAAAATAAGCAGTCAGTTCATTGAAAATTATTTTTTATTCATTTTTTATTGATATTTGAAATAAACTAATTGAGTTCCCTCTTGGCATTTTATTCAATAAGAGTAAGTTTCACAAAAATCTTGGTTGAAACATCTAACTCAGTTATTTATTTATTATTTAGTATGCTGAACAGAATCATGTAGTCTCTAGTTGGTCATTTTGGAGAAGTTTCAATAAAATGGTAATATAATTAAATAAGTAAGAATGTTTATTTTTATTTATTTATTTATTTTATTTTTCATTTAATATTATAGTTTGCCCACCAAAAAAAATAATCAATTTAAATTTAGTCAAAAACATTTTTATTATCTTTTAAATCTATTATATTATAAACTATTTATTCATTTACACACTAAAACATTTATTATTTTGTCTTGGGATTTCATTTATTGGACATAATATGGGGCTGGTCATTTTATGTTTCATCATTTATTTTGATTGTGTGTATTATTTGTCCTTATAATTATGCTTCACCTTTATAATTTATTTCTCTCCAGCTAATATTAATGCTGAACAAGAAAAATCTAGCTTGCTTTGTCGTTGATGTACAATAAGTTAATTTTTTTTTCTTTGCAGGAAATGGTGGAAAACCTCTATCCTACGATGAATCCTCATACATGCACCAACCATTGCAGGATAAGGACATCACTCAATTAAGTAGTGTAAGTTTAATTTGGATTTATTGTTTAATTGGATTTATTGTTATTCTTCTTAAAATATTAAATAATCAATTCCTTTTGACGAGTCACCTTTTTATTTTTTGTCTTCTTCTTGGTTTTATTTTAATAATTTCACCGATGACATCAGCTACTGCTGGTGCTAGCTCTGTGTTGGCCATGATTAATATTGCTACTGTCACCTCATGCAAGCGACTGTACACTTTCATGATAGTTCTCTCGTGAGAGTATTGTCACAGTGTAAATGAAGCTTAAGTTTAGTACTACAATTTGGATTATACTGCTGATAAAGCTACATGCCTGACTCAGTTTCATCCACTAATTATATAAGCCCTTTGGTGGCCCAAGCCAACCTCCCACAAATACCAAAAATATTGTTCAATGATAATTATGTGTATTATTTAGTTTCACATTTATTATTTTATCAGGTATATTACAAGGGTTGGTCAATAAGTAAGGTCTCCACATTTAAAAAAAAAAAAAAAAAAAAAAAAAAAAACATGTATAAAAAATATAAAAAAAATTATTTTGTAGGACAACTACCAACCATTTCTCAACATAATCTTCCTGACCCAAGCACTTTTGGAGTCTTTCAGGCAACTTTTTAATACCAGTCTCAAAGAAATCTCCCGCCATTCAGGCTACTTTTAATACCAGTGTCAAAGAAATCTCCTGCCAGGTCACTAAGCCAGCTTTGCGCTCTTCCTTGACTTATTCATCATTATCAAAGCGTTGGCCTCCCAAGTGTTCTTTAATGGAGGTGAAAAGATGGTAATCACTAGGTGCCAAGTCTGGACTGTAAAGTGGATGAGTCACTATGTCCCAACCAAACTTAATTAGAAGTTTTTTTGTGGAATTTGCCACATGAGGGCGGGCGTTGTCATGCAGTAGTGACCCACCTTTTGTCAACATGCCCGCTTTGGAACCCACCTCACACAAACCTTATGGAACATCAATTTGTCATTCAAAATGGTCTGTATGGAACCTTTATAAATGCTAGAGAGCAATAAACAGTTCATGAGTAGTTACAAGTTGATCTTGTTGCACTAATTCATCAACTTTTGCCGCCATCTCATCTATGACGGATGTTGTTGGTCTCCTACTTCGCTCTTCAACATGAACATTCTTCCGGCCCTGTCGAAACTCATGCACACATTTACGCACATTTTTTATATCCAACCCTCTCCATAAACTTTACAAAGCTGTTAATACTTAGTTGGGTCATATAGGGTGTAAAAATATGAAGATCACTGCATAAACAGGCTATATTTCGCCCCCCTCCGGGGCATAATCATGCCTAAAACATCAATAAGAACTCATAAATATAATCATTTGTGTAAAAGTACATCATGAAACATGAAGAATTTAACAAATATAAAAAGCGTCTTACCTAATCATAATCAGTAATAGTTTCACATAATGTTAAAAATCGAATCAAAATATCTTAAAATATGTAGGTATATAAATAAAGTTACAAAGGTAGTTTTCACTAACTATCACAGTCATTTAGCTAAATTTAACTAAAACATATAAAAATAATAAAAAATAACATCACAATCACAGTCAAAAAACACTTAAAATCTGGTAACCAAGTTGAAACCTTCGTCAAGGAAATCAGTTTCTGATAGTTGATTAAATATTATTTTTAATTATATAATTATTTTATTTTACTATTATAATATGTTATTATATATATTTATTTTATAAGGTAATTGTAATTTTCAATGCATTAATTTATGTATTATAGAACTAGATTTTGGCGGGAGATTTGTTTTTAACTATATTTATACATATTATTTTTATTTTATTATTATTTTTATGTTTGAAGTTTTTTAATTGAGTAATAGGCAAAAAAAATCGTTTGTAATTATTGTTTAGGAGTTAATAAGTTATAAAAATTGGATGGGCGGGTAATTTTGAGTTCGTGTAGAAATAAAGTTTAAAAGTATAAATGACTAGAAAAGTTGAGGTAAATTTATTATGACTGCTATTATTTTATATTTAAGATGGCAGCATAATATTTATTGATGTCTTTCGAATCATTTTTAAAGTTTATTGAATTTGCAGTCATAGAAATGTATGCAGCCTCAAGGTACTTTCTTTTGGTATCATTTCTTTCTATATCTAGGATTTTTATACTGTCTTTATTTATTTGATGGCCTTCATTTGTCGAGTGAAGGGCAATCGCAGTTTTTCCGTTTTTTGCTTGTATATCATATACGTGTTGCTTTATCCTGCTTTCTAAATTTTGAATAGTTTCTCCAATGTATACTTTGTTACAATCTTTACAATCTATTTTATAAATCACATTGGTTTTTTTTAAAAGTTCTGTTTTATCTTTCAAGTTATGGTGGAAATTGCTTTTAATTTTATTCATAGGTCTTAGTCCAAATTTTAAGTTATCACAGTCGAATTGTTTAAAAGTATTCTGTATATTCTCAGATAGGCCTTTAATGTAAGTGAGGGATTTATATATAAGGGGATTATCTATACTGGAGGTACTTGCCGTATTGGTTAATGCTATGTGCCAACATTTATTTATGAGGTTTCGGGGATAACTATTTTTTTCAAGTTTTTTATATATCATATTTTTTAGAGTAGGTATAAATTTATTATCAGTAATAGAAATGGATTTTTTCATTAAATTTACTATAGAATTTCTTTTTTGGTAGAAGGGGTGTTGTGAAAGATAATTTAAGAATAAACCATTTTTAATATCTTTTTCGTACCAGATAGTGGAAATATGTCCATTCTCTTCTTTTATTAGGGTTAGGTCTAAGTAATTAATTTTATTATTATTTTCTTTTTCTATTGTGAATGAAATGTTTTTATTATGATTATTAAATAAATTAAAAGTTTCTTCAGTATATGGTTTTTTGGTTATTAGTAAAAGGTCGTCTACATATTTGCCGATGAATTTAGGTTTACATTTTAATTTTATGATAATTTGATTAATAAGCTCATTAGTGAAGATGCCGCTAAGATTGGTAGATATAGTACTACCCATGGGGGTGCCGTTAAGTTGTCTGTAAAGGTTATTATTGTATAGAAAGTAATTGTTTCCACATATGAATTTTAAAACTTCGAGGTATGTATTCTTACATTTGATGTTGGTATGCGGGAGTATTAGGTCCCAATTGCTTTGGATAATTTTATAAACTTCCTGTAGTGGGATGCTGGTAAACAAGGATTTAATATCAAGTGATATAATTTCTTCATCATTGTCTAAGGTTATATTTTTTAAAGCATTTCTTAAGTCAGCAGAATTTTTAAAATCATACGGGTTGTTTTTACAAAGATTGTTCAATGTGGGGTTTATCAGTTTAGTCAATTTTTCCGTGGGGGCATTGTTATTACTGACTATAGGTCTGAGAGGGATATTATTTTTATGCGTTTTCGGAAGGCCGTAAATTTTTGCAAAGTTACAATTATTTATGTTAAGTTTAGTTTTTTCCTCTTTATTTATAAATTTCTTATCAAGTAGTTTTTGCAATAATTTTTTGTATTCTTTTTTTATATCTTCAA
The DNA here is from genome assembly GCA_951217055.1 of Gerris lacustris. NCBI lineage: Eukaryota > Metazoa > Arthropoda > Insecta > Hemiptera > Gerridae > Gerris > Gerris lacustris. The sequence goes on along the minus strand of OX578277.1, from coordinate 71,674,465 downwards.
GCTTATTTTCAGGGTTGCATCTTATTTGTCTATATTGGTTGTTATCGCTTAGTAATAATTTCATTTTCTCTTCATACATATCTTTTGTCATGATTGTTGTAATGTTGGTTTTATCTGCTCTAGTTATTATGATATTCGGATTCTGTTTTAGGAACATTTTGGTTTGTTTAGCGTCTATTATTATTTGTTTTTCCACAGAGCCGGTAGGGAAATTTTTAGATTTTATATTATGTTGAAAATTCATTATTTTGTTAATTAGATGACTACGAAGAGCATTTTTATGGTTATCACTTGTCTTTAGTTTATTCAAACATTCCTCTATATCTATTATTAATTTAAGTATATCTTTATTATTTTTGTTATGGGGTAAATTAAAGTTATGTCCTAGGGATAAAAAGTTTTTAATGTTATTAGGTACGTTATAATCAGTTAAATTTAGGAACCATTCATTTTTATATAGGGAATTATAAATTAGTAGTTGATTATTTATATCTAGTTTGTTATGGTTTCTATCTGTATTATTCCTGTTGTTTATCTTCTTCCTAAGATTAGTATTTAGGTATCTCTCATATTTGGATTCAAAAGATGTCATAATTTCTTTAAACAATTCAAAGGTTAATGGATATTCCTTTTTTATCACCTTGTAGTTTATATCCAATTCAGTTATTAGTTTGTATTTCTTCCAGTATGACTGTTTTATTTCTAGGTTAATAACGTTCTCTGTTAGATTAGTGAAAAAGTTGGGTTTTTGATTATCTAAAAAAGTTCTATCAAAAATATATTTTATTCTGTGTATGGCTTGAGTTACATGACGTGGGATATTATTACTATTTTTATGTTCATGTAAGTAGGTTATTCTCGATTTTATTTTACATAGCTTTATACTTAAGTGTTTTACATTCCAAAAATGTTTGTCAATAAGACAATGTTGTACATCAATTAGGTTCTTAATGTTGATATTGAGGTTCTTGATGATGTTTTTTTCCTCCATCTTTCTTCCAGTTAGCTAGCTTGACCTGCTAATTTAGATTCATAAGTTTTCTAGATGTCCCTATTTTATCAATGTTAATACTTAGTTGGGTCATATAGGGTGTAAAAATATGAAGATCACTGCATAAACAGGCTATATTTCGCCCCCCTCCGGGGCATAATCATGCCTAAAACATCAATAAGAACTCATAAATATAATCATTTGTGTAAAAGTACATCATGAAACATGAAGAATTTAACAAATATAAAAAGCGTCTTACCTAATCATAATCAGTAATAGTTTCACATAATGTTAAAAATCGAATCAAAATATCTTAAAATATGTAGGTATATAAATAAAGTTACAAAGGTAGTTTTCACTAACTATCACAGTCATTTAGCTAAATTTAACTAAAACATATAAAAATAATAAAAAATAACATCACAATCACAGTCAAAAAACACTTAAAATCTGGTAACCAAGTTGAAACCTTCGTCAAGGAAATCAGTTTCTGATAGTTGATTAAATATTATTTTTAATTATATAATTATTTTATTTTACTATTATAATATGTTATTATATATATTTATTTTATAAGGTAATTGTAATTTTCAATGCATTAATTTATGTATTATAGAACTAGATTTTGGCGGGAGATTTGTTTTTAACTATATTTATACATATTATTTTTATTTTATTATTATTTTTATGTTTGAAGTTTTTTAATTGAGTAATAGGCAAAAAAAAATCGTTTGTAATTATTGTTTAGGAGTTAATAAGTTATAAAAATTGGATGGGCGGGTAATTTTGAGTTCGTGTAGAAATAAAGTTTAAAAGTATAAATGACTAGAAAAGTTGAGGTAAATTTATTATGACTGCTATTATTTTATATTTAAGATGGCAGCATAATATTTATTGATGTCTTTCGAATCATTTTTAAAGTTTATTGAATTTGCAGTCATAGAAATGTATGCAGCCTCAAGGTACTTTCTTTTGGTATCATTTCTTTCTATATCTAGGATTTTTATACTGTCTTTATTTATTTGATGGCCTTCATTTGTCGAGTGAAGGGCAATCGCAGTTTTTCCGTTTTTTGCTTGTATATCATATACGTGTTGCTTTATCCTGCTTTCTAAATTTTGAATAGTTTCTCCAATGTATCTCTTTACAAAGCTGTCTGTGAACATCTTTTGCTGTAGAGACCATATGACTTCGCGGAGGCCGCACTTGGCAGGGATGGAAATCAGGAGATCCATTTCAAACAGCTCTAGTTGGCAAACTAAAAGGTTCAAAGGATTCAGTGATAGTTCGTTTGAAAGGAGAGGGGGGATGACAGGACACTGCAGTGTTGCCACCTCTTTCGTCCGACATTGTCAGCTTAAGCTAGTGTGTTGGAGACCTTACTTATTGACCAACCCTCATATATTTTACTGTTTTCTATTACTTAATGGTTAGACTACTTGCTTGTCACATTTTTAACAAGCAGTATTATGATCTGACTGAACACCAATTCATCTAGGTATACACTACTAAAGTGGCATTCTTCTTTCGTGCACTCTAGTGGCACTTAAACACAAATTATGTGGGAAGGTGCAAAAGTCAATGTAATGTGTTTTCAGATTACAATGACATTTATGTGACCTGTTAATGTTAATCACCCTCAATTAAGGATTTTCATTAATTGATGTTTTTGTTGTGCTGTTTAGGATGACTGTTCTGGTAAAATGCTATGTACGACTACATCTGATGGCTCACATTTAGGAGCACTTAATGAGTCTGATGGTTTGTTTCTCTTTTCTTATTTATAATTTAAATTAGAACATCTACAAGATTAACACTTTTTTCTAAAAAATTATAAATTGGTGGTTATTATATTAAGTAAATAACAAATTTGTTAAACACAATTTTTATTCTATTTAAACAGAAAAAATCTAGCATATAAACATAGATTGGTGAAGAGGAAGCCATTTTGTAGTTTTTGTTTTTTTTATAACTAACAACTGTGTAAAAGTTCATCAGGATTCTAGCTTGTACAACACTTAAGTTGGTGTTTAAAGTTAGGTAATTTAATTTTATATCACCTCCGAAGTATTACAAAAGTTGCGGGGATTAGTTTTCAGATTTGTTTTTTTTTAAGTAATAAGATAAGTGAGAATTACTCACAGTAAGTCTTAAGGTTGTTTCACACTCTAGGGATGGTCAGACGACAGTCAATGGATTTAAACGAGAGCTTTCACACTAAGAGGCATGGGATGGTCAGTCAAATCCTCACCAAAGATATGTGCTTTCTTTTTTTTATGTACTATGAATATGTATGTATGTATGTGTCACTCCAGACGATATCTCATGCTAGGATGCACTTAAAAAATCCTAACAAATTTTAAAATGTCAATAATATCAAAAGAAAGGATGAGTTGGCCAGAATTTTTGGAGTTCATTTAGGGGTCAAATTTTGACAATTTAAGGTCAAAAATAGCATAAAAACGTGTTTTTTCCATTTTTCCCCCTCTTATATAAAAATATGACAAAAGTATAGATAACAACAATTACTGTACTCTTAAAGAGCTTTCCAACGACATGCATCTTGAAGGGAAAATACTATTTTGACTTTTGTACCCCGTACCCCTGTGTACCAATTTTTTTTTTCATCCATCCAAATTCTAAACCAAAATTTTCCTATATTATCATAAGCCAATAACATGCTGATTTCTTTGAAAATTCGCTCATTACGTCATGGTGCATGACTGGTCTTTTTTACTATGTATTTGAGAAGATTTTGTTTCAGTTGTCATACTGATTTTACTTTTATTTTCCAAGTGAAATCTTGGATGATACTTTTACTCGACATTTTAAATTATTGTCATGCCATTTTCTTGATTCACATTAGGTTTGTTCCAACAGCCAATTCCAGAACGGTTCTAGAACCAGTTTAGGATTTTTTAATGCGCATGCATCTATGAGGACTGGTTCAGAACTGATTCAAAAAGAGGAGCCTGTTGGAACAATTTTAGAACTCTTTCAGAACTGCAACCTTTATGTTACCTCTCTTTATCTTGTTTTTATTTTCCTCTTCGTATCTCTCCACTTGTTTTGTTTATGTTCACTCAGAAATGGATTACTTACGTGAACATATTCTATTGTTAAACTCAACAAAGTTTATAAGAATGCACATTGGGGCAAATCGTTTTTAAAGTTACAAATTTATCACACTGTCATTTCTTAATGATTATATTTCGGTCTCACATTTGGGATCGTCAGGCTCGTAACAATCCTGTCTTTTACTTTCAGTTGCCTATTAAAAATTTGTTTGTATAAATTGTAATTTTTTTAAACATTAACTGTTAAATCATATAAAAAGTACCGGTGTGGAAATCCCACACATGACTTCCATGAAATGTTGTAGAGTCAATATGCGATCAAGAGAGAACTCAGTATTTACACCCATTTTCATGGAAGTAAAAACATTAAAATGCCCATATCTCCAAAACTGCTTGTGCCCAAAAAGTATAGGTACAATCTACCAAATAGGACACATAAATACCCCAATCAAAATAGAAATAAAATAATGTCTAATGTCTACTGAAGTTATCGTCGACAGACCTATTTCGTGCTTAAGTGACTACATTTCCGAAACGTCGTGAGCTACGATGTTTGGGTTTGTCGCCATCAGTTTTTCCGACAAAAGTTGAAAAAAATGTCGCAGACCGCATCTCAATACGATATATCTTGAAGCGATATGTTATTAATGGTTTAGTTACATACGAACGTACATACACAGACGTATATAAAACTGATTTTAATGATATCCCCAGGTTCGTAAGACCCCTCCTTCACAGAGATCTCGGAATCAAGTTTCGGATGATAAAATGTGAATTTTATCTTGGTTTATTAAAAATAAACCCTCATATAAGAAAATGTCAACCACACATTAAGAAATATTTACAAATAAAGGGTTCAAAACTACAAAAAAGAAAATTATAAGAACAATTTATCCGGGTTTTTGTTTTTAGTCTGTAAATCATCGGTTGATGTACAGACAAAAAGATCGGAGGTAATTCTTATAAAGGACTCAAAGTCGCTATGAGAAATTTTAATTATCAAGAGGAATAAATAATATTAAGGTGACCAGACGTACGTAATTTTTACGGACAGTCCGTAATTTCAACAATTTGTCCGGAATTTTTTTTTGTCCGTATACGGACGCTGATTTGTCCGGAATTTTAGAAAAATTCCCGAATTTGTCCGTAATTCTGAGGTTTTATAAAATTAATGTATAAAAAGCACTTTTTGAAATAAAATATGACTAACAATCTGTACCAAATTCAGAGTTAGTGCGTTGATAGTGCGGGATTTTTAAAATCCTAAGAGGATTTTCAAATCCTGAGCTCTCATTGGCTCTCCACTCCATTTTTTTACTTTCCCGCTCTGTCAACGCACTAACTCTGCATTGGTACAAAGTGTTTAGTATTGTAGAAATATTTTGATTTGTTGCGTAGTTTTTCATCTTCTCTCGACATTTTGATAAGAAGAACGCTAAAGATGAATAGGAAGATGTTATCATATCTTTGTTTGAATTGTTTCAATATCTCCATAACTAGATTTTTCCCGAGAAAGCGGCTTATATCGTTAGATTCGTATTTAAATGGACTACATTTTAGAATTTTTTAATCAAAATCGTCGGAACTGTTATTCGAGAAATAATTTTTTTTCACGATTTTTCAGAGTTTTGGGGGTAGCGCCCCTAAATTCTATTGGGGCTAAAATTCATTTCTCGATTTCGCCTCGGGTTATGATTTTTCTGAAGCTGTGTGCCAAATTTCATCAAAATCGGCCCAGTAGTTTAGGCTCCACGCGTCTGCACAGACGACAGACAGACAGTCAGACAGACATTTCTAAAACCACTTTTGGACTCAGGGGACCTCAAAACGTGTAAATCCATCAAAATCGAATTATCGCGCCATCACAATACTTTCTCTTTATATGAGAAAGTAAAAAGTAATAATAATTTTTAATTTTTTATAATAAGTTGTATTTAAATTTTAAATGATATTTTTTTCCATATAAATGTATATATTTATTATTTAAAAAAAAATATTGTTACCTTTTTGTTTTCTGTCCGTAATTTAGTTTAGAGAAATCTGGTCACCTTAATAATATAAAATATAAATTATATTTTATTATTCCAAATATACTATCATGATAAAAAATAATACGTAAAGAAGAAAGAAGTAGTATAATATATTAACTGTGGAGAGAGAAACAAAACACGCTAGCAAACAGAAATATCAAGAAAAGAAACGAAAACAAATGTTAGGTTATAGTTGAACAGTAGTAGTAGTGTAACCTACACGCCTCCGTATATTAGTATTAGTAGTTCTGGTCGAGTTCCTGCTTCAGTCCGGGAACTGTTTTCACGGTTCTAGGACTGTCCCAGAACCGTTCGTCCTTCTGTTGGAACACGGGACTAAAAGTTCCAGAACCGTCCGAGAAGCGTGTAGGAACGGTCTTTCGATACTGCGCATGCTCCCGGCAGTTCTAGAACCGTCCGAGGCTCTGTTGGAACGAACCTATTGATTTAGATGTATCTTTGAATTAATAGTTTGCGTTATTTTTTTTCTGTTTCAGGTTTGGTCAACTGATATTTCAGTTATTGCTTATGCAAATAAATTGCATAAATAAATAAATAAAAAAAACTTTATTTTAAATCGAAATGAAGACAATACATTATGTTTATTACACACTTCATAATTATACATGACACATTTGTACAGAAATATGTGTTTATGTACTATTTCAACTAAATCTCGTTCTAACAATAATGATAAAAAAGCAATAAAAAAATGTTTAAGAAATAATTTTGAAGAATTTATTTTATGGCCTGAAAAGTTGTATCTTTTCAATTTTATTATTTACAAATAATAATAATAAATTATTGCATTTAACTTTAGCAATATTGTATCATTTTATAGTCCAATTTATACATTTGGATTGCAGATGTTTTACTTATTTACTTTTTTATCTGAATTCTAAACAATAATTTTTAGTATAAACTTTATGTTATTATCAGTGTCCCTAACCATTATTTTTTATGGTTCTATTTTTACTCCTATTTTATTCATATTGTTGCAGTTGTTTTATTTTTCATATCACAACTTTTTAAATGTACACAAATTTTACTTTTTTAAAGAATTGTCTTATTTCTCAGCAATAATAATCATTGTTCCCTTTATCATTTATATTAGTTTCTTATAATTTAATTAATATATTTTACTATTTATAATAGTGAAATATTTCATTTTATTTCACTATTAAAGATACTAAAATGTATTTTGATTTCAATAGAAATATCTAATAAGTTGAAAGATCATATGAAGGCTATTTGTTGTTAACTGAATCCAGGAGCTTAGAAATGAGTCAGTAGTTCCAAGACTTTCAGTTTATAATCCTATGTAACAAAAAATTCTTCAAATTAACAAATTTTGTGGTGAAACAATCGTGTTTTAATTTTAAAAATTAAAATTTACTTATATAATCTTGAAAAAAATTATTGTTAAAACGAGCTGTATATAATAATCATGACAGATATGAAAAAAGTATAAATCTATTTTTTCTATTTGATTAAACCAATTATTGTTATCTGCTTTCCATATTGAAACAGAAATAAAGGAATCATAATGCATGAATTTTTTTAGTTTAAGCTCACAGATGAAACATAATCGGAATGTGTCATGTATTGATTTTAATAAAGTAATTTTTTTTTTTAAATTATTCATAATAATAAATGTTTAAAATAAAATATGGTTCCTCGTGTGAAATAATTGATGAAAAGCGGTAAATGGAGAAATTTATTAAAATATGAAATATGGAGAGATATAAAGATCGAGTGATATTTACATTAACTGTGATCACCCTTTGGTATAATTTAAAAAATATGTAACATCACCCTTTTTAATTATTAATTATAATAATTTAAACTAATTTTTTTTTTAGTTTTAATTAGTTAAATTATTAACCAATATATATATATATATATATATATATATATATATATATATATATATATATATATATATATATATATATATATATATATATATATATAATAAAATAAGATTTTGTAAAGTACATAAGAATTTATAGTATATGTACATAGATATTTTGTTTTTTTGTTGTTTTTATTTTACTAATTTATTCTTATAATTATAAGAAAGAGTTAACAAAACAATTATGGCCTTGTGCATATTTACTAGTTTCAGATAAGTGTAAAATTTGTTTTAATATTAACCAATTAATGTATATTGGGAGCATTCTTTCTAAATAATACATTTAGTTTGTTTTTATAACAAGTGGATTTAAAATTGATTTGTGTATTAAACGTACTATTCTTTTTGTATATTAATTCATTAATGAGGAAAAACAAAGACAAATTATATTCAAGATGATTAGTTATAGTGAACATATCAAAGACAACATACTTGCATATTTTGTCTGTCTAAAAGGGGTTATTCCACGCAGCATATTATCATGGCAAGTTAATCTATGAGACAAAATGTGAATAATATCTGAATTTCATATTGCAAATCAGGTCTGTGTAACAAAATAATGATTAAGTCTATGTAGTATGAATCTTGTTAGTGTAGCAAGATGTGCTTAAATGTGTTTTTAGATTACACATATTATGGCCATACATTACCGTAAAACAATAACTTTCTCTTATAGTGAAAGACTTCTACCTTTTCTGGTATTTTTAATAAGCACAAATGCCTTCACTGGTTACTCATATTGTAGCTTATGCTTAGGAAGGAGCTACGAAGCTACCATTCTTATCCGAGGCTTAGCAATAAAAAGGTTATATAAAAATTGTTGCTTTCACTAAAAATAGTTAACTACAATAATGATTTTCTGCATCTTGCCTAGCAGGCAAACCATGGGTTTCAATATAAGGTAAACTTATATTTATTTGTTATCCCTTACATTACATTAATATTATTTTTATGTAAGTAGGATGTGTGACATATTTCATTGTGGAATGCCCCTTCATAACAATTTGTAGAATTTAAGTAACATATTCCTTATTACATTAATTGGTAGTTTTCAATGTTTGTATTTATTGTTGTTCACCCCATCTTTATATTATCTGAAATTTAAAAGAAAAAAAAATGTTTATGTATAAAAAAAAAAAAAAAATCAAATATGCACTAGCTAAAATCATTAGCCTCCCCCCCCCCCCCCCCCCCCTCTTATATACCCCTAACAATTTTAAGTGTAAATTATTTTAAAAAATAATTTACTAGTTCGAAGAACTTCTGTATTATGTGTACTCAAAAAAATGAACAAATTTATAAACCTATTTTAACTGGATGTATAAAAAGTATCAAAAAATAGTGATTTATTTATTATATTAAATATTTTTATTGTCATGCCCAAGTGCCCAAAACTATTTTTATTTATAGAATATATAATTTTCATGAGGTATTTAGAGGTAACTTGTTGATTTATCTACCTCATCTAACTAAATTATCTACTTCTTTCTCTTCAACTTACAACATAATACTGACATTGTGGTATTAACCATTATTTTTATTCTTTGGATGCTAGGTTTTTGTATGATATTTTGTTTATTTGGTACATTTAAATAAAATCAAGCAATTGATGAACAATAAGGATTAAAATAAACCTATCCCAAGTAGTTTTTTATCCTTTAATATATTTTTTCCCCCCCTTCTTCTTTTCCATTTATTATTTTATTTTGTTCTTCCTTTGTCAAAATATTGCAACAATTGTATGTTTCAGTATTTTTATTTTATTCATTATTATTATTAATACGTCAACTCATAATATTGATCACTTTAAAAGTTTTTTAAAAATATAATAAAAAGTAATATTTTTATAAAAGTGATATTTTTTACAGTTTCATTTGGTTAAAATTTATTTAATTCATATATATATTTTAAATCTTGGTTGGATTTTCCATTGCCCTGATAAATGTATTCCAGTGTTCTCCTTTATAAGTTATTTGTAATGTCCCAGTGAATGTTCAAGCAATATATTTTAATTATTATTATTTTTAATTCAGATTAATTTATTTATTTTTTATAATTTATTTATTTTTAAATATCTAAGAAAATCAGATATTTAAGTCATATGAAATATAAAATTAAATTACAGGTATAAATTTTACTTGGTAATTTGTGTAAAAAAAAATATTTGGAATAATAAAAAAATATAAATTTATAAGAAATAAAAATATATATATATATATTTTTTCCAATGTTAATATTGTTTATAGCTGACTTGTTGTTTGATTTTTTTTTAAATCTTAATTTAAGATAATCCCAGTTAAAATTATTATTATTTAAAAAAGTTTTTATATTTTTGTCTGTGTTGATAATCAAAGAAATACTTTAAAAGTATTGAAAAGTGTAATATGTTATTTACAATATAATTTTTCTTCCTATTTTGGCATTTTTCTCCAGGTCACAGAGAACTTTAATTTTAGTTTTATGTCAAAATATTATAAGTGTTAATCAGATATAAACATAATTGTTGGTGTACAATATGTATTTTACAATTTTTTTTAATAACTAATATACTGGACTTTGATGTGTGAAAAGTTAAGTATACTAAGTCAAAATATTATGTTTGTACCAATTGATTTGGATTTTTTTTTTTTTTTTTTTTTTTCATTTTATTAGGTTTTTATCAGAAGCAAATGTAAGTTAGTTAACATATTTTTGCAAGAAGTAAGCTTTTTTCCTAATATAGCTAGTTTTACTAGCTGCTGTTCTAGTTTGATTATACTATAATAATAATTTTTATAGTGGGGATGTACAAATAGGGTGAAGTTTCTAAGCAAAATGAAGGTTTACTTTTATAAAAGTTACTAACGTAACGTATAGATTGGAGATGTCAATGAAAAAATAAATACGATCGAGTAAATTTTGGAATCTTTTAAAAGCCCTCTACATCATGAATATTTATTTAGGATTGTCTAAGAAGCTTCTCATGTTGTTAGTCATTCATTTTAAATTGCTATTTTTGTATTACTCATCATGAGCAACTCTTTTAAAATGATTCCTAGAATGTGTTCTAAATGTAGAGTTTTGTCTTGTCTCCGACTCCCGACAAAAATCATTGACTTAATCTTGTGTTTTTTTTAAGACCATATCTGTTTATTGGTGAAACTTAAATCATTGTCAAACACAAATATATCACAAACAATATTGTTTGAAAGTAATGAAAAAGTGATGTTCTTTGTAAAGTAGTAACTTATAGTAGAGTACCCCCATAATTACTTCGGGACAAAGGAATATGATACTTCTGTATAAAAGTGATAATTTTCCTTTGTCTAATTAACTATAAAGACAAAGATTATTACTTTGTATAAATTTCATACCCACCTTGGTTATGTCAAATGTGCAATGAAATAGTTGGGGGTTGCCAAACTAAAAGAGTGCCGGAAAAGCTTACTTCCGAAAATAATAAAGTTACCAACTTTCAATCATTACTATTTGTCAATTTTTTTATAATCCACTTAAGAAGTTTTTTTAGTATTGAATTCAATAAAAAAAAAATTGTATTATTAATATAATCTCAAAGACAATAATAGTCATTCATAAGGACTCAATATGAATAATATTTTTTTCAGATAAAAGCCTAGTTAAATAATATAACACATTTATAAAAGCCTAGTTTTTTGAGGAGTGCACAATGAGAATAAATAAACTTCTACCTCTTTCTGAGATAATTCTATGTACAGAAATTTATTTCTTAACACACATTCTTATTTACACTATTCATATCCTCAAAAATGTTTCTTACTTTTTTTTAAATATTATCTTTTTGATGTACTAAAAGTATTTTTTTTTTCTCTGTGATCTTGATATATTTCACCTTTTAAAATGTCTTGTGTCAGTGGAAAAATATAATATAATTAATTCTCAGGCAGTCAATCAAACTCAAAAAAATACCATATTTCTATTACTTTTATTTTATAGAATATTTTAATACTTATCTCATCTGACACTTGGTATCAGGTCTCTTTACTTTAGTATTTTTAAATAGTGGTTCACTATAATTTTCTTTAGATAAATTTGATTCATGTTTAATTTGTGGTTTATTTCCTTTCAAAGCAATTTTTGTAGTAGTATTCCTTTACAAGATAAATCAGTTTCTACGTTTATTTGTTTTTATTTAGAATTTTCAAATAAATAATTATTGATGATATATTTCATTTGACATTTTCCCCCACCAAAATTCATACTTAATTTTGTTATTTAAAATTAACTGGTTTGAAAAAATATAACTTTTAAATTAAATTTGATTCTCAATTTTTCAATTTTATATTTAAATAACTCAATAAAAAAGAGTTCATTTTTGTTGACAAAATGTGTATAAAAAAATTGTAATTAGTGTTTTTGTTTTTATTGTAATTAGAATATTTATTATCTTTTTTTTCTTTTTTTAAATTATTATTATTATTTAAATTATCCGAACTTCCTCCTCCTTTTTTAGTATGAAGTCTTCCATATTATTGTGGAAATTATCCTAAGTATGAATTTTTAAATTGTTATCTTTACTGATGTACAAAAAATTGAAATTGTCATAAAATTGGACAACTGATAAGCATTCTTTAAAATAATTTAATTTTGGGGTTGAGGATTTTTTATGAATTACATAAAAACGTTTTCTATTCAGTAAAAATAGCAATTTACAATATATATATATATATATATATATATATATATATATATATATATATATATATATATTCAATTTATACTTCATTTAATTGTATTATGATTATAAAGGATTATTAAAATAACAAGTTACTGGAGCATATAAAAGTAAGTCTTAAGCTGCAGTAAATTTAGTATATGGAGATAGTCAGCCATAGCCAGGGATAGCCTTTATCAATGAATCAGATGTCTGGTCATTAGTCATTGTTTATTTATCAGCTCTCAACCTTAACATCTTTAATATCGGCTTTACTTATTTTGTGAAGTTAAATCAATTTGATCTTTTTTCTTGGCCAGATGAACTGTTACCTGGATGACTCTTTATTTAAACCTAGTAAATGAGACTTGAAGATCACTTAAGAACTGCTTTTACATTACATCACCTGATATATCTCAATATTTGTCTAGAAGTACAGTAGAATCCCTTTTAGTTCCAAGAGACTCACGTTTACAAGTTTCTTTCATTACAAGGGGTTGTCTAGATAAACTAGAGTTAACTAAATTAAATAAAATCAGTTAAACTTCAATTGGGTTGCTTTCTGTGCTAGTGAGCATTGATAAAGTAAGAAAAAACCAGAGCATGAGTTAAGGCTGAGATTTTAATCTAAAATGTCGGATTACAATTTTATTTTGGATATCTGTTTGAAAGTGGCTGTATTTATTTGATTGATAATAAATCTGGTGAAATGAACATCTCTTTATATTCTAGTATAGTACAGTAGTGCCTCCATTATGCCATGGGATTGAAGCCTTGACAGATTATTGAAATGGCGGATAAGCGAGGAAGGGAGAAATTTAAGGGTAAAAAATGACGGTTGCTTTTATTTTTTGACTAGGGGCACACAAACTTCATCAAACCAAGAGTTAAAAATATCTTGGCTCATCCAGACACTTTTTAAACATAATAGTTGGCAGGTAGTGGCCTTCATGTTTATTACATTGGGGATAGTGGAGAAGCGCAGGGACTCAAAAAAAGTCGGGTTCGCTGGGCAGGTATGGCCTGACAGATAAGGGAGAAAGACTGAATCAGGGACGGATAATAGTGATCCTGCTGTGCCACTCTAGTTTGCACATCCTTAATAGTATAATATGTACAGTCAACCCTTTACTTTCACGAGGTTAACTTTTTCCCTATTTCAAGAAACTGTTCTGCTCAACCTCTTAATAGAATATGGAATTTGTGGTGACTTTTCTACAACGAGAATTTCTGAAAGGATTCTAAAAGGGAAACTAACTTGAAAAAAATCCTCTTATGTACCCAAGGTAATCATGGTCATTGCCAGAGTTACTACATTTGGATCCAATCCTCCTTTTGTTTCAACTCTTACTGTGGGATTCAGCTCACTTTACCCCAAATTAATTTTTTTTGGAGGGGGGGTTGCCGATCAACCCATCAAATTAATTTTAAATTGGATTTAAATAATATAATCTGATGCCACTATAAACTGTGTGTTTATTCCACAGGTTATAAGTCTTATTGTTCCAGTACTGGGAAAGGTTCATCTCTAGTTAAAGCATTCTGTCTAGACTAAATCCTTCTTAAGACAGGTTTCTTCTAGGCATGGCCTAACTTTTTGAAATTCTATCTTTAATTTTGGTTGCATTTATCTTCTTTTTACTTGAAAAATTTTATTATAACTTATCTTGAGGCCTATTACTATTGATAAAAATATAATACACTAATACTCCGGACTTATGTATGTAAGAGGTGGGACTGCGAAGTATGTTAGTTGAAAAATGCGTAATTCTAGGAATGTACTTATAAATACTGATAAATTCTTGTTACTAAGGAAAAGATGGAGTATGTAAGTAATAACTTTTATTGGAAAACCTTTTTATATAAAAAAATAAATAAATGTAAACATATAAATGTATACGTATGTACATACTATTCCAATAAATGTTAAATAATTTTTACCAAAACATAATAATACTTAGGGATAAAAATGATAAGTACAATAAAAGTTATTTCAATCGGAAAATGAAAACAATAATGGCGTTAATCTGTATTAGAATAATATATAATGGGTATTAGAATAATACAAAAAGAACAACAAAACACTATAAAATAGTCCAAATAGACATATAATATGCAATAAAACTCCTTTCATAAACGAAGTCCAGAAATAAAGTCTAATAAAAGTTACTTCAGTAAGAAAATGAAAATGAAAACAATAATGGTTCAATCTTTTTGATTTCGACTTAGTTTTGATAACATAATAATGTATAAACACAATAACCTGACAGATATATCGAAATCAATTTTAAGTTATAATATATCTCTCACTAAGTATCAACTTTTTTGTAATTTCACAACAAACTAAGTAATAGATTCAGGTTGTCAGGCTGCACACGCATCTTCATATCAAATTTTTATATATCATCACATAAAAAGGGAGGTCTCATAGTTACAGAATCGTCCCCTGATCACTTTCAGCAGCAGTATCGGGTGCTAAGTAACTTTGAATTTACGTAAGTCAGGGTATTACTGTATTATAAGACCAAGAAAAAAAGTTATCTATTATTTATATTTACCAAAGTCTAGCTAGAAAGAACTTTGACATATAATCTTTTGTTGGCTTACAGACTAATTTTCCTTTATAAAAAAATTACAAAAAATATTCTTCCTTTTTAAAATCTTATATTTTTATCATTATGTAAAATATTTTTGCCTTGTAAATTTCTTCTTTGTTTTTGGTACTGGTAATTTCTCAGATCAACGTAAGATAATATAAAAAAAACATAATTTATATATATTTTTGTCTTTGTTTAGATTATTAATATTTTGCAAATGATAGACTACAATTTTTAACTGATTCCATCACAATACAATTTAAAAAAAAAAAAATCACTATGTTCCCTTTTCCTTGTACCCCTCAATTAAACACCAGCAACCATAACAATAATGCTTTTTCTACTTAGAAATGCGAAGATGAGAAATATATTAACAACAGCTTCATTATTTTTGTTAACATTTGATTTATGTATAAATTGATTAAAAAAAAAGAAAATTGGAAATCAAAACAAAAATAAAGTAAAAAATAATATTTTGTCATTTTAATTAGTTTGTTATTGATGTTAATTGTTTCGGTAATTGAATGTTCCTCTTATTAATGTCAGAAATAAGATATTTAAAATTGCCTTTTTGAATATTTCTGTCTTGAAGGTTTGTACCTAGATCATTTTTCTTTTAAGAAGTTAATTAGGTCTAAGAAATAAGGTTTCATTAATTATGTGTACTAACTATAAGGTTTTGTTGTTTGTTTTTTTTTTCTTTTTACACTTTTAATTTTAATAGCTTAAACTTAATTCTTCAATATAAATCTTTTCTTTATATATGTCATAGCCACTTTATTCTGGATACTAAAAAAATAAAACATAAATTGTTTTCTGAAATATTTTGAGTCATTGCATTAAATTTAATGTAATTATTTGTATGCAATCATAGAAATGGCAGAAATGCCATGATGGTCTCAAACAAATACTATTTTTTGTACTTTTTTTTTTTTTTTCTTATCAGAGAAACTTGAAATGAATGTTGTTATGATAATCTTAGGTACAAACTTCATATGACTAAAAAAGAACGGAAATACTTTTGGACAAGTTATCCCGCCTTATTTGGTGATGAAAAATTTAAATGTTTAAATAAAAATTGTAAATTTTAGAATATTTATATTCCATCTTCCTATTAGCTGTTTACAATATTTTTTCTCTTTAACAAAGGATTATATATATATAAAAATAAAAAAATGAAATAATAAAATAAGTTGAAAACCTAGATTGTATAAAGTATAAATAAATAATATACTGTTCATTTATATAAATGATTATATTATAATATATAAATAGATGTATATAATATTTTAATATTTACAAACGTGATACAGGAACACTGTTGTAAGAGTTGTATAGTATCAAAATATATCTACCTATACATTACAAATTGATGTATTTTTTTTATTACTCATTACCTATTTATTGATAATCCATTACACTTGCTAGTTTGCTAACAATCCTGTTTAAATATCTACTAATTTTATACATTATTATTATTATCACAGCAAACAAACTGTAAGCACCAACAAAAAGTTTAAAGTTGTTTTTTTCATTCCCCTGGATGTCCCAAAGTGCAGAGATAATAATTTTAATTATTCCAGAATAATTGTATGAGCGTTGTGAGTTCTTCATTTCAGAGACTTGGGATTTTAAAAGTTTGTGTGTTTGTCTAATGATAAGGAGCAAAAATTGACCAGTTTGGCACACATATGCATCTCAGCATTTGTGACAACTGTACAGTTTATGGAAATTTCTCACTTATTATGATCAATATGGTGGTCAGCATGACATGATACTTTGCTTTAAAGGTATGTAAGAGTAGGAAAAGAATACGATTCTATTCTGATAAAACTTTCTTCTTGTCGTCAGCCATATTGGACACCATCTTGAAAATATTGAGTGTGAAATTTTAATAGTTGGATATTCTTTTTCTTCTCTAAAAGACCTTTAAAACTATGTATAACATGGCATGCTGGTTAGAACGATTTTATCTTGAAAATATTAGTTTGTGAAATTTCACAAAACTACATACAGTTATCACAAATGCTAATATGCACCTTTGTGCCGAATTTTATTAAAATCAATCAATTTCTATGTCAGTTATCTTTAGACAAACACAGACTTTTCAAAGCCCAAGTCTCTGAAATGAAGAACTCACGTAAGCAAATTTAATAATTTTAAAGCTCTTTTTAGGTAGAAAAATAATGTGTAAGTTTTTCTCTGAAAAATGATTTCTGTTAGCCATACTGAAAACAAATTTGACACATATAAACTTTTAATGGTTGTCCCACAATTTTTACTTCTTTGCTGAGTTTAAATTTTCCAGTTTTTAAGGTTTGCAGACATTTGAATAGAATCAACTGGCAACCCTGACTTGAGAGGTTATCTTCTGTTTTTTTTTTTTAATACTTGTTGTTTGCATGGAACATATGTTTAGTTTTGTTTTTTATTAAGTTTAATTTACATAAGTTCTTAACAACCTCTACTATAAGTGTTTTAAGTTATATTGTCAATTACTAACTTTGCCAATTCATTCTTTAATGTTATGTTCAGAGGATTCAGCAGCCATTTTTATCACAATATTCATTCTTCTGGCATTTTAAAGAAAGGACCACCATGGGATTGGAAATGAAATATTTTTTGTCCTAAATTATTTCAGTTTAGAGAACAACACATTTAAATGTTAAGCAGCCCTCACACAGTCATTATTGACAATACTATTGATAGAGTGCGTTCGATATTGAAGATAAAATTTAAAATTAATGAGATTTTTTTGTTTTAATCCAAACACCAATCTTAGAAAATGGTCAGGATATTGACATTATAATTATTATCAATACTTAGTTCTTCTGAAGATTCTGTCTTGGTAGCAACTAGGCTTGAGGTATTCAAAGTTCTGACCGATTGCTAAGTACCCTAGAGGTAATGGCTAATTTATGTTCTACGGGAACAGCTTTTCTCATATTTGTGTCTAAGCATCTTAAGAAAAGTTCAAGCATTTCTTTGAGGTTATGAAATGGATGAATGTCCTTTCAATAATAATTTTAATAATCGCTTCCATCACTCAGGGAAATTTCTCAAAGTAAGTTAACCTGAGAGTAATGCTCCCTTCCAGACTGATCCAATGTTTGGGTCCACAAACTAGTAATCTGGCATATTACTAATTAGTTCCACAAGTGTTATTGCCTCCTTAAAATTCAACATTTTGGTGATGGATGGCTCTATAACATTCAAAATGTAGTCAAACGTCTCTTGACACATCCTCAATAATCCTGAAAAATCACCTGAAACTTACAGAAAGAGTATTATAGACTAAATGGTGTGGCACACGGACGTGAACTGACAGTCGTGTGGTCGCTTACAGTGAACGACCCCTGTCTCGCATAGTTGCCTGGTCGCGTAGTCACTTACTGTGGACGACTGGCCTAATGGTGCTACTTTCCTCAGAAAGGTATGAATCATCTATTTCTTTTTTCACAGTTCTATTTTTTTTTTTTTTTTTTTTTCTTTTTTTAATTCTTTTTTAGAATTGTTTTCCTCTTATAAATATATTTTTAAAGCTACCCCTTATTAAATCCCTTTTGTATCAGCTTATTGTAATCAAGGTCATTGTTTATTTATTGAAGAAAGTTTATTCACTTATATATCTTCTTTTTACTTTCTCATATAAAGAGAAAGTATTGTGATGGTGCGAAAATTCAATTTTGATGGATTTACACGTTTTGAGGTCCCCTGAGTCAAAAAAAGTGGTTTTTAAAAAAGTCTGTCTGTCATCTGTGCAGCCTATACTACTGGGCCGATTATGATGAAATTAGGCATACATGTTCAGAAAAATCATTCCCCGAGGCGAAATCGAGATATGAATTTTAGCTCCAAATTTAGGGGTGCTATCCCCCAAAAACTCTGAAAAAACGTGAAAAAAAATTATTTCTCAAAGACGATTTTGATTAAAAAATTCTAAAATGTAGTCCATTTAAATAAAAATAAAATTCTAAAATGTAGTCCATTTAAATAAAAATTCAACGATATAAGCCGTTTTCCTGGGAAAAATCTAGTTCCTGAGAAAAAAATCTTAAAACGCGGACCAAGAGAGCCTTTTTATGATAAATTTTTATGAAATGCTCAATAATAATTAAATGTACATACGAATATAATAAATGGAAAACACTGGGCTAAATAATTATGAACTCGTATATGAGAAAGTTTGCCTGAGTTGTCTCGGACTGATTTTTTTTATAATGTAATTAGAATGTTTTGTTCTCTTATGTACCATAGTTTAAATATTAGCTTAGATTTGAGATTGACTGACTATATTACCCTGCAGCCTTTAATTGAAGTACTTATTTCAAGGTCATTTGAATAACGGTATGCAACTGATAATGCGATTATAAACATAAATTCAAGAAAATATTTAAAAAAAAATACAAGAGCTGCATTTTCTATTTATTTAAAAATAATTGTATTCTTTTTATTCAATATCTCTTGAAAATAATATTACTGATTAGACAAGATTTTTTAGATCAGGATTGAGGGTGACACAGATAAAAATAAAATATAGGCTTGAAATGTAAAATATAATGCAGTAAAATCTGTCTAAGCTGAAACTTGTGTAATCTTTTCTCGGAATGGAGTGTTTTTTACATTTTATTCAACTTGCCTGGTTGTTGGTAAACCTTGTAATCTAAATTTACAAATAAATAACAATACAATTATCAGCGATTAGTTATCAATAAAAGTGTGTCAACAAAAGTATTTTTGAATTTACGGTAAAATCTTGCATGTAAAACGCAGGCTGAAACTTCAGGAAAATTAAAAATTCGCATGTAATAAGCACTTAAAATTTCGGTATAATACTCTGCTTCTGCGCATTGTACACAAGATTTCAGTATTTTATATTATTGTTATTTTTAAGAGGAAAAAAGTAACATAATTTAGTAGGTATTTATTATAAAACCCTCCTGGGTCCATAGGATGCTTTAAAATGAATCCTATCTTTAAGAGGAATGTAGAAATTAATTTTTACTATAATTCGTAGAAGGTAGGCAAACCTTGAGGAGGTAGGCGATTCTTTGAAGACAACATTAAAATAAAAAAAAGTTCTCAGTAATCAGCCCGTGGTATTTTAAAATGTTGTAATCAATTTTTTTAGTAAATTTCTGTTCACACAATAATTATTTAAGTGGCTTTATTTGATTACTTAAGATTAAAATAAAATAGAAATAATAAGGTGAAATCAGGTGTGAAGAGTTATTTATTTTTTTTAAAGAAACATTTACATTCATATTTTCTTATTTGCAGACATGTAGTGTAGCCAGTAGGTAGTATTATGGTGTTATTTCTATAATCTACCGTTAATTAAGTTGGAAAAATCAGTAGGTATTTGTTTTAATTCGCGTATAATACACACCCTTTTTTAGAAGAAAAAAATCCCCTTAAGTACTTGCCTCAAGCTACT
The DNA here is from genome assembly GCA_951217055.1 of Gerris lacustris. Taxonomy (NCBI): domain Eukaryota; kingdom Metazoa; phylum Arthropoda; class Insecta; order Hemiptera; family Gerridae; genus Gerris; species Gerris lacustris. Next base: position 71,653,746 of record OX578277.1, on the reverse strand, counting down.
AAAAGGGTTTCTTGGTCATAAAAATTCATATATCATACATTATTTATTATATTTTTTTAAAATTAAAATATATGTATTAAAAGTTGCACTTTGGAGAAGAAAGGTGTTAATATATATTACTTTAGCATCTTAGGTATGCACTTATTTGGTTCTCACTTATTTGGTCTTTTAGGGCTAATGACCGCCATTTTGGAAACGTGATATATATTTGTGATCTACATTGCAATACTTTTAAAATGATACCCCAAAAATTAAAATTTTTGGGTCACCATAGTTGTGGTCACCTAAAATATTTAAAATTTAACTTTTTTTACATTAACTTCCGGAAATATCATTGGCCTACAGAGATGTATATTAATGTATTGTTTCCTCATTTTTAGGACCAGTCCTTATGGGGTAGCGGGGGAAGGGGACATTTTTTTTTTTATTCATTTCGGGGGTAAAATGCCCTCTATTTTGGAAACGCAATATATATTTGTGATGTACATTTTAATACCTTTAAAATGATACCCCACTCAAAAAATTTAAAATATTGCCATTAGTTCGCAATTGCTCACTGATTGAAAAAATGTTGAGTGTTTTATAGTTTGCAATATTTTTCCTGTTTTTGGGTAAAAAGTTTTACTTGTATATGCCAAATTTGAAATCTCTAGCTACAGTAGGTTGGGAGATATATGCCAAGATGCTACGGACAGACCGACAAACTACCAAAAGCACTTTTGGATGACCTCGAAACCCTAAAAAGAGGTTAAAATTATACACCAGATTTTACGGTACTTGTATCTATGTAAAATCCCCTGTCAAAGGTGAAAGCTGCAGAGGTGTTATTTTATTTCTAATTCCTATTTTACATTCAACCATTGCCACTGCTCCGCATGCTGCTGTTTTTACTCCCCACATTCTGTGGCAGCATCAAAGGCAGAGAGTGTTCACTTAATTCCAATCTACCTACAGCTATGGAGGGCATCGAAGAAGATGTAGCTTCAGTGACGTGTGCATTTTGTCCTTCATGTTAAACAGCATTTTGTCTTTTTTGTTTTGGTAAATCCAACAATTTGATTTCTACTTTTGACTGAACCTTGATTTCTATCTAATTCTGTCAATATCCACATAGTTACTTACCAGAACAGTAAAATATATAAGAATTTATGTAGCTCAATTTAGAATTAGAATCTTCTTGCTTCTATTAATGGTTTACTTAATTTGTATTCGTGAAAGGTAATAGATAGAGAATAAAATAAAAGACATCAGTTATTTAAAACACATTTATTTACAAAAATACAGATCAAAGCAAAACCTTTATATCATTCTATCATAACAATAAAAACAAACAAAAACACCTGGACAATAAAATACATATATATATATTATTAAATAATCTATTAATTAATTAACGTAATTATTTCAAAAATAAATGTAAAGACATTATGGATGTTAAAAATAAACATAAATTAAATTAAGTTATATTTATATGTTAACATTTTGTGGAACTTCAAAATAGAAAATGAAACTAAAAGTAAAATAATATATGTATTGTGTATAAGTTTATATTTATTTCTCTTTTAACATTATTATATTAAATGGGAAATAACCTAAATTTTATAAATTGATTAATTGTGCCGTCATAAAATGCATTATATTGTGGGGGGGGGGGGTATTTTTTAATCTTCAGCTTTGCTTACAAATTTTGTTTTCCTTAAATGGATTATAAATAATTATTTTATTCCATTCTTCTAACAGAATATGGGACTTGCTGAAATGTATTAACCTCTTTATTTGGTTTATTTGTCACAAGCATAACTATAACTAAAAATTCAAAATGTACATACATAATACTAAATTGTGTTAATTTACTCTAATTATTTTTAAAGCTATCACATGATTTAAATAAGTCTTTCAGACATCTTAAGAGGGAACAATTTGCAGCTTGTCCTTTTAACTGATTAAATCATAATACATATGTCTCTCCTTTATTCATTCAGTCAGTCTTACCCCTCAAATAAATATTCACATTCATGTAATATTAACCGATGAATTTGACATTATTTTTTTTAAAAAGAATCCATGAAAGAACTGATAAAAAAGGCCCACTTATATTTCTTATATTTTTTCACTTAGAAAAAGTAGACATTATAATTACATTTGGCTTTAAACGTTTTAGTTAATTTTATTTGTGATTGAATATTTAGTAATATATATTATAATATAGGTGTTTTATATATAACAGATTATAATTTAATGTGATTTTAGAAGTTAAAAATAATTTGTTTTAGTTGTTACAGTTGTTTACATTTACTTTTCTTTGAAAAGGCCTAACAGCTTGCAGTTCATTTTCATTCGTATTTATTATGTTACATGAATATGACAAAAGTCTTTAATCTCATTTTAATTTTTCCTCTGCTTATTTGGTTATTCAAAGATGTTATAATACCAAAATGGAGAAATTCAGTTATTGCTCACGATACAGGAATATGTGAGAGCATGATTTAATGGTTATTAATTGCATATTGATTTCTAATAAATGAGTGTTAAACATAGAAAAATCATAATTATATACAGTTGATAATTTAAGAAAATATCAAAATTATTTACAAGAGGAAATTAATAGGCTTATAGTAAAGTCTAGTACACGTCTACCCATATCACCTCAAAGTATTTTACAAATATCATTCATAGTAATGATAAAATAGTCTAATTAATACAAAATATTGTTTATAATTATTTTAATTGTTAAAAATCAATGAAATTATTACTTATTATAATTATAATAACTAAGTAAATAGTGAACAGTTTACGATTGCCAATAGTTGATAAACAATCTAGTTACAAGCAGTAAAAGTTGCAATTTATATAACTTTTTTCAAAGCTTTAAATACTTATTAAAAAATTGCATTTTCCATGCTAAGCTAATATTTTAATTAAGGAAATATATTTCATAAAAATTCTTTTTTTTAAACATAAGGGAGTGCCACAATTTCTACCTCCTTGTGGTTGCAGTGTTGCTTTTGCATTAGACTTCTATCTGGTCTACCGTCTGGTAGTTTAGTAATCGCCGGAGCAAAAACTACATTTGATAGTTGTTTGTTACCAGACACCTGAGAGGCTACAAAGTTCATTATTTCTTTAGAAGTAGGAGGCTGAGTTGGTTCTCGGGGAACTACAACTGCAACTGGGAGTTGCCCCTTAGCTTCGATAACTACTGCTTCCAACACATCAGGATGAGTGGCCAAGACAGATTCCAATTCTCCGGGCCAAACTTCTGTTGTAGTATTATTAACACGACCTGTGATGTAGAAATAACCATCTTCATCATAATAGCCAATATCTCCTGTCCCTACAAAATTATCAGGATCTAATTGTGGGCCTCTCACACAGATTTCACCACTATCCTTAGCTCCAAGTTCTTCTTCGCCTGAAGTAACTTTTACTTCAGTTGAAGGTAAGGGACGACCAACAGAGCCAGGACGAAGAGTGGATATAGGTTGGTGGAATACAGGAGAGCCATGGCATGGACCATAAATTTGTACAAGCTCTGCATCCCTTGGTAGAATGTCCAGCAATCTAGACAATTCTGGGGCAGGTAAAGGATCTGTTAGAGACAAATATCTCAAAGTTGACAGAGCTTCCCGAGGAACTCGTCCTGAAGCCAAATACCTTGCCAAACCAGCTGCTGCTGGTAAAGCTGTGACACCGTGCTGTCTCACAGCAGACACCAAAGTTTCTGGTTTAAGTTCTCCCATTGTAACCAAGGTTGCTCCTCTGGCCAACCCCTGAAACAAGACCTGAGTTAGGCCATACTGTTGATGCATCGGCGAAAAACAGGCCACTTTGGGCTCGGCTTGAGTTAAACCTCCAATCTGCTGACACGAAGCCACCAAATTGCCATGAGTTAACCATTTTCCTTTGCCTAGAAGTATTGCTTTGTTTTCAGCTTTACCGCTACTTAAGTCCCTTCCTTCTTTTACAATTTCATCCAAATAATACACTCCTCCAAATCTGATGTCCCTGTCAACAGATATTATTTTCATCGGAAATTCTTTACCGGCCTCCTTCTCCAACCGATACTTTGCTTCTAATATCGTAAAAATCTTTTTTGAAGTCGCAACTACACATGAGGTGTTAGTCAACTTGAAGAGCCGAGTCAGTTCAATATCAGTAAAGTCTGGATTGAGAGTAGACACAACCAATCCAGCCTCTAGACCACCAAGAGCTGCAACTGCAAATTCAGCAGAATCTGGAAGTAAAACAGCAAGTACGGATTCAGGAGGAAGATTGTCATGAAGCCAAGAAGCCAACCCTCTGCAGCGAGAACGTAGCTCAGAATAAGATATCTTGGAGCCAGTGTCAGCAGCCAGCATGGCAGTCCTATCTCCAAAAGCTCCAAGGCCAGCCCAGACAAAATCAGTCACACTGACAGGAGGTACAGCCACGGGATTGTAAGGAGATTTAACAACACGATGACAGTTTCTAACTTGCACATGGGAAGTGTTTTTCTTTTTGGGCATGACACAGGTAATGTTGTATGGTGCTTGATATGGTATCACACATGCAACCAAGTTTCGGCATGCCTCTAGAGCTCTCCCTGAGCCTCGCATGTTTCCCTTTATCTTATCTTTCACCACAGATTTTTTTCACCAACACTGCAACAAACATAGTGACAACAATTAATAAAATGTGAAAAATAAAATATTAAAGCCAATGTAAGGCCTAAAAATTATATCCAGAGTGTGAAGCAAGAAAGAAGATCTAGATAAATTTAACTCAACTCCATATTTAATTTGGGCATAAAGAACTTTTTAAGAAATTTTTGAAGAACATTTCTTTTTAAAGAACAACAACTTTTTAAAGAGCAATTTAAAGATGATATTATCTATCTGTTACTTTTAGTAGCTGTAGGGAGCTTATACAATCCTTTTACTTGAAAAAAAAAATTGCTAAAAACACACTTACTCTAACAATTCACCAAGAATACAATGTATATCAATTTTAAAATCTAAAAGAGAATATTTATTATATTTACCAAAGCAGGATAAAATAATTAGTCAAAATGTTGTACTTAAAAATAAATGGCAAACATAACATCATAATGAGATGTAATTATTCTAATAATTTATATTTATGATAAAATATCTATTAATTACCTCCAATTTATCAGCTGTTAAGAATTAAAAATCTAATTATAAACACTGTTGAGTTGAAGAAAGCTATTGACTAAAAATTATTTTGTCCACATATCAGTAAGACCTTTGCACTCTAATCTGAGGTCTTATTAACTCAACCTTTTTATAATATAACCTCTTATATAGCTATCTTATCTTGTCTTGCTCAATGGCTCTCATTTTTTTTTTTTTTTTTTTTTTTTGCCCACAACAAAAAAATCGATTTGGCTTCAAATATTGTCATACTAGTTAAAAGACAGAATAATTAGAAAATAAATCGTTTCAGCGTAATTATTGTAAAATGGAAAAATTACTCATTTCGTTATATAATCTCAATTAATATTCATGCTTGCGTCATGGGTAAGGCTTTAAGAATTCCAATTTAGGTAACAAAAAAGCGTAATTAACATCTTAAGCCAATTAATTTAGACTTTAGTCCTCGTTTGTAGTTTTATATACTGTCTTCAATCATTTAAATTGTGATTGGGATGTTAAGTTATTACAAATGTTTAAAATTAATGATCCAAACTTCATTAAAAATGAATGAATAGCTTTTTCTTTTCTCTTCCTACACTAAAGATACATTTTTTTAACATTGGGTATCTTGTCTATCATGAATAATAAATAATATGCTGGGTACTAAACTAAATGATTTAATTTGAAATAATCAATAATACTTAATATAATAATGCGTAATGACTAATGACGTACCATATTAATATGAAAATAATTACTTTGACGATCTTATTATAAAATATAAAACATACAATTTTATAATTTATAAAGATATTTTTTTAATAATTATTATATAAATAGATCATCAACTAACTATTCCTATCTAAGCCCCTTATCAGTTACAATTTTAAGTAAAATATGTTCTACTACCCCTATATTATTATTATTATCTATGTACTGTACAACCCTTCCCTAAAAAGCATCATAAAAAATTTAGTTTCAAAAGTCGCCGCTATAAGGTTTTACAAATTCGAGGATGTAATTGTTTCTTGGCCCTAAGGTCTAATAATAAATAATAATAGAGAATAATTAATACTTAATTAATATTTTTTAAACAAATTATTGTACTATTAACATTGAAAGGGCAGACATTTTATTTATTAATTTTCGGACAGCACTAAATTAATTAAACAAAAGAAAAAAAAATGACCCTCCTAAGTAGCACAAGTTTGTCCCTAGGTTATCCCACAGGACCCAGGACCAGTCACTTGGTCCATTGGCGCATCCTGTGGAGGGTAGAATTTTTGCTTTTGGATGTCTTATGGCTGACCCTATGTCCACCCTTCTAACGTCCATAGCCTATCCAGGGGGATATGCTATGGAAGTCCCATGGGCGTTAAAAGGGTGTACATTGGATATGCCTACGGACAGTTTTGGGACATATTTTGGATGCTTAAAATGTAAATTTTTAAAATAATGAAGTGTTATGACAGTCATATGGTTTATCAGTTACAGCCCATTATTGTGTGAATTCTAAGATTTAATTTTAAGTACTAGAAGTTTTTTGTTGAACCTGATACCACATGAATGTCAGACTCTATCCACTCGGCTATGAGTCATTTCCGATTTGGTGCAATTCAAAATAAATATTTAAACCTTACACCATAAATATGTAACTTTATAAATAATTTGAGGATTGTTCATTATAGCTTTCACTGAAACATCATCCTTTGTATAACGCAAATAAATCCACTTCTAATTAAACCTGTTAACATTTTTTAATAAAAGCAAAAAGCTTTAGAAATTATAAAACTCATCCATGGGATACCCCTAACTGGACATCCCGTTAAGGACAATAGGATACCCTTAACTCAATGTCCATGGGATACCCTCAACTGGATGTTCTAGGATACCCTTAACTGGATATCCCATTAAGGATATCCATAGGACATCCTTAGGATGATCCAATGAGGCATCCAAAACGGGATAACCATAGGGGAACCCATGGATCAACGATTATGGATAGGATAAAATCTGTTCAAAATGATATCCCAGGGATGTTTTTTGGATCAGCTGTTAACAGCTATTAATACCACTACATTACATAATATGTAAATTGCCCGATTTAGATTCAGTCTAAAATCGCCCAGCTTTACTTTAATACTATTCCTGTACAACTCACGTAAATGTCAACATGTCTATTTTGAATGCACCTTAAACACGTCTATTATCTACATTAAATAAACAATTTGGAAAAGAAGAAAAAAAAGCCATAACAAATATATCTAAAATCTAAAGCATGTACTTTATTTATGATAATATTAGAGAATATCACTTAATCTTTGATAGGCTAAAAATGTTTGTTCTAATGCTTGTATAATCTATAGTAGTTAATAAGTTAAAAGTATTAGAGCTTTAAATTTATTAATTTATAATGCACACCAACAAAAATAGATCGCGTCCATTGTCGCCCATACCAATGGGGGGGGGGGGGGGGGGGTGTATTACCGTGGGGGGGTATTACCGTAGTCAAGTCAGGTGTTTTGCTTTCAAGAAAAAGATTTACGTATTGGTAGAAAGTACACTAAAATTGTTTAGTTAGTTTGCATCAGAATTTGCTCAGAACCTCTGCTGCATTTTTTTCAAAAAAGTAATCGTACTGTTTACTGATTTCTTTTATTATGGCCAGTCAAATCAGACATTCAATTCGCAAAGCGTGATGTAGTTCTGATTTTTTGAAATGTTGGTCGAACCATTTAGGATAGAGTGATCCTAAGTTTGAAGCTTCGGAAAACTTGTGCTAGCTGCGTAATACGTGAAAAACTGAAAAAATTGAACTTTTTTTAGTTTTTCCTATATAACTCAAAAAAAGGCGTCGTTCGATGTTAGTTGCTCTTACTATGTTTACAGTGCAATACACTTACAACAATTTAAGTCCAACGGCAACTGTACGTCTAATAGTTTCCCAGATAGGACACTTCAAAAATTGGCTATTTTTTTTCCAAAATAAACAGGTCAAGTGTGTGCTAGTCAGCACACAGCGAGGGTCCGTAGGCCACACTATATAGTGTTTAACTGTAAAGTGTGTAAACAGTGTTTTTTTTAAATGCTAAAAAGCTTACTTTGAACCATTCAAAGGGTCTGATATTCTCAAAACACACTCTGATAAAGTATTTTTTTGCCACTGAACCGGACTACAACCATATAAATACATCGAAAAGACCATAATTATAAAAAAAAACGTATTTTGTCAATAAAAAATAAAATAATATTTTTTTCGAAATTTCCAAAAAGTGATATTTTTACTTTTGGTCGAAGAATGTTCAGGAATTTTTTCAGATTTTTTGCACTTCACATAAGCGAGATAGAAGGGGGGGACACGTTTCACACCCACTTCAAACTTGCCTACGCTCGCCCTATTAAAGTTATATCCAAAGAATTATATATTTTTGTAATCAGCTCGGCGTACCCTTTCATATGATACCCCTCACGGTGTCGAAAAAAAAAAAAAAAAAAATTAACCCTTAAGTTTTTTTACCCTAATTTTTTTGAAAAATATTTTTTTCAAGTCACTATATTTTTAAAATATGTGGGCAGGTACAAGACACATACATGCCAAATTTCAAAGTGATCGGACGAAAGGTGTAGCCGTGAGAGCACGCGAGAGGACGGACGGACAGACACACGCAGGAAAATATAAGGGTCCTTGGTTTTGCCTACGGACCCTAAAAATGGAATTTTTTATTATTAATCTCGTTTCGGGCCGAAAGTCAGCATAATACCTCTCGCCTACAAGAAAAGTCGTGAGAAATGAAGTTGAAGTAAAAATATGAAGCACAAAAATGAAGCCTGTATACAAAATAGTTCTATTGCTATGGTATAAAATAATATCAATTTTTGGGCATTCTACGAAAGAAAAATGTATAGAATCATGTTTAAAGGTGGGAAAGTGTAATTAAATGTACCTATGTAAATTTCTTATGAATTTGACATGAATCCACGTCAAACGGCTTGTTATGTACTGCAATAGAGCCAGTGATTGTCGTTAAATGGCCACAACTTGTTATTGGAAGTGGTTTAGGCTCATTTCTTAAAAAATACAATTTTTCCGTTTTTTGTTTTTTTACCATTGCAACAGAACTATTTGTCTACAGGCTTCGTTTTGTGCTTATTATAAATTATAAAAGCCAATTAAATTTACTACAGCTTCGTTTCCTACATTTTTTCCTTGGTGATATTTCGATATTCGGCCCGAAACGAGAGCAAAACCTAAAATTTTCATTTTTTTTTAAAAAACTCAATTTTTGGCGTGCAATATCTCGATAATTATTATATTTGCAGAGCTGCAGTTGGGCTTATGCTGCTGCAAATTTACTGTATTTTAAATAAAGTAATAACAACTAACATCGAAAAAAAAATAGTTTACGAGTTATATGGCAAAAACTGAAAATGACCAAATTTGCTTCGTTTTTCACGTATAACGCATCTAGCACAGGCTTTTCGAAGCTGCAAACTTAGGATCACACTGCCCTAGTTGGTCCGAACAACATATTAAAAAAAGAAATCAAAAAGAGAAATAAAAATGTAGTTAACGTCTTCTACACCGATATAAATTAGATAGATTAAAATAGTCAATAAATAGTCAAATAGTGCCTAGTTGTTAGTGCCTCAAAACACGTTTTTCATAGCCCAAAATTTAAACTCAAAAATACAAGGGAGGCAAAAAACCTAGCCCCCCTCCCCCCCCGGTATCCAAAAAACCTAACCCCCCGTAGGCGGTGCCCCCCCCCCCCCCCCCCCTCCAAATTTCATATGGGCGCCCATGATCGCCTCGATGTATTTAACGCGGAATTGGTCGATACTTTAACGTTCTTTTTAATAACTTCAAGAAAGACGATGCTTTTGAAAGATAATATTGTGCAGTTTGTACTCAATTGCAATAAAATAAAAAATGCAAACATTCCTAACTATACTGAATGTATATTAGAATTTTTTTTTTTTTTTGCCAGTCTAATTGAACTGGTTGACTCAATTGACCTCTTTATGCGGATATAGACCAGTTGAGTCTGTTCTTATAGAATAAATAACAGATAATTCATTTAGTCAATGATTGAACAAAGACTGTACAGTTTATCTACCAGAGAAAATGCATGTATGCTTTAGAATTTAGAATACACTAATATACTTGTGATTGTGATCATTTTTGTGTGAACGATTTTCGATATTATCTATACTGGCTATAAATCAGATTCATGATTTGTAGTTATTTTATAAGGCTTGATTTTATTATTTAGGACAAGAATAGTCTTTTTTATAAGTTTAGTTCGACTTTATTGATTCTATTTTTTAAAAAACTTTTAGCAGGTATGCTATTTTTAGAAGGTCTAAGCTAAAAATAGCTATAATTGTTTATAATGGAGGCTTTTGACCGGGGATAGCCTTGAGAATGTAGTCCTTGTATATTCCTACTAACACATATCCTCGCATATCTGCATCGTCCCAGCATGGTCTCAACTATAATACTACTCCACAACAAATTTCATAACAATTCAGTCAAGTCCTCAAGTTGGGCAAATATTGACAAAAAAAATCTCTTTTTATAATTTATTCTTTTTTGAACCAAGTTAATGTTACCCGTCTTAGAGAGTTAAAGAATAAATCTTCTCGTTTTTATATGAGGTATATTAATACATTATGTATTATATATATTCAATTATGTTAGTATTCAAATTAACCAATACAATTTTATCTTAGCAAATTGTTTACTGCTTAACAACAAATCAGGGAGAGCTCAAATATTTCAGAATATACATTTTCAAATTTAAAACCTTGTTTACATAAATTGGATACAATCTAATTGAATTTCTATAAATAATAAAATACTAACTGATGTACCCGGCATTTCCCAGGGGAGGGGAGGATTTCGATGTAATTCGGCAAACAAAGAAATTAAGTTTAGCTCTACATTTGGGGTGTTACCCCCAAAAACTCTAAAAAAAAACGTGAAAACCAAATTATTTATAGAAAATAGTTCGACAAATTTGGATTAAACAATTCTAAATTTTAGTCCATTTACATTTGAATCTAAAATCTAACCATTAAGTTGGTTTCCCGGGATTAAAATTTAATTAGATATTTTGGAATTCAATTCAATCTTTGTATGTATACCAATAGATATGTTCGAGTTGGTCTTAACCGATAGATAAGTATTTTTTTCAATTTAATTATTCCACTACCCTCCTTCTACTTTCCCTCCTTTAAACAATACTCTTTTAAAATACAGTAATAGGTATGGTTCCTGTCAAAATAATATTTATAGGAAATAGTCCCAGTCCCAAGATAAATAAATAAGTTAATAGGTTCAAAGATTAGATTTTTGTAAAAAAAAAAAAAAAAAAAAAAAAATACTATCCTCCTTTCCACTTATAAAGCCAATACTCTAGAATAAAGAGTACACTAACCTCAATGTAATATAAATTTATCTCCACTGAGATATTACATACATGAGGTGATCAGATAAATAGAAGGCTATATGCACAATATTATCTTGTAAGGTCACTCGTTTTCTATATAATTTTCGATTTACGACAAGCCAAGAAGTAACTAATTCTGTTGAAGGAGAAGAAATTAATGGGGGAAAATGTTAGATATTTTAACTATGAGACCTTCATAGAGTGTTACGATGATTATGCCATATGCACGCGAAAGCCAAGAAAAAATATCGGGTACTCGGAACTTTTCCTCACTATAGTGAACTCTCCTGCTCATTATCATTTTTCAAAAGAGAATTATACATTATGTTTACTAATTATTTGAATATGGCGGTATTTTGAGAGATGTAAACAAACTTAAGTATCGCACTAATTAATAATTATGTTAGCTTATAACTTTTAAACTAATAAATGGAATTTCATCTTGTATTTTATATTGGTTCCTTATTTTTTACCGGTTCCAATATATGTCCCGCGGTTATGCTATATGTCAAAAACGTATTTATACTTTTGGTATTATTAACCGTCAAAGTTTCAAAATTCAAAAATCGATAACTTCAAAATGGCGGCCAATATCAAATAAAATTTGGTGGATTTGTTTGACATAAAGAGTGGTACATTCGAACCAAATTTCAAGTCGATCGGACCACTTTTTGATTTTTTAAATTTTGGTTGACTCAGCAACCTGGGTTCAAGATGGCAGAAAATGTTGATTTTCCGGGCAGCACAACTACGTGTAAGGACTGATTTTTGTACCAAGTTTCAACTCTCTAGCTTAAAAAATGTGGGAGTTATGGTTATGTTATGCGTGACGCAGACAGACAGACACACAGACAGACTGACATCCAGCTAAAAACCACCCTAATCGTCTTAAAAACACCCAAAACGGATAATTCCGTTGAAATCTCGGTTTCGGATTTTTTGGGTGAAAACAATACTTTCCTATAATACCATAAACCATATTTTAATCCTGATAGTTTTACAGTAATATCCAGTATTTTGATACTGACTTCAAAAATAATTAAATTTAACAACAAAAAAACCCTTACAACCCACAAATAAACAATTTTTTTTTCGAAATTATTACATATTTTGGACAGATTTGTATGATAATTTACATAGATATATGATAAATGAAATCTTAAAATTTGGTAATGAAGAAACTCTATTCTAAGATTACAGATGTGATCTATGATTACAGTTTGTGCCAACACAGTGCTCAAAAGTCAAAAAATGGAATGGGGAGCCAATAAGAACTCAGTATTTTAAAATCCTGTGCTCTTATTGGCTCATTACGTTTTTTTTACTTTTCCGTCAACGCGCTGACTCACTTGGCACAAACTTAGATGGTATGTAATCGTATCATAGATGATAATATTGAATGTTTTCAAATACTATTAATACACTGTCAAGCTACAAACATTTTTAGGTTTTTTATAAAAAAAAAATAATAAGTAAAAAAAAAGACAAACAGTTAACATAGAGAATAATTTAATATCGTCTCCAATACAGTTATCAACCTAGTTATAACACTTTTTATGACCGAGGACATTCGGAGAAATTTGGGAAATGGATAAGCATATTATGTATTTAAACAATCTCAAAAACATTTTTAGTCCTCACATTGCTTAAAAAAAGAGTTTGTTTTTATCTGCCAAAATAAAAGGCAGGCAGAAATAGGTCAAAATTAATTAAATATTTTATTTTTATACTGAAACACAATATTGTTATATATACAAATGTTTCTTTGATATGCCATAAACTACATCATTGATTTTGCGAGAAAAAAAGGTTTGGAAAACATAGCTAAAACAACATTATTATACTAATGGTAGTTTAGTGTTTAGTTCTGTTTCCATATTATTTTTGTTGGTAGTTAATTTCTGTAATTGTCTTATTTTTATGTGAGCATGTAGTTTAGTCCTGCTATTGTTAAATCTTTTTTGTCGGTAGATTAATGTATATCCTGTTTTAAAAGTGTATCGTGTATCTTTTGATAATGAAAATTATTGAAACATAACATTTGAGTACTCAGGATATTATAATATAACGGCACTAAGTTGTGTCTTCGACATAATAACTACGTAGTTTGAAAGTTGAAAGGAGATATAAAAAAGCAGGAATAATAGGGGTGAAAGAATGAATGGTAAGAAAGAAGGTGACGGTGAACCCGAACCCTCCAAACTCCAAAACCTTTTAAATAGCTCTAGATGGAATTTTCCACAACTTCCCCTAATAAAGTAGAAGAGGGGAGAAGAAAGGGAAAGACAGCACTACCTGCTCGATACCATGATCCTAGCCTGGACACTTTTGATTCTGATTTATAGTATTTAGTACCAAGACACTTAAACTGACTAACTGACCTTCCTCAACTAATGCTTTATGCTGACTAGTTTCTTCTTTTATCCACTACATATTTGATTTTTAATTATATTCTTTCCATTTACCAACAGAAATCCAAGCTCCTTTATAATAAAATTGAGTGTTAGTTTAATGGCTTTATATGAAAAAAAAAAAAAACTTGGATTACATCGGCAATAATGGAAGCTAAGTCCATGTTAGAGAGGAAATATTAGAAAAAAATTAATAGTACAAAACACATCTTGGCTGTCTGCCATATTGGTTTTAGAATGACGTCACTTGTATGCACGTGCAACTAAACGTGTATGCAAAATTTAAATTCAATCGGTTAAGGATAACTACTTAAAAATTCAGTCGCAATATTTGACCCAAACATACATACAAACATTGCAAGTAAAGTAAAAGCTTGTAAAAATGAAAATTAAATAACAAGGAAGAAATTATACTAATTGAAGTTTTTCTTTTGTGGACTTGGTTTTTTTTATATAAGTAGTTGGTTGTTTCTTTGGAATGTAAGTCCTTATTATATTTGATTAAAACAAGCTAATAAAATTAATAAAATTAATTCTTTTCAAAAAAACATTAAAACAATCAAAATTAACTTTGGTAAGACTTTCTTTTCCAAAATTCGTTTTCATTTTGATCATTTGTTTCTCTAAATTTACAGTATTTCAAAAACCTGAAGAAGCCTAGGTTCCCTAGGCGAAAGCTTGTTTTAATCAAATATAATAAGGACTTACATTCCAAAGAAACAACCAACTACTTATAGAAGAAATTATAGTTCTTATAATGAATAGACAAGCTATATTATAAATTTTGAGATGCTTATACTTATAACATTTTTGAAAAAAGATTGTTATCAGTCGAAATAAGGACAGTTATAACTCTTTCTGAGTATCTTCATTGATGTAATATACAATTATTAACACTTATATTTGACTAAAATTTAAATCAATATAACTATGTGCTATTATTCCTTAATTTACCTTATTTCCAATATTTAATCACTCCACAATCTGCAAGTTTGCAAACATTATACTTTAGAGATAATATATAACATGTTTGTTGTAAGATTTTATTTTCTAAAAATGTGTTGGCAAACAGCGAACATTGATAGTAATCAATGTCAATCTTTACTTTTGTGTTACTGACGATAACAAAAAGAAATAACATGTAAGATGTACTATAAATATTTATTCTTGTTTCTATAAGATCGATGACGTCCATTGTATATTATATTTATAACAAGCAACAAGACAAAATCCTTATCAAAAAATAAACTTTAATAGTTTTCTTTAAAAAAAAAAGTCTACCAATTAGTGTGGCACATAACTATGTTAGGAAGCTTCCTCGCGTCCTATATATTTGTATACTTTAATGATTTTATACACCCTATTAGTGTCAAATTTAATAAATTTTCTCTCCGTTTTATATAAATATCTGTCAATTTTTTTACATAAATTAAAGTATCAATTTAGCCAAATTTTAAGAGCGCAGACGGTTGAAATTAATCTGGGGCTATCTGCGGGCTATTGTCGACTAACAATCAAAATTTCATAAAACCCAGATGATGTAGGGGTAAATCTTCAGAACGATCACGTAGCTTTCGTTACCTTCGGTAAGCTCGGAAGCAAAACTAATAGAGCTCCTAAAACAAAAGTGTAACTTAATAAAAACTCAAGAAATGCATAGCGATTAAGAATAATTTTATAGCAAATCCCATTTGTGAAACATCGATTTGCTTATTGTATTTCTTATTCCTTCTTATCCTTTTAAAATTCTTTTCCTAATCGTGATGCCACTTTTGCTTAACCATGTAAGTTTCAGTTTTCTTCTTTTTTTCTTCTTCTTCTGAAACTGACTTATTGAGAAGATCAAATTTCGTACTTAGTTTTAACCCCAACATAATTTCGGCGGGAGCTTTTCCAGTAGAATTATAGTTGCATTCATGCAAGAAATTGAAAAGTTGTTCAGGCATTTATTTTTAAAAAATCTGTTTCTAGCGTTGCGTTCATTTGGCTCTTGAAAGCTTACTCTCTCTCTCTACTAGCTTCTATGGCTTCGGATTATGTCGTAGTTAAATGCTTAATGCCATTAAATTTACAAAAGGTCTTTAAACGTTTTTTGAGTAAACTGGGATCTATTTTCTGTGACTAATGTTCTTGGTAGACCACTCACTGAGTAATATATTTAAAAGTGCAATGCAAAAGCAACTATGTTACATTTTTCGAAAAGAAAAAGATTTAATCTAAATATTTTAAAGGTCCCAAAGAAAAGTAATGGTGCATCTAGCAGCTCCTCCACAATGATCATTCGTCCTCAAACAATCTATATAAAGCTAGAAATTCCACAAATCTTAATCCTAGAAACATCCTCCAGGTAACCCATATTAGGCAAAAATAAATAATTTAAAATTGTATTATTTAAAACACACTTCTTCTAAAATATTATTACACTTCACTTTCTATTAATCTATTATTCAGATTCAATTTTAATCAAACTATATTTCATTTTGACGTAAACGGAAAACAATGTAGCTGTAAAACCTCATACTTACGAAATATTTAAGACTAATCACTTAAATAGCGGCCTTATTGTAAGGCCGTATCGCTATGCCGTGTATTTCCTTTGTAAATAGTGGTTTAATCATTTAAATAGTCTAAGCTGGTAAATTCGCCAATTTAATGTTCTAGATGAAATTAAATTTGTTTTAAAAACTTTAAGTAGCATTTAAAATAAGTTATGGTATAGTGTCTCATCTAGATATAATAACAAATTAAATAGCAGAAGACATTTTTTATAAATAAAAAATAATAGTAACAATTTCAGTTAGTCAAGTGTGTAAATTATCACTTTTTACAGCTAATTACTTAAAATGACATTTCAAAGAGAGAATATGTGACAGGTTTTTTTTTACTATTTTTAGACGCAATTAGTCTCTCAGTCAAACAATTTAAAGATCAATTATGATAGAGCTATTTTTTTTTAGTAATTATCACACTGGAATTCATATTTGAGTTATTTTATTTTTATATTTTGATTAAAGCAGACGAGAGAGTTGTCAAGCCGGTTGACCATGAGTTAGATAGGTAAAGGGGGTTTACTGAAGTCGTATTCTTCACATTAATATAGTATAAAAAAAAACATTATTCTAAATCTTTATAGAAACAAGTTTGCTTAAAGCTAATAGTTCACAGATTATTACACATTTACACATACCCTTCTTTGTCCACCTAAAGGCAACATTTGGAAAAAAAAAAAAATTAAGGGTGGATTTACATGAACCTTGGTAGCTCAATTTTTTATTCTACATCGTATTCGGAGATATCTTGTTAATCTCCTTCCTGCGGCAGCTTTATTAGACCATCTGTCCTTGCTACCAACCTAGTTCAAATGATACGTGCCTATAAATACTCGAAGAATAAAGTAAAAAAATACTTATTATATAAATTACGTCAAAATGCGTTCACTTGAAAAAGTACGAATAAAAGTGCACGTAGGCTGTGCAAAAACCGGTTGAGCTATATTTATTCTCGTAGTTCATCTGAGTGAAAGCTATATTTATGTTACTTAATACTTATCTATATTAAGAAGATTTTTTATCAAAAAATGTTGCTATTAAAATAAAAAAAATACTATTATTATTACATTCCTATATCACGTAATAATTTCACGTTAGACATTGATTTCTTTTCTGAAACATTCTGTCGTGTATTTTTTTACTCATCAGTATTGGCCGGCTTCGGACAAAACATCGAAATTTGATTGATTATATGTGAATGACGTGGTAAATTATTATTACATAATTTAAAAGTGAAAGCGAATGAAGCTAAAGATAATAAATTGAAGACGGAATATGCCATTAACATAGATAAAGCCGGCAAGCACTATATCGACGTCGAAACTCTTCAGTAATCCAGTAGCCCAAGTTAGAAAAATGATTTCGGCTTAAGAGCGACAGCGAAAAGACAGACGTTGATAACGAACTTATAACACCTGTAAAACATGCTGGAGTTTTCAGTATTAGTTACCACTTCTAATCAAACCTCGAAATTTCACATCGCTCATAAATACTGCTATATTGAAATAACGAATACCATATCTTTTTTCAGACCTGTTATAATTAAATAGACTCAAAATAAATTGTATGTTAAATTATTCTTTTTTCGACCTTCGAGCGTAGAAAAGGAGGGTTAAAAACATAGTTCTTCATTATTACTCTCACTCTCAATAATTGTATTGTCAGTGAAGCAATTAAAAGTCGATATTTCCATAACTAATAATTAGAATTCACTGAGAGAAAAAAATAGACTGAAATATTCATCTAAGTAAAACACCCCACTGTTTTATTCTTTATAATAATAATAACCATTTTGCTTCCGAGCTCATCGAAGGTAACGGAAGAATTATGTTCACTTTTAAGAACGAAAAACTTTTATGTCTCCGATTTTAAAAATTCAAAGACAGAAATCTGTTTCAGACATCAGGGAACATTTTTGGTCTCGTGTCTGTCTGTCGGTCTGTGTGTCCGCGAATTCTGAAACGTGTTACGATAACTTGAGTATATGTCGACCGATTTTGATGACATTTGGTAGACATGTTCATTTCACCAATGCCCAGGACGAGTTCGTTGGACAACGTTATCCGTCCAAGCGTTCACGCGCAACGCTCGCATAAACGTAAACTTCAAATTTAAAATTGGAATTTTAGGTCAGGGAAAAAAAACAACTTCATCCATTCAATGAGACAATTATTTTTTTCAAATACAATTTTTTAGTAAAACCAACAGCGACACCTCTATGAAGTGTTAAAAATCGCTAAAACTATTAACAGTTTTTCACAATAAATAATTTAACAATAAAGTGAATGTTAATATAACAATAATACATGATAGGATGCGAGGAAGCTATGTGCCACACTAATTGGCAGTCTATTTTTAAATAAAATACGTTAACAATAATAATTTAATTATTTTATTTCGGAAGTGATGATTGCATTAATATTAATTAAATCAAAATTATACATGGTAGCAACGCAGGAAAAGAAACAAACATACTTGGTATTATATAATGTAATCATTCAAATGTTACCTATTAAAAAGTAAGGTATAGCTTACCTATCATCAATTGTTTCACAGTTATAACCATGTAGTTGAAGGTTCTCAATGGCTTGCCAGAAAACCTAGTAATTCTTTCGATTCAATAAGAAAATATTTATTGCTCTTTTGTAAGACGAAAAGCTCCTGAGGAACGTTAAGAAACAAACAATTCAACAACGCAGTTAGATGCAGACTGAAAAGAGGGACTGCGACTAAGGGATGCACAGCGGTTGGAATGGAGTGGGGAGCAAGGACAAAGCTGGAAGAGTAAAGGAGTGAGAGAAAGCCGGTCAAACATGGAAAGAGAGTGAGCTAGGTTTGTTTACAAACTACGCAGTACTAGCTGGCTGGAAGGAACTGGAGGGATCCACGTGAAAACACGTGTATACGAGTGGGGGCTGACATTCACTCCCTCTCTTTTAGGAGCGTTAACCCGCTGAATTGACCCGAATATTTATAGTCGTATTATCATTAGCGTCACAGTCCTGATATTATTAATAACTACACCGTTTACCGATATTGTCGTCATACTGTCTATGATCCTTACGAGTTTTCCTTTTGTTTTTAGTGTTGTAAGGCGAAACATATTTTCACGCCTTAAAATTTGTTATTTTAGTTCTATATTCCTACTTATAGTTTGTTAATATTATAGAGCTGGTATTAATTAAATATTAACAAAAGTCCTAGCACTAATTATATTACAACTATACTGAAAAATAATATTGTAACATGTTATAAAACACATTTGAAAAAAATATACGTATGTAGATGTAGATTGTAGGTATGTAATTTTTTAAATTATTTATATAGGGGTGCTATTAACTCTTACTACAGAATACGCAAGTTTTGTTGTGATTTAATTTTTTTTTTATATTATTAACTTACAAGCTTTTTTGTAGCTTTTTTGGTTTTAATTTATTAAAACTGCCCCACGAGTCTTAA
This sequence comes from Gerris lacustris, assembly GCA_951217055.1. Taxonomy (NCBI): domain Eukaryota; kingdom Metazoa; phylum Arthropoda; class Insecta; order Hemiptera; family Gerridae; genus Gerris; species Gerris lacustris. Next base: position 71,633,740 of record OX578277.1, on the reverse strand, counting down.
TATCTTGGGGAGACAGACACAAAAACCTTTCAGACTTTTGTTCGGCAGAAAACTGTTTAAATCTAAGTGCTTAAGTAATAATAAGTGCCACATAATTATTTTTTAATCATAATTATATTCTGGTCTTAAAAATGTAGAGTTTTACAAGACGTTCTGGTAGCTTCGATACAATATTCTTTTACAATCTTAATCTAACCTTCACATACCACATAGTCAATGTATACTACGTCACAACCGTCCTTTTAATAGGCTATGTAATCATGACTGTCAAACTTGTTGGTGAAACTCGCAATTTGCTTCTCTTCTCTTAAATTGATAATTGATAGTCTAGTTAAATGTTTGTTTGGCGAGGGAAAAATACAGTTATTTCTCCTTTATCGACCTTAATAGTTTTTGAGTCCGAATTTCAAATTTACCACATCATAAAAGTGGCACAATCTGAGAAAAATGCTCTTCTTTCAGTTTTCCACTTGTAATTTGATAACTTATTGAAGCACTTTTAGGGCAAAGAGTACCTTTAAAAGGTAAACTACATTAAATTGCCTATGAGTTATGTTTCTTAATTATTTTTTACCACGTTCAAATTTTACAAAAGTTGAAAAATCGGTTAAAGAACTGTTTTTATTTTAATTTTTCGCTTACTATCGTAAAATCCCCACCTGCCCGTGAGAAAGAGAAAGATATAAATTGCCTATGATTTAAGTCTTAACTTCTTTCCTCTGACGAGCGGTATAGGTGCTAGAGCGCGTTGAAATGTTATGCGTACTAGACGTAGAGGTTAAGCCATGAACAACTCATATCCGATATCCGATGTCGCTTGGCACAAGAATGCTGCTCATCTTTCTCATGGTTGACAATGCTCGTCAGATGAAGGTCATGGTTGACAATGCTCGTCAGATGAAGGTCATGGTTGACAATGCTCGTCAGATGAAGGTCATGGTTGCTCATCTGAAAGATCAAGATCAAAGTTAAAGATAAACATGATACTTAAGAATGATATTTAAGAATGAATAGTTGTATTTTTGAGTATATATTCAGTAATGAAAATTCTTAGTGATGTAACAGCCTTAGCTTGGGTCGGTGGTTGATCTTCCACGTCGTCGTCAGAATCAGCATAATATTTTTCAATACTGTCGCAGATTCCTTCGCAGGTTTTGCACAATTTACAGGCCTTGATCTTTCAGATGGGCAGCCATGTTGTGTATATACACAACATTTCAACGCGCTCCAGTACCTTCACCGTTCCTCAGAGGAAAAAATTTGGGAGACTTAAATCATAGACAATTTATTTCTTTGTCTTGTCAAAGTCTACTTCTTTCTAAAACTGCGTAGTTTGACAGCGATGAGCGGAAAACTTAAATAAAAACAATTGTTTGATGATTTTTCACCCAGGTTTACTTATTCACTTAATAAATGGACGTAAAGTCCATTATAAAAAAATGTAACTTTCATAAAGTGTTCACGAGCAGTAAGATTTACTAATACAGTATTTCAATTTACCTAAGAGTATTTCTTATTTGTTTTACATAAGAGTATTTCGTAAAAGTAAATAGTATGTCTGCATATTCCCTTGAGGGCTCAAGGGAGTGGGAGGGGCTCAGCCCCTTTAGCTCCCATTGGGTGCGCCACTGTTTTGACTTGTCAAATTTCAACGTGTTCTAGTGCCTGTTAAAAGTAAACTGTTCTCCTGACAAAAAATAATAAGTAACATAACTCGTAGGTAATTTAATGCAGTTTATTTTTTAAGGTACTCTTTGCTCTAAAACAGAAAAAAAGGGAATTTTTTTCGCATTTTTTTCAGAACCCACCACTTTTACAAGGTGGCAAAGTTGAAATTCGGATTCAGCACCCCAATTTTTTTCACCGATTTTTTTTTTCATCTAGTGGCTGGATTATGAGTAAAAGGTCTATCCCACCTTTATACATTATTTAAGAATTTAAAATTTATTAGGTTAAACTGAAATTACAGAATAAATGCGATATTAAAAAACCACAGAGAAGTACTTGCGTCCAAGTCAGTGGCGTAGCTAGCTCTGATAGCACCCGCCCGCAAGATAAAAAACATGCGCCCCTTACTTAAAAGGCACCCTTTTCTTAATCCATTTATTTAATAATGTAAATAGTTAACGCATAAGGAGGACTGCATTGTTATTGTCACCGTACATTGTGGGAGCACGAATATTTTCAAACTATGTCCAAACAAACTTGAAATGTTACTCGTATAGAATAACGGTTGCCATTGGGAAAAAGCTAAAGTTAGTGGTCGTTGTTACGCCTTGTGCGGAAACTTCGGAGCACTTAATTATCCAAACGGTTCGATGTAAGTAAAAAAATAACACAATGTTTCTTGTGTGAAATTTTATATTCTTTAATTTTGACCTGATCGTCAATTGGTCTCCGAGCAAGAGGAAGCGAGATATTCGCAAACATACTTAAAAAGTCGGGCAAAAACAAGCACTACGCAAGTTATTAGTAAGCTAGTTTTTATGCTAAACCGTTCGTTGTATGTAAAAAATTAATGACACTTTTTATGTGGGAAATTTTGTTATCTTTAATTTTGATTGATAACCACCTTGATTGGTGTCGGAGCCATAGGAAGCGAGATATTCGCCAGAAACCAAATTTGTTGACCTTTGCCCTTGAATATCTATTAACGCGACAATGTACATGAAGTTTTATAAAAATATTTATGTTAGAACGTGAGATATAGGTAAAAACGTTGTTTTCTCTATTTTAGACGTGTAGGTCCACTTTAATAGTTTTGACGATCTTTATAAATTCATAGCGGAGTGAGGTATCGCTGTTGGTTTTATTATAAATATTTTTGAAAAAAATGTTTGCCTCATCGAATAATTGATGATAAAATCTTTTCCCGTCCTAATACCATTTTATATTTGAAGCTTACGTTTACGCGAGCGTTGCGCGCGAACTCTTTGACGAATCACGCTGTCCAACGAACTTAGCCTGTGCATTAGTGAAAGGAACTAAATTTCAAACAAATCGTTCAACTTTGTAATACGTCCGCCACTCGTAGGTGGTAGCGGGCCGTGACAGACGTGTACAATTAATAAAAGAAACAACTTACTTCCCTGGAATGGGGGGGAAGGTCTCGGGCTGAGAAATAACAAAATTCCAATTCTTTTTAGTGGACGTGGTCGTCCCAATCACAACTCTTTACTAACCTACTTTAACAAAGGACACAAATTAACGTTAAAAAAAAGGAATTCTGATAAAGTAATTAATTTAATTTTTCTTGTATACGAGCGCGAAAACAAAAATGCTAAATTAACAAGTTCATAAATTTGACTAGAAGAAGATTACGTTAGGCCAGTCGTAACTAACATTAATAACAAATTTAAAAAAAATATATATTTAAATTCTACATCCGGAGTTAAGTATAAATTTAATTTTTATTTTTAAGTTCTAAGTACGGGAACAAAATGCTACAGTCAATAAGAAAATTTAGAGATTTTAAGAGAAAACTTTAATTATGACATACTCTTTCTTGTGACTCATCTCAAGATTTTACTTTAAATAAACGTAACCAATTTAAAAGATTTTTATTTTTCTCTCCCATTCCAGGCGGGGTTAAATTTAAATTTAATTTTAATTTACATCCCACCGCTGCCACCATTTTTGTAATACGTCCGCCACTCGTAGGTGGTAGCGGGCCGTGACAGACGTGTACAATTAATAAAAGAAACAACTTACTTCCCTGGAATGGGGGGGAAGGTCTCGGGCTGAGAAATAACAAAATTCCAATTCTTTTTAGTGGACGTGGTCGTCCCAATCACAACTCTTTACTATTTTAAAATATACAATACTGTCTTTGTCTGCTACCTACACCTAGGCTCCCCTAACGTACAGGTACGACCTATAACATAAAATAAACCCTACGGAGCCCTCACAATCTCTAGGGTAGGCAGTGACTTGATTCTCGTCTTAGACTTAACATTAACATTAAAGCAAAGGGATTCTCCCGTAGTCTCACCGATGAGTCGACAAAAACAAGGCCGCAAAAATGAAGTGGTACTCACAGTTTGATGATATCCGTAATTTTTGTTTGTGTAATCCTTTGGTGGAACCTCCTCCACAACACCCGCGTTATGTTCTCGGCACACCACGTCTCCGAAAAGTTTGCTACTTAACAACCGGCAAAGTACTCTACCTCAGAATTTTCGGCACACAGCATAGAACTTTGGCACACAGCCTAACTTAAAATTTTAGCACACAGCATAGAATTTTAGCACACAGCATAGAACTTTGGCACACAGCCTAACTTAAATTTTTAGCACACAGCATAGAACTTTGGCACACAGCCTAAACTACCTTCGGCACACAGCCTAACTAACGTACCTACTCGGCGCTCTCGCAAAACGGACTGGCCCCGAGAGTGGGGGGTTCATGGAGCTTTTATCACTTCAGCCGGGGGTGGAACGCGTACCGGTAAGTGGCGGTAACTTTGCCACAGGAGACCGGTAAGGTTCCTCTACGATTTGCGGTGGCCGTGGTAACGTTGCCGGAGTGCCCAGGGGGCGTGGCTTCGCGGTCACGTTGCCGGGGATGGCCGGGACGTGCTCCATGGGGACGGTGCCGAGGTGCCCGCGAGTCCCGATCTCGTGGGGAGTGCTTTTTTGGCGCGAAAATTTGGTAACCCGGGGATTTTTTGGGCCACCGGGTTACACTCCCTTCTTCTCCGCAAGCCGACGTCCACGTCGGCGCAAGAAACTGGCATAGCGGAAGCTGGCGCGGTGTGCCTGTTGCCTCCATAGGCTGCTTTTCTACAGCTGGGCGCGTTGCGGTTCCTGTTCACAGGCTGGGTAGGTGTCTGGTTGGATCCTCTTTTACGGCTGTGGTCAAAGAAGATTTGTTTCTACTTAAAGCTTTTACATATTTAGGCTGGATACTGATTGACTGTATTCGCGGTACCTAGAGGAGACCTTGTTTTTAAAGAAAAAATTACAAACAGAAACAAACGGAAAAATAAAAGAAGGAGAAGGAAAGGAAAGGGTAGTCTTTAGGTCGGGTCACTGTGATTTGGGGTTAGGGTTACTGGAACGTATCCCACGGCGCTGTTTATCTGGAGGTCGGTCCTGGGGTGTTGGCTCTTCCAGGTGTTCGTCGGTTACAGAGCTGGAGAGGGTGCATTCGATCTTTGGATTCTGGGCTGGGGCCTGGTGGGTATTATGTTGGCTGGGGGGTAGATAGGCGTCGTCATGTACGTTTCTCTCGTTAGCGGATTTAAGTCGGTTCAGGTGCGTTAATTTGTGGCCCAAGGCACGGTGAGGTTTTTCTTCCGGGACATCCCATTTCTCGGTTTCGATGATTTGCGAAGGGTTTCTCCGGGTGACTTCAGTTCGCCTTACGGTGTGGACGGGTTGTATCTCTTGAGCGTAGGAGCGAAGTGAAGCTAAGGTAACGGTAGGTATTCGGTGGCTCTCCAGGAAGTCCTGGTCAGATCCTTGCTTGTTCTCGCTGTCTGCTGTTGGTTCCGGCGTCTCGTCTACTCGTCCTGGAGGTACACGGCATGCTTCCAGTTGTCCAGTACGGCTTCCTTCCGGGATAGGTCGCAACTCTACCGTGGGGGTGGATGACTCTGGCAGAGGCCTCTGGCACTCTTGTGACGTGGTTTCACGTCGCTGGAAAGGCCAGGATCGAAGAGGCCAAGGACAATTATTTCTTTGATGGTCGCTAGCTCCGCAGTAGGTACAAAGTGGAAAAACGGTCATCCGAGGGCAGTTCCTTGCGAGGTGTCCTGGCTTTCTGCAGGCGTAGCAGCGTCTCAGTGCTGTTCTTTGTTTGCGGCAGCGGCAACGGTTATCTTTATCTTTAACCCAAGCTTCCGACTTCGGTGCTTTCTGAAGACAGTCGATTAGCCTCTCAATCCTTCTAAGAGTGGCATCAAGGGACTGAGTCGGACTCACGCCTCGGTTATTGAACGCAGTCAGCTCTTGAAGCCTCCTGGCTACGTTCAGGGCGTCGCTGAGGGTTTTGGGTTCCTTAACCGCTACCAGACATCTCAGATCTCCTTGAAGTCCTCTGACAAAGGCACGGACAGCTTTCTCGTCTACCCATTCTTGTTGTCTTCTAGGGGTCCAGGTAGGGTTGTCCGCCCGGGCGACCCGCCGAGCTAACTGCTCCACACGCTCCGCATAGGCGCGTAAGGGCTCATCTTCATACTGTTGCACGGACCAAAGTTTCATCGACGCTTCTGTCGGATCGTCTTGCCCATACCATTTCATCATTTCCCGCCGCAGGCTATCGAAGGGTGCCGGGTCCGCGGGGCTAACTGGTCTCCCCGTCACAAAAGTATAGGCAGCTCCCCTCGTTTTCAACCTCAAAACACGCAGCTTCATTTCTTGCGATAGTCCCACGGTGGTTTCGTCGATAATCTGGAGAAATTGGGATAAGGAGTATTTCTCGTCCTGTTGCGGGTCCCAGGGGGCGATCGAGTCAAGTAGAAATTTAGTGAGGGGTCCGGTCCCCGCTTCCGGTTCAGATGGATCCGGCACCCGTGACAACAACCGCTCCATTTGCCTCATAACGGCTGCAAAGGGTCCTGTATCTTCCTCGTCGGTCATCTCATACAAGGGAAATATCACCAAAGGAAAACAGAAATTAGGAGGGAGAAGGAGAAAGCAAAAAGGAGTAATAATAAAACACAATCCAAGGTATCCCCTCGATATTACAATAGAAATACTTACGCTCCTAATAACAAACGTACAAGATACAAAATACAAAAAATGGAATAAATAAAATGGTTCACACTCTCACACTATGCACAACAAAAATTATTTAAAGTCTAATTAAGTAATTGAATATAATTTCTATTAAGTCTTTTAATTTTTCTACACGATCTAGTTGTGAAGATTTTTAAAGTAAATTAAATTAAATAAATATAAAATTAAAATTAAATAGAGTGAGTATCCAAAAGTTTAATTTTTAAATTAGTGAACTTTTTATTAGTAATTTTGCAATAATAATTTTAAAAAAAAATTTACAGCTAAGTATTAAGCGAGTTAAATACGCTCAGTTTCAAGAGAAAAATATAATGTAAATTATAGAATTACACACACACGCAATTGATTAAATTCAACAAGGTAAAATATATATAAAAATTAATTAAATTTAAATGGTTAGTCAATAAACAAAATTTTTAGATACTTACATATCAAAACCTTAAAGAACACAAGAATACAGAAAAAAAAATACAGAATAAATTTTGTTAATTCCAAAAAAAAAAGTATAAAAGTTCTCTCACAAAAATTTAGTCTAAGTCTTGGAGAGAGTAAGAACTGAGACTGAATAAATATTATATTTATTTAAATATAAAGACTACAGATATCGATCTTTATATATGTGACAACAAAAATATAAATATAAGACAACAATGTCTAATATCAGTAGATTATTTTATTATTGTTCAAAGTCAAATTCTGAAATTAAAATTAATTAAATCATAAACATGAGTGAGAACCAAACAATAATTATGTTTTATTTGGTAATAAAAGACGACCACGATGAAAATTAACGAATAGATTTTCAACAATTTAAGCTAATTTAAGTTAATCTCTACGGGTAAGTGGATTTAAGTTCCACTAAAAATAAATAAATTTTTAACAAAATAAAAGTTTAACAATAACTAAGTCAAAAAAAAAAAATAAATTAGTATAAATTAATTAGCAATAAACCAAGACGCCCAAAAAAAAGAATGGTAGTTAAGCCTCAAAAAAAAAAGAAGTTAAGTTAAAGTGTTTCCAATACAAAAAGTATATCAATAAGAGAAAATTTCAAAAGCGATAAGTTCACTAAATTTGTTAAAGTAAATAAAAAAAAGAAAAATTTATTAAAGTTAATTTTTAAGTAAATTGACGGCGTTAAATAGAATGAATTAATCAATAAAGAAAGCATGAAAAGTACCGAGTTTCAAAAAAAAGTATAAGAGGTGTGCATAACACTAAGACGAATTAATCTAAGTACAAGAATTAAAGTTAAGTCGTTAATTCAATTCAAAAAAATAAATAAATAAATAAAGTAAAGTTAATTAATAAAGTTAAAGTTAATTAATATATTGGATTAAGTGTCCAAGTGGCTAAGGTATATAATATATTTTTCCTCAGACCAAAAGAACTTCACTAAGTTTACAGTTAATTAAAAAAAATAATTAGATTCAGTAATCATTTTTTTTTTTTTTTTTTTTAAAAATAACAACTATTTTAAGTAACACGCCTTTTTTTCAAAAGAAAATTACGTTAAGTTTGGAAAAGAAAAAAATATATTTACAAAGCTAAATTAAATTTAAGTTCTTACTTAAGTTACTTAGAAATGTTAAGTTGAAGGTTAAGTTTCAGTTAATGCAATGGGGGGAAAGATTAAGTTTAGATAAATTAAGATCAACACACAAAATAAAAAGTTATAGTTGACGGGCATACAAAAATAAATATTATAAATCAAGTTAAATAGCATCAGGCCAAAAGAAAAACAAGGAAATATTCGAAAGTTAATAATTTAAGTTAAAACGTTTTAGTTCCATCCAAAAGTTAGTGCAAATTAAATTCAAATTTAAAGCAAGAAAAATGAATGACATTTTTAATAACTAATGGGATATTTTGTTAGTTCAATAATATGTTTCTCTACTAACTAAAAATTTCCCAATACAAATAAATAATTGCAATACAAAAATAAATTTTACGTAAAACAAGAATAATAATATGATCGTGGAACAAAACACATAAGTTGGCAAATTTCATCGACACAAAAAAAAAATCAAGTAATTAATTAAATCTTTATTAATTAAAAAAAACAAATTAATAAATAAGTTAAGAGTTTTAAATTAAATAAACAAGTCTAACCTACTTTAACAAAGGACACAAATTAACGTTAAAAAAAAGGAATTCTGATAAAGTAATTAATTTAATTTTTCTTGTATACGAGCGCGAAAACAAAAATGCTAAATTAACAAGTTCATAAATTTGACTAGAAGAAGATTACGTTAGGCCAGTCGTAACTAACATTAATAACAAATTTAAAAAAAATATATATTTAAATTCTACATCCGGAGTTAAGTATAAATTTAATTTTTATTTTTAAGTTCTAAGTACGGGAACAAAATGCTACAGTCAATAAGAAAATTTAGAGATTTTAAGAGAAAACTTTAATTATGACATACTCTTTCTTGTGACTCATCTCAAGATTTTACTTTAAATAAACGTAACCAATTTAAAAGATTTTTATTTTTCTCTCCCATTCCAGGCGGGGTTAAATTTAAATTTAATTTTAATTTACATCCCACCGCTGCCACCATTTTTGTAATACGTCCGCCACTCGTAGGTGGTAGCGGGCCGTGACAGACGTGTACAATTAATAAAAGAAACAACTTACTTCCCTGGAATGGGGGGGAAGGTCTCGGGCTGAGAAATAACAAAATTCCAATTCTTTTTAGTGGACGTGGTCGTCCCAATCACAACTCTTTACTATTTTAAAATATACAATACTGTCTTTGTCTGCTACCTACACCTAGGCTCCCCTAACGTACAGGTACGACCTATAACATAAAATAAACCCTACGGAGCCCTCACAATCTCTAGGGTAGGCAGTGACTTGATTCTCGTCTTAGACTTAACATTAACATTAAAGCAAAGGGATTCTCCCGTAGTCTCACCGATGAGTCGACAAAAACAAGGCCGCAAAAATGAAGTGGTACTCACAGTTTGATGATATCCGTAATTTTTGTTTGTGTAATCCTTTGGTGGAACCTCCTCCACAACACCCGCGTTATGTTCTCGGCACACCACGTCTCCGAAAAGTTTGCTACTTAACAACCGGCAAAGTACTCTACCTCAGAATTTTCGGCACACAGCATAGAACTTTGGCACACAGCCTAACTTAAAATTTTAGCACACAGCATAGAATTTTAGCACACAGCATAGAACTTTGGCACACAGCCTAACTTAAATTTTTAGCACACAGCATAGAACTTTGGCACACAGCCTAAACTACCTTCGGCACACAGCCTAACTAACGTACCTACTCGGCGCTCTCGCAAAACGGACTGGCCCCGAGAGTGGGGGGTTCATGGAGCTTTTATCACTTCAGCCGGGGGTGGAACGCGTACCGGTAAGTGGCGGTAACTTTGCCACAGGAGACCGGTAAGGTTCCTCTACGATTTGCGGTGGCCGTGGTAACGTTGCCGGAGTGCCCAGGGGGCGTGGCTTCGCGGTCACGTTGCCGGGGATGGCCGGGACGTGCTCCATGGGGACGGTGCCGAGGTGCCCGCGAGTCCCGATCTCGTGGGGAGTGCTTTTTTGGCGCGAAAATTTGGTAACCCGGGGATTTTTTGGGCCACCGGGTTACAACTTTTACTCAAGTGTCGTCAGACATGTAAATGTTACACACACACAGACAGATATACAGACAGACTTTGTTGAATGTAAAAAGCTCGTTACGCTTCAATTATTATTTATTTAATTAATATTACTTTTTTCAGATTCTACCTATTTTTTTCTTCTCCAATTTTGCGCTCCTCAAGTCTGCGCGCGCCCGCGGCCGCGGGCGCTGCGGCCCGATAGATACGCCCCTGGTCCAAGTACTTTTTAGGGTTTTGTAGATGATTAAGCATTAGTCCAGGCAACGAAGGAAAAATAGGGGAAAAAAGTCCTACAGACGCGAAATTTGGTATAGATGTAGGGTGAGGTATCTTGAACAACATACTAAAAGTTCACACGGGTGGGAGGCTTGGCAAAGTGGGGGGAGGGCCGTAAAGGTCCCACTTTTTCGTTTTTTGTGAATATCTCAAAAACTAAAGCCTCCAGCTAAAACAATGTGGAGTCCAAAATTATTTTATATAAAATTCTCTACAAAAAAGGTCCTTTTCATTATTTTGCTAGGAATAATAGGCGAAGAGATTCAGAGGGGGAAATATTGAAATATAATATAATATAGAATAATATTCAGTACGGAAGTATAGACTACACTTATAAAATTTGTCTCAATCAGTATAGGCGGTATAGACAAATTTAATGATCTAAATGTTGGTCGTCTTCATCAATGAGGTTGTCGTCGAGTGGAGGTCTGTTTGAGCAAGCACCTTGGCATTTAGCGCAGGCGACAGGATCCATACGCGGTGTGCACTTTGTTGTTCTTGTGTAACAATGTTGAACAACACAATACCCCCACAGGGTGTAATTTATTGTACTTGTACAGTACACCCAAGTTAAACAATAAAAATCACTCACAGTGCAATTTTTGTACTTGCGTCGACAGTTGGGCTTCTATGAATAGATTTATAGCCAGTACTCCCTCTCCGTATTAGTCTTTTCTTACAAGGAAGTTTCTTCAAAGTTGTGCTGCAGCCACCATATTGAAAAATGGCGGTCCATTTTCGTTCATTTTTGCTTGTAATTTATTAAATGTTGTAGATAAAAAAAACTTTTTTGGGGGGGGGGGGGGGAGGATTTCGGGATGGAAGTTAAAAATTCTTATTTAGCGACCCAGAAAACTATAAAATAGCCCACTTCCAAAATTACCATGAATTCACCCAGGCAAGGACCCATATGGTGTCTTTTGCATGGACTAATAAGACTAAATCGTTAATAACTCTAAACCTGTTAGGTTTAGAGAAAAAGTTGCAATTACAAAATTTGTTTATTTCATAGTCTTCTACATTTGATATTTGAAACTTTTTTCTACCTATAATATTTAAGGAATTAAAAGTGTAACGGGGATTTGGTGAGTGGAATAAAGTGAAGTGGTTAATATGTTTGATAGATATTAATTTATTAGTATATGATTGTGTGTGTGTGATTGTTGTATGATGTGTACATCTCCAGAGCTAAGATCGGACTCCACGTGTGACTCTATCCTAGGGCTTAGTCTGTTAGATTCTTGGTGGGGGAAAGCACCACTCGACAGAAATTCGAGCCTTTGCTAGCCTAAGGTCTACACTGCTTTCCTAAAATATTCTGGACTTGGCTTCCCCGGTACACAAGCAAAAAACCAAAAATAGACCACTATTTTTCAATATGGCGGCCGTAGCACAACTTCGATTTTAGGGGACAACACAACATCTCCACCAAGTTTCTTGCAAATACTAATGTTTTCGAGGTTAAAATCTATTTTTATTGCACTATAGATGTTGATTCTTGAAACTGTATACAATGATTTGTGTAAGGTTATCAGGTAAGGGGGGTGTAAGGAAGGACTAAGACGGAGAGGGGGAACCTGTTATAAATTTATTCATAGACGCCCAACTGTCGACGCAAGTTCAACAAATTGCACCGTGAGTGGTTTTATTGTTCAACTTGGTTTTTATTGTTTAAACTGAACAAGTACAATAAATTACACCCTGTGGGGTATTTTGTTGTTCAACATTGTTACACAAGAACAACAAAGTGCACCGCGTATGGATCCTGTCGCCAGCGCTAAATGCCAAGGTGCTTGCTTAAACAGACCTCCACTCGACGACAACCTCATTGATGAAGACGACCAACATTTAGATCATTAAATTTGTCTATACCGCCTATACTGATTGAGACAAATTTTATAAGTGTAGTCTATACTTCCGTACTGAATATTATTCTATATTATATTATATTTCAATATTTCCCCCTCTGAATCTCTTCGCCTATTATTCCTAGCAAAATAATGAAAAGGACCTTTTTTGTAGAGAATTTTTTATAAAATAATTTTTAACCTTGTTTTAGCTGGAGGCTTTAGTTTTTGAGTTATTCACAAAAAACGAAAAAGTGGGACCTTCACGGCCCTCCCCCCACTTTGCCAAGCCTCCCACCCGTGTTAACTTTTAGTATGTTGTTCAAGATACCTCTGCCTACATCTATACCAAATTTCGCTTCTGTAGGACTTTTTTCCCCTATTCTGCTATTTTTGGTCTTCATTTCCTGGACTACATACCCGTTATGTAATTATGATTTTTTTCTTCGATCTCAAGGGTCCCGGGTTCGATCCTCCGGGGGGTCGCAATGTTTTTTATCGGTAAAAACGACAAGATAAATTACATTTTTTCAGAAACTTTACATCGCCCCACCATAAGGTATAACCATGATTTGTTTAGAAATTTTCGGACCAGCCGTTATATAGTGGTTGGGGGGTATGTTTTTTGGGTATATTTTGATTTATAAAACCAATACAAAATGCAAAAGTTAAAAAAGCATATATATTTGTAACCTACTATTCAGCAGCTTTCATTTGATTCCCCACTCGAAAATTAAAAAAAAAATATAAACTTTTGAGTTTACCACATTTTTGCTAATTGCGCAAGCGCATATTTAATTTTTAACTTCTGTATATTTTTCCTGTGGTTGGGTCAAAATGCATCAGTGTTTCAAATTTCAGCACTTTAGCTTAAACGGTCCAGGCCCTATGAATCAAAGAGCGACGGACACATCACCCTCGGCCCTCGGGCCCTCGGCATAAGGGTTTTGAGAAGTATCTACAAAATGTACAAAACCCTAAAAACGCGTTTTAATTGAAAAAATACAGTAGTTATATTGTTAACTAGCTAGTAGGAAACGGATTTCTGTATTAGAATTTTTAAAATCGGAGACATAAAAGTTTTTCGCTCTCAAAAGTGAACACAATGCCGAGCTTAAAT